>CM063246.1:18412058-19012058 GCA_032158295.1 Pycnopodia helianthoides | reverse complement strand
CTGTGCAGTCACATTCTTGCGCAGTTAGTCTCAACATGGGGACAAAATTTGTAAACTGTCTAAAAAAATCGTGGACTAAATAAACATTGGCATGTGCAAGACATCTAACAAACACATACACACACACAAAAAAGAGCAGAATTTCTTATTCAATCGGGGACAAATTCCTTCATGCAGTTTCCTTGTTTGTTAACATTCTAGGCCCAAAAATGAAAACATTTCAAACTATGCCAACAGTCATCCTGGTGTATTACACAGACAAATACATATTCCGCAGACAAATTGAAACTCTCCATAGATAAAAAAATTGGAATTAAAATCACATTCTATAATATTTATCAACAGCACATTTTTTTTATCTTTGATAAAAACCCAGTGTGTGATTGTGAAGGAATGTCTTGCAAGGTTAGCAGAAAAGTCAACAAAGTATGCCACAAAAGAGCCTTTACCTTTCAGCCGATAAGCTGGCTTGTGAACTTAACTTTCAACATGTTTTTCATTTCATTTCATTTATCAATTCTGGTTGTGAAGCCAAGGACTCTCGGAAAAGCGAACATAATCACTCTACTAGCCAAGAACCCCATTGAGAGAAGACAAAGAAGGATGTTTCACTTTTAGATGTGGGAGGAAAACCCCAGAGAATTGTTCCAGGGAAAACCCACGCAATCAGGCGGGGACTGACAACCCAATCCACACAGTGCCCCCGGCGGGATTCAAACCGGGGTCCCACAGATGAAAGGTGAGGAAAGATACCACTACGCCAAACCCGTCCACATTTTTGAGCAAGTTTCAGGACCTAAAAACGCAACAGTTTCATAACTGTTAGTACGACTGACGAATCACTAGATTTGCCATTTCCTTGATTGCCAGTATGTTCTGTCCCGTTCCTCTTGTCCCTCTTTGTACGGGTGAGATGAAGCGTAGCACGGTAGATGCATGCCTGTGCACGCTGCACTATGGAATGTCCGGGTGAATATTTATGTCAGCCGTCCTGCTGCCAGCAAAATAAAATGGAAGCACCGAAAATGGGTCAAACTGACCAGAATCTGAGGCAAAAATTCAATTTTTAAAAACTTCTTTCCAGGTCAGCCTGACCCGGAAACGGGTCAGGTCCCTGGGACCCAGATGGCGGTGGAGTTTCTAGAACTTGGGTAATTACATGGAGCAGTAGGAGAAAAAGAGACTTGGGTCTATATTCTGAGATCACCAAACAATATTCAACATTATACGGAGGTTCTTCTAACCTAAGCCATTAATTGCCCCTGCCCCCACCCACCGAAAAAAAAAATAAGAAAAAGAAAATGAATACAATGTTATGATTGCATCTTCAACCCAACAAAGAATTTGAATGGAATTTTCAAAGTTTGAAGGAGAAATTCTGCTGATCATACTGCTGAGGCGAAAAATGACAAGATGATTTTGGGATTATGTGGTGCTCACTCAATGCAATAAATAAAACTGACATTTTAAAGGGTGGGTCATAGATTGGTAAATACTCCACACACAAAAACTAACGACCATAAAAACTTACTTGCTGAGAAGCACTGCAGCTGTTGAGTGTATAAACTATTTTGAGAAAGGATTCCCTTCGAAGTAATGTGGTGTGGATAATTTTCTTTTTTCACTTCAAAACATTTGAATCTGAGAATCGATTCATGCATGAATCGTTTCTCCGATTTCTGAGAGTTGGTGTTTGTAGCAAATGCTGCAGCCAGAGATGCGGTTGGTACCCACTGTCACCTCACTGATGGTTGGATCTTTCACCTTTACTGTATCTTCTTTTTACATTTTTGCCTATAAATCAGCATTACAATGACAACAACCAATCTATGACCCTCACTTTAATACACTGCTCAGTTCCTTTCTAGCTATGCCTGCAAATTCCACAGTTGGGTTGTTGAGTCTTCATTTGTTGAGTCTGCTTGCTTTTTTTGTGTCAATAAAAAATAAAGTGATCAAACACAAGTATCTAAAATGCACAGAAGCAAACGTGAATAGAATCGAACCATCTGTTAAATTACAGGAACAATACGTGCCCAAACACAGAGTACCTAAACCATCTAGACAAAATATATTACGCACAGCAAACCAAAACAGCCACTGAAACAATGCTTTGTTTGCACGAACAGTGACATTTTTACGACCTCATTTTGAAAACATCTGTGGATCTTCCACTCATTCTAAATCCATTTCAAAGGTGCATACTGTTGTACAAAGGATTCTTACAGAGATCGGTTTCAGCAAAATGCAAGCATTGCAGTTTGGTTCCGTCTTGGAGGGGGAAGGTAAATTATTGGTTTTTGGAACCGTTCCATTGTTTGACTCCTATATAAACGTAGATATATCCAATTAAACTAACCCGTGAAAATTTCATATCAAAAAGGTGGAAGTGTTTTTTCGAGATATCGCAGAAAATCTGGAGCGGTTATGTTCATGCAGGAAGAATCATCCGTAATTGGAATACACAGCCTGAGAAACTTTTCATGCCTCTCTCTAAAACCACATTCCTTTGAAGAGAATCGTTTTCTCAAAATGTTATACGTTCTCAACAGCTGCAGCGCTTCTTCCCAAGTTATTTTTGTTCATGGTTATAAATTTTTGGAGTAATTACCAAAGGCACACACCCCTCCCTTTAAAATACAAACTTCATGCTTTGGTGATGACCTTCGTGCCTCTTCAAAAGTTTCTCACCGGCTTAAAAAGCCGTTTCCAAATAAGCAACTTGGGCTGCAGCTGAATCACCTCATTAACATGCATTGAAGTACAGGCTAGCCACTAGCAAAGCCACAGCCACCAAGTCAGACAAGGCCCAAATATACTAGCACACTTGTCTAGGTCCAGAATTCAACTGGCCTTCCCCATTTATTAAGTACATGTAGTTTTCACAGACCCATTAAAGAGGGGCTTTGATGTCAATACAAGTCTCTAAAACCTCACGTTAAAACGGTGTCAAACATCATTTTATCTGACAATCATGGTGAAATTTGAAACGTGACGTTGTCATCCAACATCAAAAACAAATGGGTATACGTACAATACAAAGAGGATTTTGCGTGCCAGTCAAAAAGGTCATATCCAATGCTGTTTTGATTGAATTGTCATAAAAGAGGAATGAACTAAAAATTATCAGTACAAAAACAGAAAGACCATATATTTGAAATGTGACGCCATCGAACGCTTGTGGATTTTGATAAAAATTGCGCTTGCAGGGTTTTATATACGCAGCGGCATTCTACACCAAAATGTGAGGTTAGAGACTTCTAAGTTTTCCTCCCAATTTCATAAGGACTCTCTCTACTGGAAAATGAGTGGATCACGTAAACTGAATTAGACCTCGGAGCCCCTCTTTAATTAACCCTGCTCATCGGACCTTCCTGAAATCGTCTCAGCTCCTGAGGAGTATGCAGCACCGGCAACAAAATGGGGGGCATTCGGGGCATTTACATGCACACCGACAATCTCTATCCTTGCAAGTACCAATTTACTCCTGGGTTGTTGGATGGCAATATCATGTACTTATTGTCCTGCGAGGAACACAAGTGCTGTGACCGAGATTCGAACCTAGCTCCGTTGATACAGACTCTTAGTTGAGTCTGATGCACTAATCAGCATCTACAAAACCTTATTGTATGACACTGCATCATCGCATTTAATTTTTGATCTTTTTTGGGGGGGGGGGGAGGGAGGGGGTGGTAAATTGAGACTTTCACATGTACGTCATCTCAATTCATCCGCTGGAGACCCTCTTTTACTCCGATGTATAACAGGTGACACATTACTCTATTGTAACTGCACCACCTGGTGCTATAGAACATTCCATTGTGTCTATATGTTTTGTCTGTTGCACCAGACTGTGTTCCTGCCCCAGCAATGTACACAGCAACATCAGTCGGTCAACAACATTCATGCAGAAAATCATCCTGTACGGAAGAGCACTGGTCCCTTAGAGGTACCAGACATTTACCTTAATTTCAATATTAGTATTTTCTTTATTAATTAAATTGTTTAAAGGGTGATGGAGTGAGGGGGGGGCCTTCCACTACATGCAAAGTCTTTCTTTGGTATTGAAAAATAACCCATTAAATCTACTGGCTCATTAATCTGCTGCAAGGTCAGTCTGGACCAACTGTAATAATCCAGTCTAGATTACCACGTAACACGCATTCAACCATCAAAAGGGCGCCCTCCCCATCTCCTTCAAGTCCTAATCTGCTCAATAATAATTTGATTTTTGCCACCGCCGCCCCCCCCCCCAATTAAAAGTTCAAGGACATTGGATTGGGGAGCAATATAACGAGTTTTGTATCATGCCTGAGTTGCCAGTAAACACAGACAAGATAACTCGTCTGGGTCTATGCCATAAATAGACTCGCAACTGGGGAAGAGAGAGAGAGAAGGAAAAAAAAGGCGATAACAACTTTTGTTTGAAACAAGGTTTTTGTGTGCTTTTCGGATTATACGTGTATAAATACTCCATGCATGGCAGTCAAACAAAAGGGTAGTTAACGGGTTTTTTTTCCATTGAATGCGTATAATTACTAAACGTATGTGGGATTCTTTGTACAGAGTGTTTCAATAAAAAAATAATTTTCCAAAGATCTGCGAGGCAACAATGATTAACAGAATGCCGTCAAAACATGACGGCAAAATCTGATAAATCTTCATGGTGATCGTTTTAGATCTCGTACAAACAACATGGGCATTGTACAATGCTCGTTTTGTCACATGACTAAAACTCTTTGGACCCGATTGTTCAATGCTTAAATGCTGCTAATGATATCTGTTCAGTCAGGGGTAGAATGTTCGATTTGCTTGTATGGCACACGTAAATAACAACCAACACTTTTGAGCATATTTTTTTAGTAGTTACTCAGGCGTCCACAGTTTGTTAGAGAGGGGGCTCCAAGGTCAAGTTCAGTTACGTGATCCACTCATTTTCCGATAGACAGGCCTTATGAAAATTGGGAAGACAAATTACGAGTCGATGACCCCCAATGTTAAAATGGTGTAAAATGCCACTGTGCTCGAATTTCAAACATTTTTTGTAGCAAGAATTTTCAGTCCTGAATTCTGATGATATTCAATCAATACTGCACTGAATTTGAGCTTGAATGGCACAGAAATTCCTCTTCAGCATGCACCGACCCATTTGTTTCTGCTGTCCGATGACATCATGTTTCAAATTTTGCTCTAAAAAAAGTGTAAAATACAGTTATATTTTACACCATTTTAACACAAGGTAGATACTTGGCACTTTTTCCCCAACTTTCACGAGTACTCTATCTGATGGAAAATGAATGCATCACAAAATTTAATTTGACCTTGAAGTCCCTCTTTAACATCGACAGGGCATCACAAGCAAGCCTGTATCGTCACACATGCGTAACATCACAAGATATATAGTCGGGAGTTTTGTTTCAAAGTGTTCCAATCCGAAGGCCCGTTCAAGTTTGTTCATGGCGCCCAACTGGCTTTAATTGAACTTTTTCAAACACGTGTGCACATTGGCTTCAGCCACTACATACGTACATTGACATCAATGTAAAACCAATACAATCACTACAAATCACCTTCCGTCTCCAAAGGTGCACTACTGCTTCTGTCCTAGTCAGAGAAAATCGCTAAAATCCTAGTCGTTGAAACCGTCGAACACAAAATCGTCCTTGCCGTTAAGCCGCCATGTTAAGAAGGACGTGTGAGCCGCAGTGCAATCTGGGTATTTTTTCCACGACTTCGCTGGCAAGGAAAATGCCGGCGGCTGTTTATCTGTTAGTTAGCGCTGGGTATAAAACATCCATTTTATGACCGCGGTAACCAGCGTGGAACCTGCGAAGCACAATTAGTTGTAATCCCTCTGGTCCTAGCTCTATGGTATAACCAAGCTAGTCTGACCAAAATAGTCTGACCACTTTCTAGATGCTGAGAATCACTACTCATTACTGCTGTTGTGAACAGGAAACAAGACAAAACATGATAGTAGTATATATGATAAAGGCCTATTTGACATTACGAGAGATGCAAACAAGGCTGATAAATGAAGAAAAGGCCTTTCACCCCCAGGGACTGTCCAATGTGCAGCACTCCCCCACCAGCCAATCCAAACAACATCATGTTGTTACATTATTTTCTCAAGCTAATGTTACGTGTGAGTACCCTATCCACAACAGCCGCAGACAGACAGACAGCACACATTGTCCCACCATGGATGGCCCAGGCCACCCCCCCCCCCTCGTTCATGGCACTCAGGCAGATCCACAAACACCACGTCTTCTTCGGCCTCACTTCACCCGTTCAAAGCAAACAGTGCTGGTTACTTTTGCCTTGTTCTTGCACCTCCACAATGAGGGCCAGACAATCCACAAACACGGCTTTGTTTGTTTTGTTCTGAGCCCACACTCCCATCTCCCCCGAAATCACTGCACCACCCTAAGTTATACAGGGGGATTGTGAAGGCCTCCAACGAACTCACCGCCCTGATGATCCTTTCATGGAAGGTACACATGCACTTAAGTGTACGTCTCCAAACATGGACACACTGTTTATTTATTTTCTTTCACCGAGCCAGCATTACCAACATAACTAATGGGACACCATAACAGAACTCTTCCTTGATCTTGTTTTTAACAAGTCTGAATGCTCGTTTTTTATGCTCGATACCGACATGGAGCTGGATGATTTGATTTATTCTAAATAAATGAACAAAAGTTAGCATTCCATCCTTGTATGTCAGGCCGTTGTTCCTAAGAGACGAGGGAAGAGTGCACAAACTGCAGACAATCACTGTACACTTTACAAGCATCGAGCACAAAGTATATTTTTATGAAAGTTTGATGACTCTGCACATTCAGAAACCTCCCGCATGCGGGTGTGAAATTTTAGCGTTGGGCCAGTGAACTTTCAACCGTGCAAGTCCAGCGGTCTTGTGCTTTTGGATGAAGAATACCTCAGAGTTATTTCCAATTTAAACTGATAAATATGTCTTTCAATTCTGTGGAGTATTGAAGCATTACCCAGGCCATAGGACAAATGAGATCAATCTTCTCCTTAGTGCTTCTTCCAACATAACCAGCTTAAATGTGAAACTGTGTTGTCTTTTTCGCACTTTGGTTCCGGTCTTGTCAAAAAAAAATCTGTGATTCTTTGTACAGAGTGTTTCAATAAAAAATAATTTTCCAAAGATCTGCGAGGCAACACTGATTAACAGAATGGCCGTCAAAACACGACGGCAAAATCTGATAAATCTTCATGATGATTATTTTAGATCTCGTTCAAACAACATGGGCATTGTACAACTCTCGTTTTTGTCACAGTTTCTGGTCCAGTACAGGTTTTGAGCTGCAAGCTCCCCTCCCCCCAAAAAGTAATACAAATTAAAATACACTGGTCTGTGCTGCATAGTATGATAATTTTTGTTTAAATCATATCAAAAACAGTTTAAACTAATGCAGGTTTCAACTTGCAATGATGATCTTTTTTAAAGGCAGTGGATACTTTTGGTAGTTACTCAAGAAATACATTACCATAAATACTTCATTGGTAAGGAGCACCTGAGAGCTGCTGATAGTATAAAACATTGTGAGAAACAACTCCCTCTGAAGTAATGTAGTTTTTGAGAACGAGGTAATTTCTCACTAAAATATTTGAATCCGAGAAAGGCTTCAGGCGTGAAGCTTTTTCTCAGGCATTTGAAAGCCGTTCGTTACTTTCTTGCAACTTCGATGACCGATTGAGCCCTAATTTTCACATGTTTGTTATTCTATGCATATGTTGGGATACACCAAGTGAGGATACTAGTCTTTGACAATTACCAAAAGTTCATCTTGCCTTTAAAGGAATCTTTGGCTTGATCACCGAGGAACAAAATCTGAAATTCTTTCCTTTTCTTTAAAACCCCAAACTAAAAACTTGTAATTCTACTAACAGTGTAAACTTCAAGAGAGTAAATTTATACATGTAGGTCATCTAGGCCAGATATTTACTCCATGGCCGAATGTTGGTGCAAATTTTTTTAATCACGCACATTTTGTGTACATTTGTGCTAAAAGCAAAGTCCATGTTTACTTTATGTATTGATCTTAAAGGGAAAGTAGAACACCCCTTAATTCGTATCACCCAATTTTTTTCAAATCACAAAAAGGAAAAGAAATCAACATTAGAATCGTTCAACAAAATTTCACTGCGATGAATTTTAGATGCCAGTGTCTTCAAAGAAAAAATTGTTTTATGTAGTGTAGTTCTGATAAAAGCTGTTGAGAGCATACTTCAAATCAAACAACTACCAACAGTCATCAGAGACAGCCTTTATTTATCTATTCTTCTTCCCTTTTCAAAGATACGACCTCATTGGGTCAAGCCATTCCACAGGATGACCGACGACGACACATTTCCACCCACTGCACATTCTATAGAAATTTTAAAATGATTCAGTCTTGATCGGTTTGTTTTTTGCTTTCATTTAAAAAAAAGCAAGAAACAAAAACAAACCAACCTGCTATCTGTTACACTTTGGAACCAGTCCGGTAACCGATCCCTTCCTGAATGTCTACCTCCAGAACTCGAAAAGTCAAAACTGATAATCAAGTCGGCGATGTTCCGACAGTTTCCAGTGCCGTGATTTCTTTTGCTGTACAGGCACGAACATCGCTTGTGAAACCCGAAGTGCCCGCCGCGGCCAAGCACCGATTGCCAGAGATAAAGTTACGTTATGTGCATAGCGATACATACTAGTAATTACATATTTTCATTGCAAACAGATGTTTGTGTCAGATTTGTATATATATATTTTTAAAACTCTCCCTCTTCCCGCGACCAGCAGTTCCGACTCTTTACGCAGTGCCTTGTCCTTTTATTTAAAGCAGGCAGTAGGGGGAGAGAAAAAAAAACTGTCGATACAATCGATCCATTTAAGGACAACAAAAATAGACACTGACCTAATTTGCTAGGAAACGCACCAGCTTTGACATTAAACAGTTTGCCCGGCTGGACCCATTGTGTTTAGTCTGACACCCGGTCCAGGAAGTGTCTCAGTTTAAAACAAAACTCTGTTGATCTGAACGAGAGTTGAACCTTTCTTTCTGTTTCTACATGTAGCTGTTAATTTACTCGTACCTTTCGGTAAGGAAAAAATGATACGCCAACAATTGTCTGGATAGATTATAAGTGGGGAGGATTGATCCTGCGTGTTTGTGACTACAGAATTCCTCGTTTCGATGGGGCACAGACCCCTGCTCTCTGGGCATTTTGGCAACCATCCTACGTCTATGCCGATCCTTCGCCACATTGCAATTCAACACAAAGATTCTCGCAGACTCTGATCAGATTAACATTGCCTGACCCCATGGCTGATTTGGATGTGCATTACAGAATCCATCAATAAATTTGTGTCGCCCTTGAAAGATGTTTGAAAGCAATGTACATACTCAACAAGGCATGCAAGCTCCATTCTAGACATCTGGAGAAGGGTGATCTAATACGCTGAGAATTCAAAACAGGTTCCTAAATTACTCACTTCCAATACTTGCACAACCTATGTACAATGACAGATTCAGCCTTATGTCCAAAAAACTCAAAACTAAGGAGTCCACAAGAAAGCCAGCCAAGACGGCCCTCCTGGGTTTAAGTACATGTATGACACTCAGTGTTTTCGTGAGTCACGGAAAAACACACCAACTTTTCAAAATTCTTAACCATTAACCACTGAGTTCACTAAGTGTTGAGAGAGAGGCGAGCCTGCTGGCTTAAAGGTAGGGTCATAGATTGAATTTTGTCAACGAAGGGATTATTTTTAGGCGAAATCATAAAGAAAGATTCAATAAAAGTCACATGTTTAAAACATTTCAGCTGAATACAGTGTCTACTTGCTGAGAAAACAGCAAAAAACTGTCACAGTATTTTTTCACAACCAAATCCGTCCATGTTTAGCGAGGTGACAGCGTGTATCAACTGCAACTCTAGTCGCTGCATTCGCTAACGGACACCAACCCTCAGAAATCTGAGAAACGATTCATGCATGAATTATCCCTCAAAATCAAATGTTTTCGGGTGAAGAATTATCCAAACCACGTTACTTCAAAGGGAATCCTTTCTCAAAATAATTTATACTATCAAAAGCTGCTGTGTTTCTCATCAAGTAAGTTTTGTCATTCATTTTGGGAGTATTTACCAATCTATGACCCGAACTTTTAATGCAATACCTGCCCAGACCAATCAATGAAACTTGCACAAAACCATGGCTTTGAAATCTGAAAGAGTACAGGGTTAGGGAAAAAACTGTCTACTCACTGCTTGGCTCTGTAGTATTTCTATGTAGTGTCGTTTTCGTAATGTCTTCAGTACCTGGTGTGGTTATCATAATATAAAGATCGGACGTCTTGCGGACATCTCTCACAAGTGGGTAGGGCTCTTGGTATTTCGACTTTTGTCCTGGAGAAAATTCAAAGAAATCAAAAGTATACAGTTAAGAGTGAGAAAAAGAAAATGTATCTATTGACAAAGGGGCAGGGTTCGGCCAAAGGGGGGGGGGGGGGCGTCTGGGTATCTTTTGAACAGGTCGTTTACAAAGACGAGTAGATTTACATTCAGTCATTAAAATGCTAAAACAACACAGAGAAATATTTACAAGCTTAATGTTGACACCAAATCCAGCCACATTGAATTTGAAACTTAGCATGGTTGAAGATACAATCAAGTGAGGTTTGCCAGTAAAACCGTGAACATAAATCTCTTCACCGAGTTGTGTTGGTGGTTCTGAGCAGAACCAGTGGTTTGACAACTGGACGTTTCGATCGGTATGCTCTGAATCGTTTTCAGGAGAATTGCTGGACCCTGTTGCTGCATGCTGAACCGTCCCGTTGTCAAGCCATCGCAACTCACAAAAAGAGATTTATGGTGTTACCGCAGACTTCACTTGAAACCCTGCCAGCTAATCATAGCTTAAAGACTCTACACAACATGAGCTTTTATTTCACTTAAAATGTGTAGACAACAATTTAAATACATGCCACTTCAAAACTGCCATCTCCGTTAGCTTTAACAGTCATCATTTTAGCATTCATCTTCCCTGGCTCTGTAACTCCAAAGAAAAGTTCACTGCTTTCGCATTAAATCAGCATGTTTACATTCTGAACATCATTAGAATACAAAAGCCAACCATACATTGTAGATTATGTACTTGAACATAACTGTGGATTCTTCTTCCGGTGTTTACTTCCTAAAGCTGTTGTTTCTTGTGCGTCACAACCAAAAAAAATCACCCCCAAAAAAACCATACAGATGCTGGCTGTCTGGGAACATGTACATGTACAACCCACACGTGATGCACGATTAAATGTCCTTGCCTTATGTATTTTAAAGGCAGGGTCATAGATTGGTAAATACTCCAAAACTTAATGACCATAGAAAACTTACTTGCTGAGAAACACTGCAGCTGTCGAACCCTCCTACTGTCAGTGACTCTTGGCAACATTTTCCAGTGAGTTGACCAACCATTTGAAACCATTCGACTGCCAAGGTTGTGTACGGTGGCTCAACTGTGCACAGAACTAACTGTGTACTGTGTACATGCATTCCCTCATGGTATCATATTGCAGGCTCGCATAGTTTATCTATCCTTCAAAACCACCGTGAATGGTTTTGAATGGTCAGACAGCAAGAGGGTTAAAACTATTTGGAGAAAGGATTCCCTTCGAAGTAATACGGTTTGGATAATTTTTCACCCCAAAAACATTTCAATCTGAGAAACGATTCATGCATCAATCGTTTCTCAGATTTCTAAGGGTTGGTTTCCGTTCGCGAATGTATGTATCACCGTTCCCTCAATGCACTATACAAATTTTACAATATAAAAAGGTTCAATGTTACGCGAGAAAACAAGTACATATACACACCAATAATGACCTGGCATGTTGTGAACGAGCAGTCTACCGAACTGGACTCGAGCTCTGGTGTTTCTGCTCAGCAGAGTGTGGGTTCGAGTCCCGGTCTTGACATTTGTGTCCTTGAGCGAGAAGACGTAACTATTATTGCTTCGGATGGGATGTAAAACCGTAGGTTCAGTACATTGATGGTTAAGAGAGTGGGTTCGCCGCTGTGTTTCTGGCATGGTGGGCTGCATTCAGTTTGCATCAAAGCACCTTGTCAAGCTTTACAAGGTGCTACAAGTATAAATATACACGTAAAATGGGTATCATAATTACAAACATAGCTCTTCATACCTGTAGAAAGAGGTCGCCATGTATATAAAAACTGCGCAATAATACTATTATTTCCAGTTCAATACATTACTATAACTTAAGAGATTGTGTACGTGCATGCTGGCATTTACTAAAACTAAACCATCGCAGTCAGAAAGGTGCAAAGCCCTTTTCCTATAGGGCAATGTATCAGCTCCTTTATTACAACATGTACAAGGAGGGAATGTTTAGACTGCGGGGTACCATGAACATGGAACTGTTTTTTTATGTTCGCACTATTGAAAGCGCCTTTGAGCAAACCTTTCGTTTAGGCGCTTTATAAATTTGGACCGATTGACTGATCGATTGATTGATCGTTCATATTGGCCCTGTGTACTACATCACTGAGGAGATGGGTCAGGAAGGGCACAGAGTACAATGTACAGTATGGCAAACTTCAAAAGCCCCAAAGTGTAACCAACTTCAGATTCAAGGTGACACTTCCGAGTTCAAATAAGAAAACTAGAGTGTCTCCT
Source organism: Pycnopodia helianthoides (assembly GCA_032158295.1). Taxonomy (NCBI): domain Eukaryota; kingdom Metazoa; phylum Echinodermata; class Asteroidea; order Forcipulatida; family Asteriidae; genus Pycnopodia; species Pycnopodia helianthoides. The sequence goes on along the minus strand of CM063246.1, from coordinate 18,999,352 downwards.
CTATATTGCCTACAGGTAAAACAATTTTAACAACACTAATGATTAGGTACAATCTGAAAGCTCACTGATTACACATATAAGTCAAGAAAATAGCATTTGAAGACCCTCAAAATCACAGTTGCCAATTTTGATTACCCCTAAAAGCCCCCATCTTAAAAATTTACCGCAATGCATCTTGGGAAACCGAGTAAAGTAACTCAAGTAAAACAAAAGAGAGTAAAATGTCATTTGATTGATACTCTTTCAGAACGAATTTTTGAAACGTACCATCGTCGGACAGCAAAAACAAAGAGGTCTGTACCATTACAAAGAGGACCTTTTGCGCCAGCCAAAAGGTCAGACTCAATGCAGTTTTGATTGAGTATCATCAAAATTCAAGAATGAACTAAAATAAATCTGTACAAAAACGTACCGACCATATAATGGAAATGTGACGACATCAAACGTTTTAGAAATTTGACAAAAAAATTGCACTTGAGGGGTATCAAACACAGTGTCATTTCACACCATTTTAACATGAGGTTAGAGACTTTTTTCCCCCACATTTTTATAAGGACTCTATCTACTGGAAAATGAGTGGATCACAAAACTGAATTGGACCTTGGAGCTCCTCTTTAAAGGCAAGGATACTGTAAGGATACCCCACACCTTAATTTTTTTTGTCACCACACCGCCGAGTGCCCTGACCTGGCACAGTTTAGGATTTCAACATAATTATTTCAACATAATAGGGCCCAGTCGCTTGACTTGACCCACAAACTGTACTGCAAACCACAAACCAGACAGTATTCCAGGAAAAAAAACTGCTGATCCTACCCGTGGTGGTCCAGACTGGATGCTGAGGAGAGTGGGGGTCACCACCGGGAGGAAAGGGAAATTCTAGCCGATTAGCGGGATGTCATAATGACTGTTAAGGTGCTGTTCCCCATTGTATCCATGATTCTAATGTCACAGACTGGTTGACCAGAAATTAGCGTCTGGGGGATTAGGTGTGCATACCAAATGGAATTTGTATAGCTATTATTAATTACCTTCAATATTTTAAGGAGGATACAAATTGTTTGATGTTTATTTATTCATACTTAGCGTGCGGGCAGAGGTTGGGGGGGGTATGAATAAGCTCTTAAATAATAGTTGAATAAAAAAAAATGCTACACATTTAATAGATAAGGAAAACTAAAATTTTAAAATGAACCTTGTAGGGGTAGCCCTTTCTTTCAGCCCGGGTGGCTTTTTTCCTCTTCCTTTTTTACCCATAAGAAATGTGCATTTTCATTGAAGTGACCTTTACTAGTCGTGTACATTTGAAAGATGTGAAGGAGTTTCCATTTCTATTTTGTGTTTAATGTGAACTAATTTCAAATGACAAGGATCAATGTGTGAGTTATATAAAACAAATGTTAAATGCATTTCGTTCGTGGATTGTTGGCAAAAATATAATCACTCTGTGAGTGAAATCTGGCTTTCCAATTTCACTCAGCCTTGCCTGGTGAAATGGAACAGTCCAGATTTCACCTCGTGATTACACTCAAAAGTATCCAATATTTGTACAACATTGTTCTAATACTGGCAAGTGTGGAGACATGGTGTCTTGATCAAGGGTTGTGCAAACTGGCCTCTTCCCACACCCTTAGGCTCAAAATTCACACTAATCCACTGTCACAGAATTTAGTGAGTTTCTACTTTTCTAGAGGTACATTGCAAGTGATATTTCCCACAGTGGGTATAAGTTGACTTTGACTTGAGGAAGTTTAAAACTAATGATACAATCCGGTAAAGCGGATTTAAATTTCAGAAAAATTATGAAGTGAAAGTACAAAGGATGGGGATATGTGCTGACTAAGTGCAGGAAGAAAAAAAAATCCATGAAAAAAAAAAATTCATAATTTCAAGGCTTGCCCAAATCAATATTGTACCTGCCCAATGTTGTATAATTAGTCACAATTGTATACCCCCAGAGTAGCTAACCACTGATGAGTGTCTAGGGAGCTTCTGAGACCATTAAGCAGACCTAGCTTGGTAAAGAAGCAAACATCCCCCAATCTTTCATTGTAATCAGGAATTTGTACCATTCCAATGAGAGGAAAACCACACAAAGACAAATGGCTGAGGTTTTACGGCTCTCCAGGCACTTCCGATAGTGCGGTTAGACAAATATTGACGTACCTGTAGAACTCGGTCACCATCCTAAAAGGCAGACCCAAACAGCGCCACCCATATATGAAAAGTGGTCAATTCTCAAATGGATGTCTCGTGTGTTTGGAGTTCCACAGTATCAAGCAAGGGGGTTCTGTGGCTCATTCCCTGTTTTGCTTCTGATGTACACTGTGGTCAGGTCACATAAATAAAGTAATAAAAAAAAAACCTTCAAAAGCACAAAACTGACACGAGGAGTTGTCCAAAGTTTTCTCACATTTCTGGGCAGTTACAGGGAGCAGAAAAATTACCAGAGTCCTGGGAGTCTGTGTGTCTTTCTTTAGAGGCGGTTATGAATGACGACACCCTGCCCTCAGTAAACGTAATGTATATGATTGTAAGTAACCCTGGTTACAGAGTACAACATTTCAAGATCAGCCCATCCCCCATAAAATAGATTAACACCCTGCGATGCCATACCCTGTTAGAAAAAAACACGAGTGCCATTGGTTACTGCAGCGTGCAGTACGTTGGGAAAACGTGTATACCTCAATTACAATATTGATTTCATACTTTTTTCGAAGCTAATAGCCTTTTCAGACGTTGTAGTGAAAGTTTGGCAAAGAAAAAAATATATATATTATTTTAGTTTTTAATTTTTATTGTTAAGTTTTTACACTGTGAAACCGCGATTTTTGTGTACACTACCCTATATAAAAAGTGTTTGATAACTACTGGGAGTTCGGAGTCCATGGGTCGTACTGCCTATAAAAGGGTCATAGACCATGTCAATCGGGCCTGTCTGAGGATAGAACCTAAAGGGTTTCACCTGTTTTTGCTAAAAGCTGAACGAGTAATTAACTAAAATGTGTTTTCGGTCTACTGGCTGCAGACCGGTAGGCCATCAGAGGGATAGATCCCAGAGTTTATTTATAAATTTATTTGATTACACATCCAATGGTTCAATTAGCGCCAATAACAGGATGAACATGAAACAGAAAAGAACTTAGACGTGGGTTCAAGTCCCACCCTGGTCAATTTTCTTCTTTGTGCAACCAATAATCATAATTTTATGATGCCATACCCTGTTAGAAAAAAACACGAGTGCCATTGGTTACTGCAGCGTGCAGTACGTTGGGAAAACGTGTATACCTCAATTACAATATTGATTTCATACTTTTTTCGAAGCTAATAGCCTTTTCAGACGTTGTAGTGAAAGTTTGGCAAAGAAAAAAATATATATATTATTTTAGTTTTTAATTTTTATTGTTAAGTTTTTACACTGTGAAACCGCGATTTTTGTGTACACTACCCTATATAAAAAGTGTTTGATAACTACTGGGAGTTCGGAGTCCATGGGTCGTACTGCCTATAAAAGGGTCATAGACCATGTCAATCGGGCCTGTCTGAGGATAGAACCTAAAGGGTTTCACCTGTTTTTGCTAAAAGCTGAACGAGTAATTAACTAAAATGTGTTTTCGGTCTACTGGCTGCAGACCGGTAGGCCATCAGAGGGATAGATCCCAGAGTTTATTTATAAATTTATTTGATTACACATCCAATGGTTCAATTAGCGCCAATAACAGGATGAACATGAAACAGAAAAGAACTTAGACGTGGGTTCAAGTCCCACCCTGGTCAATTTTCTTCTTTGTGCAACCAATAATCATAATTTTATTATTATTACGTACTGGCACTTGATTTTCCAGTACCCCTGAATCCAATAAACTCGCCCTGCCTGAGCCAGATTCAGTGGTCACCCTTTCATGGATCGGGCTGATTTCGCTCAAGTGGCAATCAGTTTGAGTCTTCACCTGTTATTTTTTACTTGACTTTGACAGTAGTCCGGACGGGAACATTTCTCTGGAGAATTGGCGCTATTACATTGTATGAATTTTATGAGTGAGCTTCCAGATTCAAACTCATCAATTATTTTCTTCCTCAAATGACCGATTCTGTACTTTGTCTTTTAAATGATGCACAAGAAGTTGGAATTTCCTTCTTTTTGTCATATTGCTACAGCTATACATTGACCCGTTTCACGGTGCGCAGCACACTTACAGCACCTGTCCTGTCCGCCATTTTGGGAGTCAAAATGTACACAGGGGAATTGACTCCCAAAATGGTGGACATGGTAGACGTGCATTGTGTGGAGGTGCTTTCATGCCGTGCGATGGGTTCAATTGACCTTTCTAAACACCCAACTCGGTGAAAAACTCAAACAGTACAGACTCCACAATTAAGAATGGATATAAACACCTTTATAATTAATAAATTTAATGAATTTGTATTAACTTTTTTTTAATTCTTCTCCGGATCCATTCCGAGGCGATTGCTTTTGCAAATATTCCATTTCCCTTCTCAGCAAGGGCGGCTACCTATGCTGTGAATAGGTCTATAAATGCGTACTATAAATGCTAAGATGAACACAAACAAAAAAAATGTTACCCTTTACTGCCACCAGAATTACTTAGCACCAGAGTAGGAAACATTCAGTGCTTTGTCCTCAGTGGGGGATGTTTACAAAGATGAAGTTTACAACGGGTAAGACTTTAACCTAGGCATAATGCATAACATCACGTAACCCAGCCTTTCACATGTCTAGACATACAAGGTTGAATGGTAAAATACAGAAAGCTTCTCCTATATTCCATCAGCAAACGACCTTTGATTTAACAACTTGAATAGTGCACCATTTAACTAAACACAGGGCCCCAGCCGGTTGGGGCGCATTGAACCCTGGGCGGGGCAGTCGGTCGCCTCTGCTATTAATCTCGACACCATCTAAAAGGCTTAGAATGAAATCAATAATGGAGGAAGCTGAATGCTAACCCCGTCTTTAGAGCTTGATAATGATTGCTAACTGTTAAGAAATGACTGAATGGTGGCGGTCATAGCCCAAGCAAGCCCTTTTGACATTTTTGGCTGCAATTGTTTGAAGCTGGCCAAAACGGAATTTCTTTGCCCGTTTTAAAGGCAAGCAAAACTAAACAAATTTATAATTTTGATTTAATCCGGCTGTTTGAAAACAAGAAAAAGGAAAGGGTACTTGATTGACAGTCAAAACTGCTTTAAACTTTGTATATTTTCAAAAATAACTATCTCTACTCAAACTACAGACTGTAAGGTCTCATGCAGTTAAAAAGAAAGCCGATCGACCATATTTTTTGACCGCATTAGGGCTCTTTCAGCAGGGAATTCTCTTGCATCGCAATTACAGTTTCATCTCATACAAACTGCCTGAAATACATAAAAACCAATGACAACAACAATGAAAAAATTCCAATTCGTTTACTTGTTTTGCATCATGTGAATTCGGTTCGCATCACACCCTCATACGGTCAAAAACAAAGTGTAGACTCAGAGGAGGTGTGTCTATTTGTACGAGTAATTGCACTTTTGTTTCACATTTAAAACAAATACATGTACCTCATCAAAAAGTGTGCACTGTAACTCGATATTATTTGAGTATCGCTATATTTTCGACACCATTTACAAAGTATCAGGGATGCGAGTCACTGCTGAGAAAAAAGGTCTGAAACTTGAATCAAAATTGTAGGAGTGTTGAAATTATGGAATTTTAACATTTTGGCAAGTCTTAGGAGTAAATAGATCGCAAGGAGCTTGGGGGGGAAAGGGTATTAACAAAACCAGAGAAGTAGACCAAAGAGCAAGATTTCTTTATATCGGAAGAAAAATAACACCTGAAATTTCTCATCCCTGTAGTACAACAACTTTACTCAATTTGACTCAAGTACGTCATGTGTAGCAGCTAATTACAGATGAACTAGACCCTGACACACCCACTTATTTGTCAACATGCATCATTTTTCTCTAGGTGGATCAATGTACTTTAAACATTGTTAAAGGTAACATAAAGGATTGGTAGAGCTGACAAAACAGTCGCAGACAGTGCTTATCTTGTGTGTGTGTGATCAACCGTATACATGAAATGACAAACCTGTGAAAATTTGGGCTGAATCCGTTGTGTGAGTCAGGAGAAAGGAACGAGAAACCAAGCACAATTTTCTGCATCTTACCACAATGTTCTTAATTTATGGTTGTAACAACATCAGCTTTTGCCTTTTTTATTTTTGTTTTTAGGTAGTTTTCTCGAGTATGACTTCAATTCACAGGGAAATATTGCACAGAAAAAAATGGTTCTAGTAGGAACTTAATAATCAGTAAGCTTTCAGACTAAAATTAAACAATGGCGTTTTTTTGTTATCCTCACCAATCCTTTCAAGATAAAAAATGTATAATACCTTTCAGATCGGGGCAAGAACAAACAAAAGAAGAAGAAGAAAAGAAAGTTCAACCATACTTTGCAAATAGCAATAAAAACCTGAGCTCATTGCACAACCCATATTTACGCACAGGATGTGAAAAGTCGATATTTACCCTGAAAACCCAATCCACATTTTTCAAAAATACATCTCGGATTCTTCCACAAGATAGAAGAAAAACTGCCGTGGGATACGGGAGAGTAAGTTGTGCAAGCTCACCCAAAGCAAGTGCTCGTAAACCCCAATAAGATATTTCTGTCTTTTTGTTTAATTATGGATGCTTTAAAACTTTGATCTGGAGTTGTTGTTGTTTTGGGTTTTTTTTTTTTTGCGAGCTGATAACAACAACAACATCATTTTAAACCTCCTCCTTGAGCCTAAATTTAATCGTTCATGGGGCAATCTAGATTTCCTCCCACGCCGCACTGCATCAATGAAATAAACTGCCCTTATAATGTCAAATCATTGCTTTATTTATAGGCAATTTAAGAAAGAAAAAAAAAAAAAAAAAATGCTCTTTTTAATGAAGCATTTGTATGATATTGTTTTTCTCAGTTTTTCTGCTGTATCCTTGTATTTTATATTTTAGTCCATCTTGTTGTACTTATATGCACCTTTTGGTGGATTTCTGCATGGCTTTATAGATTTTCATTATTCTTACCATTATTACCGGTTTTCAAACTTTGCACAAATGTAGTTTGAGCCTAACCACTAACAGAGTATTTCACATAGGCTAAATGACAACGCCACACACATAAAAAGGCATACTGGTGTAACGGAAGCAGTCAGGTGGAATGAAATGAAAAGAAATGACACTTAAATAACAAAGTCAAAAAAATACATACACAATATCCACGGGTGATCTACACTTGACAGTGACCAGCATATATACACAGATATAAATGTCAATACCTGCATCAAGTAATCCCTAGTCTTTCAGCGGAGCCCTCAATAGTTCAATAGAGGTTAGTTATCATTTGCACGTGTGTTTTCCCCGGGAGGTATTGTACATGTAATGTACATGTACAGTTGGGTGTTCATCAATGCACGAGTGATGCATCACCAGCATAGTACACATGTATGGGGTTGGGTGTTCAGGACTGCACATGAGCAATGCAATTAGTATCACCATCAATACATAGCACCACATACTGTACCAGTGTAGGCGTACAGTGTACATGACAGACCGTGTCCGAGTTGGCGGCTACAGCTATGGCTACGGCTAGATTTCCGCGCCATCATGCGTTGAAGTAGAGTCTGTCTCAAGCAACATCCTTAGCGACAGTCGTAGCCGTAGCTGTAACCTCACCCAACATTGCGCATGTATATTGTATTGAGGGCATTTGGCTGTGGCTATTGGCTACTTGAACCAAACTTTGTACAGAAGAAGCGCAGCAAAACAAAATATCTGACTGTCTTTTGATGGTACTATTTATTCATTTATTTTATTTTCTATTTTTATTTATTTATTTATTTGTAGGGGGGGAGGGTCTTATTCCCCAGATTATTTTTTTATTGTCAATGTTATTTAATGTTTAAGAGTTGTTGTCTTTCTAAACCAAAAAGTTTTCAGTCCTTTAGACTTTTTTTCAATATATGAATGACTGAAGAAGAAAAAAAAACTTTATATGTCTGAGCAGATCACAAAGAGGGCGCTATTCACCGTTTGCTGTTATTTTATGTATAACTTTCTGCTACTATCTCTCTGTCTGGCTTGATGGCTTCTAATGAAACTAAAGAACCCTCAATAGTGCCTTGCACCGTATTTAGTAACCCTACAGATACCTACGGCCTGTCGATGTGGGAGGAAACCCAACCGGGGAGGAGAAACCCACGCAATCAGGTGGGGACTGAAACCCCAACCACATGCAAGGTTTCAGGTCCGGGGCGGGATTCAAACTGTGGTCTGCAGAGGGCGAGGGGCAGGGAAGAACCCGCTAGGCCTGCCTGAATAGTTACTGTTGTCCATCGTACAGAATTTATTTAAAGAGAAGCTCCAAGGTCAACTTCAGTTTTGTGATCCACTCATTTCCTGATACGAGTCCTTATGAAAATGGAGAAAAAAATAACAAGTCTCTAACCTCACATTAAAAATACCACCGTGTTTTGTACCCTTCAAGTGCAATTTTTTGTCAAAATGAAAAAACCCTTGATGATGTCACATTTCAAATATGTGGTCGGGACATTTTTGTACAGAGAAACTTCACTTCATATCTGAATTTTGATGGTATTCAATCAAAACAGCATTGAATTTGACCTTTTGACTGGCATGTACAGACACATTTGTTTTTTGCTGGCTGATGACGGCATGTTTTCAAATTTCGCTCTGAAAGAGTATCAAATAAATGGCATTTTTACACAATTTTAACGCGAGGTTACAGACTTGTATTTTTTTCCCCTCCGATTTCATGAGGACTCTATTCATTCGAAAAGGAGTTCATCACAAAACCAAATTTGACCTTGGGAGCCCCTCTCGAAAGTTGTTAGCAAGCATCCATTCTATAGATGGATTGCAATACGCGTCATTGACCGCCATATTTGATGTAAAACGACGGAAAAGTGCACGCGTGTACACGCCACGCACGACTCTCAGCCAATGATAGCTCTTCACGCATGCACAATTCATCAACGATGGCGGCCGATGACGCGTATTGCAATCCATCTATTAGCTACGAGTCTAGCAAGTGTTAAACATCGCAAAAAACAAAAAACCTTACTGAGAATTTGTTCAAAATGGACGGCACATTTTAATAAATGAAGGTGAAACGGAATAGTCACTTGTCTTTAGTCCTCCGAATGTGTTCCGGTGCGCATTCACCCTGAACTAATCAACTTTTACATTCCAGTAAACCCTTAACCAACGGTTTTCCTCAGGCTTACGAGCTACAGTGATTAAGTTCACTTATGAGGCATCCTTGGTTTCCTTACCAGAAAAATATAAATAATAAATACACTAAGCTTAACACCTCACATTACAGTTGACATTATGCCATTTACAACAGTATTTTAAAAAGTAACCGTACTAAGCATGCACAGTTACCCCAGTAAGCTTGATTGTGCCCATCACAGTTTACCCTACTCCATTAAAAAAACGTATGATGTTTCTGATTGATGACTCTCTGAGGCTACCTGCTTAATGAAAGTCATCTCTCGGATAGCTCTCCGAAAATGATCGTCATTCTGCCACGGTGACTGCAGAAATGTTCAGCAGTGGTTTAATGAGTCACATTGCAATGTGCGCAGGCCCGCGACGATGATGCCCCCCCCCCCCCCAATGCCGGAACAGATGCTCCCTGGCAGAGGCCAGCCACCGTTGAGGGTAGGGTTCAGGTGTACTTTTAAGGGCTGCGTAACAGATTACCGTGACCAGTCAGGAGAGCACATTATAAGGCATCTTCATTTGTCATGTTTCCTGAGAAGTGTAGTATGTGTGAGGGCGCGGTGGGGGCCAGGGAGGTGGGGGCCAGGGAGATGGGGGCCAGGGAGGTGGGGGCCAGGGAGGTGGGGGCCGGGGGGGGGGTAGGGGGCCATGGGGAGAGATGGAGGCAGTACATGATGATCACCATATCATGTACACGTTATATACAAATCTATCAGCCTGGTAATGCAGAGAGGGCGCCCTTGTAGTGGCTGCATCAGGGCAATTTGTGCTCCATAATTTTTTTTTAAGTTGTTGTATTTTCCTCTTTTTGGATTTCAAGGTTTGTCTCCATTTTGTGAACTTTGACTGTAACTGTGATTGAAAGTACCCTGTGATCACCCACACTTCATTTTGAGCTCTGTTAATGGCTAATGTATGGCGTAATGTCATGTCCGTTAAATAGCCGTAAAGCATTGCCTTTACAATTGCCAAGATTACAGACAATGATCCTAACATTTCAGAAATGACAAATCTTAAAAGCTTTTTATAAAATCCTCAATTCAGATCTGCCTTTGGGTAGGTCAATTATCTGGAATTATATTTACAGTGATAAAATGCTGCTCAAAATGAGTTCAGACTCAGTTGAAGGTTTCAGACTGGCTGTGGTTGCCTTGGACACCACAGCCTGACGACCACAGCCCAATTGCCAGTGGAGCAATTTGCAGACTGTTTTACCAACATTGCAAACAAAAAAAGGGAAGAAAAAAAAGAACTTAACGCATCATGGAAAATGCTACTAGATTACAGAGCAACACGTCCATGCAATGCAGTCTATCTAGAGCATAGTGGTATTGTTCCCTACTTGATGGACAGTTACAAGTGCACTTAATGTAATGTGCACCACACCACTGTTAGACTCGCTGAAGTGTATGACCGCGCAAAGTCGGTTTCGTGTGCACAATGCAACAGTTTAAGCAGCGAAAGCCGTAATATAGATGGTCAGAGGATTAGGGAAGTCTAATAAGAAAATTCTGAAAGGGCTGCTTGTGCCACACCGTAAAATAATTTAGGTTAAATAACTAGGAGAGGTTTGAAGTAACACCATGTTAAAATCTCTTTTGAGTAACTGTTGGTTCTGAAAAGAACCGGTGGTTAACGACTCAACGTTTCAATCAGTATGCTCTGATCGTCTTCAGGAGAATGAAGACGATCAGATCTCCTGAAGACAATCACAGCATACTGATCTAAACATTGAGTCATTAACAACCGGTTCTTTTCAGAACCAACACTACTCAAAAGAGAGATTTTAACATGGTGTTACCGCAAACCTCTCTTAGTTATACTCCCACCATGCAAAGTTTCAAATCCTACTAAGGTTAAATAACCTCTTTTCTCTATGAATAACCTAATCTTTACAATGTTTAGCACTGTACAGGCAAGCCAAAGTCTGTCAGGCAGTAAGAAGCTATGACTGGTAACTTGTGGGGCCTTCATAAATCTTCTAGATGTCCAAAAGACTCAACTGCCACATTCAAAAAACAAGTTACCAGGGCTCACCTTAAACATTAGCCTGGCGCACATTGTCCAGTAGAAAATGCTAACGGCTGGTAATCACCACTTCTCAACTTGCCCCGTGCTAGCTAATAAATACTGTGCAACCTACTTGTTTTATAAAACGCTCATATTCCTTTCTTTTCAGATGTCAACAAAAGATGTAACCTCATTTGACCTTTAAACTGGTTGTGAACGCTCCCATTAATACATCAGACAGGTACACTTATGACAATACCTGTATCAAATCTGGGCTACTCAAGCTTCCTGTGGGCAATTAAAGTGCACAGTTTACAATCCTGGTGGGCTACTTTACATAAAGCTTAGAAACCAAAAGGCCTGGTTAAAAGAAAATATTTAAAAAGCCGACAAAACTTAAATTGAGAGAAGCAACACGTACACAATTTGTGCTGTTTCCTGCGAGTTTTTGACAGCCTGGCAAGTTGCTTCACCCAAGTGGAAACCTTCGGAGTTCGATTCTTTCAGAGAAAAAAAACACATTTTTTTACGGCCCAATCTTATCAATCCTAGACAAGACACTAATAACAAGCCTCTTCATAAAATGTTGAGGCTCGGTGATCCATCACACCATTACTTATCATGCCATTCAGGCGAGCAACCAATGTGCATTTTATGCCATGTGCACTTTTCACTTGAATACTTGAATCAAGCAGTACGAGGGTGGAATGGATTGGTCAGATACTGACTGGATTATTGTGTAGAATAGCACACAATCCTGATTTTTGATGTTGATAACATGGAATACTAGTTGAGCCCCCCCCCCCCCCCCGGCCAAGAATAAAAATTGGATGACTGCACAGTGGGCAGTGCAGCACCTCACTCGCATAGGGGAGAGTGTCTTACCACTCAAAAGGTAGGGTCTTAGATTGGTTTATGTCAACGTAATGCTGATTTATAGGCAAAACTATATTTAAAAAAAAGACACAATAAAAGTCACATGTGAATCTCTGGCCGCAGCGTTTGCCGAATGGACACCAACCCTCAGTAATCTGAGAAAACGATCGAACCGTTTCTCTGACTCAAAATGTTTTTTGAGTGAAAAAAATATCCAACCCATATTAACTCAAAGGAAATCCTTTCTCGAAATAGTTTATACTATCAACAGCTGCAGCGCTTCTCACCCGGTAAGTTTCTATATGGTCATTAATTTCTGGAGTACATGTGTAGTTACCAATCTACGAGAGACTTGCAGAGACTTGAGACTTTAAGAGACTTGCAGCATAACACTGTTACAATTGGAAATGTTCCTTGTCAAGAGTATTGTGCATGAACAACAACTGTACACAATGCACACGTATTACAGAAACAGATCCCCTGATAACGCCAAGTGGGTCATGTTTTGTGCAACTCAGTTGTGAGACCATTTTTATGAACGCGCCTTTTTTACAAGCATGGCAAAATGATATCACGTGACACCCGTGTGTACATGGCAAATTGACCGACAATGTAGCAATGCTCAATGCGTGTCGCCATTTTGCAATCACACGGGTGTCATATGATCTAAGTTTGCCATTGCATGTCACATGGTATTGATACCCAGCGTCCAGAGCAGGACACAGAATACGGTGGCGCTCGGGCTCTACTTCTATGGCGAGGGTGGACGTGGCTACCATTTTGGTCAGGTTCCCTGTATCCACCAGCAATCATGACTACTGGAACACAGGGGCCAGACTATTTTCCTTTCGAGCCTCGATCTGATTAGAATGGTTGAAAAGGGAGGAAACAAGACTGCAGCTCCATGATGGAGGTTTCTCCAGAAACTGACGACAGCTCTCTTGTCTCCTGCAGAGAGAATCTACTTGCTCCACCCACAAATGTGCATTGTAAACTACTGCACAACCAAAGTAATGAATGCAGCCCGTGTATCATTTCGGGAAAGAAACTTTCCCGGTGATATTTCCTAATCGGGGGAAAAAAAAGACAACTGAACTCACCGGTTTTAGTGTGGAAATTAAAAGTTGCGTCAAGCCACTCATCTGTTGACTGCACGTATGTCCCCTGAAAACCACCTTCAGTTCATTATCCACAGATTGCACAACAATGGGCAAAATATCCTCCTGGCTACCGCCAATGGTCCGGAGATGGGTCGTCCCTGATGGGCCGACGTTCTTGAAAATAAGTCTTGGGAGGCAACGCCCCCCTGATCCTACGGATGAGAAGCCCCGCAGGGAGGTCAGACTCAGGAGCACGGAGGAATCTGTAGGCGCGCGGAAGTGAAACTTGCAGGTCGACCAAAGACTAGTGGAATTTATCAGTCGGTTCAACGTGCCGGGGGCATGGGTGAAAGTTTCTGAACATTCTAGATAGGAGAGGAAAAAAGAGGAATAGGTTACTTTACTTGAAAACAAAAATCGCAACTTAGCTCTATCAGTGACAGTGACACTGTAAAGTCTACTCAGACATTCTGAAGCACGACAAGCGGGCAAAAAGTTTCCAAAAATCAACAAAATATGTTGCCTTTAAAAAAATATATATACACAACAAAAACCTACAAATAGAAATAATGCGCAGTCAATAGGGCCTACAGTTCACTTTTTTTCTATTTGAACCCTTTGTCTGTACTAAAACGACTTTTTACCAAAGAGTACAGAAATTTAAATTTTATATTATGGTTTAACATCTTTTTCATGCATCATCTTACTCCTGTGTAGTGCACTTTGCTTTTTAGGCAGCAGGCACACTTAGATGGCACTACATCTTTACATGTATTTTTAACTCCCGCAATGGCAGACGATGGGCAGACAGTAGTCATGCATGATGTCAGTGCAAGGGGTCATTAGTGTCAAAGAGCACAACTTTCAAAAATAATTCCATGTATGTTGGTCCTTTATTGAAAAAAACCCCCCAAAGCCACCAAAGTGTCTCTTTTTACTTTAACTTTCTTGGAAGTACCAGTAAAATTTACTGCTACTTTTGGCGTCTTTAATAGTACCAGTAAAATGTACTGTTACTGAAACGTCCTTGGTTGTTCCAGTAAAATTTGCTGTGCACCATATCAGTGATAAACTACAAATAGATGTTAGGTTGCATTTCCCCGGTCAACTACAAACATTAAACAACAACATTAAAAGAAGGCGGCACTCAAACCAAAACAGTACAGGTAGACTACCCGATGTGGAGAGAGTCCTGGCCGAGCTGGTCTAGTGCACCTAGGACTCGAGGTGTGAGGGTTCAGGGTTCAAGTCCGTGTCATGTCACTTGTGTCCTTGAGCGAGACAACTCACCATAACTGCTTGTTTTTACTGGCATGGTTGGTAGCAGATTGCGCCGCGCATGATCCCCTTGCAAACCCACATACATGTAAAAAGGGGAATGAATCAAACATTCTGTACACTGTAGCTCTGTATTCCTGTCATAAAATTAATGAGCAATTTGATGGGCCCGTCGGGATGTGATAAAACACTACATAAAAACTTCCTACTGGTATCATTATTACTAGTATTAAGTGATAAACCACAAGGGAAACCGACTGGGTAGATTATAAATACTTTAGAGTTGATCAAAGAAAAATTGACTAGAGTGGGATTTGAACCAAAGACCTTCGGAATAACGCGCCGGTGCTCTACCAACTGAGCTATCCTTGACCTATGTTGGCAGTCTCGTTGGTTCAAATCCTTCTCAAGTCAGTTTGTTTTTGTTCAACCCCAAACTATGTGAAATTTACCCAGTCAATTTCCCTTGTGGTTTATTACTTGATGTTGGAAATAAAAAAAAGCTGTATCCCCTTAGGGTGATCATTTGGCTGCCGCTTCCCAAGTTTTTTCGTAAACTTGGGTGTGATCCCTGGCTGCATGGCAGTTAACGGTTGAATGGCTTCTGACATGGCACCTCCCCCCCCCCACCCCCGAACAAAGATACTGACAAAATAGGGAGACCACCATCATAGGGCTAGATAGATAGCTCAGTTGGGAAGAGTGCCTGCACTTTCATCCGGAGGTCAATGGTTCAAATCCCTCTGGTAAATTTGTCTTTGTTCACACCCTGCACTTTATTATCAGTACCACATGTACACTTACATTGTAAATATACCTGCCCCAGTACTGTGAAAATTGAGTACAAACTTGCTCAGACATTCCAGACGGTTTCAAATGTTTATTTTCCATTTGAGCAAATGTCGCTTACCTGTACTTAGTAAACACACCAACAAAATGAGAAGAAAGCAATTTCTTTTTGTTTTTTTAGTGTTCGTGAATTCCTACAGGTGTTTTTGGAGTGAGATGCTGTACCCAAGATGAGTCTTCATGAATGTATGTTAGAAATAACAGCAACTATTGACTGAGGTTAAATACACTTGTGTAATGAGCCCATGATAACTCCTTCAACTGAAACACAACACCCCCCCCCCCCACTGACACCCCCCAACTAAGACCCCCCCCCCTCCCCCTTTCCCAACTATCCCACAGTACAAGGCAACACTACTTCACTACAGCATAGAGCATCATCATAAAAAAACATTTTGTAACAAATGGGATAAAATATTGATCATTCATGGCAACTCCCCACTCCTGCCCCAACCAAATTATTATGCATATGCTAGTGGCAAGACCTGGACTTGAATGCAAATTAATGCCACTCTGTCTAGACGCTTGGCCTTTAAAGCAAGGGTACCAGAGAGATAAGCACATGTTGGGAGCATGTGTATTATGTGTGAAGGCAGTGGATTTTTTATTTTTTTTTGTATATATGGCTGGTACACTGTTCTACTGAAGGCCCTAACCAGCAGCCTGGACTCAATGCAGATAAGGGGAGTGCAGTTGGGCAGTGGGTAGCAATTATTGATCTCCTGGCAGTTGCTTTATATGCTCAGTGACTTAGCTATATATATACCTCAGTGTAATTGTATCCCATTTATTGGGATTAGGCTCAGACGGGGCTCTGGTTTTAAATCCTTATGTTGAGATAAGCCGGGTGTAATCCAACTACGGACATTGCTTGATAACATGATCACCTCGATATCGATAAATGAATTTCAGAAAATGTTCATTTCTTTATATCAAAATTACAAATATACTACTCGACTATTAATAATTACCTCAGAGATGCATTTATTTTGCACTCTGATTGGTCCAAGACTGGTCATGTGGGGGGTGTATTAACAAGTGGTATGAAATGAAGACCGGCTCTGTGAACTAGTGAGTAAATGGCCCCTAAAATGAGCATTGTGTACAAGTTATGCACTGTTCTTGTTGCGCGGGAAACTACCAAATCAACTATTTTTCTTTGAGGGTAATGCTTTCGTTGACAATCCTAAACAGGGCTCGAATTTAACACTGGACCGCAGGCCCGAGGCCAGTGATTTTAGCTTCGGGCCAGTAAACTCCTGTCCGGACAAGTCCGGCGGTCTTGTGTCTGTGTTCAAATGTTGACTTTCAGTCTGATAAATACAATTCTGTTGATCATCAAAGACACACCCATAATATACAAATGAGATCAATCTTCTCTTACTTAGTGCTTTTTCAAATTCAAACAGTTCAAATATTAACCTGTTTAGGCTTTTTTCTTTTCTCACTTCAATTCTGGTATTGTACTCAAAATTCTGGTCCAGTAAATATTTTTAGCTACAAGCCCTGCGGTCTTGTGAGTTTTCCCCCCAAATTCTAGCCCTGCTAAACCCTACACCTTTTTATTTTTGGCTTACTCCTTCTGAGAAACAGTTTCATCGAAAATGCCGTCACTTTCCAGGAAATCATGTCTGAATACGACTTCATTTCCCTTGCATTGCAAGACAAGGAAAACAAGTAAACGTTTCGGATGAAAAAATGTACTGTTTTAATGTTACCTTAAGAAACATAATTCTGAAGAAGAAAAAAATGAAGGAAAAAAAAAATCAGATTTAATGTTTGCGTTTCTTCCAGTCTATGTTTCTTCCAGGAAACTGTATAAATTTAAGTGAGACCTGAGAAATTCTAAGTAATATGTTGCACCAAGTATTCCCAAACCTACACCCGTCATCTCAACAACAACAAAAGGGAGCAATTTCAAAGAAATTCACAACTTGTAAATGTAAACACCTACGCCTTCTGAGAAATTGTGTTGAACTCATTTCGTTTTTTTAATGCGACTTGAGAAAAACATGAAAGTTACTCCGATGCACACAGGAACTCCCAATCATACTGTGTGACCGTTTCCTCAACAAATCTTGTGAGTCTCTGGGTAACTTCCCACACATACCTGTTACAGTCTACCCCTTCCGGGAAATTGCGTATGAGTTCAACTTTTTTTCCTCTGGAGATACGACGACGGAGAAGTGAAAATTTGACCTGCATACAATATCACATATGCATGTCAAATATAACGTTTCCTCTCAGAACACACAAGTCACCTCATTCAGAGAAACGGTCACAGATAAGTTTAAAGGTATTAACACAGGATTGGTGAGGATAAAATAAAAAAAAACATAACCGATTAATTGTAGGTTGGAAGCTTACTGATTATGAAGTTCATACTAGAACCATCCTTTTTCTGTGGAATATTTCCCTCTGAAATAAAATCATACCCCAGAAAACTGGAAAAAAGTATATTAAAAAAACACTTTCAGCTGATTTCCGTTTTTACAAATTGTAACTTTTGTGATAATTTTGCCAATAAATCAGCAATACGCTGACCCTACAATCATGTACCTTCAAAGATCTACTGTACGACTGTCTACTGTCTGATTGAATGTACTTTGCTTATCCTGTGTCTGGTAGCAGATCAGTTTTACATGAACAGTTTATAGAGGTTACAATCACGGCAATAACTTCTGCTGTAGGAACTTGTTTGACTTGGTGACGATTAAAAAAATAAAGGCCTATGTCGGGGGGGGGTACATAATAAAACAAAACAGTATTTTTTTGAGAAAAAAACACGAACAACAGGGTGTTTCGCTTGCACAAGTATAAAATATTGAGTTGTTCATGGCCCCCTACATGAAGCAACCCATTTTTACTTCCCGTTTCAATTAATTAGCAAGTTCTGTTCATGTCTAGATCAACCTGAAACAGATTCTGTTCTTCATGACCGATGCTTGTGGGTTAGAGAGATTCAAATCAAACCAATTGGGCATTTTTTGTATTGCCTGGCCGACGCAAAATATTATAAATATATGATTACACTGTAAATTTGAGGGAAAAATTTAATCTTTCTTCAGGGCAAATTCAGATTGGAATGGAATGCTTTCTAAATCAGAAGAGAGAGAGAGGGGGGGGGGGACGGGAAGCATTGACAAAACCTGGAAAGAAACAGAACAAAAGAGTTGGGAAAACACAAGGGCTGTCTAGACGGTGACCTCAAAAACAAGGTTAAAAAGATTGCAAAGGTCTAGTAGTGGCGCTGAGTGTATTCAACACACACACTGGTAACCCGACTGCATTATATGGAGGAGGAGGGTCAGGCAGAACTGCTCCCCTGCTAGTACCATGTACACGTACATGTGCCAAACACCATTGAATAGGCACACAGCTCTTGCAGTGCACAATGAATGTAGGCGCTGACTGTTATTTATTTTTTTGCGACACCCTCCCTCCCCTCTTTTTCTCTCTTTCTCTCTTTCTCTCTCTAAATAGTTTTGTCTGCGCGTACAATGTACAGCCCATGACAGACACACCAAACTGTACGTGTCTTTTCACAGCAGCCAAGTGTGTTAAACCACAAAGTGTAGACACTGCAAATAGTATAGAGGCACGCCGCATTTAAGGGCAAGGTACATTTGGTTGTCAAAGACAAGTATCCTCACTCGGTGTATCCCAACACATGCATAAAAAAAACACACCTGTGAAAAATGTGGGCTCAATTGGTCATCGAGGTTGCAAGAAAATAATGGAAACAAAAAAGAAATTGTTGCATAGAATTAAGTGCTTTCAGATGTCTTAGATTTAAATTTGGGGGTTTCTCTCAAACTCTCCTTTTTCAAAGGGAGTCGTTTCTCACAATGTTTTATCAACAGCTCTTCGGTGCTCCTTACCATTCTACCTCCATGTCTTTACCAAGTAAGTTTTTATATTGTCATTAACTGGTACAGATAAAGATTTTACAAAAGAAACAAACTGGTACTTTTTTTTTGCCGAACAACTGGATTTGTCCAACTAAATTTCTACTCTGTTTTCCCCATCCACTTTGTGAAACTGGGCCTCAACTACTGAACTTTTGACCCCATCAAACCCAGCAGTAGGGGCCTACTTCCATTTTGTCAGAAAGTGAAATAGTTTTGCTGTATCTGTATGCTTACAAATTCTAATTCTATTTGTTCATACACTGTATGTCAGCCAGATGGCCTTGGGTTCACCATAATGCATCTTAGTAATGTGTTTTCACCATGTGCATTAAAAAGCTGGGTTAACCCCTGTACTCTTCCACAATGAGTGTTCTGGGTTACATTTGCGTGCAAGACCAACCCTAGTACACAGGACCTACCAATACTAGTACTACAGGACCTACGGCTTATAATGTCCCATGCAAAAGGACTAAGTCATTATGGTAAAAGTATCTTCCTCAAGGACACAAGTGCCATGACAGGGACCTGAACCAACACTCTGCTGATCAGAAACACCAGAGCTTGAGTCTGGTGCTCCCAACTGCTCGGCCCATGACACGTGTTCTCCATCTAGTAACATGCCATTTCACAACAACACTTTGCCAAAAAAATAGATCTTGGTTCCAACACTGTCCTTAACATCCACGACAGCTGTTTGAATGAAACAGTTTGCGTGTCTGCCTCACTAGGAGTACAACATCGGGAATGTTGATGTATAAATTGGAAGGAAAGCCATAACAAGCTGCCACCATCATTTTAACAATAATAATTGGTTCTTAAAGTTATATAGAGCACATATTCTAGTAGCTAGATCAAGGCACTTTACAACATTATTATCCCTGTTCATCGGGCATACCTTTTAGACTGTTCCTCAAACTTGTTTAACTCCCTGATTGGGAGCATATCACCCCAAGCTGCTTAAGTTTGCGCTACGGGGTTAATCCAACACAATACTGTCTCGGCCCTCTCGGGTTCCCATTTATACACCTGGGTCAAGAGAAGCGGTTATGGTCAAGTGCCTTGTTCAAGGAGACATACGTCATTACCGGGATTCGAACCCACACTCAAGATGAATCAACCATCAGAACTTATAGTCCAAGCAGTAGACCACTCGGCCACAACACACCACGTGCATGGCTGCAACAAAGAAAGAAATTCCGAACACACTGAAAAGGGGGGGGGGGCGGACAATTTCATCCCTACAGCCTCAGAAAGTTTATGGTATCTTCACTGAACTTCTGGGTTGCACAACAAATTGAAAAATATAATAATAAAAAATTTAAAAAATGATGATAATTCGTTTAAAATTGATCGAGGGTTTAAAAATGATTGATAACCTGTCATCGTTTATCCATGATTTATCTTCTGTTTGGCTTTCTAGATAAATTGGAACATTTATCCTCATCACCTACATATCTCTCAAGGACTAGAACATATTAAATCTAACACCCTCTGATTATCCTATCAAATGCTTACCCTAGGCCGTAAAAAGAATGCAAAATCAGTTGGTATCTGCCTCGAGACTCATATCGTTGGTTTAGAAAAACACAAGCTACAATATGAAGTTTTTAAGTACCTACTTTTTCCATTATTGTTTTAACATTTTTAATTTACAAGCTGGCATCATCAAGAGAATTATACTCCATTTTTTGTAATTTTGTATTTCCGAAAGAAGCCAGTGTGGTCTGGACGTTTCGAACAGTATACTCTGCTCGTCTTCGGGGGAAACGAGCAGAGTATACTGCCCGAAACATCAAGACCACAACGGCTCTTTTCAGAGCCAATACTCCTCCCCCCAAAAAGATTGATACATGATGCAGGGACGCCAACATTGAATTCCGAAAAAAGAGTAGCACGGCCGAGCACTTAAGTTTGAGGGCAGATTATATAACCAGGCATGCAACTCACCAACCGTAAAAAGAGGAAAATTATGACATTCATGATTTACAAGCTAATATTTTCAGCACAAATCGCTTGATGCAAAGCCAATGTTAGAGTCCAACCGGGATTTAAGAGGCCAAAAATTTTTTAAAATTTAGGCTGGATACAAACAAAATATATTACATTTTTCTTTCTCCTCCAATATGCGCTAGCTTGTGCATGGGAACAACCCATACTGCATTTAACAAAATGCTTTGGTTTCTGTCCCATTGTTTATTAACAATGAAAAAATGCCAACGTTTGCACTTGCCATAAACCAGGCCAGTCAAGTTTTTCAAACAACTTCAGCAACAGAAATTTGGTCAACTTGCCTTTCCGACCAATTCCATTCTTTACGCCTCTTACGCAATCATGGCCTCGATTGCGATTGATAGTATATTTTTTTTTTGTCATTTCTATTTCAAGTTGATCAATGCAGCGATCGCGATGTTTCACACTCGACAGATAAAAAGTTATCACAGTGTCTGTTTGCCGCCGCATCCCACAAATGTGATGCGTTAGAAAAAACTGCGGAGCCAGTCTCTAAAAAAGCTGTGTGCCTGTGTGACGTTGCGAGACATGCACTACAGAATGTATGCTGTACAAGGCACATTCTGCTGGAATATTCACTACCTTAGGGAGAACCAAGAACCAAACAAAAAAGGGAAAAGAAAAGGTCTCGGAGAATTCTAAAGACTAGGATGCTCCGCAAGGATTGTGGTGTACAAAGTCTACGAGAGGATGTTAAATACAGGGACAAAGGAATAACGAAAAATATCTCCACAGGGATGTAAACAATAGAGTTTATATACTTTGTGTTCCGTTTTTCTTCCATTCCTCAGATCATTTCTGCTGGAGAAAAGCAGGAAAACCCTCGTCTTTCCTGCTTTTTCCACTCCTCTGGTCATTTCTGCTGGAGGAAAGCAGGAAAACCCTGTCTTTCCTGCTTTTTCCACTCCTCTGGTCATTTCTGCTGGAGGAAAGCAGGAAAACCCTGGTCTTTCCTGCTTTTTCCACTCCTCTGGTCATTTCTGCTGGAGGAAAGAGGAAAACCCCTGTTTCTTCCACTTCTCTGGTCATTTCTGCTGGAGAAAAGCAGGAAAACCCTTGTCTTTCCTGTTTCTTCCACTCCTCTGGTCATTTCTGCTAGAGGAAAGCAGGAAAACCCCTTGTTTTTTTTCCTGTTTCTTCCACTCTTCCGGTCGTTTCTTCTGGAAGAAACCAAACCCTGCCATGAACACTTTACTGGTTGAACTATCTCCTCTTGATAACAATCATATCTAGGGCTTGTGTTCAAGAACTCATTTCCTAATATCATTAACTTTGTCTCCGATATCCTTATTCAATAAGTGTTCTCATGCAAAAAAAAAAAAATAAAATAAAAAATAACATAAAATCTAGGCCAATGATGACATCAAACGACTTTCATTTTTTGTCTATCTTCCTTCACTAAAACAAATTCCAGCAGGCAGAGAAATACCAGATAATATTGGTAGAGAAATACCAGATATTATTAATTTTTACAGGAACGAACAAAATAATGTTCAATGTCCACATTCCTCACTGTAAATCATTTATCACACATTCTTGAGTCCTCCATAAAAAGTAAATAAATAAACGGTTAGCAAACATACTGATACTTCTTGTTAGAGCAAGGCAGTCATATTTTGTTGAAGGGCATCTATCTCTTTGAGGGACGTGTCAATTTGTTGGGGTTAGTTTTTTGGAACACCAAGGTAATTGCCTCTGTTGCCTCCATGGAGTACCAGGGGTTAGATTTCACAAAACTCTTCCTAACTTAGGACTAGTCCTAGGCAATGCTAAGACAGTAAGAGATAGGACTAGTCTTAAGTTAGGGCCAGTAGGTCCTATCTCTTACATTGCCTAGAACTAGTCCTAAGTTAGGAAGAGTTTTGTGAAATCGACCCCAGGTCTGCATGTACCGCTGTAAACATGGGGGTGTCAACATTATTCAATTTACATTGTGAAATACAAATTGTCCGTAAAAGTTCAGGTTCGAATCCTACCCGGGATGTTGTGTTCGGCTTTCCTTGTTCCTGAAATATGAATTGAGGGAGTATGTGCTTCGGCTTAACCAATGCAGTCCATGGTTCAAATCCCACCCGGGAGACTGTGGGTGTGTCCCCCCCCCTCCTACAGAAAGCCCTAAGAATACAGTGTTCTGTAACCATGGCTTAACACAAATTTGGAAATAAAGTGTCCACCTTCAAAACTAGGTTGAAAGATGCTCACTTCCTTGTACAATGTAAAATTGAAAACAACAAAAATTGAAGCGATCAAATTCAGACAGGGTGTCCATAAGACATCATACACTCCCCCTACACCCAGTGTACAACTGCAACCATAAAGGGCAAAGTTAGACTTTAAAGTCCTTGCTCAAATGTTAAAAATAAAACATAAAAAAAATCGTTGAAATCTGTCAATGATTCAAACCGGCTCTGTTCAAACGACAGACAGCCTTGCCAATGTTCACATAATCAGCGTGCCTTTCCCCAGACATGTCAGAACATGATAGAAATCGGAAAATCTACAGACCGTTTTTTTCACACGTTTTGTCTCCCTCCTTCTCAGAGCTGTCATGCATTCCACCCCCCCCCCATCCCACCCTCCCCCCAAACGGCTCTCCCTAATCAAATTCTTGCGGTTTTGCAGCCACACTTCCGCGGTTTACCGCAAACCAAATATTTGGAGTATCATTGTTCTTAAAATCAACAGCTGTTTCAATACGGTTGAATACCACACTAGACAAGCCCAGAAATCATTGCACCATGCAACCATAGAGGAAATCAGCAACAGGAATTCCGAATGAATGTGACAAAAACCACAACAAGTGCTCAAATGCGGTGTATATTTTGGAGAACATGAAGTAGGAACGCAACAGATTATAAATGGCCAATAAATCAACCCAATGTTTGGTATTGCCAGGGTTTGCCAAGAGTTCCCAAAAGGGAACAGGGGAACAAAACTAATGAACATTAATCCAAAATACAGATTAATAATGCATTGTTTTGAAATCAATATTTTACATGCACATTTATGTAAATTGTTGCATTATTACACTACAGATCAAGTAGTTATAAGGATCTCTGACTATTTAGATATCGCCTCAACTGCATTTGGAAAAACTTCAAGCGATTCTTGTCCCCTAATTCTTTTATGATGGGATGTTTCATCTCACTTTTGGCCGTATTTCTATATACCCAAGTCTGTACTGGAATTCCAGTTCAGAGATGCAAACTTTGACACTAGTTATATTGTAATCAATTAAGTTGTTTAAGTTGTAAAATAGAACAAGCTGTTGCAAACTGCTTACAAGCCCAAAGGACCCGTGGTATAAACGTAATTTTTTCTTTGTAATGAGCCTCACGTTCAGACCAGAGCAGAGTCTTTCCTAGACTATGCTATAGGGTTGAAACGTGAGGCCGTTGACAATTTGTTGCACTCTTTAAAGTTTATATAATTTTTCCAGCTAATCTGACAGAGATCATGACTCTAACAAAAGTACACAAAAAAATGGAAAGAAAGCATAAACCTGAAGAGTGAAAATGCCGTGTCGTTCCAGACCTGTCCAATAAATTATGTACAGTTTCAATCACATAGTTCCCGACACCTCCTTCCCCGACACCAAAAGTAAATAATTTTATAAATGAAATCAAACTGCAAACATTCTTGTCAGAACTCAAATTCAATGAAACACTCC
The DNA here is from genome assembly GCA_032158295.1 of Pycnopodia helianthoides. Classification (NCBI taxonomy): domain Eukaryota; kingdom Metazoa; phylum Echinodermata; class Asteroidea; order Forcipulatida; family Asteriidae; genus Pycnopodia; species Pycnopodia helianthoides. The sequence goes on along the minus strand of CM063246.1, from coordinate 18,974,345 downwards.
CATCCCACAGACAAAGTTACATATAGTGAGACAGCGTAAACACTGACTCATTCCGACAAGAACATTGACATGAAAACTCAAAGCATGACATGAGAGAGATTTGCACATAATTACGACTTTTAAAATGGCAGTATGCACAACTGGGCCTAGGTGTTAGGCCTATATGGTCACAAAAGAGAAATTAACATGTAAAATTTTGTTTAAATCCTTGTAAACAAAAAAAAAGCAAACAAGGTTAATACCTCGCTGCTTGATTAAATCAGTCGCAGTAGTTGACAGTTTAATCAAGCACAAATTTACATAAAAAATTATTTATAAATTGAAACAAGTCATGAAAATTCAACAATACGAATTATCGTATGCATCTATAGTCATACTTAAATTTGCAAGTCAATTTACCATATGATTAACAACCCTCCAGACAGGAAAAACTATAAGCGTTTACGTTTATGTTTCCGTGCTTTACATCTTTTGTGCATGTGAGAAGAAGAAGAAAAAAAAAAGTCTTCGGAAAATGCAGGTTACATACATGTAGCTGGTCAGAATGACGTCCGTACAACAACATGCTCTAAAACAAGTAGGAACAAGTCTTGGGCTGTACATTACAAAATCAGACCATGTAAGTCTCCAATTGATGTGGAACATTTTTCGTGTCTCAAAATTGGTTCATGCAAATGACAACCACGACGGCTGTACCTGGACAGAAAAAATATTTTTTTTATAAATAAAAAATAAATACAAAATGTTCATCCAATTTTGAGTCACAGAAACTTGTTAACAGCCTGCATAAATTATTCGTAAGGTCTCATATTGAGAAGACAACACAAAAAGAAATAAAATACACAAATTTCTGCACAAAAGACAATTTGATATCTAAGGATGCGTTCAAAACATTATGTGGAAGTCATATTCAAAAAACAAAAAATGACTAGATTTTATGAGCTTCTCACAAAAGAACAGTGAAGCTGCATTATCAAACAGAGGCTCTTTAACGATCAAACTAATGGTCTTACGTATGACCATTTATACTGTGAGCGTCAAAAATTAAGCTCCATTTGCATGTTAGAATTTAGAAATACCTTGGACGCTTCCTGACTAACCTGAATTCAGAAAAACTTCGAAAAATCTCAGCTTTTTAAACCAAAACAAAAATGGTTCTTGTCGCGGTTGAGCCCTACTGACCCCATTTATTTAAAAAAAAAACAGTGTCCTTTATGACAGATATCTGTATTGAAGTTGCCCAAGTCACAAATAGGTGCAGCAGTGCATACACCTGCAATGTACATATAGTCAGTCTACAAATTTATGGGGCCCCTCAACTGTGCCCCTTTATGGCATGGCCTACATTTTCATGTACGCTGCCCTGTATGCACTAGTGAAGACATGACCTAATTCCACCCAGACAGACAGCTTAAACCAATTATGTTATTTTTTTTCCTTCCCCCTCTCTCTCTTTCTTGAGTTTCGATCATCATTAGTTTGTTCAATATCATGAAAAAGCACCGCATAAAAAAAAGGTGCAATTCAAGTATTGTAAAACACCAAGAAGAATCTGTGCTTTCCATTAGTTTATTTTTACCTTTTTGTTCAGCCTTGGATTGGGTAGTGTACAGATTGTGGTAAATAAACAGGGCGCGCAAATATTGCAATTTTTTCTTCCAGGTCGTATTTGGTTCATTACGGGTAATTTGACAGTAAACTAATTTTGATTGAAATTAAACTTTGGGAAAAAGGAGTAGATGTCACACCCTGAAAGGAGCAATGGAATTAAACGTGTGCACAGAGAGAGAAACTATCATACAAATTATGCACATTATAAGTTGCTCTCGCTGTTATGTAAAGAAATATATTTAATATGTGGTGAAATGCTTTTGTATCAAATATCAGTTAGATGATTTTGGTTTGCTACTGGAGTTACACAATGAGGGAGAAACAGTGGATATTGAATTACCTCACTGTAGGGGTTTGATAATCAAATATACATGATGATACTGAAGTTTGAATATTTTTCAAAAAAGGCATAAAAGGTATGTTTGCCGCATCCAGCCAAAACACATTTAGATGCAGATTTGTAGCAACAAATATTGTTATAAACTAAAATAAAGTAACAAAATTCCTCCGTTTCAAACCAACAAGGAATGTACACTTTTTAAAGTCGAATAAACAATCATGTACACTCAAACAAAATTTCTGTTCTGATGAAAACAATCATGACTTCATAAAAACAACAACAACAACAACAACAACAACAACAACAACAATGTATGTATTACAGATAGGGCTACGTTAAATCCGAGTTCATTTACCGAGCCACAGCTGCACTTAATCCAACAAAAGTTGCATCCAACTCAAACTATCCCGTTTTATTTGAAAACAAAAGAGCTTTTAAAATGTGTGGATCCAACCAACATTACATGTGCACAGTAGAGGTATTCACATTGTGCATGTAGGCACTTCATAAACATGAAACTCTCTTCGGCCTTGAACATAAAAATACCCATTATGTAAAATATGAGCGCTCAATTCATGGTGGTGGGGCCAATAAAGGGCATGGAGGTTAGAGGTCAAGCACAGGAGAAGAAAAGAGGCAAAGAAATGAACAGGAAAAAAAAAATACCCTGCAAAAGTGTTTCTCCTCTCCAGGCATACAAAATGCATGAAATGTGTGCAAGAGAAGTAGGGTGGTTTTTTTGTGCATGTGTTTGGTTTTTTTTTTTTTCATTTGTCCTTTTTTTCCCATGACGATGGTAAAATGTTGAACACTGATGTATGTAAGGAGGGCAGATGTAGAGCATGCATGTACTACACTGTTGGAGGTCAAATGCATATAATCACAGAGTGCATGGAGAGGCATTACTTTCTTACTGTGGGCCAACATTATGTGAGCACATGATCGCAGAATTTTCTCAGTTTAATTCCGTCCTACATCTTTTCATCTTGTTTCTTCTCACGGTGCGTTTTCCAAATACTGCTGATGATATTGATGACTTCTTTGCGCGCAAGTCATCAGTTCCAAAGTTGGATTGTTAAAAAATTGTAGCTTAAAGGGGTAGGTTGAAGAGTCGGTAGAGAGAGCTCGTGTGTACAAGGCAGACGAACAATGTGCAATGCACGGGAACATTTTTTTCCTTTAAAAAAACAATTCTCCTCTCTGTTCATTTTAAAATTCTTCACAAAGTATTTAATCAAAGTCAAGAGTAATCAACGGTAATTGTAAAAAAAGTCGGTAGAAAACGGATTTACAAATGCGCAAGTTTCATGAGGACAGTTATCATAACCATCAATGATCATAACTCAGAAGATGCAATCATAAGTTTTATATGTTGTAGGCCTACAAATTGTGTATGTATACATGTAGTACATACTTTTACTAAATAATTCTTCAAAACAGAATTGTAATGTACATTTCAAATTTACACTAGATTCATTTTATTCGGCTTTTAAGTTACCAAGGAAAACCTACTGGGTAATTTATTAATTAGTTTGAGGTTACAAACAAATACAAAATTGAGCGGAGCAGGATTTGAACCTGTGATCTCTGGATTAACGTGCCGGTGCTCTACCAACTGAGCCATCCAGCCCTTGTGTTGGCAGTCTCCTCTACAGAGTACCTTTTTTTCTCCCCTTCTTTTAAAGGTTGTTTTTATACAAGTTTGATTGGATTGTCTTTTGGGTTAAAAAATAAATAAATAAAATTGACCATAGCAGGATTTGAGCCTCATGCGACCTCCAGATTAACTAGCTCTACGGATTAACCAAGCTCTACCGACTGAGCTATGATCTATCTAACCCTATGCTGGCGGTCTCCCTATTTTGTCGATATCTTTTTGTTCAGGGGTGCCAGTCAGAAGCCATTCAACCTGTAACTAATTTTGCCAGGGCTCACACCCAAGTTTGTGATACAACTTGGGAAGCAGCAGCCAGAGGATCACCTTAAAGAGGATGCCCATTTTTGTTTCAACTATCAAGTAATAAACCACAGGAAACTGACAGGGTAAACTCACATAATGTTGGGTTGAACAAAGAAATTTACCCACACAGTTTCCCTTGTGGTTTATTACTTGTTTTTTTCTTCTTCTTTTTATGCACCAAGGTCAAACCTCTTGGTTATAAATAGGAACTATTTGATTGCCTCAATCAGACTTGCCTTCGGGTATTGTTTTGTGGAAAGTTGTATTTTATATTTTGTCTTTTATTAGTTTGTATTTTAAAGAATTTGAATAGAATAAATAGTACAGATGAGAATGTACAAATTTATCAAACATTTGGTTTACTTTTTAAACAAGAATTACCATTTTTCAAATACTGTTATTTGCCGCTGCTAAAAGGTAGGGTCAATGATTGGTTGTTATCAACGTAATGCTGATTTATAGGCAAAATTAAAAAGAAAGATACAATGAAAGTCACCTAAATGTGAAAGTTTCAGCTGAATACAGTGTCTACTTCCAGCGAAAACAGCAACAAAACTGTCACAGTATTTTCACAAGAACATCAAATCCATCTACGTTTAGGGAGGACAGCAGCATTCGCAACGGACACCAACCCTCAGAAATCTGAGAAACTCGTTTCTCAGATTAGGGGGTGAAAAACTAACCAAACCATATCACTTTGAAGGGAATCAATCCTTTCTCAAAATAGTTTCCACTTTCAACAGCTGCAGTGCTTCTCACCAAGTGAGTTTTTATGATCATTCATTTTTTTGGAGTAGTTACCAACCTATGGCCCTACCTGTACCTTCAAAGTAGGGCCTACGATGTAAATCCTTTCACAAAAATGAAAAACGTACAACTTTGTAAAGTTTCATACACTAAGGATAAATGGCACAATGTACTGGAATCAACTTTACACAAGTTAACTGTCCCATCAAGATGTTTTTGATGTACTCTTCCGATGTCATCATCAAAAGTGTTCCACGTATTGAGTTTCACTTACACAAGGGTACAGGCACATTATTATGAGTGTTACAGCACATCCTGCAACATTCATGTAAACATTGTTTCCCCTTGGGATCAAGCCACACTGTTTTTCCGTTTCACCGAGAAGCCGTACATTGCCTGGTTTGTGTGGGAGTATAATCGGTGGTACATGCACATCCATGCACTGACTTCATGAGGAAAGGTTAATTTACGGGCAGAAAGCAGCGATGGCTGAAAATGGATACGTTGGCCACATGTTCACTGCAATGACCAACACTGTCTGTGTGGAGTGTGCTATTTTCTGGATTTCCTTCTCGACAACACTGTTCGTTGATGGGTTTTATGAGGACATGAGCCAGTTTAAAGGCAGTGGATACCTTTGGTAATTACTCAAGGAATACATTACCATAAAAACTTACTTGCTTTAAGGAGCACCTGAGAGCTGCTGATAGTATAAAACCTTGTGAGAAATGACTCCCTCTGAAGTAATGTTGTTTTTTAAGAAAGAGGTAATTTCTCATGCATTTGAAAGCAAACAATTCTATACAACAAGGGTGGTTTTTTTCCATTATTTTCTTGCAACTTCGATGACCAATTGAGCCCAAATTTTCACAGGTGTGTTATTTTATGTATGTGTTGGAATACACCAAGTGGGGATACCAGTCTTTTGACAGTTACCAAAAGTATATCTCGCCTTTAAACAGGGTTCAATGGCTTTACCGAGAATGTAGCGTAACCAGAGCAAACAATGCAAGACTTGTTTAGGCCAGCCAAGATTAATGTACACCAAGTTATTTGTAACGGACTATATGTAATGTGCTTCTCAAGAATTGGAGGTTACTAACATGAGACAGTATGGGCTCAACATAGTTTTACTTAGAAATAACAAGAAGAAAACAATGTCAGTATTATATGAATGCGCTTCTCAACAATTGGAGTTTGTTAACATGAGACGGTTTGGGATCAAAACACGTGTGGTTTTTTATTTCATACATTGAAAATCTTGTCAAGATTCATAACAAGTTGGTCTGTAGTATGCACAGAATTTCTGTTTGTGAATGTGCTTCTTTACAATGTGCCCACAGGGGTTTTAACAGGAAAAGTTGGCTTTTTCTTAGAACACAACGAAAGAAGACAATGCGATTACTTCGTAAAGGTCGTCTGGTTGGCCAGAATTTTCTCTTAAGTGCAAACATTCATGTGCTTCAACAATTAATTGTCAACGAGTTACACCATTAACAGAGTTCAACTGACTATACTTTCATGTAGAACATAGCGAAAGAAATCAACGCAAGGTTGTTGTCTTTTCGTAAAAGCATTCCCGGTTGGCCAATTTTTGTCTCAATAAAAATAACTGTCAGGAAAAATAGGAGAATTTTCCTTCACGAAGTAAGCCCAAATGCAGATTTCATGGAGCTGCTTTTCGCACAAAAAGTAGCTAAGCAAGACAAAATTAGGCTCTTAAAACCAGACTAAGATTAACAGCCCAAATAACTTGTCACAGTATCCTGCTTAGCTTTGAGGGAAACTGTCAAGGAATATTTTCAACAAAGCAGCTCTGAAATTAGGCCCGGTCCCGATTTCATTGAGCTGCTCAAGAACGACGAGTATCCAAGCACGATAAAATTAGGCTTAACCAGAATTAAGATTACCAGCCAAAATATCATGTTACATGCAATGCCATATATGTGACTTGTAACCTGCTTATATTTGCTTAGCGGGAAATTGTTGAGGAACATTTTCAACTAAGCAGCTCTAAGAACTTGGGCCCACTCCTCAATATGTCTAGATAAGGCATTCATAAAACTTCTTAGTTTAGTTATACACAGCCACAATCATGGGTACACTTTTTGTAACAAAGACACCAAATGAACGACACATTAATTTTGAGTAACTCTTTGCAGATCTTGTTTTCGACAAACTCAAGTACTTTCTACTCTTCATTCACACACTGCTGGTTAATCAATTTACAAAAAACATTGAAATAACTGTTACATCACTGGTTTTCAAAGTGTTGTTCATAACATGGACATGAAAAAAAATGTATACCCATGATTGTGGCTAGATAAGTCTTTCACAAAACTGCTTAGTTATCAAGTTATAAATGTACCTTGGAGAACTGATCTTACATTCAGGCGAGTTTAGAGGGGATTCCTCCAACGTCTAAGGCCCTCTCCCCATTAGTCTCTCTTCTTGTTTTAAGTTAATTCATGGATTAATTAAACCAACAAAAACAGTTTTACTGTTTGTCAGCTTTTGAAATACATGTATGTGTATTTCCAAATCATTCTACCGTGCTCTTAAATATCCACTCCAATACATGTTTCAATCTACAGCTTTGGGTAGCACTTTTGAATAATAAACAAAATCAAAAAATAAAATTTGTATATTGGTTTTGAGGCATTGCATGGTGAGGTATCAGTATATATTCGGTTTGCGGTAACACCACAAAGAAGTCCCCCCGATCCACAAAGCTAAAGTAGTAGTCCAGGCCGATTTCCTACCTCCCGCCCAGGTAGTAGTTAATAAGCAGGACAGTTCTTTTCAGAACGAGAAGTCTCCCCAATTCCGAAAAAACCTACTCCGCGGTAGTAGAATAAATAGCAAGACAAGTCCTCTAAAGAACAAATCTACACAGCAAGTAGATATTTTTACACATGGTGTTACCGCAAACCGAATATATAATAAAATTTGTAATAACTAATAATAATTTAAAGCGAAGAATAACAGGATGGCCCATATGAATTATGGTTAATGTATGAATGCAGATTATAACGTCAAATTGTTACCCAGAATGGATGAATGTCGGATGTTGTACTTTCCCAGTGCTGGTTGTGATTGAATAATGCAAGTAGGTACTCGGCCATTGTGGGTAAATCTGATTAGCTGGGGATTCATTTGGCTAGACAGGCCTAGCATGTAGTGGCTGACCGGTGCCCCGGGATACCAACTGACCTTTCTAACCATCAAGTGAATGTAGGGGTAGCTGATATAATATATACAAACTGTCTGTCCTTGATGTAACAAGAACACACTGATTCCAGCTGGTTATCACAATGACAGTTTTTACCATGGTTGGTTGGTTGGCTTTTTCTATTAAAAGGCAAAATGTACCTTTGGTTTTTGGAATCGTTTGATTGTTTTATTCCTATATAAATGTAGATAAATTTTATAATAAAACTAACCTGTGAAAATTTAGTTTCAAAAGGTGGCAGCATTTTTGAGATACCCCGAAAATCTGTAGTGGTTATGTCCACACAGGAAAAAATAATAATCCGTAACTGGAATACACAATCTGAGAAACATTTCATGCAGAAACGTTTCTCAGATTGAAATGTTTTTGAATCCTTCTCTCTAAAACCACATTCCTTAGGCTTTGAATGGAATTGTTTCTCAAAATGTTATAGTATTATAAACAGCTGCATTAGTCAGTTTTGGTCTTGAATCTAAGTGGTCAAGATCAACAACTAGAATCTTTGAATACATGGACGCGTGTGAATTTTTGAAAAAATATTAAGGTAACAGGCTTTTTTTTCTAACAATAATACCAACCAAGGTCCCCCATGTCTACAATGGTTCAGCCCAAGCACCCCAGTATTAATTTCAGGCACCTTGGCCCACCCCAGCATGACCTTATCTGGGGACTTCAAAAAAAAAAGTGAGGGGGGGGGGCCTCTGAAAAACAGTTGGGCCCACTGAAAAACAAAGAAGGAAAAATGTGTTTTCAGATCAAAGGAGAATTTTCTCTACTTTTAAGTAGTGTGTTGGGTATTGTAATGAAAAGTGTAGTGAATTGGTGAATGATCTTTAAAAATCGTTCATTCTTATAAGACTGAGGGTTGTGGTAGCATAAGGGAAATGTATCTTATTTAATGGTAGGGTCATGGATTGGTTTTAGCCAATGTAATGCTTATTTATATGCAAAAGAAATGTACAATACAAGTCACATGTGAAAGTTTTAGCTCAATACAGTGTCTGCATGCTGAGAAAACAGCAAAAAACTGTCGCGGTTATTTTCACAAGAACGTTGAATCCATCACGTTTAAGCGAGGTATAACAGCGGGTACCAACCACATCTCTGGCTGCAGCTTCGCAAATGAACACCAACCTCTCGGAAATCTGAGAAACGATTCATGCATGAATCGTTTCTGAATGAGTGGGACTTAAGAATCAAATTCACAACAGTCATAAAGAAACCATTTAGAATGCCCCAGATTGCACTATAGGGCTTTTAAAACCAAAGATAAACCCCCTTAAGTAAAAAAAAAAAAAAAACATTCTGAGGACCTCGTTTCAATTCAGACTGCTTAAAGGTATTGTACACTTTTGGTAAATAAACACAAAATCAGTGTCCACATTTTGTGTGATTAAACATATGCATGAACAAACAAAGCTGTGAAAGTTTGAGCTCAATTGGTCATCCAGGTCACGAGAAAATAGTGAAAAGAGATCTTTCTGGTTTTCTAATTTTTCAAATTATCGGCACGATAATTACTATTGTTTTACTCGTTTCTCAGAAACGATATCATTTTAGGCAGAAATATTTTAAGGAACCCTTTCTACCATTACTTAAATTTAAATCATGTAAGTAATGTGTGAATCTGTGAACATTGTGTTTTTCGATCTTACCAATAATGTACAGGGCCTTTAAGCCAAACTTCCAAAATATGGTTCAAGAATGCCCCACAGTTCCGACAAAAAATCCTGGGGAGAACCATGTCAATGCAGACCAGCATTATTTTACCGGGATATCATTTTCAAGGTGACATAAACTGAACATACCTCCTCCTGATCCAATCAGGACATGCCCAGGTCAATGGTTCATCAAAAACAACCGGAAAGAACTGATTGCTTTATCTTACTTGGAGTGACAGTGATTTTCTTCTGAGGAAAATCCAAAAACACAACACTTGTTACAGCCATCCATGTAACCCAAGTTCTTTGTTGAGTTCTTTTAAAAGAATTTTAGGGGATGGTAAACCTCCAATCTGTCCCATAGGCCTATCAATTTTTGTTATGACCTAAACCACTCCTGTTTATTTTAATCGATTAAAGGAAGCACCAGGCCTGAAGTAAGATCAAATATTCATACTTCACAGGGGTGACTGGCAAAAGTAGCAAACTTAAAACAAGCCAACTTTATAATGACATGATAAAACCTCAACTTATTTTCAGATCTTGGACATTTTTTTTTTTTTTTTTTAAGACAACAAGAAATCTGTTGACAAATAAGACAGAGTACAAGGCTCAGCACGGCACTGGTTCATGTGGAAGAGAGATCAACTCCGAGTTGGAATCGGATCGTCTTTCCATACAGAGTCAAGCACATTGCACAGGAGGGTGCAAAATTTCCCTGGACGAGAGAAAAAGCATCATGACGTCTCTGTACAACAAGGCATTGCCTATTTACTGCACATGGCCGTTTTGACACAAGATTTGATTCAACATCTCCCTTTGCTGCCCAGCATCTTCCACTAATGCTCCAATTCCACTGCTTAATGTTTATCGTGTTTACCGATCACTACTTGACATTTTTTTCCCCCATTTATTATTTTTTTTACCATACAAATGTCTGGGTACATTTAGCCTGCAGCTAAAGCATCCCGGGTTTTTTTTTTTTCAGGACCATACCAGGTGATTCATGTATGCCCAACACACATAACATGTGTACTGTGCAGACACATGATATATGTTTGCCTCTCTGACGCACCATAATGTGGGAGGAAACAAAAAAAGCATTCGAGCAGAAAGCACTAATGAACTAAACAATAATCGTACATTAATTATTGCTTCCGAGGGTAGCCTTTTTTTTCTCCTCTTCTTTTTATATTATAAACCATGAATCCAGGGGAAGGTGGATGAAATAAAAAAAATAAAAAAATAGTCTGATCCCTCATTCATAATACGTGCTCTAGACCATGTGTGAGCATAGGGAATCTGTCCAGAAATAGCCACAGCCGAGTGCAGTGGCATGAGAGCATTTACATGTACACTGACCTGACCAGACACATTACCAAACAGTTGTGTAACAGCAACCTTGGAGATATCATGCGAAAGTACATAAAACTGTACCGATATTGATTGTCTTTCATCTCTTAAAGAGAAGTTCATTTTGAAGGTTAAAGATTTTTTTTAATTTTTTTTGAAAACGTGGATGCAATCTTCTGATCATGATTTTTGCAAAAACGATTACTCGACGATCACACGCAAACGGTATCTGTTATAAGCAGCATTTACATTTTGAGCACTGCACACACTATGCAAATTGTTCGTATGCAGACCTCGCATACATTAGTGTCTCACCGGTCTACAAGACTAATCAGCCATGACAAACCCAATGCAAGAAGGTCCAAGGCTACTTTTACTGACACAGTTTCGGAGAAAAACGGCAAAATATAATCTGGATTTAAAGGAAACAGTACACACTCGTTTTCGGGGAGAGTGAGTTAATTCACAGCCTCTAGTTTTTCACTGAACACATCATTATACATGTTATACACGATATAAGATTTCCAACTTAACAAACGTGTCTTCATTAAGAGTGATTGGTATTTCGATTGTCCTATACTTTGAAGGACAAACTCCTTAAAAAAAAAAGTACAAACTAACATTTTAATGGACAGAAGATGACATGATGTTTTTCATTTTGAATTAATGATTTATTTGTACACTCCAGACAGCATTGGGGTTTTTGAATGCCCTGCACGCATTATATGCATGAGGGCCCCACGATTGCTTTGCATAAAGAAACTTGTTCTTCCTTGGACACGGCTCATTTCCATTTGAGTCTAGACTATTATTGATGTGTCTTGTGTCTTGGGTAATTGGCGATTAGTGCCGAGTTCGGTTTGCTGTACTTTTTTTCTCTCTCTCCGGTCAATCTGTTGAAATCTGGGAGGCCTGATGAATGCCCCCACTGTCCAAGCATGAAGCATACGTATGAGCGTTCCAGCCAACGTGTCAAAATCGTTTTAAACTTATGTTTTAAAAAAATGATCCAAATCAGCCCCCTTGTCCCATACATGTACATGTATAGGCCCTACTTACATTTTGTAGAGAAGTCTTGCAAGGTTAAACATTATGAGATTGGGTAATGCTGGCATCCATTGTCACTGGATGGTCGTCCATGTAGGCTACACACAATTGTACATTTACATGTCACACAGCAAGAGGGGATTGTACAGGGGCTGGGGGTAGAACTGTGAAAGGGGTCAGTTTCTTCTTCCATTTCAATGTCCTGAAAATATTGCCTCTCTTGATCCCTCCCAATACTTACTTCAAAATACGTGTTCAAAACTTTCATCACTTACCGAGGCCTTCCAAAAACAAATTGGCCTGGGTTCTCCCAAGAGGTTTTTTCAAAACTTTGGAGCATTCTGGACCCACACATTGGACATTTGGCTCGCTGAATTAAAAAAAACGAGGTACTCGGAATGTTTTTTACTCAGGGTTTACCTTTGGTTTTGAAAGCCCTACTGTGTAATCTGGGGCATTCTAAATGGTTTTATCTTTACGCTTTTTGACAATTTGATCTGAAGCATTACCAAAATTAAAAATAATAAATAATAATAATTTTGCGTGTGTAGCCTACCGGCCGGCAATTCACGCATACCTGCCTGCTACGCTAGCTTGTGCACGGGGGGAGGGATCATTACCCTCTGCTTTCCTTGGACTTTCCCCGACTTCCAACTTTGTAGAATTAGCTTCAGGTTTGCCCATTTGTTTCATTGATAACATATTTTTACCTAGCTTAAAATTAATAAGTCAATGTAGAGCGAAACAAGGATTGCTCAAGAAAGGCAGCAACACAAGTTTTATAAAGATGCTACATTTAGTTTCCAGGAAAATTCTATGGGGTTTAAAAGTTGTTCGTTTTTTCAAGCTTGACGTATTGTGCAGGTCTTTGAAAATCTCAATACATAACAAAAGTGTAATTGTGTATGCCATGAACAAACTCCAACCAGTTAGTACAATTTTATTCAATTTTGGATTCCCCTTTCGATGGATCCACAATCTGTAAATTTTGCCTCTTTGTTTAAATCATGCCAGTTACTAACTACATGTTTTTGAATTCATGTAAGTGTAATTCATAATCCATAAAGCATTTATGTGGACGTCAACCGAGCATCTGCGCATATAACTGTTTATTATAATAACGCACAAATTTTTAACAAAAAAATTAACGTAGGCCTCCATGTTTGACACTGCGTTGCTCCGTGCAGTCACGTAATTCCTGACCTTGGACAGATTAAAAGAATTTCCCATTATGGATTTCTAAGTTTTTCATATCAACAAGAATGTATTAACAGTATATTGATGCAGTGGTTTTGGAAAGCATTTATTTATTCCTTCAAACAATAAATTTACAAGGAAATTTTTTTTCTCAAAGATTTAGGGCCATTGAAGATTAGGCAATTTCTGTCATTGTTGCCTGTAGGCCTATGTGGATTTGAAATAATTTCAGTTAGACAGAGCATAATTGGCTTTTGGGAGCAAGTCTGACTGAATACCAGATTCACGGTGCAGCCATCCTGTTCCACTTTATTTCAAATAGAACAGCCATACCGAGTCTCCGAGGGCAAAATAGTCTGGCACCCTTTCAGTACGGCGAGACTAAGTGTTCACTTTTACAGATGCACGCAGGGAACATGACTAGGATGGCAGGAGTATGATCATCAACCTTGTTCAAAGTGGTGTATGACCTCATCGACCCCCCACCCCAACCCTGAATGTCCGTTAGATTCATACCCCCCCTGGGAGTGAGACTTCAAAATATCCAAATATAAAAATAATATTTCAAATAGCCCTGCGTGATCCATTCTGTGTTAGAGACCTACATGTACATGTACGCAGAACGAGCAATCAAAAGAGGCATCAGTCATAGAGTAACTGGTCCCCTCTCATTCTTCTTTGATCATGAGACATGTTCATCATGTGACATGTTCATCATGTGACATGTTCATCATGTGACATGTTCATCATGTGACATGTTCATCATGTGACATGTTCATCATGTGACATGTGTACATGTAACTGTATGCAGTTTAGAGTGACCATGTAAAAACATTGACTAATTTGAAGTGGGATAAAATAGATAAAATAACTTGCATTTTGACACGCGTGCACTAAGCGCCCTCGTGCATCCGAAAGCTTTTACCAAGCGTGCGCACAGAGCAGTCGCTTTTGGTTTTTCAGCACTTCCCTTCCCGGGTCAGTGACCAGAGGTATCGATACGGCGCGCTGCCCATGGTGGCGAGGCTGTATGATCACAACTGCAGCATGTAGCTTACAACAATAAAGAGTACATTTTCCCAACTGTAATTCCATCCATAATGCGTGGCACCACTTTGTCAAGTTACAGTTAGGATTTAGGGTGTGGAAACCAAGCTTTAAAATCTGCACAAAGCAGACATTTTAGGGCGAGGTCATGCAGTACACACACCTACATGTACATATGTGTACATTATACCTGTATCATTAAATTTCATGAACGATTTTAATAGTGTTTTTATTTCCTTACTATCAAAAGTAAAAAAGTACAGATTTGCCTACAGTTAAATGTTAACTTGATGCCCATATCTAGATGTACGGTGTTTAATCATAATTCAGAGTTCAGCATTACAGCCAGAGTTCTGAAAATAGTGTCTTTCTTGCTCTAAATTGAAAAAGCAGAGCTCACTTACATCAGCTGTTACATATATGTACATGTACATGTACATGGAGTTATCATGCAAAATGATAAGATGGGTGGGGGAGACCTAGGAGAATAAAGCATAATGCACAATAAACAAAATCCTTACATCATTATGGATAAAACACTGCTCTTAAGCAATTGTTAATAGTCAAGTCTGGCATGATTTTCTCCCAGCTTGCCTACATTTAAAATGCAATGGGGTCATTATTCAGTCCATCTAATAGTTTCTCTGCTGCTGCTAGTGGCCTTGAGGTGTGTGCTTAGCTATTTTGTCAATGTACCACACTAGTGATGGATACACACATTTACCACAGACTCTGCCCATATTTTGTATTCCCCAAGGGCAAAGCACAGCCAGACTGCTTAGAGCTCTGTGGTTTAAATAATACATTATATTGTTGTTCAGCCTTTTTTTCTTCTTCATGTTTGACCAGAGCACAGCCCCTCTTCTAAATGCCAGGGCTGGCCTTGGGCTGGGGGTAGAGGGGCCCTGTTTTGGAACGAAAAGAGGGGGCTGTGCAACAATGCACAGATAGTACTGCTGTTGTACAATAGTGTTTGGTGGCCTTCGCTGAATACATGTAACCACAACCGCAGGGTATTAGAATAGGGAGAGATATTATTTGAGTGTGATCAGCCCTGGTTGAACCAGACAGGGGGGAGCAGACCTGAAGGTCATCGCATGGTCATCTTTGAGTTGTATATCATTGCCCTATATCTTTCAATCAGCAAGATACTTAGGAGGGTCCACAGGGTGCTGTGCTATGTACATGTACGTTTAAGGGCATGTAGAGCTACATGTACCTGACCAAATAATAATGAAGCATCAATATAGTTCTTTTTAACCGTGCACAGTGTACAGGTAGGCCTACATGTAACCCAAATTCTTTGCGATGTTCACATGTTCAGGGTACTATAAGATGATAACGAACACACAACACGCTTGATTTGACAAAACGGTTCATGTGCAATACTCTAGTTTTCAACGAGACACCTCTGAACCGAACAATGGAAATGCGCTGTATCAAATTTGTAATTAGGTGGCCCTCCACCTGCCCTGTATTCCAAATTAACTAGACTTCATTACGTAATCATACGCTAACAATACGCGATACACTAAGAACGGGGCCCAATTTCATAAGGCTACTAAGCACACAAAATGGCTGAGCAAAACAAAATTATGCTTACCAGAAAAAGGTTACCAGCCAAATTACCATGTCGCATGTACAATTTGCACCTGGTATCCTGCTCACTTCTGCTAAGCAGAAAATTGTCAGCAATATTTTTCTGCTTAAGCAGCTCTGTAAAATTGGGCCCTGGTTTGTGTAATTTTGAGAGTAGTCCTAGGCCTTCAACTGAAAGGAAATATAGTCTGGCCCCCTTTTAGTAAACAGAATCAGCACTCCTTACTATGGCTGCATTAGAGGAATATGACACATTGATTGGTGTACAATAATAAAGGTTCATGGCATACATAATCTGAGTAAAGTACAGCAAGGTAGATAATTAAGACTTTGCAAACTGTACTGTTTTTACGGATAGTTTCTTGAGCGTCACATCGGCAAGCCGTGACTAGAATATTTTCCTCCTCCAAGCATTGTCCGAGTAATGATTTACAACACTGTGTTTTGGTCTAGGCAGTTTCCTTTACCGACTCTCCCGGCTGGTACCGAAGCTTATACTTTCATGATAATATATTCCATAGTTAAATACACCCTCCGGTTAAGGTCTAGACGCGAATGAAAAGCGCTTCCTATCGGGCATATGTTGATGTTTAAAACAACAAAAAAACACTGTGTGCCTCATTCTCAGGCCTGAAATGATTCAACAGCTATTGAATATTCATGACAAAATGGATTAGCACATTGGACATGATCTCCCCCCCTCCCCTCCCTCAACCATTGCACGAGCCGATGTTATACCCCGAGTCTGGTTGGAGAGATTTTTTTTCTGTCGGGAAGTGACGACGGCTCAACAAAGTTGGGAGCTGTTCAGTGTTTTTTCCCGTCGCGTCTTGAAGACGAGGAGGGAATTTGTTCCACCACGGCTGCTCCCCGATAAAAAATAATAGCTCAATGAAAGTGATCTCATCGAAGCCCAAGATGTGGCAGCAAAAAAAAAAAAAAACGATGATGGGTTCGTTTTAATAAAATAATGCAGACGACTTTAACGGTTAAAAAATGCAGCCTAATCTGAGACATCATGGTGGGCCAAATGTCAGCGCTGTCATTTTTAAAGATCATGCAAATTGAACAATTACTCATGAGACGTTAAAACAATGTGCAAAGGAGCCCATCAACATGGAATTTCCCAATGTTGTACATGTACATGCTACATGTACCTTGTCATTTTTAAATTCAAGGGCAACCTGCCTAGAACACAAAATCATTGTGCAGTGTTTTTTCGATTTTCCGGGCATTTATACATTAAAAACCCGAAGAAAATTGTAATTACCTGGAAACTTGATTTCCTGATCTCACTCTCCAACAATGGTATATAGACAGGATTTACTTTTTAAATCCATTCAAACAATTGCTCACAACACCATGAAACCATTAGGAAGATGTTAATAACATCGGATCGTCATGTCTGTCTTTTTCGCTCAATCCACACAAGAGATTTCAGTCTGTCCACAAACAATTACATTTTCAAAACCTCCCCCCAAAACTCGTCTCTGTAAACAAGCGTGTCCTACTTCCATATTTGTTTGTTAAAAAATCTTGATTGAAAATCTAGGCCACGCCATTGAATATGACAATTAATGTGCTCGCGGAAGCATTCATGCAGTCACCGTAACTTCGCTTCATAAAAAAAACCCAAAAAAAAACATGTGTGCTGTACCTTCCTCTAAATTTATACATGGGCATCACTTTGATTAACTCTACGATCTATTTAAATTTAATCTGCAATTCAAAGATAAACCACCTCGACTGTATTTACAATCGAGTCAGAGGCCCTCTGAACCCCTTTCTGTACATGTGTATGCACTGTCAATTATTTTAAAGAGAATGGTTGCTTGTTCAATGAGTCTTGTTATTAAAGGGTGACATTGCCTTCAGATCTCTCAAAATGTTGCTGTTTTTGGAACTACCCCTTACCTTTTTCATGCACAAAAACAACTGTGTTTTATAATTCGTGCATAGTGATTTAAAAAAAAAAAAACTATGAATTTGCCTCTTGAAATACAACCAGCGGAACATACGGTACACCATTTTGAGGTGACAAAAATTTGGTTCTACAAAACAGCGGACCGTGCTCTGTCATGAAATTACACAAAAACCACACCATTTCAAGGGATATTTATGTGAATTCTTATGTTCTACTTTAACAATATCTTTCTAACCGTATTTACTTCACAACAAACGCTTTTTAAAGCCCAAAGCACCCAATCCGAAGGCAACGCGCCCCTTTAAATCTAGACCAGGTAGTCCATGTGAAGTGGCGGTAACAATGCACGTACATGTACAATGAACGGTGCCTGCACAGTGCGCAATTCCTGGACTCCCTGGCCTCCCTGGCCTAGTCTGCAGCTAAGATTCCTTTGTAATAACGTGGTGAGCTAAAATTGAAAGTGACTGTCACCTGCTATTGTGTCTTTCATTTTGATATTGTATCAGCACTTGCTTCGGTCAATATCAACCATAATGAAATGGCAACAAACTGTTTGACGAACTTAAAATAAACACTTTTGCAGTTAATTTCTCCATGAGATTCATTATTGTTTACCCACGTTGTTCTGTCAACCGCAAGCTGAAAACCTCCGCTTATAATTTCCGATAGAAAGGTCAGCCATCCAAAATATTTGAAATGCACAAAATGGAGGACAGATGGTGTCCTCTAATACGAGCAGATGTGATCAAGTTCTTTAACATTTCCAAAGTGAACTGTGTCTTCTTACCCATTCGTTCACAGACAGACGAGGTACGTGTACACAGGTCAAGAACAATGATTTCTTCTCCCCGGACCACTCTTTCGTTCACAGAAGTAATAAATCCATTCATAGTGTAACCTGAATTGTTTTTACGCCACTTTAAGTATTTTCTGTTGCCATGCTAAGGCTTTTTTCCATTTTGCTTGTTGTCGACTCTGCCTGAATTTTTTTTCCTTCTTCTCCATTCCCCCCCCCCCTCCTGTTCCGATATCGCTTCCTCAGCCCACACACCGTCTTCCTGACTATCTCTTAAGCGTTAATCTCCGCATCGCACACATGGATTTCCTTGAAGATGAATGTGACTTTACCGAGACAGTTTGTTTCCCTCTAACATTCTGCTGTGCAAATGTCAAAGATATCATAGCATGATTCCACTGAAGGGATGTCATGATCCTGCTACTGGTTTGGATGTCAGTTTTCTCAACTACCCCCCTCCCCCCAAAAAAACACACACAAAAAAGCACACACAAGCACACCACATTATCAACACCTTCAGTGTGAATTTTTTTTTCTCTGGGATTTCGTGCTCAAAAACAAAGTGATCTTCTTGCAAAGTACACATTAGGACATGGCGTAGATCCCTTTTTCCAGCTGTAACAACTCCGGCCGCATCAATGTATGTACATCCACATCAAAATGATACATCAACACTATGCTCAGCCAACATTTGAAGAAAACATTAAATTATTTTTTTTCCTTTTCCGAAAATGAAAGATTTAAAACCGGTAAGAATGTAGATTTGAATAACAGGACTTCCTTACTGTACAAGACAATGTGACTGTACAATGTTACTTTATGTAACATGACATAAGGGCCTGAGTGTACAGACTAATGAGTAAACTGGTTAGTAAATAATTTTGTGTGATTTGAGTGTTTAAGTGCATGTCGAAATGCTTTTATGCCATAATTTTCACTTACACCAACGTACTTGCCTACTTGTCCCGACAGGAATATTTGTACAAAATTTTTCAAAGGCAACCGCTTATATTTTGATCATAGAAACCTTCACATCAACGAAGATCAAATACATTTGTTTTGCAAATGTCAGCCCTCCCCCCACCCCCCAACCCCACCCCCCCCCAAAAAAAAACACCACACAACGACAACAACCGCTTTCAAACCCTATGGAATGATGTCATCACTTACAAAAATTTTCAAAGGTCCAATTGCTTTGATATGTATCATGCCACTGTGCATGTACACCTGTATGCATTTTATGTAAGGAAGAAAGGTTTTTGACTACAAACGGTTACATTGCTACATCTTTCTGTACAATTACAACCTTTCCAAAATGGCCGCCACAGTGGCGGTGTGTAAGAAGTCTGCAATAATTTAAAAAGGGGAATTCTTAGGTTCTATTTCTGTTGTTGAGCAATGAAGGGTTCAGCAACAATACTTCTAGCAATGATGTAGGCTTACCTTCACAATGAGCAGTATGATGCAGTAGGAACACTGTAAAGATAACAAAAAGAGGACAAAGTGTCGTAAATACATTAGCCTCAAAATCAATCTGAACTTAGTTGTTTTAAAGGTAGGGTCATAGATTGATAAATGCTCCAAAAATTAATAATTAAAAAAAAACGTACTTGGTGAGAAGCACTGACAGCTGTTGATAGCATAACATATTCTGAGAAAGGAATCCCTTCGAAGTGATATGGTTTGGATAATTTTTCACCTACAATTATTTGAATCTGAGAAACGACTCACGCATGAATCGTTTCTCAGATTTCTGAGAGTTGGTGTCCATTCGCGAATGCTGCTGCGGGGGAAATGCGGTTGGTACCCACCATCACCTCTCTTAACGCGGATGAGTTTGACGTTCTTACTGGAAATACTGCGACAGTTTTTGTTGCTGTTTTCTTAACAAGTAGACACTGTATTCAGCTGAAACTTTCACAGATGACCTACATTGTATCTTTATTGACAAAAACCAATCTGTGACCCTACCTTTAAAGTTTTATCTGAGAGCATCCAAGTTTACTCGCTCTACGCTTTCCATACACAATGAAATAAAAAAAAAACCTTTATAAGATGTGCTCACAATTATTAGTATACATGGAACTCTCTTCCCTATTTATAAGGTTTGGAAGTCATGTTCTCTACTGGTCCAAATCGGTTAACGCCCATAACTTAGAGTAACCAAACCGATGTCGTGTAGAGACGGGCCATTTAATGTTCGAGTGTCATGTTCACTATTTCTACTCTGTGAGATGAGATGGTCCCCTGATGAAAGTTGGTCACGGCGGGATTTTCTTTATGTGAATAAATTTATGGCTGTTTACCAACCGGAAAGTATGACCCTTTGAAACCTACCCAGGAATCCACTCTTTGTGGTGTTCTTTGACAGACAATAAAGTTCACAAGGTGGGAAGCACAATCAACTTATAGAAAAATTTAAAAATAAAAAACTACAAAAATGTTGATACGTTTACAAAACGAGTGACCTTTTACCATGTTTACATTCCAGGGTATTTCATGGAAGGCAAGATACAGCTCATTGGTCATGAGAAATTTGACATTTGTTAATGTAATTAAACACACAAGCTCAAGAATTATATTCAGTGGAAATGTTGAGATCTTATACATGCCACCTTTCCTCCTGACAAAAATACATACAAAAATCGTACACTGCATTTTCCATTGAGTGGAAGATTTTGTAACATTGGACTGTATACAAATTGTGCCTCCATGAGGTCAAGGATCTACGGCTCTTTTCTACATGTTTACAACTGTATGATGATGTCACAGACAGAAGGACGAAGCAAGAATGGCTTGCTTAAGGACCGGGACTCGAACCCGCACTCTGCTGATCAGAAACACCAGAGCTTGGGTCCAGTGCGCTTGACTGCTCGGCCACGACACACCACTTGTGTTTTACTGGGCAATGGGAAAACATAAAGACTATAGGCATCAATACTGATTACCATCATCTACATGTACTTATAGTTTGAAAATTGAAAGGATTTCTTAGCAAAATTTGAATGCATCTCCCCCCAAAATAAGATGGGACAGAGACAAAGATATAAATGTCTGGAATGAACTATCTTAAGCCCAAAATTAACCATTTGTAAACTAGAGAAGCTAGTGGCGCGATATAAACAAAAAATCTATTCAGTTAATTACATGTAACACCAATAAAAGCAATCTCCTTTTACTTAAACAGCTTTTTATTTATAACTGACCATTAACCAAAACATTGTTTACTTTTCTTTTCACAGAAAACTCATTCAGCATTACAAGTTACTTGTAAAAGGCACCAAACTCATTTTTGAGGCACATTTTATGATAACGCCCTAGCCCACATTGGGTAGTTTCATACAACTAAACACTAAACATTATTTATTTATTAAGTAATGTTGTACAATGATTACTTATCCTGAAAACTTATTTCCTTTTTTGCTGCATGCTGCGCCGCCATTGCTGGGACGCTGGCAGCACAAGGTTTGTACACAAAGACATGGAAAAAGCGTCATCTTTTAAACGTTTCATGTGAATTAGGTGTCTTTCGCAACGATTTACCTCCAGTATCATTTATGGCCCTTTTTTTTTCACTGTAATCGTCACAATGGTGACTTTGAATTTGTTAATGATCCCTAATACCTGACATCCTGCTAATGGTACATACATGTACAGAGCTTCAATGCAGTCTGCGTTAGGAGTGCCTTCAAAAGACCATTCTTGTATAAGGGAGGGTATACCTTTGGTAATTACTCCAAAAATTAATGACCATCAAAACTTACTTGGTAAGAACATAGAGCAAGGAGCACTGCAGCCGTTGATAATGTTTAGCATTTTTGATTAATTGGAGGCTATCTACACCTCGCCCAAATAAATGGATATATCACCATCATCATCTGTTAATGTGCATGTGATAATAGTGTATGGATTTTTTGGAGTTGCACTTTGTTTTTGAAGTAATGCCCAAAAGCCACAGTGGAATTCGCTGTGTGTGCTCATCAGTCATGCTGTGGAAGGTTGATTTACATGGTAGCCTGTCACACTTCAAAAACCTCACAGACCACTAAGAATCCTCACCACTCACCCAGACATGGCTAATACTAGTGTTGATTGTTTTAAACTCAATTGTATTGGGAAAAAATGTCTGGGAAAGCTAGATACAACAAAAGGCCGTTTTGTTTGACATACATAGCTAAAAGTACTAATGTATGTTCACATTAGAATCATTGGAAAATGTCAACAGGATGCGCCCTTTTTCGGTTGGGTGGAAGTAGGTCAGATCTCTCCCAATGCTCTTTGTTATCGCTCCATTCTTGTTATGAAGTTTTGGCCCAGTTACCTTCCCCACTGGAAAGTCCGGGGGGGGGGGGGGGTTGGAAATAACCAACCACCATGCTGTCACAAAGATGTGCCTGTTTTTGACAGGATGGTGAAGATCCAAAGGGCTACAAGTTCCATTCCTCAGGGATTTCAGAAAAGCTGTCTGAGAGAGCGCTGCAGTTGTCCAGTTAACCAGTAGGAACATCTCAAGTCCTAATGATGTCCCTTAATTGCACGGCGAAAAAGCAAACAGCGAAGTCCTGAGTAGACCTACTCCAAGACAAAATGTGAAGACTGCCTCGGGTTGAGAATGATAACATGGAACATAGCAGTCGCGATGTCAGCATCCGATCCTCTGTCGCCCCACTTCCAAAGAAACATCCATTATGAAAGGCTGTGATTTAAAATAAATAAATAAATAAATAAACAATATTGATCAATGTCCAATGTCAAAACATTAAAAACAACAAAGGAGAACGCCATATGTGGAAAGAAAAATATTGTATTTATCATGTCAACAACTGGTAATCACAAATAGCAATAAAAATAGAGAGAGTACATTGTATTTTGTAGATAGACGTAAACACTCTAGTGGAAGGAGCAGCATCATGAAAAGCAAACTGGTTATGGAGGGAGTAAGTTTGCCAAATTGAACAGCCAAAAGCTCCCAAACTTACTACTACTAGAACATTTGCTCGACCCCCATCTGTTTTATCCAAGATCACCGAGACGGAATGATGAGCTTCACAAGAACTGTTATTCGGGAAGTCACATGACTCACGGCACAATGCGCAGTAATGCGCATACCTGTCCCAAACAGCCACATACTGTAGGTGCCCATACACACGCACCCTACCTTTGTGCATGAATGTTGTACAACTATTGCACAGTATGTGTGCGATAATGCTCTTGGCATGACCTCTACATAGATACCCATCGTCCAATAAATATCACTGTAGTTTGGCCGAGTTTTGACAAAATTTCCTCTTGCACTGGCTGCAACAGTGTACAAAAAACGAGTTAACGCTGGACCAAATTTCAGCCATATTCATAGCCTAGACCTGTTACCTAGCCCTGATTTAAAAATATGTGGCAGTTATTCATCTTTTGCTTCGCCATTCAAACTTACAAATTTTTAACTACATAAAACTGCCCCCCCAAAAAACTACTCAAATTTATTAAAAAAATTATACAAGACTGACAACTACTTAAATCAGCATTTAAAAAAAAATCATCAATCTACATTTACACATGATTTTCTGCTTGAAGTCAGCCTTTCGTGAACAGGAAGAGGTGACCTGGGGTATTAGGTCACGGAAAATGATCCACCGAGTAGTTTATAGTTTACATCAGCCCATAGAGCCTTTAGATAAGACATTGAGGGTAGTTCAGTTGAGGGAGGAGGGAAAATAGAACAGCCCTAGGCTACATACAGCTAAAGCTAAGCAGTGCGACCTCTGCATTTGTGGATTAATTTATTCTGTGTAACTTACTCCCTCTGGAATGTACAGCTTCACTCTATAACACATTTTTTATTTTTTAGTGTGAATATGAAAAGTACTTACCGTTCAAATCGTCACACTTTTGGTAGATTTTCATTTGTTTTATCCTCAGCAGCTCCTTTGTGTTTATCATGTATCGAAATGGCGATGACGGCGATGATGATAGTCCACATGAGATGTGTGGATGAAGATTTCCTTGACTGTGTTAAAATTGACATTGTGATGTGCAAAACTGAGGCAGTCCCTACCTTGATAACACTCACTAGCCCACTGGGGTTGAATCAAACAAAAGGTATAGCGCAAGGTGCCGACCTTTTGTTTTTAATTGGACCCAAAAATGGCTCATTAAGTGTCGCTCAGTTATGAGGCATACAAAATATGAAGTATACAAATGGCTTATTAAATAATATTTAGTTGTACGTACATGACAGCCGGTGCTGTAACATTTATGCATACCACTAAAGCCTGATACTTCATCGACACAACAGGGGAAATTGCCCCCTAGTTTATTGCCTTGGTGCCCCTTGAAATGTTCCGGTACGTCTTTTCCTTGAAGGTACGGTCATGGATTGGTAAACACTCCAGAAATTAATGACCATAAAAACTTACTTGGTGAGAAGCACTGCAACTGTTGGTAGTGTAAACTAGTTTGAGAAAGGATTCCCTTTGTAGTAAATATGGTTTGGATAATTTTTCACCCCAAAAACATTTGAATTTGAGAAATGATTCATGCATGAATCGATTCTTAGCTTTCTGAGGGTTGGTGTTCGTTCGCGAATGCTGCAGGCAGAGATGCGGTTGGTACCCGCTGTCACCTCGGTAGACATGGATAGATTCAAAGTTTTTTGTGAAACCATGACAGTTTTTCTGCTATATTCTCAGCAAGTACACACTGCATTCAGTAGAAACTTTCACATGTGACTTAAGTTGTATCTTTCTTTATAATTTTGTCTACGAAACAGCATTACGTTGACAAAAACCTGTCTATGACCCTACCTTTAACGCCCAATACACTACAGTACAAGAATGAAATATCAACAATGCATGTAACCGTGGAAGTGGATGTAACCATGTCAAAATGTACATGTCAATATTGTCTGAACAGAGGATTGACTCAGTGCATTCCTTTATAGCTGGTCAGCATGAGAGGGATTCCCATTAAAATATCGTCGTCAATAACTTTTGCCACGCCAATGTAATCTGACACCCCGTTTAAAACTTAACTACGTGACATTCGAGTGAAGTTGGTACTGCAACTTCATAACAAAATTTAGTAATGCTTTGTGTGTTGTGTGTGTGAGCTTAACTCCAGTTACTCTTCCTAAATTTATATCAACGGATAAACCAACCTTCGCTATAGATTAAAGGAATAAATGAGCGGTGACCGGGTCTGGGCCTTTAACACTGAATCACTACTCCCTTATTCATTTAGATAATACATTTTCTTTTCAAAACCATACAAGTTTATTGAGAATCAGGCCCGTTCTGTAAAATTTCAATTCCTGTCTCACAATCCTCATTTGAACTTGGGCCTTGTGCAAATTAATAAGTGCGTATGTGTGCTTTGCAATCATTCTGGGTTCCTAATAAAATTTAAATTGAGTACCGCACTATGGGAGCAAGATGTGCTTTGACCAACCAGTCTTATTACCAGCTCGCGCTATGTTTTTATCAGCTGTTTACGACCATGTAAAAATGAGCATGTGAACCGCCTTTCAACCAACCTTAAACTAGGTAATCTAGGGTATTTCATGACAATAAATAATTAAGTTATTTTAAAAAATTAAAAATTATTTGACATCTGCTAAAGTAGGCCTTTCATGGTACAACTTAATAATAACATCGATCTTGGTTCATTTCAAACATATTTTCCATCTGTGTTGCCATTCAGCACTCACCAAATATACTAAAGCATATGAAAGACTCAGTGTGTCGGTCCATCCTCGGCACAACCACGTCGAGAAGAGAATTCACCACCGACGGGCCCCGAGACTTACACGGCAGACTGGCCAGGCCTCTCCCGTCAGTATTGCTGGCCCGACATAGCGAAATCGTTTAAAGATCCAAACAATCATTTACGTTTCCTTTTCTGCGAGTTGAAGATGCTCCCGCCGGGTAGCGACAAAAACAGCGCCATGTTGGTTGGTGAAAACTTTCCAGGGTTTACAAGCTCCGGTTAGAACATTTTTAGAGGATTGCAAAAAAAAAAAACCCGGCAACATCCGATGTGTAGAGTGTGGGGCAGGCACAGGGAAAAACTACTGTACCTACTGCAGAACGAAACCTTCCACAAGGCCGACGGTGAAGGGCCCCTTGCCCATGCACGTTCAACGTGAGTCACATAAATCGACGGTGCACATAATATAAAAAAGCTCACTTTGTCTTCCAAGCCTAACGTTCAATGCTAGACTTTTCTACCAAAAAGGACTCCCATTCGTACCAAATTAGAGTCTGACATATCGTCGGACAGCTGTCAAGTACGCTGATCCTTTCGGTTTAACACCAAAACCACAAAGTGTGGTGGTTTTCGAGGTGATTTTTTTCTTTCTGCGGGACAGCACATAGGGGTCGTATGCATGTAATCCGTCAATGGCGAACGAAAAAAAGTCCTCCAGACTGCACTGGACGGATCATGGTCATTTTTGCAGACAGGTAAGTTGGCTTCCTGTCTGGTATATAACCGCAGAGGGGTAGGTTGCTAGTTAAAAATGATCAATTAAGGGGACGAGAACTGTAAAATCTACGCAATTTTAGCTATTTAATATTTCTTTTTGTACGCTTCCGTTATTTTCATTTTGGAATGATGAACCTGAGGAAAAATATATCTGGATTATTTATCACACTTCCACCCCTCTAAAAATACCTGCCTCCTACCCGTAATGAACTCGTCGAATCAATCAATTAATTAACATGCATTGCAGCTGCTGGCAGCAGGTACGGTAGGGGGCGTCTTGTTCCCATGACTACAGGTTTGCTGCACGTTTGTTGTGAGCCATTCCTGTCGGAAAGTTCCTGATCGTCAGTTTACAATCCTTGTGCTAAACTCTGATTAATGCCAGTTTGGGCAAGATTTTCCCTTCTAACTTTTTAAGAAATCAGCCAACGAGGTATAATGGCAGAGAGGCCGGCAGTTGGAAACGCTGTGGCTGGTCTAAATTTTGTAGCAAATGACCAGATTTGGTAAGTTTTTAAGTTGAAACAAAATTACTGCACTGCCATAAATATCAATGCACAGGCAAGTGTACGAATTTCAAAGTGTACAAACTGTACGGATAAGTACATTGTTGTTCCGATGCAATTGCCATCTTCACTAATTCAGTTCAATTCTGAGTTTGAATTGCCGGTGTTGACCTTTGGCCGGTAAACTCGACCGCAACTGCAGGGCATGAATTGATAACATGACATCAATTTACCTTGACTAGAAAAAGACACACATATTTACACTGTAATCAATTATTATCAAGAAACGAAATTTGATGACTTCACTATACTCTAGAAATTGTGAAATAGAATAGTTCAAAAAAATAGGCTAGACACACCAATCTTCAAGAGAAATATTTCCATCAGAGATACTGGCAAAAAGGTAAACAGGTCAACGCGGGTAAGTGCCACCCAAAATTTCCTCCGACCAACTCATACTCTGACCAACTCGTGATCATTTTGGTCAATTCGCACTCCAAACTCTGGCCAGCTTGTACTCCGACCAACTCGTGTGTGAATGTTTTGCGCGAAGAATGTAACAATTTTGAAGATACTCTGGCTAGTTTAAAATTAGAAGTACTTGTTTATAGTTGAAATATTCCCAAATATTTGGGGTTACATTGAAATTATTTGCCCCGTAGGAATGGCTAGCCATAACAACGCAATGTTTATTCTGGTGATTGATGCAATAGACCTAGAGTAGCGTGTCTAGGCCGAGCGGTCTAGCACACCGAATTCAAGTTGTGGTAGATGAATCATCACAACAATGTGGGTTCGAATCTCGGTCCAGCTTTAAGAGCAGTGAGGGGGGGGTCGGTCGTTAAAAATAAAACTACCTTGCGGTCAGACAGCTCGAAGAAAAACCCGACACAGTTTATCTTTGGTTTTAAGGGGTCAAACAGCACTGTTACCCAACACAACAACGTCCGCAACATTTACATAAAACCCTGCATTTACATTTAAACAAGCGTGTACAAAAGACGTGCGCTTTCACAATTTATGGCGTGTTACGCAACATGTCCTGGGTCACCGGTCAGGACTGAAACCGGATATTCGACTGATTTAACTCATTCGGGTTCAACCCGATTCAGTTCAGATTTGAGAGCGTTCAGACACATAAAGTTAAACCGAATGAGTTCAAACTGCCTTAAAAAAAACGACTTTAGTACTGTGTCTGAATGACCTCATAGTCGGGGGCAAGCTTCTGAGACGGCAAACACTCATCTAGACAATTCTGAATACACGGTGCCATAATTTACCCATCTGGAGGTTGTTATAGACCTTTCTATAAATGCAATGTCACAGCCCGAGTTTTTGCCAACTATGGGAAGCCATAAATGCAAAACAAAAACAGATAGACACAGTTTGTAACAATGTTGCACACATTTTACAAAAATACTGTTGAATTTGTTGGAAACAAAGCAACTAACCATGGGATGTTTTTGTTTTAAAAGTAAAAGTTTGCAGAAGTGTTGAACTTGGTCATATTATCTGTTAACACATTGAAAGTTTTGCTAACATTCGGGCGTCCATGCCAACCAGCATGGTTTGTTTATATCAACAATGGAGAAGTAATACACAAAAACTTGCCAAAAACCAAGGACTGTTGGTACACTACCTTTAGTCTGGTGAATCTATTTTGAGTGTTCACTTGTGACCAATCAAGTCATTGTACAAGACATTATTCAAAACTTAACTCACAAACGGTCTAATTTCGGAAGAGCTCACAGATGTAAACACAAAATCAATTCAAGTAAATAATAAAACGATTTTAATCTTGTTATGATATCTTAAAGTATGTGAATTGTTGACGTGACACATACAGACAAAATACATTTGAGTTTTTGCGAATTTCAGCAAAAGATTTCCCATGCCAAAGACCTTCTTCCCAACAACATTCACAAACATATTTTTGTTTAAACATACAGTACATATTTGTTGAACTTACTTGTACTTACTTTAACCCCAGGCCTGGTAGTAGTTCGTACAGGGTTGAACTCAGTAAATTCAGCTTTAAATCTGGCCTCTACCAGTTGGTAAAAAGAGCATTGATTGCAAAGTCATTTTTCTACCTGGGGAGGCAAACTTGTACAACACAGGCCCAAATATGAAAATTCAGTGCGTGATGTTTACTGAGCGCTTTGTGTTATGGTCTATTCTTTTTAAACCCATAATAGCTACATGTACCCGTAAATGTAGTCGCTTCATACTGTCTGCAAAACAATAAAGAGACAAACTAATACTCAGAACTTGGTGCATTTTAAAAACGAACAGTTTGAAGAGAAATAATCTCTTAGTACATCTGGGACTCCCGGACAAGAGGCAAGAGCCAAAAGGCCATCATTAGTCCAGTAATTAGCCATACAAAGGGTCTGGCATTCCTAAATTAATTTCAGCAGTTAACTGTTGACCCCCCCCCCCCTCGAAAGCCATTTGGAAGAACTTAACAACTCAGAGGACCTGTCTCCTTGAATCAAAATGTATTGCAATAATTAGTCTTTGATGATCACTTGAGAACATTAATCTGTATTCACTTGTGGTGTAATCAGTTTTAATACTGGGACAAGAGCCAAACACCCTGTGCAGGGGTGTAGGGTGACTGACCACTTTAAAGGGACACAGCAGTCTGTCAAACCCATCAAAACTAGTCTGAGGAAATTTCATTAAAATGCAGTGAAAGGTCCGACCCGGTTTTTGAGAATTGGGTACTCTTGGTTTAGGCCTACATGTTAAGTTTTTATTTTGTTATGCCTTAAAGTGTCACTGTGGTCCAGTGGTTAGACCGCAGGACTTGCAACCACAAGGTTGTGGGTTTGAATCCTACCAAGCTAACTGCTGATTTAACAATGACTAGAATAAGTATCTAGTTACTGAATCACAACTTCTTGATTTGTGGAATAAATAATCAAAGACGTTACAACCAATGTTTGTACAAGAGAGATTGGCTGTTTGCCAGCTTGGTGTTTATACCCCCCTTGTGGGAGTTTGCTAAGTTCCCTTGCTGGGAAGATCATCTAGGCAAACAAATAAACAAACAGGCAAGAGAAATATGTACAATTGGTTTCAAACATAATTTTTGTGACAGGTGGAAAAAGACCTCCTGTAGAGGAAATATTCACTGGGGTGACAAGTATACTTTAAGGGTGACTGCCCTATGTTCCGACACCCCTATGTTCTAACAACCCTATGTACCGACAGCCCCTCTTTATCTTCACGCTAGGGTTAGGATTGGGGCGATCGGTTGGCGTAATGGTTTGTTTTCTTGCCCTCCACCTCAAGGACCCCTGTCTGAATCCCACCGAGGGCACTATGTGGATTGGGTTTTCAGTCCCTACCCGATGGGCGTGGGTTTTCCTCCCACATCTCGGGCCTAAAATTTCAACTTTGGGAGGGTAAGGCCATTTTCATTTTGCAAAGGGCACTTGCATTGGAAAATTGTATAGTCTTTGGGAAACTTTTGAAGGGGCACTAAGGCCAAAACCAGGGGCAACAGAGGCCATGGCCTTTGTTGCCTCTGTGTAATTCTAGGCCTGACATCTAAAACTGAAACTTCCTTCCTTGTCTTCTCTCCATGGGGATACTTGGCTAGTTTTAAAAGTGATTAAGTTCGCTTTCCCGAGAATCCTTGGCTTCACAACCAGAATTAATGAATACAATTATTTTTAGATGTATATAAATAATAAGATTAGGTTTACGAAAATGCATTAGGGTGTCAAAACGTAGGGGTGTTGAAACATCTATAACAGTCCCAAAGTACTCCTTTTCTGTATCCCAAGTGCTACTTTTCTAGTGCAGGCTTGATACTTCTCGGAGGTAATGGAAGTAATTGCCTCCGTTGCTCCTGGTCATTGCCTTGGTGCCCCTTGTAATGTTCCAATAGAAACTTACTATTCATGGAGGTGCCTTTTGCCAAGGAGAAAGTGCCCTTGCCTTTTCAAAAATGAAGTATCAAGCCTGTAGTATTAGTAAAGCAGTATGTCCCCCCTACAATTGTACCACAACCAGAATGTTGGCCATTTAACAGAGAACATTGCCTCTATCGCCTTGTTGCCCATCAACAATGTCAATGAAAGTGCCCTTGTATGTGTAAAATGTATGGTACCAGGTCTTGGAAGTGACTGACCGCTATTAAAACTCTGGCAGACCAGACCAGGATATGTAATACGTAATGAGGATTAAGCATATCAGTTCCATCTGCTGTGCATGACATGTCCAGGCAGCTGCAAAACTCAACTCCGAACCCACTGGAGACCATGGTGAAAACAAGCTGCTTGCACCCAAAACACCTAAAGCTAGTCCGCTTCGGCAATGGACACTGTCCCATTCTACCGCAAGAAAAAAACGTGACAGAATGGGTTGTACTCTAGTTTCCATAGTTCTCATGCCAAGTTTGCCAAAGTGCTCAAATAGAAACAAACTAGTCACGTTTTTCACCCCAGTTATTTCTGGTTGCAATATTTGCAAAATCAGCCATGTCAGGTCGTATGGCATTGATTACACAGAAACGCATGGGCTCTAAAGGATTCAAGGGAAGGTAAACTCATTACTTAACATCTTTACATTCAAGCTGACACCTTGTCTAAGAAAGTGCGCTCAGTCAGAAGATGGTACATAGTTCATTTTGAGAATTGGTTTGTGAGAAATTACCTCTTTCTCAAAAACTACACTACTTCAAAGGGAGTCGTTTCTCACAGCGTTTTATACTATCAGCAGCTCTCAGGTGCTCCTTACAAAGTACGTTTTTTTTTATGGTTATGTACTTCTTAAGCAATTACCAAAAGTATCCACTATACCTTTAAGGCAACATTTTTCTTTCCCAGCGACAAGTAATACCTATTA
This sequence comes from Pycnopodia helianthoides, assembly GCA_032158295.1. NCBI lineage: Eukaryota > Metazoa > Echinodermata > Asteroidea > Forcipulatida > Asteriidae > Pycnopodia > Pycnopodia helianthoides. The sequence continues at coordinate 18,941,984 of CM063246.1, read as the reverse complement.
ATATTCCACACTTGAACTGGATGGAAAAGTTGATGAATGAACACTTGAAAACATGGTTTGACAGCACTCGCACAGTTTCATTGATCTATTTTGTTGTATTTCTTCCTTTTTTTATCCCGTCCTGTAGGAAGGATCATATTAAGTATGAAATAGATGCTTCCCGCAGGTGGCCACATGACTGGGGTTTCTTGAGAACGAGTTATAAAGACGTGAGTATTATATGGAGCTTGATCTTTGAGGCACTGGGCCCAATTTCATAGAGCTGCCTAAGCACTAAAAGTAGCTGAGCACAACAAAATTATGCTTACCAGAATAAGGTTACCAGCCAAAATGCCATTTCACATGTACAATCTGTGACTGGTATCCTGCCTTTTTTTTGCTCAGCAGAAAAATTTTAAGCAATATTTTCTGCTTAAGCAGCTCTATGAAATTGGGCCCTGGCCTTACACTAACCGAAGGCACCCTCGCCCATTCCAGTCCCTTTGAAAAAGTTCTGACAGAAATTCACATTTACCTGATGGAAGTTGGAGTCATTTGCCTTGCACTGTCAAGATTGAAGTTAAAACAATCTGCAGAACTGATCAGCTTGTCCGTCCTTGGAAGCCAATACAAACCACTGCAGGACCTTCTGAGAAAAGATAAAAAGGATATCAATGTTAGGTTATCACCAAAAAGGGCATACACACAAAAACCGCAACACTTCGAACCGCTTTTTGTTCTCTAAAGAGGTGAGGTCAAAATCAATGAAGGCCCTCAATGAATCCTCTTATGAAACGATTATGAAACGATTACGCAACTGAGCATTGGAAATTAATCAAGAACATTACTATAAAACAACACCAGAAAGTGGCCATGATTCATTATCTACTTGTAAATATTGACTGCCAATAAATTTTGCTTGAATCTGATCACGTCGCCACCTGCTTACTACAGAAACTACTTTTAAAGTCTAGAGAAAAGTTTCACTTGAGACAATTGTTCTGGTGCCAATGATTTTTGGGGAGTCGGGACCTAGAGTTGCAGCGAGAGACTTTGGATTCTGATTGGTCGGGGCAACTTTGCATACTGTGCACGTGTTTTCCTTGACAGCTTGAAACTGGAGAGGGTTTACACTTTGATGTCCGAAGGTTGTGAAGTCCATTACTGTCGGCTGAAAGCCCGACAGAATGAATGACCATCAGCAGTGGACAGTGGGAAAAACGTGACTAAAGCAAGCTCCCTTGACGGCAAGGTTACTTTAACAATTTAACAATGACGCTAATAATTCATAAGTCCACACAAATATGATAAAAAAGAGAATGATAAATATCTTATGAGAGGGGATGGGAAAACAATACTAAATTGACCATGGTAAATTGCTCAGTCTAGACGAGCAGATGATCACTGTGATGTTCCAATGGGATCAGTAGGCAGGTGGTATTGGCGGAACGATTGTTCAGGTATCTTTGGTGTTTTTTTTTTTTTCAAACCAGATGTCGCTGCGCTGCCGGCACACACCACAGCTAAAGGAAAGAGCAGCTAAATGGGGACTTCAGAGACATTACCTTAACGCTAATGGCCATAATTTATTTCAAGCTAGTCATATTCCTATGAAACCAGACAGTTAAAACAAAAAACAGTTCCACAATCACAATGATGTGTCTGGAAGGGTTCTGGTAGCAGATGTTCCGTGCAATTGACCTGTAATTTATTTATTTTTTCTTTTAATTAAACATTTTTTAACTCAGACTGCTGTGCAGTGACTGTTTTTTTTTTTTTTCCCCTCTTTTCTTAAAGTTAACGGTTCATTGACACTAAGTGGATTTAGCATCACCTTCGCAGTTGCGTGCTTGGAATATAAATGAATAAATATTTACAGGGGACAATTGTAAGGTCAAAGAAATGAAACATCTGCTCATTCAGTTTATACTAATGTTTTTTTTATATGAATATCTTTTTTTTTTTGCTTGTGTCATTGCAGCTGGGTATAAAAACGCTTGCTTTATCAATCACATGAATTTGTGGCCTATTCTATAACAACATAGCAATTATTCACACGAATAGATAAAGCAAATATGTGTTCTAAATGTACAGTGAACTTGAGGAAAGAGAAATTATAATAACGGATTCACACTAGGGCCAAATTTCATAGAGCTGCCTAAAGCACAAAAAGTAGCTAAGCACAACAAAAGTATGCTTAGCAGAATATGGATACCAACCCAAATACAATTTCTCATCAACCTGCGACTGGTATCCTGCTATTCTGCTTAGCAAAAACTTGTTAAGCGTAGACCTAGATGTACTGTCCACAGATTCAGACACAAATTAACAGCATTTCAAGTTGAATTATTAATAATTTCAAAATAAAAACGAGCACTTAGTACTTATAAAGCTTTTACATAGGTTTTAAAGACACTGGACACCTTTGGTAATTGTCAAAGACCAGTCTTCTCACTTGGTGTATCTCAACATATGCACAAAATAACAAACTTGTGAAAATTTGAACTCAATTGGTCGTCGAAGTTGCGAGATAATAATGGAAGAAAAAACACCCTTGTCACACGAAGTTGTGTGCTTTAAGATTGATTTCGAGACCTCACGCGTGAGGTCTCGAAATCAATTCAAATGTTTTACTGAGAAATTACTTCTTTCTGAAATACTACGTTACTTCAGAGGGAGCCGTTTCTCACAATGTTTTACACTATCAACAGCTCTCCATTACTCGTTACCAAGTAAGTTTTTATGCTAACAATTATTTTGAGTAATAACCAATAGTGTCCAGTGCCGTTAAAGAAAAAAACCAGAACACCACCCTATTTTTCTGGTATCATCGAAACTAGACCAAGTCATTCAGACAGTATGTAACCATCTCAAACGGCCATTAATTCTCGGTTTCACCCAAACACAAATTATTTTCCCTTCCACCCTGTCAGCATGTGAAGATCTAGATCCAGACTTGAGTCAGACACTGTTTACTCGTTTAGCTAAACAAACAATGAAATCTAACCCATTTATCAACAGCTCTGAACATTGCTCGCCTGGTCCCTCTGAAAAGTAGAACCTGCAGTAGTGCTGCAATGCAACGGAAGAATGTCAGTTATTCAAAGTTCAAGTTCAAAAGGGAATTAGGTTTCCTGTGACATCTGGCACTTTTTGTTTGTACAGGGAAGACACGTATTTTCTGCATCAAATTTACCTGATTTTTTTCTTTTTTTCTTCTTCTTTTTTTGTAAGTCAGGCAGACCTGAAATTTCACCAAAACCAAGGAGGCTCTTACGATTTATTTTTTGTCCAGTCTTGAGAATGCTCTCAAATCTCAGACCCTGAACTTCATTCTTGAAAGAGATTGGAAATTGTCGCCGTGGACGTTTTTTCCGGGGTATAGAGCACTTCTAGGAATCAAATGTAAAATTTAAATTGGATCTTGTATACAGGGCACCGTGGCAAGTTACAGTGTGCACCCAATTTCCATAGGTGATGTGGGTTAATTCAAAGCCTCTTTCTTAATTTTGCAAGTGCCCCTTTTCAAAAAAATGTAGCTCGAGGGCCCATCTCTCCAGAATTGAATTCTGGGCCTTTTAAAACACTTGATGATGCCATCCGACTGTTGGGAACAGTCTGTTTGTAAACAAAATGTTGTATACTTCGCCCAAAAAATTCGCTAAAATTCCAAGCTCCCTATTGAGACCTAGCCAAGTAGCATGGAAAATGTCAAAATACCATGGGTTGATTCTTTGACTGAAAATCAAAAAGCCATCACTGACCACCCCTCTAGGAATTGTACAACATTGGCTTTGCCAGAAGCTAGTGGCCAGAAGCTAATAGCCACTCCTGGCTTGCTACTAGGTAGGGTAAACTGGGGTAAAAACGCCCATGGGGTAAAAACGCCCACTTGACTTGTTTCCATTGCTAGTAAAAAAAGACACATAGAATTACTAAATGAAATATATTTCTAATAGGTACTATGCATGGCAAAAAACATGAAAAGAATAATTAAACTCATTAACATATTTTAAGGGTGCATAGGTGCTGTTAAAAAAAAATCGGAAAAAAAAGTTTTGAAAAATGACTGTCGAAGGTTTAACGTATTTCACTTAAAATAAAATAAAAACAGCACATTGTTTTATTTTTTTATTATTCTTTAGTTGATATTTGTTAAGATGGGTTAACTACACAATAATAAATGATCAAAATATTAAAATCAATTTTAATATTTGCTTAACATTGTTTTGTAAGTGGGCGTTTTTACCCCAGGATAAATCAAGTACCTCGGGGTAAAAACGCCCAGTAGCATCCTTAACATCGAACTCCATTAAAGCCTCATTAATCTTTAAAAAAACCTCAATATTAGTAACTAACAGCCATATTTTAAATTTATATTTACTATTAGAAGCCTATTATATATAAAACTGTGTATTTTTTATATTTTTTTATTCAGGTTTGATCAATTCGGTTAAGGTTCAATTAAAATTTGCAAAGTTTATTGTGACGTATTTGATTTTTTTCACAAATAACTTTCCTTCATGCTAAGTACCACTGCAAACGGCATTAAAAGATTATGTTGAATGATTGGGCCGAAATATTATAACTTCATGAATAGGACTATTTCTGCAATGATTTCACAGGGCATTAAGGCACTAGGTAACAACAGAGAAACTGTTCGCCTGAGTAGGGAGAAACTGTGGATAAAGTACATCCAGAGCATTCAACCCCATTGGTCTGAACATCCAAAAAGAAACGGCTAATAACCTTTTGTCTTTGCCTTCTCCTTATCCCCACAGATATACACATTTTTAGTCTGCCTCATTAACTAACTAACCCCCTTCCCACCTTTGGTATTGTGTTTTGTGTTTCCAACCTCTTGTGGTCATACCAGCTTCTTCCCTCTACCCCCCCCCCCTTGTCACCCTCTTCGTTGTTCATCTCTTGGTGTCCTGTGTGCTCTCATCTCTTTCCAATTGACTGTTTCTGTTACACCAGTAGGCCTATTCCTGTTTATGTGTGTTGTGTAGTCAATAGTCATCCCACTGCGGTATGTGACAAAATCTCTCTCTTACCGTCAATGTACATTCGCGAGCTTAAATGCACATTTTACTTGCTAAGCTAGGTGTGATGTCACACTAAAAATCACTGTGGTATTACTGACAACTCATCTTAAGATGAATCTTAGTGCTTTGTGAAATCAGCACCAGGAGCTTATGGGATGATTTCCTCAGACCAATGAAGCCTTGCTGGAGTTAACCTTAGACCTTTCTAAGTTGGTACATAAAATAAGTGTTCAAGTTTATTGTGCGTGAATTATGAATGCTAATGTTTCAACCTACCACATAAAGTTATCGGTTTAAAATGATTGAGTTTGTAGTTATAATGAAACCAACTGTGTTTGAAAAGTTGTTTGCAGTTAATGTAGTATCCCTCAATATTGAATTAATTTAATAAATATGATTCCATTACAAAAGAAACCTGTCATATAGCGACCTCTGGGCGGGCGGGCGTTTTTACCCCGAGACCCGGGTAAAAACGCCCGCCAAACTTCCATCCAAAAAGGGTGGAAAATTTCACTTTATCAACATAGTGACTATAATTTTATATTTGCACACAATAGAGGAGATATGTAATGGATAAAACCACACATTAATTTCTCTGTGTCTCCAAGAAGTTCTGAGATATTTAACTAAAACTTTAAAAACGGGCGTTTTTCCCCCAGTTTACCCTATTTGTTTTATTGAGTCTAAAGGCACTTACCTGATGGTTTAGACAAATTTAAACTATTCAATAAAACAGACTGCTAGAAACAGTCTGTTTGTGTAAGCATGTGCATAGATTCCGAGGATGGCTGCGGGGTTTCAGTGGCACTGTTGAATTTGAAATTAGAAAGCTGGACCACTACTATGATGCAACAAAACTTTGTATGCATATTTCAGCATAAAATGTTGTCTTGTCGTCTGGCCGAAATGCTTTTTGCATTTGAGTCTAGTTGGAATGTTTGTGTTTATCCGTATGAAAACATTTCTGCGGATAACAAGTGAGCTAGTTAATCTTATTGATCAGACAGGCCGATCAAGGGCCTTTTGTTTCCAAATGATAGACAAGACGTGTCATGGAGACTCGTTCGTGTATGATTTCATCGTATGAGGACACTTACTTTACCACCGTTGTTCCCCGAATTTACAAGAAAAGACACACTCATGTTATGAACATGCTGTGCAAGTCTCAATGGTATGCAGTTGTTTGTTTCCATCGCACACATAAAAAACAATGTGCGTGGGAGATCATGAAAAAATGTTGAAGAGTACGAGCAAGACTTGTATGGTCCACAGAAATGAATATTCAAATTTGTGCTTGCGTTGCACAGAACCCCTTGGCAAAGAAAGGCGGGGTTGGGGGGAGGGACGGAACTGCTTATAAACAGCAGTTTGATTAGCATGTGGCCCAATTCCTCTAATATCCTCCTCGCCTAAGTCACTCCGCACCAAACTGTTTGGACTCGAATAAGTTTCGAATGCCTGACCCTGTGATAAGCACTTGTAGTTTGGGCCTACTGGCCCAGTCCTTCTGAATCCTTTTTTTGGGGGGGGGGGGCAATTTGGATATTGCCCCATTTCACCTGACGTCATCATCACAAGAATCTTGGTTGTGCCACTTTGGGACTCGGCGTCCTCGTGTGTTATACAGTGTAGTGCACAATTTAGGGCAACACGTCATTTACACGCATACCTGCTCGACTCTGAAAAATGATGAGTGTGGCACAGTCCCTGCATGTGACGTGCGAGCAGGGGGGTCAAATAGAAGGATTTGGGACTGTAAGGGTTAAGGATTTGTTTTTCATTTTATTCAAATAAGGGTTTGTTTTTTCATTTTATCAAATAAACAGATGTTGGAGAAAAGATCAATGCTTTTACAAAAAAGATAAACTAAATTTAGACTGTTGAAACTTCTGCCAATCTGTACGGTGCAACCGACCAATTCAATTAAGTGGTTAAGCCCACAAAAGTGCTTGACGAACTTATTCACTAACTTAAAACTAGCCGGGAACCAGACAAAAGTGCATTACACTGTATTTTTCATGTTTCTGTTTTTTTACAAGATTGATCTACAGGTTTACTGTTAACAGTGCCATTGGATTAAGAAAATAAATCATGATTCAAGATTTTGATTCTTGAGGGGTTGTGTCGGGGGGAAATCACGTAGTGAAAGAGTACAAACATCATAAATCAAACTTTCTGTGTGTCTTTTTTTTCAGTTGGTGAAGGATGACTTCCAAAAGCGAGAAGTGAAGAAGATTGAGCTACCCCCACCTCTCACGCTACCGCCCATCACTCCCATTTCAAGATACATCAAGGTCCTGCCCTCACCAAAACCTTACCCTCAGACGTCAAGCTCTCAAGTTGGCTGGAGGTCGGCGAACAACCTGCACAAACTAGAAATATATGGGTCATACGCCAGACCCAAAGGTGGACTTGTGAAGCAGTTGAATTGGCCAGCAGAAGGGATCGAGTAAACTCGGGATTCCTTCTGGAGGGATCAGAAGGGAGCGGTGGATGTCAGGACAACATGAATTATTTCCCCGACGCTGCGGGAACTGTCTTGAAGCGAGGGAAGGAGGTGATGTGATGGTGGGGAACTTGGTACGAGTGCGTCTTGGCTATCGCAAGGAGGATCAAGTGATGTGTTGCACATCAAGATGAAGACAAACCCAACATAGGAGAAGATGATCGAAGCGAAACGAACTGTGATCTGCCCCTACAAAAAAATATGTTTACACCACAAAGTGCTTTATGACTATTAGCCATGTTTACAAATCCCAACAGTGCATGGGTTGAAGGATCAACCGCTAAATTTTATTTCTTTCAAAGTAGTATCATCTTCACAAAGAGGAATTTATAGATTAATATAAAAAGTTCTAATATTCTTTTCTGCTTGAGAGCTCAGGTACTGTGTTGGGTCTTTTGTACAGGACAATTGATCCTTGGGTGCCATTACATGCTGAAGTTTGGTCCTTTTTTTTTCAATTTTGGAAATGTTTACAACTGTCCTTGAAATGTCTGCTATGAATACAATGTAACTGGGAGGATGATGAACTGATGTTCAGAACATAACAAAACAACTATCCCTCAAACTGGTGGGATCAGTCAACTTTTTGTAAAGCCCTGCGCACAGACAGACGTGCGTGTATGTAGTTTCACAGACCACGCAAATGCACAAATGTACCTGCGTCATCAGAACATTTTCACCTGTTAGAAGCGGTAAGAGCACTTAACACTGAGACCTTTGTGTAAAGCAAGATTAGTTTTGTTCAAAGCAACATTGTGTGCAGGGAGAAGAACTGCAACATCAAACTGTCAAATGAACATAATTCTTTCTCTTATGAAAGTTATGTTCTTCAACCGTGGATTTTGTGGCTGGAGGATTGTACAAAGTATGGATACATTAGGCCTAGGATGACTATCAATAATAATAATAGTCAAGCATTTGTATAGCGCCTTATGCAAGGCCTCAAAGCGCTTCACACGAATATTTTAAAGGCAGTGGATACTTTTGGTAATTACTCAAGAAATACATTTTGGTAAAAACTTACTTGGTAAAAAAGCACCTGAGAGCTGCTGATAGTACATTGTGAGTAACGACTCCCTCTGAAGTAATGAAGTTTTTGAGAAACAGAAATTTCTTTCCTTTTAAAACGATTTTTAAACCCTCGTCTTTGAGATTTGAACAGTTCACTGTTTTATTTGTCAGTAAACAAGCTGCAAAGAGCACCCCATACCCCAGCGCGCTCGCATGTCTAAACACAATAACAATGATTGATTTGCGATTTTGTTACTCTGAACAAACCCCCCAGTTATGAGGGGGTGACTAAAAAACGCACGAGAAATGCAAGGGAATATTTGTTTTGGCAGAGTGCCAGTCCATCTGGTATTCAGATGACTTACGTGACGTATTAATATCACACAGCACTTCATCAAGAACAACAGGCCTGATTACGCAGTCAACCTGTGGCTATTTTTAAGTCAACAGAAATGTGGGAAAAACATTTATTTCCTAAACTGTTGCGGACTCAAGGAATCAAGTTTTGTTCGTGCATCTGTCTTCGTTCCCACGAACTTGGCATCAGAATAAGGAAGTACTAATTGGCTGTTTGTAAATTATTCTTCAAAGGTTGTGTGTAAAAGTACAGATGAAATGTCATCCGTTTGGAAGGCGGATGTATTTTACTGAAAACACTATCAAAGAATGAGGAATCATGATTTAATAAATGAGGAATCATTTATAAATTATATTTATATTAAGTGAAGTTGTTTGCACAATATACTAACAATAAATAATACTCTCAGATTCAAACTTTTTGTAGGGTCATAGATTGGTTTTTGTCAACTTGATGCTGATTTATAGGCAAAATCGTCAAGAAAGATACAATAAAAGTCACCTGTTAAAGTTTCAGTTGAATAAAGTGTCTATTGTACGGTTGAGAAAACAGACAAAAAACTTTGAATCCATCCAAGTTTAGCGGGTACCGACCGCATCTCTGGCGGTATTGAGGGCAGCATTCAAGCAGACACCACACAAGTTTTAAATAGTCACCTTCAGGCGATCTTTGGTGATTCAAATTGTTCAAACAAACTTTGATTGTCTTCTAACCAACGGGGGCACTTCAGGCAAACTAATTTCACAGCTTACTACCACTACAATTTTTAGAATAAGTTGGCTTTCAGGAAAAGATTACACCATTTCTTTTTGGAGGTCACTACCAGAGTATGATTCTCCTTTAAATAAAATAACAATTTAGTGTTAACACATCGACTGCATGTGTAGCACAGACATGTGACTTGGGGGGGGGTATTGTTATAGCTATACTTCAACAGAAACCTTTGAATTACACTTTGTTGTCTATATTGATATTACCAGGGTCCAGCCATTGTTTATCCCAATCACATCAATAATCAAGTCGAGGCTGGGAGTGAAGACTGTCAGGTCCCCTTTTGTTACAATGAGAAAACCGTTTACGTGATTGGTGATGGGTACAGTGAATGTGACAAGTGTTATGACGGCATGAGTGAGTGTTTTAAGCTTTGTACTTGTACTTGTCCACTGACATTTGCTAACAGACTGGAAAGACACGCACTGCTTTGGTTAGCTCATCCAACAACCACTGTCGTTAAAGTTTTCTCTTTTTTATAATAATAGCTTTAGTTTCTCATCAAGTCATTTTATTCTCAAATTCCATGGTTTTATAACCAGAAGCTCATGATAATAATATTTTGTGAGCCTTTGTAAAATCTACTTAGGACTGAAGAACACAAAGTAAACCACTTTTATCGGGTATTATGTACTGTTACTTAAACCATAAACCATACAGGTAGAAACTTAAACCCTCCATGGCACAACTGTGCAGAAGACCCTCCACACAAAAATGAATATTCATCATTTGTTTTACCTTCCCATGGTCCCAAGTCAAGAGCAAGATAGTCCTTCATTGCCATTGGTTGAATAACATATTAGCTTTGCACTTAATTCGCAAAGTTTGTACTTATAAAAACATCTAAATAGTTGTATACTTGGTTTTAATTTTTTATTGTCTTTTGTAACACAGATTTTTGGCATGCAAATATGCAAATTTGAGTGTAAAACTTTGAAATAACATAAACGGGTATTTTTTCAAAACATTCTTGTGATTAAAATCCATCATTTAATTAGTGTGTGTAAATGGTTTAATTTATAGTGTACGCTTATGTTTTGCAGATTGGTGTGGTCCAAGAAAGTTTCTGAGTGTATATTTCGTAATAAAAATGAATTTAAATATAACATGTGATCCACATAGCAGTCTTTTTTTTTTACCCCTCAGCCCAATATAGGCTGAAGGGGGTATTATCATTGCCTTTGTCCAGCTTTCGTTTCCAGACCGTAACTTGAATTAGAAGTGAAATTTTGACTTGGGTGGGAGTTGCCCTTAGGGAAAGGATGGTTTGGGTTGTTTTGGTTAGCTGGGATGTACTACGGGCTGAGGGGGACTCAACATTATCGCTGTTATTTTTTAATCACTTGTAATAGTTTTAGTCTGCTCACAATGGTACATCAATGCACCCTATAGTTCAAATAGACCCCTTTTGCTGCCATCGCTGAGGTCAAACAATGGAAATGTGCATGCTTGTATGCAACACGCACAACTCTCAGCCAATGATAGATCTTCAATGACCTCAGTGAGGGCGCTGTTTGGCCTTTTGGCGCCATGTGGTCTATTGTCAAATTATGTACGAAAGCCTACAAATGTGAAAAACCACTTTGGCATTATTTTCTACGTCCATAAAGAATTTGTGTAATTTTTTCTCCTGGTCGTAGGAAGGTTACACAATGCAAGTTATTCTGTACAGAAGCAATTGTCAGAAATTAATCGCCCGTAAATGAGTTTTTTAGTTGACTTTATGGTCACACACTTCAATACAAATTATAACTGGTCATTTTATGGCGGTTTTAATTTCCATTTGCAAGGACAAAAGAAACAAAACAGAAAATTGCCAACTAAAGAGACAGAACTTCAATTTTTGGGGCCTCCAGTTTTACAATAGCTTGTCATCATGGGATGGTACATCAATGATTTTGAGAACAACACAGACATTGAACTCCTCTTGCTTTGAAGACGAATCATTAAATGCATTGTTTAGGGGTAAGACTAGAGTCGTTCCAATTCTGTAAGCTTGACTATGGACAGAAACCCACTTCAAATGTTTTGAAAAGAGTAAATTGAATCCCATTCACTCTAGTTTTCTACAAACCCACCATGCAACAAACCCTGTGAAAATTTCATCAAATCAGGTGGTCAGCACTTAGTGAAATTAACAAAAAACTGGTCATGTTTTTTGTCAGTGATTTTGCGCACATTCATGATCGGGTTGATTGTAACAATCAAAATAAGCAAAGGTGAGTTGCTGGGTCATCAAGCCCTCGCAGAAGTCAGGCGAAAATACTTCTCTGGAGGATAGGTACTGGTATGAACTTTTATAATGAATTTGGGGTTGACAAAGAAAAATTTACTAGGACTTGAACCTGCGACCTCTGGATTAATGTGCCGGCACTCTACCAACTGAGCTATCTAGCCCTTTGTTGACGTTCTCCCTAATTTGTCAATATCTTTGTTCGGGGGTGCCAGTCAGGCCCCGCTCTAGTAAATTTCTCTTTGTTTAACCCCAGACTGTTTCAAATTTACCCAGTCAGTTTCCCTTGTGGTTTATTACTTCGAGCTTTATAATCAGTGAACTTTCTGAACAAGCTTTCTTCTCCTGAAGACGATCAGATCAGAGTACACTGATCGAAACGTCGGGTTGTGAACCACCGGTGTGTCTGCAAACCTATTTGACAATGATCAAGTTGAAAGGTATGTCTTTTGGAAACTAAAAGCGGCTGCAATCCTCTGGTCAAATTATTTTCAGGTTCGTTAAATGTTTGATGCAGACCTGGGCCCAAGAACAAAAAGTAGCTAAGCACAACAAAGTCATGCTTACCAGAATATGGTTACCAGCCAAAATGCCATTACTTATGTACAATCTGTGACTGGTATCCTGCCAATTTTTGTTTGGCAGAAACTCTTTAAGCAGTTTTTTTCCTGCTTAAGCAGCTCTATAAAATTTGGCCCTGGGCTACAAAGTGACACTACAATTTTGTACTATTTTTTCTTTTTACATTTCAGGCCAAACAACACTTGGCTAAAACCCAGACAGATAAAAAAACTTACCAATTTTTTAAAAGCAACTATAAAAGACCAGAGTCATTGCATGCTGTCTGCCATAAATTTGTTAAATGTTTAATTCGCGGTGTGCTGCCTGATTTTTAGAACCGTTTTGGCGACAGACCGTCTAGACTTCTCCATTGCAATGCACTTTGTGATTTTTTTATTTATTTCAATTTCGTCTGCACACTCCCCTGCCCACTCACTCTCCCCATTGCTAAGTAAATAACCTCATTAAAGTCTTTTTTGTTGTTGTTCAATAAAAATAATATGATCCTGATATAATGGAGAGGCGTTCCCGTTTCAAAGTGGCCTCACAGGGCTTGGTGGTATGGGAGCGTGTGGTCTAAATGTTGTGTGCACAGCTTTTGTAATTACCTGAATTATTTGTTGGTGAATTATTACCCAGCATGCCCAGACACTAACTCTTGCCAATGCAGTGGCACAATTCCCAGAGACTGAGGTGATGGCAAGGACTATCCCCCACCCCCTCCCCCCTCCCCACTACCATTTTCAAGTGTGTGTTCAAGTCTTGGTTGTGACAGTTGTGCCCTTGAGCAAGACACTTAACCATAATTGCTTCTCATCACCAAGGAGTAAATGGGTAGAGATTGCTGATGTGAATGATTTGCAAAACTGAGCGCCTATTTGGCTATCAGGGCGTAAGTTTTGTTGAGATGGCTTTAGGAATACTGACGGCCCAGTGAACAGGGGTAAGAATGTTGTACAGTGCTTTGATGGGCCTATTTGGCTTGAGAAAGTACATAATAAATACATGCTACTGATGTTATTATCATTAGTAGTAATATCCATGTTATAGTTAACAGGCCTGGAATTACACGGAGAACATGGCCTCTGTTGCCCTAGTCTTGGCAATAGTGCCCCTTCAAAAGTTCCTCATAGACTTTAACATTTTCCAATGGGATTAGTGCCCTTTGTAAAATGGAAGCGTCCTTGCCCTTTCAAAGATGAAATTTCAAGCATGAGGTAAACAATTGACTATTTTGGGGGGCCTGGGCATGGGGGTGGTGGTGCGGGGGGTGTCATGGACTGCATCTGCAACCCAATGCTAGATCCATTATTGTTTTGGACTAGGTTTGTGGGGAGGGAAACAAAATTGTTCATGTGGTGTTTATTACAATTTTACATTACGAAGACACAGCACTAACCTTTTTTTTTATCAGACTGAGTTATAACACACAACAGCTACTAACTCCAATCTCTGCAGCCCTACAGTTAAAGGCATTTCCTTTTAATACTCGTTATAATCTGGATGCCCATGTTGGGTGTACACCCACATTCAGAGCATACATTGTACATTTAACCTGCCTCTAAAAAATACAGATTCTTTTTTTTTCATTAAAGCATATTCAAGTCTACCCAGAGTTGGTGTAGAACCCCAGGTGGCCGGGGGTCAATACAGGCACCTGGGAAAGAGGGTGAAAAGGTCATCTCATTTTTCATAACTGTATACATTATGTGACACATGATACCCCAAAATTGTGCCCTTTTGACAAACTGCCACATGGTAACGCTGTACATCACTAAGCTATACAAGACGTCTGGAAGTGAATCTCACTTTCTGTAACGGCGTGCAAGATTTTCAAGTTTGTTGTATTAAGGTTTTTTTAGCCAGAATTTTTCAATGTCTATATTTGATATGTACATGTTCTGAAAAAAAAAAACATGGCACCCAAATCATTCACACATCATACAATCTGTGTATGAGAGATTATGTACGACGACCGAATTCAAAACAGTGTGTCAGAAAGACACCCAGACTCCTTTCTGTTTAAAACCACGTGCATCCAGTACAAAGTTTAAACAGTACCATATCGTACTTCCATCCTTCCAATTTGAATGAAGATTATGTTGCATTTATTTAACCCCAAAAAGGGAAAAACAAGAGAAATGGCAGAGTGGCAGAAATAAGAATCTGGTATTTTTTAATATGAAAACCTAGGCCCTACACATGGAGGGTAACTTTTACTCACACAAAAATCCTTTAAAAGATTGTCTCTTATTTGTATGCTATCTAATTGTATGTCTTTTTTATTTTTTCACTGTAAAAAATAAATCAGTAAACAAATAAAAACAGACACATAAAACGCAAATGGTTATGAGGAAAAACAAACAGAGGAAACGGACTGGGTTTGTAAGTTGTGGTTCAATATTGGAGTGAACAAAGGAAACTTGACTTGAATAGGATTTGAACCTGGGACCTCCGGGTTAAAGAGTCGGGGCTCTACCAACTGAGCTATCTAGCTCTATACGTTTTGTTCCCCTGGAAAATGGGAAGTGTCTCTACTTTGGGTCTAAGATGAGAACTGTGAATCCACACAGGGTTACTCTTTACAGGGTTTACCCTCCTGTCTACTGAAATCATTGTATACAACATTCGTGATTTATTGGTTTACAAAAAAAAAATGTATCTGAACTCATAAGTTAATTATATTTCATTTAATGTAGAGGACTAGAGGGCTCAGTCAAAAGTTATCATCTGAAATGCTGTTTCTACAAATAGGATATGATCGCTCGATGTTTGACCATGTACTACCATGGTTTGTTTCGCAGGACTTGCAAAAATTAGCATTATATGCATTAGGCGTATTTAGTTTGTTTGTTTGTTTTTTCTCTTAAACTTTAAACTCCTACGTATAACATCTACAATTCATGAAATCAAAAAAACAAATAACTTATGTTTCACAGTCCTTACTTATTAACTTCCACCAAACTTATACTTTTATGGGCCATTTATTAGGCATAAAGCCTCTGATAAACCCATATCCTATACAGGACCTCTTCTAAAAACGAGTGAGGCTAGCTCCTTGTTTCAATGTTTGCACAGTTTTCACATTTTAAAACTGCCCGGGGGGAAAACAAAAATGTCCTGTCAATTCAGTGCGTTGAGCTTTTTCTGTTCCGTTCTTGTTTAGTGCTGGTATGAAGAGCTTGTAAAGAGGGCTCTCCTTGTGCTGGTGGTGATGTTGACTGTTGTCTGGAAAAATGTCCCCGCATTAAACCTTTCAATAACTTGAAGGCTTCACTGGTCATCTCCAGTGGCATACCCAGAGGGGGGCATGAGGCGGGAACCCCCCCCCCCTCCCCTTTGAACCCATTCTCACCCTCTTGCCACCCAAATGAGATCGAGAAAAATACACAATCGAATGATTCGATACATTAAATAGCCCCCCAAATTATATCTTTGCCCTGCTTGCACCCCCCCCCCCCAACCCGCTGGTCCTGCCAGCTGCATATTCGTCTCTGTCTATATTTTTCCTCCACTGTACAGCCAAGGTCCAGAACTTGAAGTTGCTTCTCGTATGGCAATTTTTTTTTAAACTACTTTTTTACCAGAAACATTCAGATTTTGAAGTGTGGTTTGGGCTTGCAAATTGCAACCATAAACTTACCCCTAAAGTACATGTACATGGTTTGAACTAAGACATAATGAGGGATGGCTTGAGGGGTGTGTTTTCATACAGTTTTCCTCCTTTTAGTCTTGATAGGTTTACACTAACAAATAAATAGTATTTCAAGGCAGCCCTAAAATTACGCTTGGTTTAAACATGGTTCCTTCCTTAATGGCTTAAAACAGAACAGAGAAATAATTTATTAGAGTTTTGAACACTGTGACGTAAACTTTCTTCTTCATGGCACACAACACAAAAGTTCTTTGAAAACTGCTTCCGTTCATCGTTATTCGCTTGATGAAACTTTGTGAAAAACTCACACAATTCCAACAACAAAACACCACACAAAAAGACTCTCGGACCCTACCTGCTCATTCCCCCTACTAATGACAAAGCTATATAATCCACAGGATATAAAAGGTTTCAGGGCTGTTTTTAAGACGGTTCAATACAGAGTCAATACTTACGTTAACACTTGAATCACCCCCAAACCGCTTTCCCGAACACCATCAAAGACTTTGCACGGTTTTTGTCGCCGTTTGAATGAGCCCTCACACGGTCCAGGTTGTGCGGCCGGCACACGCCGCCACTGCCAGCTTTTCCTACTACTACCTCGGTCACCAGGCAGTCACAACAAATTCTGAGAAAACAAGTCAGAATGGCTTTCTTTTTATTATTAATTGGTGTGTGATATGTATACGAAAGTGGAAGTTATTATGAAAACGTGATCGAGTGCACGCTCGAGGGGTTTCTGTCTTCATGACCGTCCTCCGTGTTCACCAGACTGAAACTATGACGTAACGTCTGAGGGACTCGTGGAGGTCGTTTGCGTCTGTTTTTGCAGTTTATTTTTTTTTCTGCATGTGTCTTTTTAATTGGCAGCCTGGATTTAAACGGATTGCGTATAAATATATAATTAATTTGAACCGGGGAGTAAATTAAATTAAATTTGCCAAGTGGACCACGTTCACTTCTTCTTCCTCTTGCCTAGCTGCCCTAAAGAAGAAAGTTTCCCCCTTTATTTCCTTTTGAATGAATTGGAAATGTTGATCTAAAATAAGAAATGTTTTCTTTTAACAAATACCTGCATCAAAAAAAATACTGTAAAGTCCTTTCCCATCCTGGCACATTTTGTTTGAAAAGAGCAGTCGTTTGTGAGAGAGAGAGAGAGAAAACACAAGACAATTCTTGTTTACCCCAAACAAACTAATTGCTAAATCTCTTAATATCTAGAAATTTCTAGTGACATTTGGTTCGATCTTTGTCTACTACTAGCGAGACTAAAAGTACACGCAACCTCGCGCAACGTCCCTGCAAAAGCGATCAGTTTTTGATCAACCTCATGGTTCTTGAGTGACATAAAATGCAAATCCCCACAGTGAAATCGTGACGGGTGGTGGGTGAATCGAGTGGTTGGTTCTAGAGAAGTTTTCTTAATAATCGCCTTCCCAAATGAGTGGTTCGCATAATATTTATGAGAATGCCGTCTAGACTGTCATAATGACAACTTTGTTGTCTTTCAAGTGCGTGCACACTTCTAAGTGAGGTCAATATACTTCTTTTACTTACCGCAAATTGACATTGAATCATTTCATATTTTATTGCCTCCCTGATGTTTTTCACCACATACGGGTTTTTTCTTTGATATCAGTTTCCTTACCAAATTGAATGGCAACAAATAGGACCCCACTTCTGCAAAATACAGAACCAAAAGTTGCACAATATAATGTTTACAGTTGCAACATTTTAAAATTTAAAGGCACTTTCTGCTCAAAAGAATGGGTGATATAATAATCAACAGAATGATTAAAAAAAATAAAAATACATTTTTTCTCACAAAGTTTAAAAGTTGAACAGACACAGAAACATACTCCAGAATATTATAAGTTAGCAAATGTCTTTAATTTCAATTGTATAGATGAATACCAATTCTTTCTCTTTACAAAATTCATATTTTTACATCAAAGTATTTCACATATTATTTCATATTTATGAAGTAAACAATTGTCGTTATAGATAAGGTGCAGGCATCGGTCATATCAATTGAATTTTAGTATTGAATTTTCCTGGGATTGCAAATTGGAACATACTTCTGTTTCTACCTAGATTGGTACCCTTTTCTCCCGAAGGGGGTAAAAACCTTGGGTGTGAAAACAGTTGTTAAAAAAAACTATCCCAAATGGGTGAACGTGTACCCAAATTGGAGAACCTGAACATCCCAATGAGAATATCCACAGTCAATGATCAGGAGAACATCAGCGAACTTTGCACTTAGACGCTACACTGAACTTTAGCTGCACTATTACAGGAGTGCAAAGCTAATGATAGTTTAAATTTTCACAAAGAGTTTTATTTTGAAAGTGGGAACAAAAACCTGCCTTTGAATATTTAGTACAGGGTCCCTACACTGTACATTAACACAAGAAACCTAAGTATATTTCCCAATGGTTTTTACCATGCCATCAGCTGAAAGTTTCAAACAATTGAGATTTAGTATTATTTTTTTTTAAATGTGGAATCTACCAATGCTGTACCTTACCTAGACCTGACAATATTTTGGCACTCTTTCGCAGGCGTTTTTACAGGAAACCAGTTCCAGGCAATCTCCAAGAAGAAAACACATTCCCATTTAAACTTCCACATCATTTTTCTTTGGGGTAGTAAGACACTTTTATAAAAAATGTCTCTTGTGCTACCGAAGTGCTCCTTTTTTTATGCTGTGCAGTACAGTTGGTTGTCTCTAAGTTGCCCATAAGAGGAGTGAAATTTGAATGTAAAAATTCTTGAAAATGGCTTGCTGACCTGGTTCCCCCTTGTTCTAGAACCAGAACCTTCCAAATGTTACAATGCAGGAGGTTTACAGACTCTGTGCATCACCAGAAATTCAAAATTACAGGTTTGAACATAATGTGGACCTATTCTTTCTGCTTTGATTGATTTGCTTCTTTCAAGAATGTTTAAAGGCTTAAGGATATTTTGAGAGAAATCCTGAAATCAGTGAAAAATCCTGAAAAATCACACGCCTGCTATAAAACTGTCTTGTGTGACAAAGCTTTACGCTTTGCAACTTTGATCTACTAAATTCTCTTTCACTTTCTTTGTATCTTCTTGTAAGAATGTAAAGTAAGCACACTTTCGCATAATCCTCTTAAAAAAACAAAACAAAATGTTGTCTGTAACTCTAGAAAAATGCTAGAAAAAATAGACATTTTAAGAAACAAAGCACCCAAACTGTGCAAATAAGTACAAATGTTTAAGTAACTTTTCTACAAATCAACCTCTTTTCCAGATTTACAATTGTTTAATAATGCCTTGCAATACTCAAATCTTTCATTCATTTTAATGTTCTTCAGCTTTCTCCAAATAAATATAATTTCTTTCTCTACTGTTCAATAAATAATACACACCTGGAAAACCACAACAAAATCTAACAGGACTGAGCCATGGAGGACACACCACTACTTCTACAACTGGTAGACCGTGTCCGAATTGGCGGCTACGGCTACAATTGGACCGCCGCGTCATCATGCATTGAATTATAGGACGTCCATAGCAACACCCTGAGTAACAGCCAGAGCTGTAGCCAAAGCCGCCAATTCGATATGGCTGTAGCCTAGTATGGTCTACTCCCAGCTGCAATATTTGTATCATCAAGTGCGCTTGAATTTTTCTACAATGTTAATAAAGTGATACAGATGATATAGTTATAATACTGGAATAATCTTACTGGTCCTAAAACCAATTAAGTTTTTCACAGCCGACATATATTTTTAAAATCTAAATGACTGGAATGATCCGCTGTTCCTAAAACTGACCAATTTTGTTCACAGCCGACATATTTCTTTAACCTGCTGTATGATTGGAATGATCCAAGGATGTGTTCGAACCAAGCAACTTTGGCTACGGCTATGGACTTTTGGTCATTCCGGGCCATAGCCGCTGCCAAAACCATTCCCGTTCAAATACAGCCTTACTGTTCCTAGCCTTAAGTCAAGGCGCTTGAAGCTTCCCAGATGGTATATAACACAAACAGCGCGACCATTGCCAACACGCATATAGACTAGGTGTTAGCAGCTCTGCTGCTCGCGCCAGTCTTTTTTGTGCTAGCAGTGTGGTGTTGTTCCATGTTGTATACTACCCAGAAATGCCACAAGCGCCTTGATTAGAGGCTATAGGCCCACTGTTCCCAAAACCAAATCTATACAGTCCTTAATAGGTGCAACAACACGCCTTATGTGAACAATTTATTACAACTTTTGAATGCTTGTAGGGCGCTTAGTATGCTCATGTCAAAATAAAAGTATTT
The DNA here is from genome assembly GCA_032158295.1 of Pycnopodia helianthoides. NCBI lineage: Eukaryota > Metazoa > Echinodermata > Asteroidea > Forcipulatida > Asteriidae > Pycnopodia > Pycnopodia helianthoides. The sequence goes on along the minus strand of CM063246.1, from coordinate 18,921,568 downwards.
TGACGCAATCCACTCTACATGTATCATGTTTTTACATGGTCACTCTAAACGGTATACAGTTCATTATATCAAAAGATCAAAGAAGACGGGAGGGAACCAGTTGCTCTATGAATTGACTTGATGCCTCTTTTGCCAGTGCACTCAGTGTAGGTCTCTATTACAGAATGGATCAACCACTGGACTAAGTAAAATATCCAAAATGTTTGGATATTTCAAAGTCACACTTCCAGGGGTTATGATCGAGCAAGGCATTCCGGGGAAAAATGGCGCAGCGAGATTGAACACCATTGGAAATGAGGTTGGACAACTGTACCTATGACCAAATTTATATCAAGAAGCCTTTCAGATTAAATGTGTCACATATAGATGATATTTCCAATGAAAAAATGTATGCAAACAAATTTGCAATTTTCTTTAAAGAAAGCAGAAAGTTGACACCATTGGTAGACCACACCTCACTGTCATGAACCCAGTGAGGTTTCTTGTTATTATATGCTGGCCTCATATATACCTGGATCAAAAAGAACAAACAAGAAAAGAAAAAAAAAAGTTAAAGAGTTTGTCTCCAAAGAGCATTCTCCTGAAGACCATCAGAGCATACTGATTGAAACGTTGAGTCGTTAACTACCCGGTTCTTTTCAGAACCAACAGTTACTCAAAAGAGATTTTAACATGGTGTTACCGCAAACCTCTCTTAGTTATACTCCCACCATGCAAAGCTTCAAAGAGTTTGTCTCTGGACTGAAACAATCTCAAAGTGTCCTTTGCAATAATGCTGTTTCACCCTATTTCAGGAGGCGTCTTTTACTGGGAACTTTTTTTTAGACTGGATCCTAAATCCATCAGAATCTTCTGAAGGCCATGTCACACCAGGCAATCTACAGGCAACCAATTCCAAGCAAATCTCCAACAAGAAAGTTCGTACACATTACAGTTTTCTCATTATTTTCTTGGGGATAGTGAGTTACAGCTCGAAGACTGTCTCTTGTGCTGCCAAAGTGTTCCCTGTGCTTGCAGCGCATTTGGTTGCCTCTCAAGTTGCTTGTAAACAAAAAATGCCTTGTGTGACATGGCCACAAAGCCTTTCATTACACTACAACACAGCAGTTGCTAAGTGTGTCTTTGATTTTGCAGTGGTGTGTCGTGGTGCCCTTTGCAAAGTTCCAATATAGCGCCCCCCTAATTTTCACCCTAATTTCATTGCTGCTAACTAACCAAGAATAAATTTTAAAACACCATCTTTTAAGAAATGTAGAGCTTTAGAAAGAATCAAACAAACATCCAGTTACACATTTTAAACACTAAGATCATTACTTCAATCAATTATGTTCAATACCCAAAGTAGTTCTCTACACCGGCCTCTGCACAATCCGTCAACCTTGCAGAAGATCTGGTGTAATTAAGGAAAACACAAATATTATCCCCTCCCTTGTAAAGCCCAGCTTCTGTTTGCAGCCCAGACTAGATAAACATCAATTCAAAGAGGGATCACTCACAAGTACTGTGTACAGTGTGAGAGCTTTCTCTCTCCGTGTCTAGACACGGGCAGGCACCCTGCCAACGGTTAATATCTGCGGCAGGCGACAACCAAATATTGTAAAGGCCCTGGCCGTAGACGAGACGTGTGTGTGTGCGAGAGCGAGAGAGTGCTTGTTGTTAGCAACGTGGACGGGACGTATAAATCCGACCGGAGATTTGATGGAGATCCACCGAGTGAATGTGAAGTGTCAATTTTTCTAAATGGTGTGTTTGTTTAGGAGTGGATGGGGGGGGGGGGGGTTCGTGGTAGAGGATTGACTGATATATATTATTGGTGATTTGACGTTGTGAGGGAGGAGTGCAATAGGGATGGAGAAGGGCAACAAAAAACAGGGCCATGAGAGTTGAGAGAACCTGGAGTGGAATACACGTCTACTGTGTGAACCCTCTATGTTTGTGCTTTCCTAGCGCTGTCTGTTGGTGGGGTGGTAGACTGACTGTTGTTCAGATTTGACAAAGACTGGGCAGAGACGGGAAAGTGGGTTGTGCGTATTGAAATATAACTTAATAGTACGAGTCTATGGCGCAGTGTTTCTGCAAGATGCCCACTTTTTCTAATAATATTTGGAAGGGATACCAACTAAAGTACAAATTTTAAGCTTTACCACAGCAAGGGAGGGGCAGAGATAAGATATTGAGAGAAACTACAGTAGAAAACCGGTTTTCATGTTACATGAAAAATTTCAATAATTACTCAAACTTACTGTAGGTACTTATGCCTCTGAAGTTTGTCATGCACGTACGGTTGTATTCACGGGAATCGCGGCGCGCAGTCACGATCGCGTGATCTGACTGGCTGTCGCGCAACACCGATGGCCCTTTGTTGCCCAGTCGTGAGACAATCAACTATAGTTTGAGAAATGAGTGAACCAATTACAAATCTGGTGTTTGAATTCAGTGAAAACAGTGATGGGATTTTTCACTATTTTCTTGTGACTCCGGTGACCCATTGAGCTTAAAGGTAGTGGATGCTCTAGGCAATTACTCAAGAAATACATTACCATAAAAACTTACATGGTAAGGAGCACCTGAGAGCTGCTAATAGAATAAAATATCGCAAGAAACGACTCCCTCTGAAGTAGAGTAGTTTTTGAGAAAGAGGTAATTTCTCACTAAAATATTTGAATCTGACAAGGCATCGAAAGCACACAATTCTATGCAACAAGGGTGTTTTTTCTTTCATTATTTTCTTGCAACTTCGATGACCAATCGAGCCCAAATTTTCACAGGTTTGTTATTTTATGCATATGTTGGGATACACCAAGTGAGGATACTAGTCTTTGACAATTACCAAAAGTACATCCTGCCTTTAAACCTTCACAGGTTTGTTATTTCATTTATCAGTTATTTACCGCGGGTCTTTAAACAACAAGCAATCTGAAGAAGAATTTATGACAGCCTAGTGCTAACTTCAGAGAGGTTGTGTATAGTACACAAATTTCCAAAGCACAAATTTGCTCATCAATTTGTTCATCTGCTGAGCTGCCATCTGTATGTCCATTGTACATACATGTATGAAGAAGGGAATGACAATGAGGGGGAAAACAAGTTTTTAGGTCAATGTACCATGGAATTGGATCACCACCTGGCAGTAAATTTTGACGATGCGTCGTTACTTTCTTTCGTTACAATTGACATTATCAAAAGTACACCCTCTAAACTCACAGTGAAAGTATGCATTTCCCGACCTAATAGACTGTGCAGGTCTCGCGCATATGGAAAAACGAGAAAACTCGAACGAACGAAGGCTATATTTTCACGTAAAAGAACCCAGTTACACTTATTGCAAAGAGAATGGGTTTGCCCCGGTGTTTCTGGTAGTGGCTGCTGAATGCGCCTCAGCACCTTATAAACCCTTTACAAGGTGTTACATAAATAGGTCTCATAATTCATAAAAACTTCAAAACCTGTTTTAAAAAGTGTTTTCTCCTTTCAAGCGCCCTTGAGCACCTTCTTGGTGGATACATGCGCTATATAAGACTCCAATACTTTTATTGTTATTAAAAAAATACTTTAAACAAATAAAGTATGAAACCATCAAGACATTTTGCAAATATGCCCAAAATATCTGTATGTAACTTGCCTAGAACTTCAAATTTGAGAGGGCAAGGCCATTTTCATTTTGCTAAGGGCACTTCCATTGGAAAATGTTTAAGAAAATATTGGAAAAGGTCTATGGGAATAGGTCTCTGGGAAACTTTGGAAGGGGCACCAAGGCCAAGACCAGGGCAACAGAGGCCATGGCCTCCTTGTCCACTGTGTAATTCCAGGCCTGCTGTAAAAAAAATCAAGCAGGTATCTATAAACAAATAACAAGTAATAGAAAAAAAAGGGAATAGCAAACATTAAATAAAACACATACAAACAATTGAACGCATTTCAAATCACAGTAAAGCGTATGGCGTTCCCCTTTAATACATCAAGCCACCACTAAAGTCACTTCACTAAAGCCCAGGTTTTGACATTCTCACCAGACAAGCCCAGAGAGAGTCCAATCGCTAGACTTGAAGGCATAACTAACCTTGTAATTTCAATAGCTTTACCACTGTCTTGTCTAGACAGACTGGCCCATCACTCACAATGCACCAACTCCAGTAATCATCTATGTCATATAATATACAGCCAAATCATACTTTCCCATCAAGATTAAGTAATGTCATTGCACTATAACTCCTAAGGATACACATTTCCGTATCTTTTTTTTCCCCTAGTATTACTATTATTTTTTGTCTGGCACAGCGCAGAGGTTGGCATATTACTGGTTATTAGGGGCTGACTTTTAATAATCTGGAGAAATCCTGCAGATGATAAAAGTGCATCACGCTTGACGGAACCGGGTTCAGGGACCGCGCGAGACGGGGGCAAAGCACACTGGCCGTCTTCATTAGTCGCTGGCACAGATAATCTAACCCCAGACATCGCAGTGTAAAAAAAAAACGAGATGAGGGGGAAAAAAATAAAAAATAGACGACGAAGAAAAAAAACAGGTAAACTGACTGGAGGAATGATTCAGGAAGATGAATGTTGGGGTGACATCGTGAGAGCATGGCCGGTCGGCAGGGTGAGGAATAAATTCCCACAGGCCAAAAGCCCACGAGGGACTCACATTAGTAAACGGATCAGCGCTGTTCTATTTCTGTTATGTTTTGATAAAAAAGCCATTTCATTAATTGAAAAATTGAAAAAGAAAAAAGTAATAATAATAATCACGAGACCTCAACATAAGAAGTGTGGGTCCTTTGGACAGCATCATTGTCGCTGGGAGATGGGGAAGAGGGGGGGAGGGGGGAGGGGGGGGTTCGTCTGGAAGACTAATGGGGCTCCAGCATGGGATGCTAGATTAATGATGGTGAATTGTTTAGAGTGATAATAACGGTGGGACATGTAAACGACCATTAGCGCTCCTGGCTCAGAAATGCATTACAATTTTTTTTCTTTTTCTTTTTTTTTTTTCGTTTCAAATCTCCCTCAGTGAAAGCATGTACACGTAGGATATGGACATCAATAAATCGATCGAGTGGGATTTTTTTCAAAATGCTGCATGACGCTGTCATTCTGAAGAGAAGTCGCGGTTTTTCATCACGTTGTTAAACAATCGCAATTAAAACGCCATAAAGGGGTGACTCTTCAAATCCAGATTAAGTTGAAACACTCTCAATTAACTAACAATTAAACGGCACATGTCCACGACCTCCATGTTTCCAACGCTTAATTTCCCTTTTCACTGCAACAGACATAAAACGGACAATTAATGAAGAGGCAATTAACGAAACTGCAAATGAGCAGACTGGTCTCTCCCTCCCAAGGATTTTCGCCCACGCTGCAACGAATTCAGGAAATTATCTTGAAAATTAAACGACTCTGTGCCACGGCGCGCTGACATGAGATCTGCATTACGCATTCTAATCAGGGTTTACGTCCTTTGTAAGGTGCTCTTTTGTCGTGAAGCCTGGTGAGAGTTGTTACGATTTTTCCCTCCCACATCTTGCTTCTCAGCTTTATCTTTGTCGTCCCACATTCACTCGGCCACTTATCTAGAGGATATTTCAGAGGGAGTAATCCCGAGGGAAGACAAGAGACAATCTGCAAAAAACATTCTCGATTAAAAGAATCATTTGATAGCAGCTGTGTTGTTACAGGATTTGAAACACAAAAGTAGCATGGGCTGAAGATGTTTAAATAAGGGAATAAAAGAGTAGGCGACGAGGTCTTAACTGGCCGTTTAAAACCGGCAGGGCCACGCAAGACCACGGCCCTGCAAGGTTTTAAACGGCCGATTAAGACCAAGTCACTACTCTTTTATTCCCATTCATAAATGCCCTTTTTGTTAAAAAGCATAATATTGTTGGAAAATCTGTACAACTTTTCTTTTAATTTTCGATTCCTGTCAGTTCTAGGGCCTCTTTTTAATCATGATGCATGCCTCCTCAACGATTGTGCACAAGGGCGCGCGCATACTACGTATTTTAGATTTAATACCAGTACAGTATGTATTGATTGCGTTTCGCGTAACCTAGCGCCTGCATAACCTTGCGCACCACAGGTGTGTTTAAACACTTCTAGCCATGTCTATATCATCCGTTTAAACACGGCCACGTGATGTCCTCTCGACCAATCAGAATAGATAAACTGTGCCGGGTATTTATGAATGATCATTCATAAATACCTCGGAGAGTTTATCCATTCTGATTGGTGGAGAGAGTGTCAATGGGTGGTGTTTAAACACACCTGTGGTGCGCAAGGTTACAGCAGGCGCTAATTTATGCAAAACGCAATCAACACATATTGGTATTCAATCTAAAAACATGTTAGTGTTATGACGCGCGCGTACGCACAACTGTTGAGCGTGGCATGTATATCCTTCACGAAACAGGGCTCGAGGACGTGACAGGAAATGAAAGTTAACAGAAAAGTTGAGATTTTTCTAACAATATTACGCTTTTTAACAAAAAGGGCATTTATAAATGGGAATAAAAGAGTAGTGTCTTGGTCTTAACCGGCCGTTTAAAACCTTGCAGGGCCGTGGCCGTGCGATAAAGGACCTCGCCTTCGGCTCGGTCCTTTATCACAAGGCCACGACCCTGCCGGTTTTAAACGGCCGGTTAAGACCAAGACACTACCCTTTTATTCCCTTATTAAAAAACAACCAGGATTATGAAATGTAAATTTTTCAGGTTTATATATAACAATAGCACTGGGGAAACATCTGGATGAAATAGGGACAAATGTGAGGGTAGATCTGTTACAGAAGGCGGCGCTTTTGGGAACGGCGAGGATCCTTAGAAAGACCCCTGAGATCTAAGGCTACGTGACGTAGCCCGACTCAAGGAGTTACTGACACAAAGGAAAATGTGATCTTTCTTTTGCATGCTGTGATAAAATGAAATAATAATAATAATAATAACAATATAACAGCATTTACCTAACGCATTATGGATCACAGACCCCTCAATGCGCTTTACAATTTAACAAGTAAGAATACAAAGATACACTAGACACAATAAATACCAGACCAGCTGTATACAATGATTAAAAATATGAAATACTACCACTGGGAAAAAAAACACAAACTTGAGTAAAAAAACACGGCTGGTAACAGATAAAAGGGAATGTTATAAAAAATACACAACACAATACACTAGACGACCAGGAAAAGTTACAAATCAAGAAATTCAACAAACATGACTTAACATTATCATTGAATCAAAACGGTAAGTAGGCCAAATATGTGAGTCTGGTTCTTTGACTTCCTATGGATCACAAATACCCCAAAACTAGGCATAGGACCAGTCTGTGTCCGACAAATGCCTCACTTTGACATGTGCATTACTGAACTAAGATGAAGGTCCTCTAGACCTTTTTGCAGGCCAGGGCCAAATTGCATAGAGCTGCTTAAGCAGAAAATATTGCTTAACAATGTTTTGCTTAGCAGGACACCAGTCACAAATTGTGCATGTGACATGGTAGTTTGGCTGGTAACCTTATTCTGCTAAGCATAATTTTGTTGTGCTTAGCTAGTTTTTGTGCTTAAGCAGCTCTATGAAATTGGGCCAAGGAAGTAAATGAAGGCCACAGAGGCCATGGCCTCCATTGCCCTAGTCGTGGCTCTGGTGCCCCTTCAAAAGTTTCACAACCCATACACTTCAAGATTTGCAACAGAAGTTCCCTTTGCAAAATGAAAATGGCCCTGCCCTCTCAAAGATGAAATTCCAGGTCTACTTTTGTCAGGATGTGTTATCGTATTTTTCCGCCATTCAACCCTTGAAAACCAAATTGAGGCGGAAAGGATCAACTAGTCTGGAAGACTGGATCAAACATCATGGGGACCAAGAAACAAACAATGTGTTTATGTTCATTTGGTGTAAATTTCCTCGTTTCTGCTAAGCAGATATTGTGCGCTTTACTCTAAAAGGCCAAGAAAGCTCCCAAGCACAAAGGTTTGCTATAATAATGGAAACAAGTTTGATCCGGCCGTCAAACAAATTTTATTCTCTGAAAATGGGCAGTCCCTTCTCTATGGTTGGAGAGTGTGTACAAAACCAGCTGACTGCCAAAAAGTTAGTAGTACAAACAGAAGAGGGACAATAGGAGGTCCCCGATAGCAGGTGTGTGCACACTTACGTGTGTGTGTGTACGGGTAGGTATAGGGTCCCCGCTTGGGGAAAGGTCCCCAGTTGGAAAACGTGTACAAAACCAATGAGAGCTGTTGCCAAAAAGTACAAACAAAAGAGGGACAATAGGAGGTCCCCGATTGCAGGTGTGTACACACTTGCGTGCTTGTGTGTGTGTGAGTTTGTAGTGACATTCAAACCGAGGACTTACAACAAAAGAGACCATAGGTCTACAATTGCTCGCACAAAGGGAAACAATGGGGTTCTCGTTTGTCAGGACAAAGAGCTATACCAAGGAGGGTCCATGATTGGAGGTCGTTACCCACTTGTGTGTGTGTGTGTGGAAGGGGGGGGGGGTTGCTTCTTTGCTCGATTCCCTGAAGCTACATTTAAAAATGACTGTAATGGTCCTAATAGGCTCTCAATGACAGTAGACAGATTCATTATGCATATATGTATAGATGTATGGTTAATAATGTATGAAGTTTCAATGATCCAATCATTGCTACTCAAGTATTCTGTGGCATCGGCGCTAATTATCTGTCAAAAAGAAGAAAAAAAAGAAGAAGAAAAAAAAAGAGAAGCAGACAATCAACTTGTCCGACTAAAAGCCTTCTCTCGTCACTTTCATGAACTGCCAGAGAGTGGTGAGGGAACGAAGGAGGGACAACAAATACAGAATAAGAGGCAATCAATAATGGATTCTTTTCTTGATGGAATGATGACCTCTAAAATGAACAGCCATTGTCTGAGACTTTGTCATACCAAATGGGTTCTTAAAAAATGGGACACCAGAAGAAGGAACTGGTAGGTATTAAACAGAGTAGGGTACTCTGATGATGATGTGGGGGGGGGGGGTGTACGTGACTTGATTGCAAGGGCCTTACTGATCTCCTTGTGATCCCATCATTGATTGCTTCATGGCTTTTACATAGAGGTGTCTGTAACCTTGCTCACAGCACTTCCAAACCTGTCTGGGTTTGGTATCAAGGGCTCTGATACGTTTAAACAAACAATGGGGCAATGGTTGCGGTTTCTGTTGGGATTAGCGCCACTCTAAATGCTTAAAATGGAAAAAACAGGCCCGGGCCCTGTTCTTTGTATGGCGCGTGATGGAAATGACATTTTCCCCGTTCAACTGAGATGTGGTAAAGTTAAGCCGAAGTGTAATATTCAGAGAAGACTTCAAATTAGTTTCAGTTTCCTGTCATTGAAAAGGGCTTCAAATGCATGATAACATTTTAATTGCCAGATCTTAAAACGATATATTTTTTCTCGGTAGATATTCATAGCCAGGGTTGAGAGTCATTGCTGACAAAAAAGGTCCGAGACTAGGCTCTAATTTAGAGGAAGTTTGTGAAATTACGGCATTTCAACCTCTGTGTAACCCCTGGAGTTAAGATTCCAAGAATTGCTTTTGGTAAAAGTATCCTCAGCGCTAGACAAGTAAATCAAAGAGCAGGATTTCTTTGTATCTGAAGAAAATAAAAGTAACTTTTATTTCATCCGGCAGACATGCAAAAGTCTGACTTCAGATAGAAGCCTGAAATTGTTCATCCCTGCATAACAGCCTCTAGATCTTAAAGGGGGTAAGATAAGCTCGATTAAAATTTCGTCTTAAAATTTTGTTCTTTTTAAAGAATGATACTTGTTGAGTTTTTTTTTTAATGAATACTGAATGTTCCAGCACTTTATTTTGCAAGAACCATACACACACACACACAAAAAATCCAACACCACATAATCTGTTAAACTCAATTGAAATTCAGTCTTCAGACTTGTAAATTTAATTGGAGTTCAGTCTTTAGACAAATGGAAAATTTGCGGCACGTTTTTGCCAACCAACCTTCAGATGTGAATGATCTCCTATAACGATCCCGGGCAGCATTATGAGTACCACACTGTAATTACGTCGGGGGCCCATTAAAACAAACTGGCAATTAAAAGTGAGATGGACTCATACTCGGCGATGACATGTTCAGCCGGCAAATCAGCGAAAGCGGCAAAAGAATCTCAAGGGTAGAGATTATAAGCAGTTTTTTTTTTTTTACACCGGACAGAACGTGCACGCAATCCTTTAATCATTCCATCCAAGAACACGCACAACAGCAAAAAAAAAAAAAAATGAGGGAAGAGATCTTGGAAACAGAAAAAAAAAAAGGTAAACAGGAAATGCCACGAGTTAAATTAGAATACAGACTTGCTTGGGTCAGAACGTGAAGCCATAAGGTCACGGGTCGTTATTTTGTTTTTTGGGTCAGCAGATTGAAACGGCTACATGTACTTCTTTTGGCCGAAGTTACAGGTAATGGTCGTGAAAATTTGAAGAGGTTTGGGGTTGAACAAAGAAAAATTGAAATTTACCCAGTCAGTTTCCCTTGTGGTTCATTACTTGACAAAATTTGAAGAGGTAAAACAAAACAGTAACTCCCTACACACATTTGACTTCAGGGCTAGTTCATGTGGAATGTCTATCTATGTTACAATCAGTGTTTTTATTCCTTATTAGGGTGTGTGTGAACCGAAATTAACGTGATGCAAAAACAAGTCAAACAAACTGGTTTCATCGTTTATTATTATCTATTTGGCCATTGATACAAGAAAACAACACACAGGCAGTCAAAATTAGATAAAACTGTCCTCATGATGCACGGAAATTTGCCGATGTGTGGTAAAAAATACGGTCAATTGTATAAAAAAAGGTAGAAAAGAAAGTCCAACCAGAGATACTCCAGGTATACAACTACAGTAGCCAACCATGCAACTTTGCATTGTATTATTATAGACAAAAATTTAGAGGGAAAAAAAAAGAGCCTGGAATTTTCCCTCTAACAAAAAACAAAAATCCAGTATCCCGAACTCTGCATACTTCCCTTAAAGGAACATTACAGAATTGGTTTTTGCTAACAAAACAGTTGCTAGCAGTGTAAGCACTTTATGTAATCCACCATATACATAAACTGACAAACCTGTAGAAGTTTGAGATCGATCGGCCATCTGGGTCACAAAAAAATAGTGAAAAACCGATTACACATTTTGCATGAAATCATATAGATTCAACAAATGAATAAAACGCTCACTGAGCGTTAAACTCCAATCGGAAAATTAGTTTATTCATGTCTCATCAAAATATGGCATTTCAGACAGAAATATTCCAAGGGATGTTTTCTACTATCATCATCATTAGACTGTGTAAGTTTTATTTAAATCTGTGATCAAAAGTATATCTTACAAGTTTTTTTTTCTTACCAATTCTGTAACGTTCCTTTAACAAAGCAAAATGCTGCGAGTACATGGCTCAGAATGAATAAATGCAGTGAATGACCTTTTGATTGTTATGGGAAACCCTGTTTGCTAAGATGTGAATGATCTCTACACTAACCAACACTGGCCTGCTTGATGGACAGGACACAAACATCAAGAGAGGGGGTATTGTGGCAAGTGCCATGATCGGGGGGGGGGGGGGGGAAACCAAAAAACAAAAAAACATTAGCAGTTGTGAAAACAAGTTCAATGTTCACATTCATGTCAGCCTAGCAGTATGACTTCCCCTGTAGGTTATTTATGCATGTTCTGCTCTTTACAGTTGGTGAAAAAGGAATGCTGTGAGAGCGATGTGGTGGAAAGTTGTGGGAGGGGGCTGGGGTGGGGGGGGGGAGGGGAGAACAAGGAGAGCTTCATCTAAACCACTACAGATTACGAGAGTGGCCTGGGGACTGGGGCATGGTCTAGCTTACGATCATATCACATATGAGCTGACCAGAGTGTACAAAGTGGTTAAGACAATGGGAATATTAAAATATGGTGGCAAGTGCTGACAACAGATTGTAATTGTCAAAATAAAAACCAGAAAAATTCCCGAAAAGTACTTTTCCGTTAATCGCCCATGTTACGTCATTTGTGGGAGCTCCGTTTTGTATAGTCGCTTTGTCGCAACATGGAGATATAACAAAGCAACACCCCACCAACGACGTCAAAGTATTGTCATTTCTTCGCACGCTGTCTGCGGCAGAAGTGTAGCTAGTTTTTTTTTAAAACCTTGAGGTTGGGGCCTTATTACTTTGTTGACAATTACCCAAAAAAATCAGAGGTGTCAAAATATCAAAATTACAACTAAATAGTAAAACAAACACATCAAAAAAACAAGTTTAAATCAGCATTCCCGTTGGCGGGCTTTTTTTCGCTCATGTGGCTGTTTAAGCACAGACAAACCTGGTCATGGTTGGTTGGACCCAGCTTGAACAAACTCCCACACACACACGCAGTCTCAAAGTCAAGCCCTTTAACAGGCACATGGACAAAGTGTGTTTGTGTACTGGGGCTATCCCTGATGGCTGTCACACAATTTCAATAGAGAGGGACTAACGAGGAATAGTTGTGGTTAACCGCAGACGGCCCTGGATCCTCCATAATGGAAACGAGCTGTAATATATCGTGTGTAACCACTCTTAATGGGAATGACCTCACTCGACCTCAATCCCCCCCCTTGCCTCCCTCCACCCCTGAAGTTTCCACAACCTTGCGTGACTCCCCAGTGATAACGGTTATTAATTCAATGAAAAAATGTGCTCATAATGTTGGACTTATGAAATTTCACACATGAGTTACAGTAAAGCTGGTGCGTGCACATTGAAGACATAGGCAGACTCTCTCCACTGATCTACCGTCTGTTTCTCTTAATGATTGATCAAAACATGTTGGCACCACATTGTTCCAAGGTGTGTACACCCGCGAATGATCTCATTTAACATTTTTCCCGGGATTAAAGAGTCTACGTGCTGTTAATAATGCCATGAAAATATATTTTCTCAGTGAGTGACTATCTCTATTCGATCTTTCTTGAACTCCGATTTTTTTTCTCACTCCGAGGCGACATTGGACAGTAACAGTTTAGCGTATCCATCCATGTCTCTCAGCACACACGATACACTGTTTGCTAATTTCCAAATGGTACTGGTTTTTTTTTTTTCCAGCAGAGGAGTGTTCGCAATTACTGAGGGGTGAAACATCATGAACAGGTTTAAGGTTCATAAACAGGGTAATTGTAAGTGTTATGTCAAACATACATGTATATCACAAGAGTGTAACATCACAAACTGATAGGGCTGTAATGTCACAAACAGGCGGGGTGTAACGTCACAAATAGATAAGGTGAAACATTGGGACACTAAATAGGAATGTAATGTCGCAAACTGACCAGGTGACACATAGAGGGTGTAATGTCACAAACTGATTGGGTGTAGTGTCACAAACAGGTGTAACGTCACAAAGAATAAGGTTGGAATGCCAGAAACAGATGGGGTGTGACCTCACAAACAGGTACATGTAGTTGTGTAATGTCACAAATAGATAGGGTGTAACGCCAACAAGATTAAGGGTGGATCGCCAGAAGCAGATGGGGTGTACCATCATGAACTCATAGGGGTGTAATTGAATCACATCAGTAGCAAATCAATTGTATCGAGAAAAACAACAATCTCAGATGCACTCGTTAAAATGCAGGTCTGAGGCTTCGCTCTTGCTTTAAGGGCAAGGCAGTTTTTCTTTAGTAGAGGGCACCTCTATGATGAGGGAAATTTTAATTTCTACCAGAGCATTTCAAGGGGCGCCCAGGCAATGACCAGGGGCATGGAGGCAAATGCCCCCGTTGCCCTCAGTGTAGTGTGAGGCCTGCGGGGTTCAAACCTTGCCGAATAAACTACATGAGTGTAACAGGCTTAAAGGGAAGGTATACGATTAGTAATCACTCTAAAAATGAATAGCAATAAAAATTTACTTGGTTTTTGGAACCGTTCGATTGTTTTAATCCTATATAAATGTAGATATAAAAAATAAAACTAACCTGTGGAAATAGCATTTCAAGAGGTGGTAGCGTTTTTGAGATATCGCCCAAAAATCCTGAGCGGTTTATGTCCACGCAGAAAGAATAATCCGCAATTGGAATACACAATCTGAGAAACGTCTCTGACAGAAATGCTTCTCAGATTCAATTTTGTTCTGATAAAAGCTGATATATTTTTCCAAAACCACATTACTCCGAAGTAAAATGATTCTCAAACTGCTTTATACTATAGAAAGCTGCTGTACTTCTAACCAAGTAAGTCTTTATTGCCATTCATTTCAAGAGTGATTACCAAATGTATACTTTCCCTTTAAAAGAAAAGAAAAGAAAACAAATTCTACAAGATCTCAGAAATGAATAATTCCCGGCCTGATTTTTAGCAGGTTGACTTTCAGCTTCAAAAAAAAAGAAGGAAATTGGACAAGGCACGACTTTAAAAACTAATGAAAAGCTTGGCTTTAATGATCCAGGATAAAACATAATGCCAAAAGATGACCTGATATGATGATCTTCTTCAATACCCATAGAGATCTGACTATCTTGACTAGGGGGGGGGGGGGTGGGTGAACACAACTACAGTGTCTAGACAAATGCTAATACTATTGCTGTGCCAAGGTTTTGGCTTTTCCAGGACTACCAGCAAATAATCAAAGCACTATGTTGCCGTCATCTAAACAAACCCGTCTGCTGTTTTAAAGGGTCTGTACGTTTTTATTTTATTCTTCAACAAATTTGAGTGTGTAAAGTCACGTCAAACGATCTTTTAGCTTTCATTTCCAAGAGGCATCTAAGAACAACCCCTTGCCCTCCGAGATGACAGGATTTCAAACTTAACGATCCATCACATGATAAAATACCAACATTAGCGTTTAGAATCTGGGGCCCGGTTTCAAAGCGGCGTTTTGCCAAGCACACATCTTACCAAGAAAAACAAATCTTCCTCAGATTTGTTACACGAACCAGTGCAATGTACACTGTAAGTGGGCTCATATAATTGATCAGCTAAACTCCATGTTATACGTCGTTGTCTCTTCCCATGCCGTCCCAAGCCACTGTATAAAAAAAAACCTTAACACTCTGATTCTAAGCCTCTGTGTTTATGCCGCGCCATTTATCTTCCAAGACAACTTCTCCTACCCCTTCCCGACTCTTTAATTGACTAGGGAATTTCATTCCAGTTGGAAAAAAAGGCCCAGACGGGGAAGAAGGGGAAAAAAAGAAAGGAAAAAAAAACAACTGCTGTCTCGAGTAACGCAGAGCATTCCAGTTGAAGTGTGAGAGAAAAAGGCGCTCAAGTGTAAACAGGCAACGGGGTAACGTGAGGTAATAATTACTCAATAATCCGTCGGCGGATCGCTGGATAGAGTGTTCTCTGCATAAACACCAGCCCAATGCGGGAGTCCGGGGCCAGACTTTTTTTGTATCCTTTCACACAGGCAAGCCTGTCTGATGTCTTTGAACCCTTAAAAAATGTCTTTCAACTTTCGCCGGCATTCTAACTCACCCATATATAATTAAATCCTGCTCTTAAGGAAAAAAGAGAGGGGGTAAAAAAAGAAAGAAAAAAAAAATACAGCCAAACAAAACAAGACAAAGAAGCTGTACAATATTTGCAAGTCTGGGATATATAGAAGTCCTGGCAGACTTGAAAGCGACTGGACGTTATTATTAAATTTGTAGCCCGTTGAACCGGAATTTTCCCTCTACCTAATTTCAGACTCTCGATGAGAACGTAAATACAAGCAAATGTTCTGGTATGTCTTGCGTTTGATTGTGACAAAGAGGGGGGGGGGGTGCTGCTCATAGTCTAGGGGTATTGATACACGAAGCCAGCACATGCCGAGTCGTGCCAACCGCTGGGGTAATTTGTATAATTAAATGACGCCCCGTTTGAGGGGCCGAATATGACACATTGTTGGCAAATGTTAGCAAACGTGAGGTCAGTGCCATGGATTGGATGATGGCATGATAAGACTCTCTTGTGTCACATGGACTCGACATTTGACAAGACGGTTTCGGATCATGATTTGATTAACCGTTAACAGCTTTATTTTTTAAAGACTACGTTCGCTTGCACGACGGAAAAATGCAACAAACAAAAAACAAAGAGCTCGCCTAAATTTTAAGCTTACGATAGGGTGCCGTAAATAACAGTAAGTAATAAGCCACGAGGGAAACTGACTGGGTAAATTATTTAATAATTTTTTGAGTTGAACAAAGAAAAAAAGTAATAATTTAAAAATTTGTTTGTAGTCGTAGGGATTTAGTATTTTAAACCAAATGTACCGAAGCACCTTTACACTATTAACAACATTGTTCTTGGGCTTTAAGCATTCCTTTGGGGTACCCTTCACTAGGGCCCAATTTCATAGAGCTGTTTCAAGCACAAAAAATAGCTAAGCACAATAAAATTATGCTTACCAGAATAACGTTACCAGCCAAACTACAGGTCTGGACTTTCATCTTGGAGAGGGCAAGGCCATTTTCATTTAGTGAAGAGCACTTCCATTGGAAAAATCTTAAAGTCTATGGGAACCTTTTGAAGGGGCACCAAGGCCAAGACCAGGGCAACAGAGGCCGTGGCCTCCGTATAATTCCAGGGCTGCCACACAGGGGTACAAATATATCCCAATTGGGATTAGTGATCCCAAATGGGGGTACGCCCAGAATGAAACAGGCAATGCACAGTTTGTACTTGGTAAGTCTCCTGCCGCCACCATCCCAATTGATGTCCCGTTTTCAGCATGACTAACTAACATGCAGCAGACAACTTATGAAATGACAACCTGCAAATGTATCGCATGCTTATGAACAGGTAGAGAGAGAGAGAGAGAGAGAGACGGTGCACTTGGCCAAATTCCATGACCCCGAGTCAGGCTGCAGTTCCCCTCAAGTCACACCGGGTGCCGTAATAGTTGAATAACTTGCATCAGACAGCGACCAAAGGTGAAATAAGACAGAGAGTGACACCAGAGGATGTCCCCTCCACTCGGCTCGGGAAATGACTAAGAATTCATAAACTACAGACATCGAAGCGTGAGGGAGTTGAAAAGGAGAGGGGGGGGGGGGAAAGGGGGATCCCTCCGGCGAAATAACTGACCCCTCGATGACTAACCACCAAAAAGGAATGTATACATGACCGTGGCCAATGCATATGCAGTAATTAAGCAGATATTTGATAAGCTTTAAAGGTATGACAGTGTCCATGTTTTGTGTGATCAACCCTAGACACAATATAGCAAACCTTTGAAAATTTGGGCTTAATCCGTTGTGTGAGTCAGGGGAAAAATAGTGACAAACCGCGCACAGTTTTCAGCAAGTAAACGTATTGTCCTTAGTTTTGGTTGCAACAACCGAAATCAGCTGTTGCATATTTTTAGGTTTTCAGATACAGTTTTTGTGAATGTGACATCATTTCAGAGGGAAATATTTCACAGAAAAAAATATGGTTCTAGTATGAACTTCATAATCAGACTAAAATTAAACAATGGTGTTTTTTATCCATACCAATCCTGGGATAATACAGTTTGGGGCCACATTTCATAGAATTATGTGCTTTGCACGTCCCTAGAAGAGTGGAATTCTGCGGTAAGCACAGCCATAAAATTGGGCCCTTACCAGAAAGAAAAAAAGGATTCATTTTGTTTAGGGAGCCTCATGACTTCGTACTGTGTCTAGATGTCACACGCATGCTGCGTGGTTTTGACTAGCTAGTCCATTTGGACCAGTCTACCACTGGAGCCCAGATTCTCTGTCCAAATTGGCGAGTTACGTCACAATAAATAAACTACCTCTAGCCATCGGGCTAGCTCGGTGGTCCAGTGGTAAGACATCTGCTCTAGCAATGCAAAGGTTGTGGGTTCGAATCCCACCCGAGTGCTTTGCCTGCGGATTTTTTTCTCAGAGCTCGGGAAAGTAGAGTGCTTAATACACATCGGCGTAAGGGTAAAACCAAATAGAAAATTCTTTATCCCCAATGCAAAAATTAACATCTATTAAAACCCCCTGCTGTTTGAATATAAACGGTAGCCTCTTGTTCAATACAACAATATTTTTTATCTTTGCAGTGAGACAATTAATAAATAATTGAACTTAACCCTGCGGTCAGCGAAGGTGCTCACGCCGTAGGCACTTTTTTATATTTTTGTTAATTACAACACTTTTTTTGTTCAATTTCGCTGAAATTAATTTTCATCCAACCCTGAACAGTCCTTAACAAAGTGGCTGAACCGATTTTGCCCTAGAGGTCATTTACCGGGTAGGTCAGTTGTCACAAATGTGGGTGGAGCCAAGGCGGCATTCATTTGTACTATTATTTGACAAAATCGCGGATTTCGACATGCTTTGGCAAATCAGTTGTGAACCTATATGCAATTGCCAGAATGTTAAAATCTTTGGTGTGTGTGTTCAGTGAACTTGGATTCATCTGTTCAAGCCATTAGAACAAGATTTGTGCACCCAAACACAGTTATTTACACCAAAACATAAAACGCCTACCGCGTGAGCACCCTGGGGGACGCGCGTAAAAATTCTAAGCTGGCTGCTCGCAGGGTTTTAAGTGGAGAAAATAAAAGGAAATGAAAATTACGTGCCAACGATTGTTTTGTTAACGATTACGTTTATCTATCGTCTGATCAATAAAAATAGTACATTGACTGGCTAGAGTTGACTAGTCGATCGATTTGATGCCTTGGAGTGAAAAACAGACCACCGATGCTTGATTTAAATATTTAAAAAAAAAATTTTGATGAAAGGTCAGCTGTACCCCAACTTGCTCGATGCTTTGTAAATTCATAAATGAACATTACAGAATTAGTTTTTGCTAACAGAACAGCTGCTGGCAGTGTAAGCACTTTATGTAATCCACCATATACATAAACTGACAAACCTGTAGAAGTTCGAGATCGATCGGCCATCTGGGTCACGAGAAAATAGTGAGAAACCGATTACACATTTGCATGAAATCATATAGATTCAACGTATGAATAAAATGCTCACTGAGCGATAAACTCCTATCGGAAAATTAGTTTATTCATTTCTCATCAAATATGGCATTTCAGACAGAAATATTTCAAGGGATGTTTTCTACTATCATCATCATTAGACCGTGTAAGTTTTATGTAAATCTGTGATCAAAAAGTATATTTTACAATTACCAGTTCTGTAATGTTCCTTTAACTTTAATGACTTGCTGTTTTTCAATGTTGCTTTTGTCTCGCTAAATCCTGTCCTTTCTGTTGTTTTTTTACTTTCATTTTCAGTTTGGCTGAGTCTCTCGTTTGACATTGTAGAGCTCATTCGTGATTATCAATGACAATTTTAAACTCAAAGCTTAAAGGCACTGGACACTATTGGTAATTACTCGAAATAATTGTTAGCATAAAAACTTACTTGGTAACGAGTAATGGAGAGCTGTGGATAGTATAAAACATTGTGAGACACGGCTCCCTCTGAAGTAAAGTAGTTTTTGAGAAAGAAGTAAAATATTTGAATTGATTTTGAGACCTCACGCATGAGGTCTCAAAATCAAGCATCTGAAAGCACACAACTTCGTGTAACAAGGGTGTTTTTTCTTCCATTATTATCTCGCAACTTCGACGACCAATTGAGTTAAAATTTTCACAGGTTTGTTATTTTGTGCATATTTTGAGATACACCAAGTGGAGAAAACTGGTCTTTGACAATTACCAAAGGTGTCCAGTGTCTTTAAATATAGTTAGTTCACAATTGGTGCTGGCGACAAATATTATCCGTCTGCAATGGTATTGTTGGGGGAAAACATTTCTCCAACCTGATTAATGCAAAGACCACCAATAAAAAAAAATAATAAAAAAATAGAAAAATAATAATCTGTATGGCCTGACCTATTCATCCTTAGGCTGCATTCGTAACCATGGCAATGCAAAGAAAACCAGCGACTGTCCAGTGCAGTGTGGATGCATGCATCTCCTTCCTGTTTTCTAAGCTTTGTGGTATTTAACAACAACAAAAGAAGACCTTGTTCCAGCAATATCTTATACTGGTAAAATATTAATTTTTCTCTTGTCTTTTTTAAAACACAAGGTCTTTCACGTTATCCGAATTTTATGATATGGTAGTTGTGAAATTAAAAAAACGTAGACCTTATTAATTCATTTCAATCGGTTTACGTTTCTCAAAACGTTTCTCAGATTCAAATTTTGAGGGATAAAAACTGACATCTTTTTCCTTATCTACATTATTCAGAATTGAAATATTTCTCAAAATGCACCATTGTTTTCAAAATCATTTCCAAAGTTATTGTTCCCTGCCCTTTGTCCGAACAAGGCATGGTCGGGTCGGGTCACAGTGGACAAGTTTAGCATCTGCAAAGCATCGTCTTTGGTGTTTCAGAAGTTTTGCGTGTGAATTTTTAGAGTGTGTGGGGGGGCAAGTCTCCCGTGTGTATTTTGTGTTTAATTGTAAACACATTTCTAATGACAGGGATTTATGTGTGAATCGCTAGTCGTCTTAAAACAAATATTGAATGCATTTCGCGCGTGCGATGGTCGCAGAAAAATAATCACTCGGTAAAATCTGGCTTTCCCCGTCTCCCTCGGTGAAATGGAATAGCCCAGATATTACGCAGAGTGAACAAATCTGGGACAGTGCACTCGAATGCATCCAATGTTTGTATAATGTAGTTACTTTAATGTGACGATCCCTTTGTTTCATTCATTACCAACAGAGATTTTGTTTTTTTTAAATAATGCAGATTCAAATTATTTTTGTTGAAGTTGAGGGCAGTTCAACTTGGGTGAATCCATCATAGCATGTTCAAGATATATTTAATAATAACAATAATCATAATAATAATAATCATAAACGACCCTTGAGATCCAAGGCTACGGGTCGTAGCCCGACTCGAGGAGTTACCGGGGCAAAGGAAAATGTGATCTTTCTTTTGCATGCTGAGATAAAATGAAATAATAATAAGAATAATAATCCAAGCACGTATATAGCATTAATAGGCAAGAAGGTATCACAACGCTTTATGACAAATAATACAACAATCAACAATAAGGAATGAGAATGAAATAAATAGCCTAAGCGAAACAAGTCTGGAAAAGGTGAGTTCTAAGCGATGTTTTGAACTCAGTAAGAGTGATTGCATGACATAAATTTGATAAGGAAGATTGTTCCAAAGGTTAATTGGAGCATGAAAAAGCTTTGGCAGATGAAGAGTATCTGGTTTGAGGTTTTTTGCGCGAATCCTAACTGCAGCCCATGCGACATGGGAAAAACCAGCCAATACATGGACTCAATGGCCTTAATACCCTTTTGAGAACGAAGCCCACGCACCAGTACTCTGGTATAATAGAAATTAAGGTGACATTAATGCCTTGCTTGAAGAGTGACTTGCGTTCAGGCATTGTTATTCATCATCGGGCTCGCCCTTGCCCTTGATGTACCATTTTTCGATCAACTAACACAGTTATTGGCAAGCTTGCTCCTCCCCCTCCTGTCGCCTATCCTAGATTCTGAACATCGAAGTCAAGGCCATGGATACAATGTAATGAAAAGCAATGTGGGAATGCTTGATTTGTGTACACATAGCTGACTTACAGGTTGATCGGGGGGGGGGGGGGGGGGGGTCGTAGACGCGCATTGTGCGGAGGTGTGTTCCGTGTCAGCCAGGAGTTAATCTACAGACAGGAGCCCTCTTTAAGCAGTAAAATAGAAAACTGCCCAGCGCGCAACACTTTATACAGTGTTTTTCAGCTTTCTGTGGCATTAACAAATTATACAAAAAAAGAGGGAATCGAGGGTGTCGTGGCCGAGCGATCAAGCTCTGGTGTTTCTGATCAACAGAGTGTGGTTCGAGTCCTGGTCCTGACGTTTGTGTCCTTGAGCTAGACACTTAAAACCATTATTGCTTCGTCCTTCGGATGGGGCGTAAAGCCGTTTGTCCTGCGTGTTGTGTAATGCACGTAAAAGAACCAGGTACACTTATCGCTAAGAGAAGGGGTTTTAATCCTGTGTTTCTGGCAGTTGCTGCTGAACTCGCGCAGCACCTTGTAAACTCTTACAAGGTGCTACATAAATGGGTCGCATAATTAACAAAATTCAAAAACCTGTATAAATCTAATAATACACACTTTGAGATGCCCGCAGATAAAGCGCTATATAAAACTAGTTGTTATTCTTATAATTTTGGACTCTCTGGCTCTGCCCCTGGTATGGTCATAAAAAATACAAAAGGAGATGTCATCCCTCATGAACCATAAAACAAATTGCCAAATACTGGTGCTCTTTAATATTGTACACATATTGGATGCATAATTGAGTGCACTGTCGCAGAATATAATGACGAGGTGAAATCTGGACTATTCCATTTCACATTGCTTCAAATGGAAAAGCCAGAACGAGTATATTCTGCAACAGTACACATTTGAAATGCGTTTAACATTTGTTTTATAAAACTTACACATAGATCCTGGTCATGTGAAAATGGTTAACAATAAACACAAACTAGACATGGAAACTCGTCCACCCCACAATCTATAAACTTAAAAACAAAACTTCTAAATAGTAAGGCCATTTCAATGTAGACATCAACCTTGTCCGCCGTGACACAACCATGTGTAGTTTGAATGAGCGGGGTTGATTGTTTTGGGAATGATGCTAAGGATTCAGCATCGAAAACCAATATACCCCTCCTATGTTTTATTTCCATATACGACAGTTACGACAGTCCAAGGCCGTGGAAAAAAATACATTGCAAAATAAAGGATGGCACGCAACGCCATTTTCCACCAATCAAATGACAAGAATCTACATTACAACCATCAATGCATTACTTCCATTCAAATCAATACAACCGAACTGAGGCTGGAAGGTCAAAATAGTCTAAAGCTTTTTTTATTTATTTATTTATTGATTTATTTTATTTTGGGGGGGGGGGGAGGGAGGGAGGGGTGAGTTAATGAGACTCAGAAATCTTTATCTCTGTTTCACACAAGGAACGTGACTATCATGGTGGCCGTGTGTTGATTAAAGGCTTTTCTGCAGCTCAAGTGACATTACTTGAAATCAATGTGTGCATTAGCAATGGCACTCCGCACTAATGACGTCAATTCTCCAACAACAACAAAATACCCCAGTGTCGGACAAACTTTCTACCACTCACGCGATCACCGCATCTGCACGCCAGACCGCAGTAGTGCAGTCAGCACACGTGAGTAAACATCAAGCCTGCACACGTTCGCGCGTACGTTAGTCAAATTTGACATGTTAATTGTCTTGGATCCGGGTACTGAGCTTCTATCTTTTAGCATTGTAGTGTGGAGTGCTGTTAGCTTTTATTCTCAGTCCATTCCTGATGGGCATTCTGGACAGGTTTGCAACATACACCAGGTAAACAAACACTGCTTGGTTATTTTCAATCATCTAGTACATGTTAACACATAGGGGGCAATCTCATATAGCAACAAAGCTGGAAACAGAATGGCATCTGCGGGATTACAACTGGCCCCTCTGAAGATGGAACTGCACATGTATGAAAATAGAGACGCACGTGCGCAGAGTTGCAAATTCCCTCTGGGAACAGCACGGCAAACAAACGAAATCTGACAAACATTCACTGGAAAAAGACTCGCATAAACATGTCAAGATCCAAACCCGTCTGAAAGCAGTAAGGCATGGTAACAAAAAAAGTAATAGTGTGCAGTTCTCATGCGTGTGAACCGAAAGGAGTGGCACATTTCCCTCTGGTAGCAGAATGGCAATTGTGCCACCTTGAGTAGCTTGCCAACAGAGCTGAGGTTGTGTAACTCGACAAGACTCAAACAGATCATTAAAAACACACTGCATAATTACAGAAAGCTATACTTTATTAGGTACTAACCCCCCCCCCCCAAAAAAAAGGGGAGAAAGAGAAAAAAGTGCTTCTCGGTTGCATAACATACGGCTGACGAAAACAATACAGAACAAGCATCATATTCTGATTACCAGTTTGTACATGGTGTACGTACATAAATTGTAACTATATGTCAGCGTTCTACCTAAACAGTGGTCCGCTGGCCAATGCCAGTTTTAAAACACCTTTAGGACCAGTCAAACTTCCACTCTAAAGTGGTCGGGCTGACTAGCTCAGTGTTGAAAAGTATCCCTGGTAATTACAGAGTATATGGACAAGTGAAAAAGCTGACAGACCAGTGAAATAAAAGCTCACTGGTCCAGCTGGCTAGTCGCTGAAAAAGTTAAGGGCAAACCCTAGCCGTATGTCCCCCCCCCCCAAAAAAAAAATACCTTCAGCAAATTGTTGTCTGACATCGATCAAGGTCATGCATCCATCTTTACTTTTCTTCCACCCAACTGGGTGTAACCAAAAGTGAGGCTTGAAGAACAAGTAGACAGATTGCTTTTTCATGAAATGACAACTGGTACTGATTTTGCGTGTTTTTTTTAACATAACATTTCAGTGCTTCTACCTTTGACCTTTCAGTTACTCAAATTACAAAAACGAAAACAGTCAACGGATGCATCTATAAATCTGTCTTTGTGATGCGGTTACTGGTAACTAGGAGCTTAGATATTACTTGAATTGCAATGCGATGTGTCGAGGAGCTCTCAATTTTAGGCCAAAGTAACAAAGCATTATCTGCCTCAAGGATTTGGATTGGTTCATTTGACTGTTCTTCGGTCGACCAACACACAAAGTGAGAGTGTTAAAAAGATAACGCCTCACTGCCGCATGGTGGCGCTGTATCCTACCGCCACCTCTGGCTCTGTTCGCTTGCGCTATTTATAGAACTCGGCCGACACCCCTACAGTCGACTCCAATAGTATACTTTAGAAAAGGATGGTGGTATAACATAATGTAATTTATTTATTACGTTATGAATAACTAAATTAATCTTTTAACGTCTAGTTATGTTTGCGTATCTAATTTTATAACTCATGATTATTATAACCATATTTTTATATGTATTATTTGTGAAGAGGGCAGACCTAGTGCAAGCTTTGGCTTCTTGTATGACCTCTCCTTCCTCCAACCCCCCACCCCCATGTCTCCATAATCCCTGCCTACCTCCCCTGCTTTTTCTGAATGCTTTATGCTTTTCTCTCTCCACTCTCTCTATTCATGTATTTCCACTTGACTGCTCTTGTCACCCTTGTATTGTACGCATGTATGTGTGTTGTCTTGTCATTTAGCCTTTCGAGAAAGACTCTGCTAGGGTCGAAACGTCAGGCCACTCACTCATTTTTTTGCATTTATACTACAGGTCCTTTTGGTTGCTAAGCAGTTTGCAACAGCTAATTCTATTTTCTCACCTCCCCATACTATTATAAAGTAAGTTCCTTTACAGTTTTGTTTTGCCTTATTTTCCTGCCTTATAGTATGGGAAACAAACCCCTACCTGAACCATCTGAAATTTGTCCATGAGAACACAATGGCTCATTGTAGATGCAGTTAGTTCTAGGTCAGGTACGAGGTGCACTGATCATCCAACATGGGGAAACACTTTACAGGTAAATAAACATGAATGGTTTTTCAGAAGAGTAAATCAATTTCCCATCCGCCGGGTTTTCGATAAACCACACCATTTTTAAAAAACAACCTGTGAAAATGCAAGTGAATTAGGTGAAAGGATTTGCCAGGCAATTACACAGCCTGCTTTGTTCGTTTGTGACAGTCAAACCAAGCAATGGTGATTTGCGGTGGGGGTCTTCAAATGCCATTTTCTTGACTTTGACCGTAGTTTAGAGGGAAATACATGTCCTGGAGGATTGGCACTGGAATGAACTTTTTAATCACAGCGCTTTTACACTGACACCAATTTGCATTTATTTATTCATTTATATATAAAACAATTGGGGGGCGGTGAAAATAACCAATCCTGGTACATGTACTTAGTTTTAAAAAATTCACATTTAACCCCATATGAAAATATTCACCGAAATCCAACAGTTGTTGACATGCATTATCTACCCTTTAATGTACACCCTATTCTTTGTGTTCATTTTGGTTATAATATAATTTTGCCTTTATCCAGTATATTCTATCAATGGTTCGTTCGAAAAACAAACAACCTCATATCGGTTTGGGAGTACCTTTCCAATATTGATATTATCAATTTCATCATCAGGATGTGTATTCTCCCAATCCATCTCCCATATTTAGTCCCCTACCCCCCCCCCCCCGACTTAGACTTGAGAATAACAACAGTTAATAATGTGATGGTGGGTGGGGGGGGGGCTGGTTTGCGCCATAGAAAAATTGTTCAAAAAAGGAAAAAAGATGTGCCTCTCTAGGGGTAAGGCAACATCATTAAAGTTGAACACTTTTCTTGGTCGTACCATTTATTATTACACTTCCCCGGAAGGATGATCGTAACTGAGTGCCTGAATGGGAGTGAACGATAGTTGCCCTCGCGTACCAATATTACAGATGGTAAATTAAGGTAATGCCTAGAGTGATATTGCAGGCCTGCTGTGAATGGAGAATCTCCAAGAGATAGGGGGAGAGAGAGAGAGCAGGACTAAATAGGAAGTCTGTGGCATAGCCAGGAGAATATATTGTTATGTTTGTGGTGGTGGTTAAAAGAAGAACCCCCCCAAAATATGGCTCGTTATTTTTTGTTATTTTATTCTTTTGGGGGAAATGACAAAAAAGGAAGCGCCTTGTACCGTTAGGTCTGAAGAATTCCATAAAAAGAACTTGATGAAGAAATGTACAATGTTTGATGTGGGAGGGATAACCTCTGGACCCAATTTCACAGAACTGTTTCAGCACACAAAAAAGTAGCTAAGTATGGTTACAAGATTAAAATACCATGTAACGTGTACCATTTGTTTTGGGAAAGGGTAAGAAAGGACAAGACGCAGGCAGAGGGAGGAGGTATGTCTTTATTGAAAGAGAAAATTGATGATGTCATGTTACAGAAGAAACAATGACAAAAATGAAAAGTGCAATTATGAAGAAGAAAAAAACTTACGTGAAAAATCCCGAGGGCAAATTGAAAATTTGTCTACAATTTTACAGATGGCCAAAATTAAATCTATCCATTTTGTGGCCACTTGTTTATCCTGGGACAAAACTAAGCAAGACTGATGGGTGCGATTGACCTTCAGTTATTCTCAACAAAGATTCCTGGGGGCCCTTAAATCTATCTCCCAACTGATTGATAAATCTAACACATCGCTGCAGTTTTTTTTTTTTTTGCCGGTCTGCCGGCCGTGCCTGGCGGGGGTTACAGCATGTCCACATGTCCATAGATGCGCCCAGGGATTGATTTACAAGGGGCTCTTTTAGAGGGTAAAGATTCAACATTGACATTGTGCAAATTTTCTAGATTTCAGAAAGAAAGAAAAAAAGTCAAATTTTACACCCCTCGCCACCCCTTAAAATTGTGATTCTACCTTTTTCTAAATTCAGTGTGCAGCACTTTCCAACAGTGTTTAAAACTTGGAGGTGCAAATTTCACTATAAACAAACCAATATATACAAGGTTGATGTATGTGTTTTTTTTTTTTTTATAACAAAAAATACAAAATAAAAAAACTGCATAGAAATCAAACTTCTGTTCATCACACACAAACACCCACAGACAAAAGAAGAGAAAGTCAGCTGCGAAGTTGAACACATGTTAAAATTTAGCTTGAGAAACTAGTGCACTATTCAAATGACTGAACGGCTTGATTTTCCCGAAGGCCAAACCGAGAGGCAAAAGACTCAATAATCTTGACAAGGTTATTTCTTTAATACACAGCTCCTTATCTCTTCTCCTCTTTCCCTGGATCATCTCTTCAAGAGCAAGTTTGCCTGTCTGGAGCACGGCCAACCAGAATAAAAAATGTGTTGGCGGTACATCGAAATGCAGACAGTGTGTGTTTTGAAATATACGCCACGTTGATGTTTTTTTTAAATTATTCAAAGCGCTTTGCTTATTGTGAATGCTCTGACCAAGATGTTTGTTCTAGTTGTTGAATGGCCAAGTCAAAGGTGAGATGTATGAACTGTTATGATGGTAACAGACAAAATAATAAACGATTTTTAAATCCAAAGACTTGTGAATGTTTTCTTAAAACTTGACACCATAAAGCATGACTGTCCGGAGTACACAGAACAACGTGGCAACCGAGATGACATCATTATGTTGAAATGGCACCGAAAGAGGTCGAATGATCGACATTTTGCTTCTGGGAAAACTGCAAAACTTGACTTTATGACTGAGCTCAATCCCCCCGAATTCACACATAATTCTTTAAACGTGCGCAATATCACTTGTTAACGGTTGCATGGCTTCTGACTGGCACCCCCGAACAAAGATATTGACAAAATAGGGAGACCGCCAACATAGGGCTAGATAGCTCAGTTGGTAGAGCGCCGGTACGTTAATCCGGAGGTCGTTGGTTCAAATCCCGCTCTAGTCAATTTTTCTTTGTTCAACCCCAAAACATTGAAGTTGTTAGAGAAACATGGCCACCTTATTTGATGCAGTCCACTGATGCTGGTATGGTGACTGTAGGACTGAAAACACTTAAATCTTATAAAAAAAATTAAAAAAAAACAGCAACAACAACAGCAAAACAACAACAAAACAAAAACAAAAACAACAACAACGGACAGTTTCAAGACTTTTCCTGATTGTGGCTCCGGGTTTACATTCAAAAATTGCTTTTTGTGTCATGGCTTCTCCATGCCACACCCCCACCTTGCAACCTAGGAGCGAACATAAATAATGACAAAACTAAAAAGGGCCTACTTAATTCAGTTTGCCACCCAAAATGGCATCGAGGATGTTTATTGGTCACTTCATCAGACAATGCCACATTGTAGAACAAACAAATTCGGTCCACCACTATCCTTTCAAATATTCAAAAGCAAACATTGGTGGGGGAAAAAAAAGTCCCCTGAAGCTTATTGATTTTTAACGTCAACAGCATTACATCCAAGAAGCTGGGATAATTACATGTCTCTCCCCACCCCCACCCCCCCCCGAAAAAAAAAATTGAGTCATTACTTCTAAGACATTCAACCCAGCAATATGGTTCCTCGACTACTGAAAAATAAACATGCTAAAAAAGTATCGCCCCCAAATTATTGATTTCTGTCCTTTTCTCCCTTTCTTGAGTAGCACCGTTGTACCACAATGATGGCCCC
Organism: Pycnopodia helianthoides; assembly: GCA_032158295.1. Taxonomy (NCBI): domain Eukaryota; kingdom Metazoa; phylum Echinodermata; class Asteroidea; order Forcipulatida; family Asteriidae; genus Pycnopodia; species Pycnopodia helianthoides. Next base: position 18,892,449 of record CM063246.1, on the reverse strand, counting down.
TTATGCCACGGACATTTATTTCTCTCTGCGAATCTATAGCAATTAATCAAATATTTACATTAGCAAATTAAGTGTGTGGTTATTTTTTTCCTTTCTCCTTTTCTTTCCTGGAGGTTTTTTTTTATTACAACTCATTGTCTGGGATCTTCATTGATTTACACAGGCAATGTCAGACAAAACATTGTCTGCTGGACGGCCACCACAAAACTAACGCTTGTTTCTCATCAAAAAGCGGAGCAAGGATCACCTCAGGACAGCATTGCTTTATTGTAAACCAGATGCAGTCGATTTCCACCGACGATGACGGGTCAAGCGGGGAAAAAAACCTGAATGATTTGCTAATCAAAGGTCAACAGGGTACCAGTCACAAATAAAGCATTGAATCCAATGAGGTTACTTTTGTTTCTATCCTTAAGCTTTTTTCATCCTCGCTAAGCGGCTAAGCAGTTCTATCCATTCCTAAAAGATTGCTGAGTATAGAAAATGTTTCTTAGCATATTTCAATCCTAACAGGCAAATGAAAACCCCCAAAACAAAAAACTCGTTATGTGACTGTTCATTGGTTTTGACCGGTTCCCAGCCAATGGATGTGGAACAGAGTAGTTTCGGCTTAACATGATGAACGTGGGGTCAGTGTAAATGTACTCATCAGAGATTTTTTGTATAAACCCTGCCTGTTCCTTTTCAATAGGAATATTGTGAATGTGATTCTATGCTTTTTCTAATTATGTACGGAGAAATGTCAGCCCAGTCTTTTCTATTTGTACGTCTGGAGTTGAAAGACCTTCCATGAAAGCTTGTCTCCCATTTCAAACAACAGCAATGAAAGTGAGGTTAAAGGGTTAGGGAAAATGGTCTCCCCCCCCCCTATGCCCACCTTTTATTTGAGAACCAGTACCATGACAGATTTCACCTGCAAGGAAATGAAGGGGAGAGAAAGTGGCAGCATTTTAAAGTTCTTTTGCACTCTGTCCACAACAGAGGTGAAATAAATTGGGGCTGGACACCTGCCAAGAGCAGGTTGAACAACAGAGGGCCTCCTTCAATGTCACAGTGGCCCCAATGCAGTCACAATGCGTTTGGGGGGTTAGGTTGTGAACAACATGTGGTGGATACAACATTTCTATATAACAGGGGTGAGATTTGATGAACATAAACATTCAAGAACAATGGCTTAGTTTTGTTTTTTTCACAACAAGCCAACAGTTTTGCCCAACTGATGTTTATGTTATCATTAAACCTAATTAATGGTCGGGCGTGATGTATCATTAAACCTAATTAATGGTCGGGCGTGATTGGCAAATGGGGTTTCTGATCAAAATAAGCATCCTCGTCCCAAGTTTTCATTTTGTTTCTATGTTAATTTAAACATTTTATGTGTATCATATAAAATTTGACATCTGTTTTTATTTTCAAGCATTTTGTTTAAACAGAATTCAAAATGAATATTTGATTTCATAGAAAAATATGGTCTTCGCTCGAGTTGTTTTCTCGCTTTTGATACATGAGAGTCTTGCAGTCTTCAGACTGTTCAGGGCCACTTCTACTACCCGTCTCTGAAAGTACAACTCCGGCGTACCAAAAAAAAAAAAGGGGGGAAAAAAAGGAGAGAATAATTTTATGATGCAACACTGACTGCCTCTGATGGGAAACACCATTGAGGGATTCAGGCGGCCACACATGAAAAATGACTTTCAATTAACGAGATTATTAGTGTGTGTCAACAGGATTTACTAGCCAATAACTCTATACCTGAAGCCCACGTCATTAGCTGAGAGGAAAAGGGGGGGGGGGTGGTGGTTGGTATTGATCAGTTTATGATTTATGCTGTCATACATGCAGGATGAGGAGAACAGCACATAGCATCAGGAGAGAGAGGGAAGGGGGGGTAAGGAGACGGGGGTAAGAAGATTCAGAGGGGTGCAGCAGGGGTGTGATGAAATATCCTGGGAAAAATGGGCGGCGGTCTCATTGGGGTCAGGAGGAAACCCCCTGAACGGCCGGGATTTCACATTTTAAATTAGACATTTTGTCACCGACGCCCTGAACTGACACACCTACCGTACAAGTAAAAACTGGCAATCGAAGAAAACGGCGTCTAAAGTTGAACGCTTTTTAAAACACCACTTTCCTTCAAAAATTCTGAATGTTTTTAACTTGTTTTCTTTTAGTCGACACTTGATACTTTGAACTCGATAAATATACTGTTTCTGAATGTTTTACGTCCTAGAGTAATAGCCATTAAAGTAAGCAAGGTGAGTATTAGTTTGTGAAACCGAAATCAAAGCAAAACAGATTATTTCCATTTTCAAGAAGTGACACATTTCAATGTATTACAATACTAAGGTCATAAAAAACACAAGGTTTGTTTCAGTTTGTAAAAATGTTGATTATTTTTCCACAATTGGGCTAGATTTGCGCCATGCATTACAATGGTAATTGGAACCCCTCGTGTCAGTTCAGCAAAAGTTGCCATGCATATTTATCGTAATTAAAAATGTAAAGCTCTTGAAACTTCATGAAATTGTAGGCGTTGACAAATTTTGGATAAAAATGTTTTTAAAAAAACTAAAACAGAAAAAAAAGTGGTTTTGTACACAAGGTTCCAGTTCGTGGCATCAGTGATGATGTCTCTACAAATGAAAAACTATAAGGTTTGGACCTGGGCCAAATTTCATAGAGCTGCTAAGCACAACAATTTGCTTAGCATGAAATTTCTTCATTGATAAAAACAGGATTACCAACCAAATTTCCACGTGATTTTCAGGATAAGCAAACAACAGCTGAATACCAGTAACAAGCAATGTGCAACACATGGAAATTTGGTTGGTAACCCTGTTTTTATCAAAGAAGAAATTTCATGCTAAGCAAATTGTTGTGCTTAGCAGCTCTATGAAATTGGGCCATGAACCGAGCTTTGACTTTCTTCTTTGGATGGTCAGCTTAAATCTTTGAAAATAAATCGTGATGGCGAAGTGAAATCAGGAAAAAAAAATAACCGGTCTGCCGTAGAATGCAGTGAAGGGTATGATGTGGGTGGGGTGTGGTGGGGGTATGTGTGTAAGGGTGGCGTTAGGTGGGGTTTCGCAAGTGAGTTTGAAGAGGTAGCGAAGATAACAGATGTCTTGGAGTGTGGGAATGGGAAGGAAAAGGTACATGAAGGAGTGGGTGCAGAGCGGTGTGTGAAGAGGTACATGTAGGGGGAAAAGAGAAGCCAGGGTGGGGGGTGTGGGAGTGACAGGAGAAAACCTTGGGATGTGGGAAAGGTACCACAAATTATCTCATGTGGAATTTAGGTGAAACTCGTACATTCCTATCTTATTGGCTATTGCTACAGGTACATCTTTTAACATCAGGCATTGACTCCTTTCATTTCATGCTAGCCTTTGCCACAGTGCAGACCCCAGTTGACAGATTGGGAAGAACTTTATCGTAGGTTAGTGTACTTTTTTAATGATCGTTTCCCTCACCACTTCAGCTGTTACCAATTAAATACATCAATAATTTTCAATGTCAATGCAAAAAAAAAAAAAAAAAAAAATCTCTGGGAACGAACATTTGTGCATCGTACCCTGTTAAATTCCAGAGAACTGCTTGTCCGGCGGGGGGAAAAAAAAAGCGCTTGTTTACAACATTGAAACCGTTCATTCCTGTTTTTTGAAAGCACATGTAAACTTGTACACTTTGTAAAGAAAACTGATCTTGCAGGTTGTGGAATCTCCAAAAAAGCTTAGGCACCACACTACTGATTTTTATGGGGGGGGGGGTTGCTTGCTCGAAACTACTCGTGTGAAATCAGCCATGTCCCCTTTAAAATTTATCTAGGGAATGCACTTTTGGAAGGTAGTTCACCCTCAGTCATGTGGGCACAGTCTGTTGTTGTTGATCTACACATGCTATGTTGTTGTTATTTTTCTTTCGATACCAGAGTTGGACCGATGGACTAACACATGGATCTTTGCTTCGCTACGATTAAAGGTGCATTGTTGATTAACAGTTCACACAACTTGTTTTGGGATTCACGTGCGTTGACTGAAGAGCACACCTACTGAGTGGCGCATTATTTTTTACACATTTATTCATGTAGCCAGAACCATAAAATTCTCAAGCTCTTGGATTTCACTTCTGGCTACGACAGCCATGTTGCTGTTGGTCTGGTGCTGGCCTCGGTGCTATTTCACAGTGTTCTCAGCGACGTTCTGAATTACTTCTGGAGATGGCCATCTTTGTGGACTGTGGCCCCTACAAAACAGATTTCACTGAAAGGAATTTGTTCACAATTGATTGACACTGTTGCATTACTCGGCTGTATAGGAACTGCTTGCACGTTATCAATACTTTTACTTTTTTAGAGAGCTGTTTCAAAGGGTCACCATTCAATAAAATATTGGGCAATGGTTGAAATTTCTGCAATGTACTTTCTTGGACTTGCCAAGTGGGGGTGCTATTTTGCAATGTCACAACAAGAAGTCAATGAGCAGAGTTGTAGATCTGGAGACCTGGTGGTCTCGGTCTCGAGACAGTCTCCCCACACTTTTTTTGTGGGTCTCGGGCTGCACGGTCGCGGGCTGCAAAATTTCCCGGATGTCAAGATCTTGGTCTTGGTCTCGGACTTCCAGGTCTTGACTACAACACTGTCAATGAGTACAACATTTGTAAAATTCGCCATGCAAACAGAAATTGAGGGATAAGAATTTATCCCTGTGAAAATTCCTGAAAATAGCTTGCAGGCCTGGGTTTCTCATTATAGTCTAGACAAAGAACCTCCCAAACGCTCAAGAAGTTGACAGACTCTGGGCATCACCAGAAATACAGGTTAGGAAACAATATGGACTATTTCTCTCTCCCTTTGGTGATGGTGTTACCTTTTGCAAGAAAATCGTAATGCTGAAGGGGATTTTTTTTTAGAAAATCCTGAAATCGGGAAAAATCCTGAGAAATCACTCGTCTGGAGATTACCTCCAAGAAGTAAACCAAACACTTTGGCATCACTTTTTAAAGGAACATTACAGAATTGGTTTTTGCTAACAAAACAGTTGCTGGCAGTGTAAGCACTTTATGTAATCCACCATATATACTGACAAACCCGTAGAAGTTTGAGATCGATCGGCCATCTGGGTCACGAGAAAATAGTGAAAAACCGATTACACACTTGCATGAAATCATATAGATTCAACAAATGAACAAAACGCTCACTGAGCGATAAACTCCAATCGGAAAATTAGTTTATTCATTTCTCATCAAATATGGCATTTCAGACAGAAATATTTCAAGGGATGTTTTCTACTATCATCATCATTAGACCGTGTAAGTTTTATGTAAATCTGTGATCAAAAAGTATATTTTACAAGTTTTTTTCTTACCAATTCTGTAATGTTCCCTTAAAATTAAAGTGCCACGTACATTTTAAGAATTCAAGATAGTGTCCAAACATCACAATATTCACAGCATAGTTGCGTCAAACTTGCAACGAAAAACATAGTAGCAAATGGTGTCAACTAATAATAGACAGGGACGTTTATAAGACGCACTTTAACGGTCACAAAACCTCCAGCACATGCTACAATGTCTGGGCTTTTGCCTGCATTCAAAACAGTCACGATGCTCTCTTGTCTGGAAACATCCGGCTCAGTTTACTCAGTCCACTCAGTACGACACATTGACGTGTGTTACCATTTTGAGAAATCGTAACACATCCATATCAACAATAGAATGCAGACTGTCATGACATCGGGGGGGGGGGGGGGGGGGTGGTTGGAATGTTGTTACAAAATCCACATTTTCTCGAGACTGATACAATGAAAGAAGCCCAAACTTTTTCCCGGTTTGGTTTATACGTGCCTACATTCGGATAAATTAGAGACGCACTTTATGGATGGTAAAGCACCCCTTTTAAGTCCGCAAACTGGATCACGTTTGGGTGAATGTAAAAGTACATTGCTACACTGACCGAATTGAAGAACGATTTAGGAACGGCTCATGTGTACCGACCATTGTTGCCTGATAGATGAAAAAAAGGGTCTTACGAGCTTAGAATTTATATGGGTGTTTATTTTTAGGGTTTTTTCCTAGACGTAGGCCCTACAGAACCGTTTTGATTCTTGATTGGAAAATACATGGAAAGTGCAATGGGCCTTTTGGCATTGTGTGAATGCATCATCGCAGAGCTGGCATACAATTATGCTTAGCATAAATAGGTTGCTGTGCAGCTGGAAGTGAGGTTACCAGCTGCATTCCCAAAGCATACTCCTTGTGATGAACAACCATGTTTGAATAAAGGGTTTCAGTTAAAGGCAGGGTCATAGATTGGTTTTTTAACCAACGGAATGGGTAAAGATTCAATAAAAGTCACATGTGAAAGTTTCAGCTGAATACAGTGTCTACACTTGCTGGGAAAACAGCGACAAACTGTCAAGGTATTTTCACACGAACGTCGAATCCATCCACGTTTAAGTGAGCTGACAGCGGGTACCAACCACATACATCTCTGGCCACAGCATTCGCGAACGGACACCAACCCGGAGAAATCTCAGAAAGGACTTATGCACGAACCGTTTTCTCCGTATCAAATGTTTTTATTGATTTCTAATCAACGGGTGCATTTCAGAAGAACCAATTTCGCAGGATGCTTACTGCATTAAAATATGCCCTTACCTTTAATATAGCTACGAATGGGCCTACAAATGTACGTGAAGCCTTTCTCAGGCATCTGAAAGCACACAATTCTATGCAACAAGGGTATTTTTTCTGTCATTAATTTCTTGCAACTTCGATGTCCAATCGAGCCCAAACTTTCACAGGTTTGTTATTTTATGTATATGCTGGGATACACCAAGTGGAGATTACTAGTCTTAGACAATTACCAAAAGTACATCCTGCCTTTAATGGTCTTTTCACAGCAAGAGTTGCTTTTCCACTATAATTCAAAACGAAATTCCAGCTACAAGCAACTAACCCATCAAAAAGTGTTATCGATTGAAATATATATATTTTTCCCCTTGTGTCAATAATCCTTCAGCTCTTAGTTTGGGCAAAAAAAAACAAATAAACTTTTTCATTTTGTGTTGTAATCAGTCCCTAATGCGGGCGAATAAGAATTGTGACCAATTTAAAATGCCATAATGCGAGAAAACGGCTTTTATGGTACCTAAACTGCCCATTTTCTTTGAAGTCAATCTGATAAAAATTTGATCGATGCAGGAAGAAGTAGCCTAGAGACTAGTGAACGCTCTCCGTAAATTGTCAGTACCTACTGCACACATACTTTTTGAATGAGTTTAAAGACGTGGAACATTTTCCTGTGAATGGTCTTCAAATGAATCTAAACTTTACAAATGAAAGTCAATATCATTTTATGAGGTTGTTTCACTTCGGTTACAGTGCCACTTAAAACCCGACCAAAGATTTGTTGTAATGTGTTTTTTCCGAATCCCAACCGAGTGATTTGCCTGTGGATTTTTTTTTCACAGGACTCGGGAAAGTACCGAGTATACAGTGCTCTTTATACAGGGACTGATTTCGTTTAAGCGAAATATTATGACTGAACATGTTTTGTACACACTGAATGCTTATAATGGAGTAGCAAATGGTGAAATTTGTGTTGCAACTGATAAATTTTGTGTAGCTTTTTGCAATGCTATACAAGGGGAACCGCTCAGTGCTTTTGAACACACCTTGGTGAATGGGTAAAACCAAATAATATTCTTTATCCCCGATGCAAATTTAACATCTAAATTTGTGCGGTAACCGCTGCTTAAATATAGGATTTGAACTGCCTCTAGCTACCCAGCAATCTCGGTGGTCAAGTGGTACGATATTTGCTCTAGAAGGCAAAGGTTGTGGGTTCGAATTCCACCCGAGTATACAGTGCTTCACACAAATCGGTGTATGGGTAAAACAAAATAACGATCTCTATCCCCCATGCAAGTTAAACATCTATTAAATTTGTTCAAGTTGTGGAAGTTGTCCACCCCTTTTTTCAGAACATTTTTTTCGTGGCGTGTTGTGGCTGAGCGGTGTAGTTCACCGAACCCAAGCTCTGGTGTTGTCAGCAGCAGAGTGTTGGTTCGAATCCCGGTCATGACACTTGTGCCTTTGAGCAAGGCACTTAACCATAATTGCTTCATTAAAAGTTGGGAAGGTAGTGCAGTCTGCTCTACCAGCCAGGCTCCTAGTGGGTGATACCCATGCCTACATCCGTACGACCAGTTTCTTTGGGACCAAAGCCCAAATCGGTTAAGTGTAGCCCTCACCTCGATTGGCCATCCGGCCTTATGAGTTAGATGATATTTCATTTTAAAAAAAGAGAAAAAAAGGAAGAACTACTTTATTTAATTTTGAAACTCCCTACAAGGGGAACAAACCCAACACCCTTTGCAATCTAGCTTTAGTCAAAAGACCACCAAGCTTCGGCAGCTAATGAGGGGCAGGTATTTAATCCTGTTTTGTTTAAAATCTGTTGATTTTGAAGACTGTCTTACTCTAATACGCCATGGACTCTTTCAACTGCCAAATAACTTCTGAAGTTCTAGGCCATAAAATACAAAACAGTTGTGAGCATATTTTCATCACGAACAACACAGCTTAAGGTCAGCGATGTGATTTTCTTTGTAATCTTTTGGGTGCACAAGTCAAGTAGAGGCATTATTCATCCAGAAACGCATGTAAGGTATTCTCTCCAAAGGGACATATCGGCACCATCCCTGCCCCCAATCTCCCCCCCCTTGTCCTCCTGCCCACGCCATCGCTGTCTCTGCATGCAAACGACCGTGTTAACAATCGACACACACATGTGGTAGTCTCGTTTCGCCAGAATGTGAGAATATGTCCGTCGCAATTACCAGACAGATGAGGCTTTCTCTAGATAACCGATGCATAATAATGAAACGATTACCCGCCATGTCTAAAGGACATGCTTACCTTATCAGGAATGGCTCGTAAAAAACAAAATTGACGTAAATGTACTCAACATGAAGGGGGGGGATGGGGTGTCCTAAGGGGGAACAAAAGAAAAAAAATATATAAAAATTACACAGGCACAAACACACACACACAAAAAGCAGGGGAAAGACGTGATAATGACTTTGGCGAGACACAAACTGTGGCTGTCTGTGTGTCCCTGGGCTGACAATGTACTGTAACACTGTTAATGTGAAATATCAAACTGAGGACAGAGAGGGTAATAACATTTTCTTTCTTTTTTTTATTTGGACAGGCGAATGGGGACGCTAGGTTTTTTTTCTTCTCCACCCCTCTTTGCTCAGGAGGATTTTGAATGGATGCTGTGGTGCACGTCTGGCTGGTATGATGGGAGACTGGAGGGGGGAGCAGAGAAGGCAAGAGGGGGTGAAAAACAAGCTTTGACAATGGGGAGAGTAGGGTGGGATACGGATCCCTCCCTCCCTTCTGGAGCCTCGGGGAAAGGGGAGGGGGGTGGGATAATGACAAGAGCAAGTCGATGGGATGAATGGAAGTAAGGGGTTGTGTGTGGAGAGGCCAGATTTGTGTGTGAAATGACGTGCATTACAAAGTAGGCAGAAATTGGCTTCGTATTCCACAGCTCTGTTCGAGCAAACGGTCTTTTTGTGTGCAGTGTAAGCAAATTATGCATTTTTGATTACGGGCATGATGGTTCCAGAGGAACAGTTTACTCGGCGAGCCGAGGCAAACCACTCACCGTGCAGAGAGTGAACAACCAATGGGGAGACTGACTCAGGGAGGTGAGGTGAGAGAGAGAGAGAGGCAGTTATAGAGGGTGTTAATATCACAAAAAAGGGCAAGCGATCAAGTGTGGGTGGACAAAATGAAGGTGACAGGCTGCTGGAAAAAGCAAAGCAAAGATGGAACAACAAAGAGTCTGTGATCAACACTCTTGTAAGATTTACACACCATCTCTACCACACTCTGGCTGCCTTCGTAAATACTCAATATACACACTGGCATTCCAGTCCATGATTTTTACACGACCATCAATGACAGATGATGCCCTAATGTAATACTATCCCCCCTCCTGTGATACGACCAGTAGAGAACACTTTTCATACATCAATAGTATGATATTTACTGATCAATACGAATGTTGATGATACAACAATCGATGGTGTTGAGCAGCGTGACCCTCACACGGACCTCCCATTACCTGACACAATTTACAACAACAACAAACAATTGTGTATAGCACCCACATCTTGGTCACACTTTATATTGCCCAGGCATTGTTTGGCCAAGGCACAATTGTCTCAGAATCAAAACTGTAATTTACAAGTTGCAAGCTCTGGCAAACTATGCAACAATCCCTTTATTTGTTTAAAGGAACATTACAGAATTGGTTTTTGCTAGCAAAACAGTTGCTGGCAGTGTAAGCACTGTAATCCACCATATACATAAACTGACAAACCTGTAGAAGTTTGAGATCGATCGGCCATCTGGGTCACGAGAAAATAGTGAAAAACCGATTACACATTTGCATGAAATCATTTTCAACAAATGAATAAAATGCTCACTGAGCGATAAACTCCAATCAGAAAATTAGTTTATTCATTTCTCATCAAATATGGCATTTCAGACAGAAATATTTCAAGGGATGTTTTCTACTATCATCGTCATTAGACCGTGTAAGTTTTATGTAAATCTGTGATCAAAAAGTATATTTTACAAGTTTTCTTCTTACCAATTCTGTCATGTTTCTTTAAGTTTCAGCCGTGGCATATTAATTCAAGGTGGAGTGGGGGCAGCTACATGCACATTATGTATATGTACTTGTACGTTATCATCACTGTGCACAGGCAAAGCCACGTTGTGTATAAGTACATGTTTATGACCTCTCGTATTTAGGGGAATCAGACCTGGTTAAGGGGGTGAGAGGAACAAGGGAAATCATGGGGGACATCCATCTAGTCCTCGGGGACATTAACCTAGTCAAACAGTGTTTTTCTTCCTCAAAACTCAATATTATGTTTCAACTGTAATTTGGATTCCACATCTTAACTTTAATTCATTTAGAGAGACTTAAAATGAAGGGGGAGGAAAAAAAAAAGGGGAAACGACCCCCCAAAAAAAGAGGAGAGAAAAAAAAAGAAGAAGGTAAAAAATAAATAGAAATTCCCGAAAGGCAGCCATTAACAGACAAGATGATTTCACAGTTGAGGGAAACCGTGATACGAGGAGAGGCATGACAGTCCCCCCCTATCGCTGTGGGGCAGGAACCGTCGTAATTGCTCCCGACCATTAGAGGCAGGTGGGCACATCCGGCGATGATTTCCAGTTCATGGAATGGGACCACTCTCCCATCTCATTCCCGAGAACGAAAGAACAAAATCTCGCCTCTCTTTATAAACAAGGCATCGCTGTGGCGACACCAACTTTTTCACAGTGCAATGCGTGGAGGGGGGTTTCAATGTGGCACGAGCCGTCTCTGAGTTTGATGCGGGGGGGGGGGGGGGGGGGGAAAGTCTTGCTCCTAGACTTCTTTACCAGTGGAATTGATTGACTTAAGAGTATGCCTCGCGGCTCCTATCTAGATATGCTGTGTTGGGCATGCAATGTAGAGTTCATTGTCTTTAGATCTACTTTTCCAGCCTGCACTCTGTAACTACGGCAGTACCCTCCAGGGCAGTTGTTAGGGTTCGACCCATCTACAAGCAAAATTGGCCAGTACTTGTTTTGTTTTGTTCCCTCTAAGGATTTTAATCCAAGGCACAGTTTCTGAAAAAAAAAAGGGGGATCCAATAAAAGAGTACTAACAAAAGAAGCTGATCGAAAAAGTACCAATCGACATGCATACAAAATAGGCTGCTACATCAGTAACATTAGACACAGGGTTTGAACGTTACGTCTCCCAGAAAGAAAAAAAACAAAAACAAAACAATCGTTCACAATTCCTTTAAAGTACGCCAGTACATTCACGGTAATTCTGCAAACTCTCCTCAAGTTACACTCTCGACCATCCAATGCCTCAAAATCCTGCCCCGAATATTACACTACCATAAAAAATGATCACACAAGGTTATGTTATACAACACTCTCATACGTGTACCCCACACTTATCCACCTTCCTCCTTGAATCTTCAAACCCTAAACCTTCCCTGCAAACAAGTCCCTCCGCCGCAGGAAAATCCTTACAAAATTACATATTTCCTCCCCCAAAAATCGTTTCCAACAATAACCCGATAACCACACACACACACTCACACGCGCACCCGAATAAGAAGAAAAAAAGAGCGTGGACAATGGACATTTGTGCACACTGATCTGACTGCAAGCTCTGGTTACCGTTCCCAGCGGGTCCCGGCGGGGCTGGGAAACCCTTCGCGCTGCATCGTCTTTTTTACATTCCTCTTCTCAGAGCTCAAGAAAGAGCAGAAGAGACAGGGAGACGGAGAGATGGAGAGAGAGAGAGAGGGGGAAAAAAACAGAGGAAAAAAAAAAGGGGGGGAATCAAAAGACATTACATCCTATCAGGCATAAGTTAAAACTAGAATTGACACAGGATATAGACTCACGGTATGGAATATTATAACCCGCTTGCACTGCCCGGATTTGGGTTAAGCTGGCGGAGGGATGCGCGCAAGGTTCCGGTCAAACAATTCTTCACGAGATGATTACAGATAATGTACAGTGGTGGTATTTTTTAGAGGGAAGAGGGGAAAAAATGCTTAATCGTGATGAAATGTAATACTTTGCAGGGGAAACAAATATTCTTGAATCCAAAAATGAGATTGTCTCACCTTTTTGGAAAAAGAGGCGACATCTTCGAGTGTCACATCTGGTCCTAGTTGTATAGAGCTGCTTAAGCACCAAAAGAAGGACAACCAAGTTATGCTTGGACCAGAATAGTGTTACCAGCTTAAAATACAATGTAGCATCTGTGACTGGTATCCTGCTGATTTTTTCGCTCGGCAGGAAACGGTTAAGCAATACTTTCTGCTTTAAGCAGCTCTATGAAATTGGGCCCTGACGTTCCGGCAGTGCATTTTTGACAAAGGTGTAATATTACAGCGGGAGCTTATTGAATTGAAGTCCATGGTGATATATCACCTAAACTACCATTACATGACTCATACTTGGGCACATTTTTTTGAACACACATTATTTCTGGCGTGCAAAAAAAAGGTGCCAAGAAGCTCATCAACAGGAATGAGATGAGATTATATGAAAAGAAAAATACAAAATCCTGAAAAATTGGATAACAATTTCCTCTGGGTGTGGAAACAAAGCTCCCTGAATGTACAGAATATCAGAGATTTACAGACTCTCAACTAATATATAATAATATAAATAACAACAAGTCTTATAAAGCGCACGTTTCCATCAAAGGTGCTCAATAGAAAAAAAAAAAAAAGGGAAAAGAACCTAAGAAAATTCAGTGAAGAAGAACTATGCTTTTGACGGAGATATCTGAAGGCCTGGTCATAACAAGGGCCAACTCTCTCACTCCCGTGATGGCATTTTCGTCTCTTTGGCCTTTATACTGAAGGTGCAGGGAGATAAGTGAACACAAATCCTGACAAATCCCATGCCTGCATCAGGGAGCTACTGTTTAATGTTTGTTTCTTTGTTTTGGGGGTTTCTTAATTGCTTTTATTTTCGTGATCCTCTCGTTTACCAGGCCTCGAGTTTGAGCTTTTTAAAAAGTAGGCCACGGGGGGCTAGTACACTGTGCATTTTGCTTGCTCCTAAGGAAGTTTTATTCGCCAAAATTCCAAACATGCACTGTCCAAACTTTACCTTTCTGATGCAGAGTTCTCCCAGACTTTGTCAAAACTGTGGGGGCATTCTTGAACCAGATATTTTGGGCGTTCGGCCCGAGCACGCTGAATCGAAACGAGGTTCTCAGAATGTTGTTTTTTTTTACTTGGGGGGGTTCATCTTCAGTTTTAAACGCCCTACAGTGCAGTCTGGGGCATTCTAAATGGTTTTCTTTATGATTTGGGGGAATTTGATCTGAAGTCCACCCCCCACCCCCATCCCCGAACAACAAAGACTGCATAATCCAATCGGCCGCAATTCGCATTGGCCGATAACGCTAGCTTGTGCATGTATTAACGGTATATCGATCACAAGCACTTTATTAGTCGTATGAAATTACATTCACACACTCAAAAATAAATTAACACTTTTAAAAAAAATTGATTATTCACATTTGAAAAGCAAGAAATGTGCGCTTTATAAACAAGGAGGTTGAACAGTTTTTTAGAAAGTAGCCCACAGGGCCAAGCTGAGGAGAAGTGTTTACAAGCCCAGAGCAGTTTTTTACGAGACAATGTACGCCGAAGCTAAGTGTTTAAGGGAGAGCCCTGTTTAACGTACTAATGTGATAATTTAGGGGTTTGTGTGCTGCCAAATTAACAGTTAAATTTTGAATAGAAATACAGTGAACAAAGTTGGTGTGTTGGATGATGCATAAGCAGGGATGGTGTTTGGTCCTTGGGAAAAAAAATGAAGACAATTTTTTTGAGTACAAAGGCTGGCCTTTATGTGGTCTAGGCTTCAATAGACTTTTCAGATTTTTTAAGCGCAATTTGTCTGATTTTTCCAAGGTAAACAAATAAAGAATATCATTCCCGATAAGGAATAGTAGTAAACACAATTTTGTATTTTTTTCTATTTTGAGTTCTAAAGGATGTTGAAAAAATTAATTCTTACTTTATTTAATTTAAATTCATTCATTTATTTATTTTATTTATTCATTATTATTATTATTATTTTCATTTTTTTTTTTTTTTTTTGGGGGGGGGGGTGGATTTCTTCAGGGGATTACATGTCTGATGCGTTTTTAAAGATCCAAATTAACCTACTTTTGAAGTATTTGGAATGCAATTGTATAGTTTATTTTATATGGAAATTCACTCAATTTTAAACTTTCTAGTACAGCTTGTGTGCTATCGACAGAGCTTTTCAGAGATCAGAGAGTAGTTATCTACGAGAGGAGCTGTCAAACATCTGCCACCAGTTTTTGGCTGAGAAATCTTGAAAGTTGCCCGCAATTAAAAAACGGAATTCCTTTAAATAGATGGAATTTGAATTTAAATGTTCACAAGTTCTTTTTTTTTCCGAACATTGTATACTCTTGCAAGAAAAAGAAAGGGAAAAAAAAGAACAAAATATCACATAGATTTTTACACCTTCCTAAAATAGGTTCACAATTGCTTGCACTTTCCCCGATCTACACGATCTGTTCCTCTCGCATTCAAATCTACAATTATCCAAGAATGTTGTGATATGTAGAGACATTCGATGATATCTTTAGAATTTCCAGAAATGAGCAATTCTCCAGGGACAGGTCATCATTTAGAAATCCGCGATCTAGAGTTTCAGTGTGGTTCTTCTCACCTGAATTGCGACACTGAAATGGAAGCTCAGTTTTATAGACAGACGCCACAATGCAGTCTCCCCCTTCCTATCCTTTTATATACATGAGGTAGTTGGGCTCAGGATGCATATTGTGGGGCCGCTCCCCAACAGCAGACTCTCTGTGTCAATACAACAACAGGGCTTCCGGACAACTTTACAGTGTCTGACGCTGTAGTTGGCCCTCTATTGAATTCAGATGTCTGAAAATACCTCTCGGAGGAAGAAAACAAAACCTTTTTTAAACGACTGACCAGTAAGACAGTGAACTTCCAAAACAAGAACGGCCGAACAGAAATAACTTTAGGCACGGAGACGAGTTATTTGTTGTTGTTTTTTTCGTTAAATTGAATGCCCCTGAATATAGGGCATTCCTAAAGTGAAAGTGAAGTCGGCGATGGTTCGTCATCCAGGAATGATCCGTCATATTTTACTCTATGTTTCTCATTTCAACTACAGCAGGGCATTGCCATATAGTGCTGGCCGACAAAAGGCGTGAGTGTCGTTGAACTTTTCTGCATCTTTTTTCCCCGCACATTCTACGGTGTGCTCCGGTTACAACGTATATACGGTCGTGAGGACATGAATGAATGTGCCTGTATCGCTGGCAAGGATTGCTTTTTTGTGCCGCGACTTGAGAATGATGGAAAGGAAGAGCATGAGGGGCGAGGTGATACTTACATAAACTACAAGATTAAAACCGCTCCCTCGTTCCTCACTAAAAAATTGTAGACCTGGGTTCAGTTTCCAAACGACACAGAGACGTTATTACATTTTGTTTCCTCACATGCGTTGCTGAGGTAGACATTTTTTATTGGACTGATGTGATCGTCACTTTTTGAAAATAGACTGTGCAAGTCTCGCGCATATGGAAAACGAGAAACTTTCTATAAAATCAAATATTTTTTTAAATTTATATTTATAAATACAAAATTCTTTAAAAATAAAAATACCCACAGCATGTTGTTATAAATAAAATTTCAATTTTAATATAATACAAATAATTTGTTCAAATCAACATTGAAACAAAATTAAAACTTGGGGCGAGGATGCTTATTTTTTAAAACCCATTTGCCAATCATATCACATAGGTTTAATGACAACATGAACGTCAGTTGGGCAAAATTCTAAATTTTGTACAAGTAACCAGAAACAATGGTCAAGTCTTATTCTCAGGATTTCAATGTTATTTCGTTTAATTGATTTTAACTTCATATTGGTTTATCACTTAGTATTAGTGCTGCAGCATTCGCAAACGGACACCAACCCTTCATGCATGAACTGTTTCTCAGATTCAAATGTTTTCATTTATTTCTAATCACCGAAGGCATTTCAGTCAAAATAATTTGCAGGATGCTTACATGTACCATATAACCATCCTTATTAGAAATTACAAAACAAAAATTCAGGGTCACTATACCCAAGTATGACCCTATCTTTAAAACCGGTCTACTTAGACGGAACAATTTTAATTTTTACCTTATCAATCCACTATAGACGGCATTGTCACTTTTAACATAGTCTGCACTAGGGTTCACTGTCACTAAATAAATAGCGACAAGTCTGAGCGAGTCTGCCAAATGACCCAGCCCTCAGGAGGCCTCACTGTGCCAGCATTTATAGTCAAATCATTGGGGAACAACTCATCCAAAGTACATTCTGTCAGAGACCCCCATCCACCCTGTCTTTGATTGCTTTTTTTTTGTTGGTTAAAACCAATTTGGGCCTGAATTAATGGAGCTGCTTAAAGCACAAACCCCCCCAAAAGTAGCTCAGCACAAAATAATTATGCTTACCGGAATAAGGTTACCGGCCCAAAATACCATGCCACATGTGCAATTTATGACAGGTATCCTGCTCCTTTTTGCTAATAGCAGAACAAGTATTTTGTACTTAAAACAGCTTTGTTTAGCCAAGATTTGGTAAAAGGGTGTATAAATTACCTGGAAATTAAAAAAAATGGGTGTCAAAATGTTTTACTTACAGTACATTCACATGTAAAAGACAGATAAAACAGGGTGTCCAAATTTAAAACAGGGTGTCCAAAAGACACCCAGACACCCCTCTGGCTCACACTATGCTATGAAATTGGGCGCTGGATTCAGACTGTGCGCCCTGTACAAGTTTATCTTGTTACCGACAATCTGTATGGTTCCAAACTCCATTCATTTATTCAACACCTCAGGACTGGAGTTACACACCTGCCACGGAGGCCATGGCCGCTGCCGCTCTGGTCTTGGCCTTGGTGCCCCTTCAAAAGTTTCCCATAGACTTTAAGATTTTCCAATGAAGCGCTGTACATACAGTTAATTTTGTATGTAATGTATGTCGGGTGCTCTTATACTTGTAGACATTTCTTTATGGTTAGTGAATACTCAGTGAAATGAGGCTTGCCCATTTCACTCGGCTTCTCCTCATAAAATGGAACAGTCCAGACTTCGTCTCCTGATTATAGTCTGAGACAATGCACTCACATGCACCCGATATTTGTATATTATAATGACACAATGATGCCGGGCATAACTGAAATTAATAGTCAGTACATGTACTTAAATAAGTCAAGGCAGAGCATTTCATTCAGTCACTGCCCTTTGGTCGATGACCATTCCGGCGTGGTACCCTAGTTTGCTGATCTACAGACCCTCTTATTGTGGTATCAGAAAGATAACAACATTCCTGTCTGAAGTTCTCATTCGAGGGGGGGGGGCAACTGGACTAGTCAGGGTGGGAGTCGAACCCACTCGCTGACGCCAGCAGAAGTCTCGTGAACCCAGACAGCATGACATTGAGATTCCACTCTCAAAGCACAATCAAAACAAATGAAATATTCACAACTTGAACTAGAAATTGTTACAACCTGCAATCAGTTAACAACTTTCTAGCTGGGCCAAATTTCAGAGAGCTGCTTCAAAGCAGAAAGTATTGCTTAACAATTTTCAGCTAGGCAGAAATCAGCAGGCTACCAGTCACAAATTGTACATGGTGGCATGGTAAATTTGGCCGGTAACCTTATTCTGGTAAGCTTAATTTTGTTTTACTTAGCTACTTGTTGTGCTTAAGCAGCTCTATAAAATTGGGCCCTGCAGAGCAATACCCCTCCCCCCCAAAAAAAAAATACTAAAAATAGGATGCAATTACAAGCAGACATTATTTCTAGATGGGCAGATCAGGCAGATAGACGAACATAATGAAAGACAAGTGTCGGATGAATTTGACTTTACAATTTTGTTTCCAATCCTCCACTGAGGAGACATTTATACTAGGCGGAAAGACAGGATGACGAGACCACGGTAGATAACTAAATAAAAGCCGACTGATCGGTTCAAGAGGGCAAAAAGTATGCTTGCTGCTGGGGGAGAAGATAACAAAATAATTAAAATTAAAAAAAACACTGAAAAAAAAATTAAAAAGACTGAATAATTAAATCTTTTGACTAGACACATCAGGACAAATTGACAAAAAGGTGAATTACAAGATTATGCACTCAAGAGCTTTCTCGGTTTGAGCATCATTTTTTTTCAAGAAAGACTGTCTGCGAGGCAGGCCCAGGAACAATCCAAACATAAATGATACATAATAATCTTTGGCATGGCCCAAATCTGAAACATTACGCCAACTGCACGTCTCCAGAACAATGCTAACAGTATTTTTTTTATGCAGAGAGTGAGAAGTACGTTCTACAGTTGGGTGGATCGTCTTGATTCTCCCACAATGGGAACAACTTGTTTTTCCTCTACTGAAAGGAAAAACAGCCAAAAAAATTAATGAATAAATAAATCCCAGCCCCTGTATTTCATAAAGCGCTAAGCTTTGTCTGATGATGATGATGAACCCAGTTCCGCTTATCGTAAAGGGAAAGGGTTTGCCCCGGTGTTCCTGATTTGATCAGCAGCATAATGCGCCAAAGCAACTTGTAAACCATTACATGGTGACTATGTAAAGGAACAGGTCTCATACTTCAAAACATAGCTCCGCATACCTTGTAGAAAGAAAAAAAAAAACTGAGCACTTTGAGACGCCAATTGGTGTGATAAAAGCTCTATATCAGAACTCAGTATTATTATTATTTTCATGACAATTATAGCTTTAGAGTTGATCAGGAGACAATAGACTGTGCGAGTCTCGCATGTATCGAAAACGAGAAACCATGTCAAACGAAGACTATATATTTTCTATGAAATCAAATGTTCTAGTTTCAAAAGGCTGTGAAGCAGATAATAATGGGGGACCAGTCTCGACTATGTGAATGACGTGGGCTTTTGATTGTATACTGTTTCTGCTTTAAGCCAAAGGCCCAATTTCATACAGCTGTTTAGCAGAAAATACTGCTCAGCAAAATTTCTTCCTAGGAATAAGTTTGTGCTAAGCAGGCGTGGACTTTCATCTTTGAGAGGGCAAGGTCATTTTCATTTTGCAAAGGGCACTTCCATTGGAAAATCTTGAAATCTACGAGAAACTTCGGAAAGGGCACCAAGGCCTTCATGGCCTTCGTGGGCTCCCTGTAATTCCAGGCCTGGCTAAGCAATATTTTTCTGTGCTTAGAACGTCTTTTGTGTGCTTACAAGCTTTGTGAAACTGCGCCCTGCTTAATGGCATTGGGCAGTGGTCACACATGATGACATGGCAAAAATTATGAGTGGCCTCCGTGTAATTCCAGGCCAGTTAACTTATAGTTGCTCTCAGAGAGATCTATTTGTACACTAACATTTTAGCAGGCACAAAACCATGACAGCATGTTTCCCAAAGACATGATAGTCCTGTATAGGAACAGCACCAAAAAAAGAAAAGAAAAAAAAAAAAAAAAAAAAAAAAAGCGTGATGGAATCAACGTCAAAGTGGCTTATTTGTGGAATGGCCAGTAGGGAACTGTTTCCCAATCTCATTTCCCAGCCTTAACGTTTTCCTCCCCTCATTTTCCAAGCCAGCGTCTTATTTCCTCAGACAGTGAAACAAACTCCTGACTTTTTTTGCGTTAGAGGAGAAGGAAAAAAAAAAGACCCCCCCCCCCAAACAAAAAAAGGGAGGGAAAAACAGCTTTTACTCAATCATTGCAGAATTATAAACCACTTTGGTATGCTGGGGTTTTTTTTTCTGTGTTTTTTTTTTTTCTCTTTCCCCTCTCTCTTTCCTTGCCCAGGGCTTGTGCGACCGTATGAGCAGAACCTCCAGACAATGAGATTTTCATGAATTAAGCCCAAGCCACGAGTGAAGAACCTTCCTCTTTTGGGAAACGGCGTCTCGCCTGGACGACGCCGGTCAGTTGTTTGTGGCGGGGATGGCATCGAGACGACGGAGCTGCTAGCGCAATCGGCCGGCCCCGACCACCCTCGTGGGGTTTGAGCAATGCATTATATGCGTGTCTGCGAGTCAACATGAACTGCAATTTCACACACAATGTTCCCGGGAATTTGTTTGGGGGGGGGAGGTTGAGAAAAAGCTGTTGTTGTTGAAGGAAGCTGTTCATAAAGAACGAGTAATGTCAGAACTAAGAAGTTGAGGCACCTTTTTCAGTCTCTGTAAACAAGACACCTTGTTGGGAGAATTAGCTACACGATTCCTACATCTTGGAAATACAGACATCGATGACATTTGGGAAATAATGGCAGTTTTTTACAGTATGACTGGGTAAATGTGATCCACTTAAGTTGAAAGCGACTATTTTTCTCTTTTTCTGACACTATGAAGTAAGAAATGAACATTGACTTTGACTTTGGAAAGTACGCGTGCGTGTACAATGCATGTATGTATTATAAGTTAAATATAGGCCTACTGAAATTGAAGAGAGTCAAACGCAGCACCTATTTGGTACCTATAACCAGGGTTGAGAGTCGCTGCTGACAGAGAGATCTTAAACTAGGTTAAAAGTTTAAGGGCAAATTTTTGCAATGATGGCATTTCCACCTTTAAGTTAACACATGGAGTGATAGACTGCAAGGAGCTTCTGGGAACAGTACCATCAGAGCTAGACAAGTAGAGACAAAATTCTTTTTATCTGAAAAACAATAACGGCAACCATTTTCCAAAAGCAGACACAGAAAAATTGTCTGAATTCAGATAAAAAAGTCTGTACTTTCTCATCCTTGGGAAAACACTCTTAATGAATGCTGCAGGGTAGTCAGACTTGCTCCTCAGGTACCACCCCAGCAGGCCTAGTCAAAATTTGCTACTTCTTTGAAAGTGAGATTCCAATAATGTATGATCTTCAACGGTATTGTGATTTTCAAAAACACTTTCTGCTTTGATAGTGACCGCGGCAGAAATTAACGAGCCCGGCAGCCAGTCAAATTCGATGCAGGAGGGCTAGTCAAACAGACAGCTGACTAGCCCAGAGGATTTGCCCAGAAGAAAAAAGTTCGCCCGGGAGCCTACTTTCATTCAAATATGTTTCTGCGGTTTAAACCAGGGCCCAATTTTATGAAGCTGTTTAGCGCAAGATATTTGCTTTTCATAGCCCTAGAGGAAACGGGTATCGTACAAAATATGATGCTTGACTGGTACCCTTGCTGATTTACCTTACACAGCAGCAATGCAGAATTAAATTTGCTATAAATTCTGACTTAAAGGTATGGTCCTTGGTTTTTCTCAATGTAATGCTTATCTTTTTAAGACAAAATTATAAAGAAAGATACAATAAAAGTCACATGTGAAAGTCTCAGCTGAGTACAGCATCTACCCGCTGAGAAAACAGCAACAAAACTGTTGAGGTACTTTAACAAGATTGTTGAATCCATCCAGGTTTAGCAAGATGACAGAGAGGGTACCAACCGCATCTCTGGCCACAGCGTTTGAGAACAGACACCAACCCACAAAAATTTGAGATCTCAGAATCAAATGGTTTTTGGGGTGAAAACTTATACAAACCATATTATTTCGAAGGGATTCCTTTCTCAAAATAGTTTTTTACTACAAACAGCTGCAATGCTTCTCATCAAGTAAATTGTTTATTGTCATTATTTTTTTCGAAGTATTTGCCAATATATGACCCTATCTTTAACTGCTTTGGCCCATACATGTATCTTCTGTAATATTAGCATTCTGCTACTTGACTCTGGTTCTGTGCGAGCAGGGCCCACGTTTCCCCCTATTTAGGGGGTTTCCCCTCCCACATGTATTGAACTAAACATTTCATTGTTTTCCCCTTTACACGTTTCTTCAGAAAACCAACAGTGGTTTTTATATACATCGTAAATACTACTATTACTACGATAATGATCTAGACATACTGCTAAGGGGAGGTTCATGAGCGATAAGGGGAAAATGAAATCGGGGCCCAGGTAACAATACACTCAATCTCTATTCTCCACCGTTAGTCAACGCCACATGATGTCGTTCTGCATCTAGACGTAATGCCCTACAGCTAGCGACTACAGCCAACATCAGACATCGTCTCCGCCCCCCCCCCCTCCCCCAACCACCGCACAGGGTCACCAGGGTCAAGTTGTATTCATTCTCTTCAAAATAAAAATCGACCATGGCAGAATATCAATACGGATTCACAGACAGTGTTTTAAAAAGCTTGCCCGTGAGTAACGAACACTGTCCCGTTTAAAATACCAAAATTTCTTTCAAGCTTTTTTCATCAATCAAGTGAAATCCAAGACATGATTTATAATGAATAGCTACCCCCCCTTTAAATAACAAAATATGAAGAAAAAAAATCATTGAAAACTTGACTCAGAATCAGTCTGAATGAGGGTACCTTAAATGCCATTGGGGGGCAGGGAAGGAGAGGGAATAGCTTGGGTCAATAAACACTCGCGGCAAACATTATTTCGTCTGAGTATTATCAGATGCAAGGCAAAGTGCTTTTTACGGGAGGAGTGATGTTCGGGCAGAACTATCGGGGATTGTAAGCCGTTAGCCGGCTGACTAGAGCCACCTGTCTTCTGATGCCTGGTGGCTTGTCGAGGGGTAAACCCTGCCGCAATTGTTTGGGGGGGTTTAATAAAACTTGTGTGGTGAACATTGTGTTTTGATTTATTAGTTCCAGTCGGAGCGGGGGGCAGTTGTCTCTTTTGGGAGGGTGACGAAATCGTCGAGTCACTAGAGCTGCAAATTTAACCCTACAAAATGGCCCCAAGGTTTGGAAGCATAGTTTGAGAGGGCAGATAAAACTCTCCTGAACAAAATATGTTATGATCTAAAAAAACTAATCCGTCCAAACTTAAACTAATATGGAGATAATTTACAGTCCTTAGTTTCCTGACCTGGAAGGTGGACAACGCTTTTTGCAATGGTCGAGTTTACTGTGGCGTGTCCTGGCCGAGCGGTCAGGCGCACTTAACTCAAGCTCTGGTGTTTCTGATAAGCAGAGTGGGGGTTCCAGTCCCGGGCTTGGCACTTGTGGCCTTAAGCAATTTCTTCGGATGGGACGTAATGCCATTGGTCCCGTGTGTTGTGTAATGCACGTAAAAGAACCCAGTTACACTTATCGCTAAGAGAAGGGGTTTGCCCCGATGCTTCTGGCAGTGGCTGCTGAAAACACCGCAGCACCTTGTAAACCCTTAGAAAGTGCTACATAAATGGGTCTCACAATTCAAAAACTTCAAAACAAAACCTTGAAATATATTACACACATATTAGCTCTTGCACACATACAAACTCAGCAGGGGGAAAAAGTACCAATATGGACTATATAGGTCATCAGACAATATGTCCGGCAAAGATGAGTGCACAATACAAATCAGTTCAAGGTAAGGTCAGTTTTTAAAAGGTTGGGTCATCATCGTTTGGTTCTTGTCAACGTAATGCTGATTTATAGGCCTAGATTATCAAGTAAGATACAATCAAAGCCGTCTGTGAAAGTTTCAGTTGAATAAAGAGTCTACTTGTTGAGAAAACAGCCACAACAAAATTATCTCTGTATTTTTCATCAAGAATGTTGAATCCATCCATGCTTAGCGGGTACCACCTGCATCTCTTGCCGCATTGAGGGCAGCATTCAAACGGACACCACGCAAATTTTTAAAAAAGTCACCTTCAGGCAATCTTTGGAGATTCACTATTTTTCTACATGCTGTTATTGATTTCTAATCAACGTGGGCACTTCAGACAAAATAGTTTCGCAGGATGCTTACCCACCATTACCAGCTTAGTAACAAGTAGGCTTTCAGATAAAAAATCACACAACTTCTTTTCGGGGGTCCTTACCAAAGTATGACCCTACCTTTAAAAGGGCTGTTTCATCATGATCAAAGCAGGCCTATGGGCTGTAAATGGAATTAGGAACTCTCACTAAGTTACTGCACGCCTGCGCACTGTCTCCATAGATTGATACAGCCCCTTTAAGGTAATTTCAGTTTTTTAATATGAACTAAAATGTTGTTTTCATCACAAGTCTTTTGTTGTCAAGGATTGAATCTTCAGACGAAACTCGGGCAGTTTTCCCCCCAATAGGGTCCCCATGTGTGTAATGATTGTGTAAATTAGACTAAACAAAAATCTCCGTAAGAGGGCCGAAGGTGGGATGCACACCGTTTTGAAATGTGCCAAGATGATTCCTAATATCCAACAAGGTGAAAATGAACATCTGCTGACAAACTATCATCCACTCGACAAGTCATGATCCGTACATGTACAGTCTGATTAGAGTCATTAGTTGACTATGTTTAACAGTGTTTACTTAAATACAAATAATTATCATAATAATAATAATAATAATCAGAGACAATTTATAAAGCACATAAGGCAGGAGCCTCTGCGCAACACAACAAAAAACAAGGAAATGTATGACACAGTTTGTTACATATGCCATGATAGTTAAAACATCTGTGCCATGCTTCAGCTTCGGCCATCTTGGTTGGGTTTCCTTTATCCCAGGATGATCACAGCTGCAATATTCAATCCGCGTATGGGACCAGCCTATTTCTCTGGCAACATTTATTTAAGCATTCATATTTCAGAGCCAAATTTCATAGAACAGCCAAGCCAAAACTTATGCTTAATACATTTGTTCGCTAAGCAAGATGGTCGAGGACCAGTTGCAACCAATATATATTACATGGCATTTTGGCTGGTAACCTGCTTCTACTTAGCGAAAGTTTTCTATGCTTAGCTGTTCTTTGAAATTGGATGGTATTCAAAAGAAGTTGTACTGACCTTGTGAACATCGCATGTGAGAGAGCTGTTTCACAAATGCTTTCAGACTCCGCTACCTTCAAGGCGTGACATGAGGTTGTGGTGGCCCTCTAGGGTTATGACCAGTGCAGCCTGGTGCTTGCCGGGCGCAGTGGGCTTGAAGTAAACCGGTAGCCTGATGAATCGTTTGGGTTGGATGGTGTGCTTCTGGTGGCGGATGGAGAACGGCGCACGGGGGCTGATGAATTTCACCTGTGAGATGTAATACCAGAATCAAGTCAACTGTATTTTTCTTTGAGAACTTTGAGAATCAACACGACACGCGTCCCATTTTAACCCAAAATACACCCACTTTTGCCAATTAGAAAGAGTCAGTTGCTTATCTGCTAACCGAATTGGCATACTGCTTAAAAATCTTCAAACGCAAATTAAAATAGCAGCAGCACAGTTGATTGCTTAGCGAGGCAACCAGTGGCAACAATGTTATTTACCTTGCATTTTGGCCGGTGACCTTTTCCAGCTAAATAAGCTGTTTCGTGCCAAGTTTATATTTGCGCACATTGACCCAATTCACCTGACGCCATCGATTCTCAATAATCTTGGTTGTGCCATTTTGTGAGTCCATGTCCCCCTGTGTGTTTCCCAGTGTTGTGCGCATTTACGGCGACGTGGCGTTTACTTGCTCACCATAATGTATACATGTAATTTGACAATCACAAACGGCATGCATGGCAGACAGTCGGCGCTTGTAACGTAGGTGCAAGGGGTCAATATCAGTTTGATGGATCTCTGAGCTCAGGGTAGTTGCCTTTTGTCACTCCTTGATGTCTTTTCATTTCAGTGTTGTTGTGTTGTAACTTTCTTGCCTAATGTTTTGAATGGGCGAGGTCCAATTTGTATTTTCGGTTGAAATGCTGACTGCCCTTTCATTTTTGTTTTACTTACTGAGACTAGTAGATACCACTAAATAGGCCACTCAGTTTTACAGATTTCTGTAATGGTAAATACTAATTGAATTTTATCCTGACTTACAGTGTGTGTCTGGGTGGAGCTGTTCTGCACTTGGACCTTCAGCATGGCTGCCGAGCCAACCTTGGTCTGGCGGAAGATGAGATGGTCATCAATCAGGGTCACCCCTTGGACCGAGGTAGAGTCCGGACTCCGACTGGCTGCTGGCTCTTTTTTACTGTCGGCGGGACTGCCGAGGGAAAAAAACAAAACAAAGCATGGTTTATCAGGAAAAAGTACACCACTTGTTTTTGGAAGAAGTAAATTAACTCCACTCTTCTAGTTTTTAATAAGCGTGCCATCCTCCTGACTTATGAAAACAATGAAGTCTGGTAGTTTTTTGGGGGACAAACTTTGTGCACGTTGCAGAGCTGCCAACAAAGATTTTGTATAGCCTGCGCGATATGGGGTAGAGGGTCCCCCCCCCCAATGTTTCCATACTATAACACACTATTCTCCTCGTGTATAAACCCCCCCCCCCTAAAATCCTCAAAAGAATTCCTGAGATTTCAAGCACACAATGAAGACACAATAGGAGGGGGGTTCCCTCTGCCCCATATCGAGCACCAATTGAGATTTTGTACAACAATCAGGGATATATTTAGAATTACATTCAACATAATAGGGACAAAGTTTCCACAATCAGGGAGATTTTCACAAAATCTGTTCATCAGAAAATGGAAAAGAGTGGTTCATTTTCAGGGAACTTTCTGCAGAATCAGGGAGAGTTGGCAGCTCTGACGTCGGTGACAGACCAACGGTTTCCTAAATCCCTTTAAAGAAGAAACTGGGACAAATATTGAGCCTCCTCATAAATCATTGTAATCCACTCTGCCCCTTGCATCCTCCCCACCTTGTTCCCAGGGGAACCGCCCTCGAGGGGGGCAGCAGCTCACCGCCCCACTTCCCATTTTCTTGAGTCATTCTGGGGTCAAGTTTGTACAGGTCAGACAACCTCAACCCCCCTGTGGGACACCGGTAAACATGTGTTGCGTTAACAACAACCCCCCTGTACAATTAGCCCTCCAGCATGTAGGTTGATTTACGAGCGTTAACGAGGGACAGAGGGTGTTTTTTTTTTTTGGTGGGGTCAGGAACTGTTTTTCATTGTACCACATCATTGTCTTTTATAGGCTTCCCCACCTCCCTTTTTTCCTTTGGGATGAATAGTTTGTTTGGCCGGACCATAACAAAGACAGACTCTCGAGGGTTTAAACATGTTTTCAATAAACGGGGTGTCCAGTTCCAGACAGGGAGTGATTAATGGGTGGCGATGGTGGGAGGGTGGTGGGGGGTGTATCTGGGGGCAGACGTTCATATTCTTACAGGACTGGTACTTAAGTTTTTTTGTATAGCATGAAATGCATGTGCCATTCATTTGTAACAGTTTTTTTTTTTTTTTCTTCTTTTCCTGGTGGTCTCTTTTTTTTTACATTTTCGTGATTGAATTCATTGTTCCTGACCCAAAGTGAAAGGGAAGGAAATATTTAATTTAAATGATGTTACCAAAATGTGCTGGTCTCCACGAACTAATCAGAAGGGTATGCTCAAATGCGGGTTGGAAAACCGAGTTAAAAATAACCAAAAACGACACCATGGTAAGAATGAAAACTTGAATACCTAATTCACCCCTACCCCCTTCTTTTGGACACCGTTTTGATTTGAAGGAGCACTAATCACAGATTTATCTCATTTGTTTTACGGGTGAGTATACTTTGACACTCAACCAAGTTGAAAGGTATTTTAAATAAAACTTAGTCAATATTTGAACACAGTTTGTTGTAAAAAGCTATTACACAGTGAGAAATTATTATTCAATAAACTGTGTCGGAACACAAAATTTCATAGTAAAATAACTCACCTAATATCTCCTTCGCTTGAATTGTCCCCGAGGATGGGTACGGCCAGGGCGGTCGGTTTGGAGTTGACTCGAGGCTCAACCCGTACCAGGTTCCCTTCTTCTCCGCTATGGCGACTCTTGCTCCTCTTCTTGGTCCTGTGGTGAGGAGGTGCCGATGGAGCCACCTCTACCCCTTTGGAACCCTGGCCGACCAGCTCGATGCGAGTCTTGTGAGGACCCACGGCCAGTGTGGACTTTCTGTTACTCTGTGAACCACCAAAAAGGTTTGTGTTTCATGGGTTTTTTCCGTATCATCGTGAAACCACAACTGGCTGGAATACCATTTATGTCAAAATGCCAAATCAATGTGTTGGAAGCATTTTGTACGAGTGACCTTGAGTATCATCACATAGCCAGGTTGGCACAAATCTGCTCATTTCAATAAAGCTCATTTTTCTATACGAATATGTGTACTTTTTTTCGGGGGGGGGGTAGTACAATTGATTAATCATTGAGGTTGGTAATTTGATAGCATTTTTGTATTTTTTTGCAGTGAAGGGCCTCCGTACTTTTGCCAAAAACGCAACTCTGTGAAGTTACAAAAGGTCTATATGAAAGTAGGCACCAGTCTTTCTTAAAAAGTCTCTGACATGCACAAACCTGGTTGCACTTGGGGAAAGAAAACATGTGTTTATTGACATCAAAATTAACCTTTATTAACCTGTATTAACCTTTATCGCAGTGCGTCCATCTTGCTACTCATCAAAGTAACCCAAGCTGTGGCCAGAAGGAAAAATAGTCTGGTCCCTTGGTACGTGTTGGGAATAGAAGATGTTACTCAACCTCGCTACCATGGTGCGGCAAGATCGTACACCACTCGGAACGAGGTAGGCTAATATAGTTGTTAAGTATACAGGACAAAGGTATATTGTTAGCAAGAATTATACATACCTCCAGGTCCCAGTATTGTGAATACATCCCTTCATCTCTTGGAATAAACTCCAGATTTACCTTTAAAAAAATAATTAAAAGCAAATCTATGAAAAAATGTGTAAATGATTATCGGACATAAAAGACATTTAGCTTACTAAAGGTTAGTCAGCTGCACAACAATATAGTTTAACGACGAAAAAACTTTTCTCCTCTCAGGAAATTTATGTGTAACTATGTCGTGGCCGAGCGGTCAAGAGCACCAGACTCAAGCGCTGGTGTTTCTGCTCAGCAGAGTGTGGGTTCGGATCCTGGTCGTGGCACTTGTGTCCTTGAGCAAGATACTTTACCATAATTGCTTTGTCCTTCGGATGGGACATTAAGCCAAAGGTCCCGTGTACTTGGATTGGTAGTGCATGTAAAAGAACCCAGAACACTTATCATGGAAGTGTAGGGGTTAACCACGGTGTTTCTGGTTCACATAGCGAGCACCCTTGTTTACAGGTTTCTTCAGGCTTGCGAGCTACAGTGATTAAGTTCACTCATGAGGCATCCTTGGTTTCAATACCAGAAATATATAATAATAACAATAATATATAACTTAAGAAAGTTTTATAAGAAACTAGCACAGAACCTACCGCAATATTCTGTCCCGGTTCCAGGTTTCCATACTGACGAGTGAATCGGAAGGCAGAGTAAGTCGCTCGGTAGATCTCCCCGCTGTCCTGCTTGACGTAAGTCGGAGCAAAGGAAGACAGACACCACTGACGAGGCTCCGATGTATTGTTCTGAAACTCTAACGTGGCTTCTGGGTACCAGACAGAAAATAAAACACCCAAGTGAGTCATCAGTGTGCTGCATATCTGCTGCTTTCTTCTTATTTAAAGATAGTTTGCCGTAGTTTCCCCTAAACTGAATTGTTTCCTAGAGAGTGCCATACCCTTTGTTGTGCCTTTTTATTTTATTTCTTTCTTTTAATTCATTGTTGTCAGTAGTGCCTTACACTTGTAGTTTTTCTTTGTCTTGTTGTGCTTTTTTAATTGTCTCAAACAACATTTGCTTGTGTTTTGTTTTTCAAAGATTTTTCTTTAACCCCTTTTAAAAAATTCTGCGTGGTTAATGTTCTTGTAATTCAATATATATTTATTCATATATTTTTTTACCTAAATGAATTTGTTATATTTGTAAGTGTACATTTCGGCCTGCTTGGCTGCCAGTGCAGTAAATAAATAAACCAGAAAAAAAGAAAAAAAAAGATCCATTTCCACAAAATTAAAGAAAATATGTAATTTGTCTACAACTATGGGGAAGTGGTTGCCCCCAGTTGAAATCTGGACTTTTGAGGTTAAAAATTACCAGAGTAAAATGTTACATTTGAAGAGCTTTAATGTGATAATTTCAATGTTTTAAGAACTATTTTTCCATTTACACGCACACAATGTGTCTGTTTTCACACTCGCATCAGTTCATCTTATGAAAAATAGTAAATGCATGGCATAACATAAGATATTTACACAGCGCGGTATTATTATTCAAATAATAAAACACAAAACCACTGGACTTGTCCAGTCATGAGTTTACTGGCCCGATGCTAAAATCCCCGGCCATGGGCCTGGGGTCCAGTGTTAACTTCAAGCCCTGGGCCCAATTTCATAGAGCTGCTAAGCAGAAATTAGCAGGATGAGAGGCACAAATTGTACATGTGACATGGTAGTTTGGCTGGTAACCTTATTCTGGTGAGCATAATTTTGTTGTGCTTAGCTACTTTTGTGCTTGAGCAGCTCTATAAAATTGGGTACTGGCAGCCCATGTAAATATCGACCAGAGCGTCAAGTCAAGTTGTCGCATCTGCTGCCTCCATGACGTGTTAGGCCTGCCCTAATGAATGCCAACATTTGACGACTGTGCTCTGCATTTGTGTTCCTCAAGTCAAGCAGTTAGGATTCCCAAATTCTGCTTTTCATAGTTGAAGATTTGCACAAGGTATTTTTTTTAAATGATTGTTTTTAATATACATTTTTGTTCTTCATACCTGAGGTGTTTCCAACCACTGTCGTCGGAAAACGAATAACCTTCGATTGCAACTTTACGGGAGATGTCGTTTCTGAGGGAGCAGCTACCATTGATGTGTCAGGGGTGACTGGCTGGTCCGAGAGCAACTGCATTCTACCCAGTGATGGGACAATGGAAGAGTCCATACCAAAGTCTTCCCTGATCTGAACTTTGACCTCCTTTACAAAAAAAAGAAAGAAGAGTTTTAGACCATACCAAAGATGGCTGAATTGTTCAAAATACTCAGATGGTCAAAGAATTTTTAAAAATACTTTTCTAAGTAAGAAAATATACATAATCATTAGTAAAAACAAAACAGGCAGAATTACAGTTTCTTAACTCATTTGAAACAGATAGCTGTTTTATTATTATTCTTTTGCGCAAAAAGATTTACCTGTTTTTGGTCATCGCAAACTACCAGAATGGCCCCGCTCCACGGTAACTGCACCCCTCTGGAACGAATGGAAGGGTTACAGCTAACTAGTACCAGCAGTTGACTCATGGGCTCCACCACTCCCGCCGCAGGGGTGACAATAAGGCAGTCTGGTGTGTGCATAGTTTCAAACCTGAATAGTATGAACAAGTTGTGAATTGTGTTTTTCGTTAAACTTAGACACACTATCCAAGATATTTTCTGCACATCTGCACATGAACATATCTCTTTCACAAGTATCATAGTGCCTAGCAGGGTTTATACACTTAGCTTTCCTCTCTGAGATTTAGGCCGTGTCCGAATTGACAGCTTTGACAGTGGCTATGGCCGAACACCGAGACGGTGTCGTTGCAGCCAACAGCCTTAGCGATAGCCAAAGTCGCTTGATTCAGACGCGGCCTCAGAGTCAATTAGTTGCTAAAGCCAACTACGAAACATTGGAAACTAACCTCAGCTTCCTGGGGCTATGATTAGCGACTCTTATACTGTGGCTCTTCTGCACGCCGATCCCAGCGCCGGGGGCTGTAATCACCATCTGACGAGGCTGGACACTCCACGCATCCATCCTGCCCTCATCGCTGCTCGGGACAACGTCAGCGGCAGAGGTTGTCGTCCTACTTGAGGGCCGGGCGGGGCTGAGTTGGGCGGAGGCAGTTTGGCGGGGAGCCGGGGTGCCTTTGACCGGTGGGGTGTAAGCTACAGTGACAGGTCTGGGGAGGGAGAGTGGCAGACTTTATATTGTGGCTTTCTTGCCATAAACATCTTTGTAATTGCACACAAAAAAAGAGAAAGCCAAGCACATAAAAAAACTATACATGTACCACTACAGACCCCCTGCATTGGCCGTCATCGTTGATGAAAGGTGCATGCGTGAAAAGGCTATCATTGGCCGAGACTTATGCGCACCACGTGTGCACGTTACCATTGCTTTTATCATCAAAAATGGTGGTCAATGACATCATGTGCAATCAAGCCACTCAATGAATCTCACCTATTTGACTGTTCAGCTGATGCCAACCTGTCCTCATCCCTAGAGGAAGGTACTGACTTTCTGACCGGAGACAAGGAGGCCATCGAGGAGGGCCTCTGGGTGCTGCTGGCCACGGACTCAACCTGGTCCGTTCTACCCTTCAGAAGAACCATTACCCGTGATACGCAACAGTAGAACAGATTCAGATCTCCGCTCCTCCATGGTAGGTCATTCACTGTTTAATACAGACAATGTTGTTTTGTTTCAAAACAATTTTTGTTGCTTGGTTACAAATATTACAAATGATAATCCCTACAGTTTCTGATTACATCAAAACATAACCACTTCACGTCGCATGACGTGTTTCTCTGCAAAATTGTTCTTGACTGACTTACTGAGGATGGTTTATTAGGACTGGAACAACTACGGAGCGCCCTCAATATTTTGCTGGCAGCCGAACGGCTGCTGGAAATATCCACCCAGACTTTCCAGTGTGTAGCGTGTACAGGCTTGCACCTATCGTGCTACGTGCCTTTTTCACCCGTACTAAAAAGGAATACCAGGTTGTGGAAAACATGCCTTGGGTTATCCCTTTTCCGGGGTGTTATTGTGTCACTCAAGATTCCAGGCCTTTGTCCTATAATACAAATGTGGCAAACAAGAATGGACAGGCTGCCACCTATGTTTGTCTCTAAGTTCGAATCCATTGGAGGTAAGACCGAGCGGTCCGAGATTCCAGCATACCATGGCAGATTTTCAGCCGAGGCTCAAGGCTGAGGTTCTGCGAATTCCCTCTGGTTGAGTGCCTACTCAATTTAGTCACAGGACAACATCAAATCCCATTGCCAATTATGAGAACCATTGCTGTATTTCCTTTGTCAAGTCTGGGTTTTCATTGTTGCAAGGTAATTTTCAAAGGGAAACGATTACTTAAGAAGCTCAAAAAAAGTTCTGGAAAATATTACTGTTGGCGAGGACAGAAAATGGTTAAGTGGTTAAGGATGGAGGTTTAAGGAAAATATGCCAAGTTCATTACCTTCATTCACTTTGGCCTCTCCTGTGAATGGTCGATCAAATGTGACATCACACAGCGGGTTGTGGGTAGACAAACTGACTTCCTCGCTGTCACTACGTCTCAAAGCTCTGCTTGAAAGAGTAAACAAATTATCACTACAAGAAATTTGGTTTAAAAATAAACCATTATCGGCCCAACATCACAGAACATGAACAAGTATAGCATGCCCAATATGTGGCAGAGGGTGTCTCCCCCAAATGTTCCCATACTTTAAAACTCTTTTCCTCTGAACAGAAGTACCTCCCCCCCCTTCTAAAAC
The DNA here is from genome assembly GCA_032158295.1 of Pycnopodia helianthoides. Taxonomy (NCBI): domain Eukaryota; kingdom Metazoa; phylum Echinodermata; class Asteroidea; order Forcipulatida; family Asteriidae; genus Pycnopodia; species Pycnopodia helianthoides. The sequence continues at coordinate 18,858,457 of CM063246.1, read as the reverse complement.
CCTCTAAAGAATTCCTGAGAATCCCAGCACACAATGAAGACACAATAATGGCTGCCATGATTGTTTCCATTGTTCTCAGCACCGAGGTATGTTCCAGATTACTATTACTATTACTATCATCTTGTCTTAAAATATCTATCTGACCTTCTATATTGCTGTCTGGAGATCTCGTCTCCGTAAAAGAGCCCAATAGCTGCCAGGATGCCCTCCTTCTCTAGAGGTCTGCTCCTCTTGGTGTCCATCTTGTTTGTGTGGAGCGTCACAGTCAGAGTCTTCTGGTGCTTCTCTGGGAGGATGAACTCGTCTGGCTCGACATGCAGCTGGCTGGTGCGCAGTTTGTCCCTGCCTTGATCATCTGTTTGAAGACAGATGAAAAACATAATAATGAAGAACCTTTCAAGAAATATTTTAGTCAGACTTGCAACTAAGGCTTCCTGCAGACCTTTAATCACTGGGGCAGCCATCTTGTTTTGTCTTCTTGTCGAAAATCAATGAATGACATTTTGGCCCATCACCGTGGTCAAGTGGTTAGACTGCAAGGACTTTCAATCCCAAGGTTGTGGGTTCGAATCCGGCCAAGCTAACCGCTGAGTTCACAAGTTACTGAATCACAATTGATTGATTTGTGCAATTCGTAATCATAGACTTTAAACCTGTGTTAGTATGAGAGAGATAGGCTGTTGCCACATTGTTGTGTATATTCCTTGTGGGAGCTTTGCTGTCTTCCCTTGTTGGAAAGATCATCTAAGCAAACAACAAACAAATAAACACCCCCAAAATACGTGTATGTTAATTATGAAGAAAAAATAAATAAATAGAATGCACATTCTGCAATCTGCAATCACAAACAAAGGAACAACAGTAAAAACAAAGGTGAAAGTTTGCATGAGAATAGTACATTGTTTATCATGTTGAAATACATGCTGAAAAAATCAACTTTTTCCCCCCTCCCCCAACTCATCTCAAACGCGTAGATATGTTAACTGTCTACCTTGGAAACCAATAGCTTTTACAAAAGCGCTTCTCCTCCCAGCGTTAGAGACGGTGATCGTGCGGACGATGGGTTTGCTGGTGTGGCAACATGGCCGACGTTGATACCGTAGTAACCGTGTTCTGCTTCATGGACATCCTCCACGATGAGTTTACTCACGCCTCCATAGCCGCTGAGCGGGACCTGAACGTCCAAACCAAAAACACAAACAGATATTGAGTCTCTCAAATTGGTTCTAAAATCGTTTCCCGAAGTATTTGAAAGCTCACTTGATGCAGGGCCAAGAGTCATTGCTGACAACATGGTGTGGAACTAGACCCCAAAATATACAAGTTATGTTGAATGATATTTCAACCTTTCGGTAAAAACCCCTGCAGAACAGACAGTTACATTTGAGCACAGGGGCAGCAGCAGTGCAACACCCAGGTACACACATCGACTGCTGAGAAACCAGAGGCAAATTTTCCTTAAAAAAAAAAAAAGGATGGTATGGGTTTTGAGGAATTGCATGGTGAGGTATCAATGCATAATCAGTTTGCGGAAACACCATGTGTATACATCTACTCTGCTTTGTAGATGTTTTGAGAACTTGTCCCTCTATTTATTCTACTGCCGCGGAGTAGATTCGGAATTCGGGAGACAACTTAGTTCTGAAAAGAACTGTCCTGCTTATTAAGTACAACCTGGGGAGGTAGGAAATCGGCTGCGACTACTACTTTCGCTTAGTGGATCGAGGGGACTAATCATTAACTTCACTGAAACAGAGTCGTACATGATGATAAAGAAATTTCAGAATGGGCAGCTAGTTTGCAGGTGACAACCAATTAAAATGAATCTCTTTTGGGAAGAAAAGTTAGTTCTGAGAAGAACCAGAGTTGAGATGTCGGGTCTCGAAGTTTACCCTTTTTTTGTGTTAATATATTTGATTCAAACACCAAAGTATGGATGACACCGGCCCATCCAAAATCCTTCACTCCCTACAAACTACATGTCTTTAGTGGTAGCTTACATTGTACTTAAAGTTGCTATTCTGTGGCTTGATGCTTAGCTTGGCCTGACTGGTTGCAACGGTGGTCGGAGAGAAGGGGATGTGAACCAGCATGTCCTCCTGCGGCTTGAGGGTCACGTACTGGTTGCTATCCGTCGACCATTCGCCAGACCCAAAGGCGTTCAAGAGCTGGGGGGGAGGGGAAGGTGGTGGTAGTTTGGTTCATGATAAGTCAAAACAGGTTTTAATAGACCATGTTACCTTTGTTTACAGAGTGGTGACCTCGTACATTCTAATGCGTTTCCTGACGGCAAGATACTACACAGGGCATATGGGAAAATTTACATTTTGTGTCATAAATTTCACATAAATTCAAGACTTACAAAAGCAATAGCTGTACAGCTTTTGAGATGTCCCCCCCCCTTTCTTCATATCAAAAGTTGAGAAAAATCAGACAGTGCACTCTCCCTAAAACATAAGATTTGTTGTATTCTTCCATTGAGCTGTGTACAAGCTGTGCCTGTAAGGCTCTGTGGCTCTTTTGTAAACATGTGATGTCACAGGTCACATGGTCTAGACACAGGTGTGAAATAAACATTTCTTCTCGTTTCTTACTCATCCTGTTATTGGGCTAATTGTGCTGTTGGATGTGTAATAAAAAAATAAATAAATATTTGATCTACCCCGACAAAAGTGAGAGCACAGTCGTCAAATGTTGGCATTCATTAGGACAGGGCCTAATACTTCTAAATTCGCGCCCTGGCTGCCCTTTACCATGGGAAAAACTGCCTTAATAGAACAAAATATTAGATCTGTACAAATTTACACTTATAGGTCTGTACAAATTTACACTTATAATTTTTGTGTGATTACGTCACAATATACATGTATATATGATAACGTCACAACAGTTTATATCAATAGCAACAGTGATAGCATAGTTCAGATTGAACTCGGAACGATTTTTTGACCCCTGTAATTTGAGAAAGGTCTCTACCTGGAACTGAGCCTTAGCGCCCGATATGTACAGTCTGAGTTTCAACTCGTCTTCTTTGGTGCAGCTGCGTATAGTCAACTTCTGCTGCCTGCCAACATAATGCAGGGGGGGGGGGAAGAAATACAGAGTCGGTAAATGTTGTGTTTCATGTTGTATAAGTATGATAAATCATCTCATTTGTGCAAAACTCCTAAATAAAATGACATTTGACACCATTTTGAGTGAGGTTGTTTTTACTGTAAACCATGTGCAATTCAGCCTTTGGCTGCGATACAAGGTCTGAATAAACCATTATGAATGAATGAATGAATGAATGAGGTTAGAGCCTTGTAATTCTTTTTTTCTCCCCTTTCATAAGGACTCTATCTATAGAGGCATCACAAAACTGAATTTGATTTTGGAGTGCTTCTTTAAGATGATTATTTTAAAAAAAAACTTACAAGGCCCTGCCAATGGGAACCCCTCCCCAGGAGATGAAGTGACGGTTGACCAGGAATTTGGGCTTGTTTTCGTCCGGGTTCTTCTCCACAGCCTCCCCACGGAGCATCACCTCATAAGACGGACCATCCGGTCTGGCGCACATTGTCAGTTGCCTTTGGGGGAAAAAATACATTAAAAATCAAACATAGAAACTGACTAAACTTCAATATCGGGGATTTGGCCTTTAAGAACCTCACCTCGACGTAAGAAAACTAGACAAAAAAAGCTTTTTATCAGTGGTGGGCAAAACATCATAAAGCATAGGAAGTAATGGCGCAAACAAAGTTGGATTGGAGAGCTTTACCCTTTCCTCCTTAGAAAAAGGGCCCAAGTATAGACTTGCAAGTCTCGTGCATATTCAAACTTTCAGGACCAAGTTTGTCCCAACCATATTGAGTTTTACGCATGTGAGATTCTGTTTCTTTAAATACCTAGTTTATGGCCATAACAAAAGTGAATATTTTGTTAGGAAGCAAAATTTAGCCATGAAATATATGAAAGTAAAATAAATTTAACGATCAACAAAGAAAACCCCAAGGTGGACACCCATTCCGCCCCAAAATATCTTTCTTTTAAAAGACACCACAATAAAAAAAAAACTCACCCAGTGTCAAGAGAAGGCACCTCCTTTGGGGTGTATTTAACAAGTACATTGACCTCTTGGCCGGGGGCAAGCAGGATGGTCTGGGGTACCACAGTGAAGACTCCCTGGGCAGAGAACACCGATAGCTCAGTGTCTTGGTGGATGTTGCCGGTGTTTTTGAGGGGCAGCATACGGCCGGTGTGTTCCCCACGTTTGGACTTGAAAGTTATCTCTTTCTGTGATGTTAAAGAAGATACAACTACTAAACTAATAACAGTGAGAGACTTGCGGGTACGACCATGTGGTTTAGATAGCACTCTTTTGAAAGAAGTGGTGGCTCTGAGAAGAGCCGGCGTGTTCTCTCTGTTTCGAACAGAATAATCTGCTCGGCTTCGCTACTTTGAATGTAAGCTTTCATCTTTCTACTCTTAACAATATTCTCACCATTGCGCTCATTTGTTGTATACCGTTACTATAAAATGGGCCGATTTTTCTCCTATCTAAGTTTTTCCTGGGTACTTCAAGAAACCAATGGCATGAGATGCTATACACCCTCAGTGCATAGAACTACTCGCTGTTTTAAAGCACACGATACAACTTATAAAACCTTATTTCACTGATGCTGAAAATACCGTTGTAAAACAAAACTTAAAAAGAATTTGACATGCAACTGATTTTGATCCATTGTTTTCTTCAACACATCTACCTGCAGGGAATTCTTTATAAAATCGGTTTTCACATTACTTATCGTCAAGTGGTGTTAGGTAAGATTCTAAATGTACCGTCAAAGCTCTGGGGATATTCAGCTTGGCTAGTCCGACGTTGCCCGCAGCGCCACGCTGGTGATGGCAACGCCTCCGTCCGGTACATCCAACCACACCTCCATCTTGGCAGACACCTGCTCCGGAGCACCCAGTGCCCCCGGGGAGACGGCCTTATCCCTCTCGGTTGCCCGGAAGTGTACCCAGAGGGTGACGGTGTCGTTCGGGCCCTCTAGGGTCACGTGGGTGGGAAGATTCAGACCGGACGAGAGTTCCGGGTTGTTTTTTGTCGAGTCCCCAGTGTGGAGGTAGAAGGAATGCCATGCTGAAGAGTTCTATAACCGTCAGTTCAATTAAAATTAAAAATGCAAATAATTTATTATGATCATATTGGCAAATAGAAATGGATGTAAACAATCCATGTGGATGTCTTTAAAAATTGTTTCATTCAATACATTTCTAACAATATCTTCAGAAGGGTTTTTATTTGAGCACAATGAAGAAACTTGCTACACTATGGTTTGTTTCATCAAATCAAAGAAGAGGACTGATGCTGGCATCATTACAGGCAAACAATCCTCCCACGCAGACTATTAAGGTCATGGGACTCCTCCCTTCTTCAAGTTCCCAGATCCCTACACTATGGGAGTGACTGCAGATTTTTCCCATGCTGGCCCTACTCTCCGGAACTGTCTTTCACTTGCCGTTTGTCAAGCCTCATCAGCCAGTTCTTTTCAAACAATCACTCAAAACCTATTTGTTCTTTAAATCTCTCATTGTTCTTGTTATTATATAAGTGAGGTTCTTTTTCTTTGTTTTTGCATATCGTTAATCCAGAGGTTGTAGGTTCCAGTCAATTTTTCTGTTTGACAAAAAAATGTTTAGAAATAAAAGTTCAATGCTACTTACCGCTTTGATGAGAAGCTGTAGAGGAACCCTGGAGGTGCCCTTGTTGACGAGATAGATGGGGGCCGATCTCTCCTTGCCATAGCTCAGCACACCAAGGTCCAGGGTGCCATTCTGAGCACCTTTGACCTTGAGAACCAAAATAATAACAACAACAAAATATGAATAACTGAAAAGGTAGAAATTTTGTTAGTTGTGTTTTTTGTTTGGTCTTGCTTCTTGAGTGTGATGTGAAGGGAAGATTAATTGGTAGCTATTGAAGTTACACTTGTGGCCGAGCGGTCAAGAGCACCAGACTCAAGCTCTGGTGTTTCTGATCAGCTGAGTGTGGGTTTAAGTCCCGTCGTGGCACTTGTGTCCTTGAGCAAGAATCTTTGCCATAATTGATTTGTCCTTTGATGGGATTAAGCCGTAGGTTCTGTGTACTAGGATTTAGTGCAAGTTAAAGAACCCAAAAACACTTATCGTGGACGAGTAGGGGTCAACCCCGGTGTTTATGGTTCACATAGCAAGCACCCGTGATTACAGGCTTCCCAAGGCTTGCGAGAAGCAGTAATTTAGTTCAATTACAGGCATCCTTGCTTTCATTTCCAGAAATATTATAATAATCATAATAATAATTTTAGAAACATTTTTGTTCATTGGTCAGTTTAAAGCTGCTTTATGCAGGAAAATTCACATTTAAAAACTGAGCAAAAACACATCACGAACAAAAGAAGGTCACAACAGAGAATCACTGACCCCAACGTTTGGCTTCTCTGCCCTGGCCAAGATGGTAACAGGCACCCCCTGACTCAGAGACGCTACCTCCCCTTCAGCGACCACGGGGCTGGAGCTGACCTGGATCTGGGCCACATAGATGCCCGGCTGATGCGGAACGAAGACGATCTTCACTTCTTCGTGTGGTGAGGGCTGATGATGGTGCGGCGTTTTACCAAGAAGGAAGACAAGCTGTCCGGCGGAGCTAAACCCATGACAAATTATGCACACAGATATTGGTTTCAATTTCAACTTTGTAAATATTAGTAGATCAAAAGGAACGGTGGTTTTGTCAAAGTTGATTTTTTTTTTTTTGGGGGGGGGGCGGGTTCTTTAAATGCAATTGCTTCCAACATTTTAGACGGAAACACTTCTCTGGCACTAGTACAATTTTTATAATCTATGTTAACCAATCCTATAGACCAATCCATGAGTGTGCATAAATGTGTTTTTACTTTTTATGGTTGCAAATCCTACAGACCAATCCATTTTAGTTCAACGTCAGGGTTTCCCCTCCATTACTGGGACACTTTTACGCGGTACGTGCAGCCTTTGAAGAGGCAAATCGCATTCCATTCTCTCAAAATTGTGCAGTTTCGAATTACTCTTCATCCTCTTTAAGAGTTGTTTATGCCGTAAAACACCTACAGTGTGTTGCAATTAGTGAGTAGTGAATAAAAACAATACAAATTTGCCTCCGGAAATACAACCAGCAGAACATATTCAAAAATTTGGTCCTACAAAATAGTGGACCGTGTTCTGTCATACTAATTAAATAGTTTTGGGTTGAACAAAGAAAAATTGACTAAAGCGGGATTTGAACCAACGACCAGCGTGCCGGCGCTTAATCCGGAGGTCGTTGGTTCAAATCCCGCTCTAGCCAATTTTTCTTTGTTCAACCCAAAACTATTTCAAATAATATACCCATATACTGTATCGTAGTGCTTGAACAAATATATAAAAAACAATCTTTCCTGAGTCTCTAACTCACCTCTTCCCCATTAACGCTAACGGATGTCACCTCCATGTGACATTGAAGCCAGCGTGGGCCGTGGTTCTGCAAAGGCAGCAAGGCCTGCTTGGCTATTCCAAGGCAGCATACACCCTTGATGTTAATTGAGCCAACGACAACTGGGTTGACAGCTTGTGCCGTCACTCGCACGGGTTGCGGGGGTCCGACATTTGCAATGCCTTTTTTTTATGATTTTAATGAAAGAGAGGGATTAATTCATTTAGGAATTAATATCAGTTAAAGGCACTGGACACTATTGGTAATTACTCAAAATAATTGTTAGCATAAAAACTTACTTGGTAACGAGCAATGGAAAGCTGTTGATAGTATAAAACATTGTGAGAAACGGCTCCCTCTGAAGTAACGTAGTTTTTGAGAAAGAAGTAAAATATTTGAATTGATTTTGAGACCTCACGCATCTGAAAGCACACAACTTCGTGTGACAAGGGTGTTTTTTCTTCCATTATTATCTCGCAACTTCGACGACCAATTGAGTTCAAATTTTCACAGGTTTGTTATTTTGTGCATATGTTGAGATACACCAAGTGAGAAGACTGGTCTTTGACAATTACCAACGGTGTCCAGTGTCTTTAGTTTAAACAAGTACATTGTATGAAGCCCAGTTTATACTTCTTGAGAATTGCCAAAGCAAAGCAAATTTCCCTATGCCACACTTGACAATTGGAGTGTTCATGATTGTTTGCGTCATGTCATTCACTTCGTTTTCGCTTTCGTGTGAAGTATGAACCGCGCTTAATGTTATCCTAGAGTAAAAAGCGTATATTAGCAATGAGGTCAGAACATCCCTACATAAAAACTAGTTAACAGCATCTTGAAGTATGAGTAAAAAATCTAAAAGATCAAAACAATGTTCATTCTTCGTAAGGGAGCGTCTCAAAAGTCGGGCACGTTCTAGGCGCGTAAGAACGTTCTTGAGGGCACACACCCGCTATTCATCGGACAGCTAGAACGTCCTGCAGCAATCCTACACAAGTTCCAATGCAACGTTCCGGCGATCCGCTGAAACGTCCCATGAGCGCGTGCTGGAATACTTATCCGATCCAATTAGAAAGTTCCTACTGCTCCAACTTTTGAGACGCACCAAACAGCGTTCGTAATTCAAACTTTTAATCAGGGATGAGGTTTGAAGAAATTGCAAATTCCTAAAAATTGCTGTTATGCCTAAGTTTCCCCTTGTTCTAGACCCAGAACCTCCCAGTCCCAGATGCTGTAATTCAGAAGGTTTACAAACTTTGTGCATCACAAAAATACAAAACTACGGGTTTGGACACAGTATGGACTATTTCCTTATTGATGATTAGCTTGATTTCTTTCAAGAAAATTTGATGGCTTAAGGAGATTTCAAAAAAAAAATCCCAAAATCAGTAAAACAATCCTGAGAAATCAAATGCCTGTTTAATATCCATGTCTGTCTTTTATCAAACAAGTTTGTTCTTATCAAGAATGCAAAATGTATTTAAGTACAGAAGTTGCATTATCTTTTCAAGTACCAGAGTATTCATGAATTGAATGATAAAAAGCTTTACACTTAAAGGGCCTACAGTCTAATGGGAAGGTAGAGATTTAAATGAACTATTCCTGGAGTGGTTTCTTTTCTGTCTTTAATACTTACCATGATCTTGAGCAGTAACTGGTCTGCTCGGAAATGCATTCACAGGATACCCTTGGATTGCAGCTCCCTGGAAACTGGGCAGTGAAGCAAAACTACCTGCGGTTAAGCTGCCAAATCCGTACACACTGGAAGGAATTGTGTGGGTTGACTGGAGTGGCAAAACAGGCATGGTGGCAGAAGATGGATAGGCTGCGTTGGTGGCAGAAGTGGGATATGACGTGTTGGTACCCAAAAGTGAGATTTGACCGGGGAGAGAGACTCTGTCCAGCATAGGTCCCAGATCCCTAGTGCTCGTGAGAAGTGGGTGGCTTGCTGTATCAAGGTTTGGCGAGTGAGTCGAGTCAAGACGCTGCAACCGGCTCAAGGGTGGAGCAGTCTGAGCTGTGTTGATGGTCAGATTTGGAAGGGTCTGGATCAAGCCAAGGTTAGATGGCTGTGACGACACATATGGGGGGTTTGTTGCACTGACCAATGTTGGTTGTAAATTTGTGCCTTTCTGAATTGCATCTAGCGTCTTCATCAGCTGACCACTGACATATGAGGGAGCTACCGACAGAGTGTTTGCTGGTCTAGAAGTAACAGCCTGTTCGTTCAGGTATTGCTTCAAGAGGGCATCTGTCAAGAGACTCTGGCTGGTCAGAAGAGTCGGGGTTGTGGACGTTGAATGAGTTGATATACGCGGTCGTTCAGGAAATGCTTGGAAGGATGTAATTGGGGGTCCATATTGCAGAGATGTAGGGGGTTGGGAGAAATTTGAGGTGGCTACATTCTGGGTGTCATTGTCGCTAGTTTGTGTGGCAGACTCGCTGAAACTACTACTTGCTGAGCGTGGGGAAACTGACATCTTATTAGCTCCTGGTGTTCTTAATGTATCTGGAGATGTTGAGAGTCTGCTTTTTAATTTGGTTGAAGTATTTTCTGTTGAAGAATCATGGCTCAAATCAAGCCGTGCCTTGCTTCTAAAATCCTCTGTGGGTGTTTGATATTTTTTGTTTTGTTTTAGTGATGGCGAGGAAGGCTTGACATCAGACATCTGTAGATGTGTTTGCTGAGGGTGTGCAAGTTTGTCCGCTTCTTCATGCATGGTTTTCGGACTTGTTCGTCTACTGGGCTTATGATAATTCCGTGATAGAGGTCTCCTTGACAAGCCATCACTCTCATCATCTGATGAGGAATCGCCATTCTGAGCTCCCGTATGTCGGCTTTCTCTTGGTGAAACACTCGCACCTCTCCCAGGGCTTCTTGGTTTAGATGAACTCCTTTTAGAATGACCATTAGTCAAATGACTTGATGTCTCCGTCCTGCTGGGAGATTTCAAGTATTGCTGATTGCTAGACACTCTATTTTTTGTCACAGAGTCTTTATGATTCCCAACCCCTGTTTTCACACCGTCTGGTTCTTGAACAGGTCTTGGAGACCTGGACCGGTTGCGGTTTCTGTTGTCCTTGGGTGAATTTCTTGGAGAAGCTCTACGAGTAAACTTTGTGTCCTCTGTTCTCTCAGTTTGTCCCTGTAACTTATATTCCTGATCTTGTGGACTACCTAAAGATACCTTAGTGTAACCCTCATTAGTGTTCTCTAGTTTAATAAAATGCTTTCTAAATTTCTTCTCTGTATCTCGACTTTCATCTGATGATCTTGGGGTCGACATCAAAGTGTCACTGTCCAAAGACTCTAGAGAGTCTCTCCCAGCATTTCCAGTTCCAGCCTCCAATTCCTGGGCTCTCTGTATACTCTTAAGACGTTCCGTATGAACTCGCATGCGAGAGTCAAAGGACAAATCAAAACCGCGTACTTCATTCATGACGCTATTTTCAAGATAATCCTGTGGAGTATTTTGTCTGCTCGGACCTTTCTCTTTTGATGTTGAGTTGGCGACACCGTAACTGTTTGATCGTTTCTTGGCAGCAGCACCTTCAAGAGTTTCTCCTGGTGGAGTGTATGCTCTACTTTTGAAACTGTCAGGTCTACTTAAATCAGCGCTTCCTTCAGATGTTCTAGGAAGACGTTCGTGTGATGTTGCTACAGTTAACGCTTGCATTTCACTATCCATCGATTTGGGGGGAATTTTATCACTCAGTGGCAGATAAGACCTTGACTCAGTGCCAGGTGCCACATTTCTAGGTCTCTCTGGGACTATCGTTGTCCAGGAACATTACTGGTAGCTTTTGGTGAAGTATCAACTTTTCTTGACATTTCAGAGTGACCTTGGTGACTGGGACCCAAGTTACTTGAGCTTTGCATAATGAGCGACGCTGTTTGGGAATTTGAACTGTTTCTTGTTGCTCTGAGTGATTTCTTATTCAGAGCATCCTTATCATTAAAAGCATCAACTGACTTAGACCTAATCACAGGTTCTGTTCTTTGTTTGAGAGCTTGGCTGCCCTGTTGATTTCTTTGTTTTCTGGAGAGAGCAAGAACCATTGCAGCCAGCTCCTCCGGTTTTGTACAGCTTGAAGCACTGGCTATAGCTGCAGCAATAGCTGAGGTAGCTATTGGGGGTGTTCTAATCCCATCTGGTTCAGTCTCCTCCCTAAGCATGGCAATCTGTCTTGGAAGTGGGGTGGCGGTATCTTGGAAAGGTTGCACTTTCAGGTTAGGTTTTGATGGCGAAGCAGTCGGTGTCTCTCGAGCTGCCTGGGCACCTGGAGCCCTGACGAATCTGGAGATTCCTCTTGACCCTGCACCGTTATCTGCCGAGGACAGGTCTCCGAGATTTAAAGAATCCATCTTGGGGTCATCCGATACACTCCCAATTGAGAGGCTCGGACGGAATGTCTGTCCATCACAGGTGGCATCAGAGCCCTCGGGGTTTGCAACTCTGAGGTAGAGGCTGGCCATCGGTAGGGAGTCTCGACCGGCTGAGTATTCATCCAGCTCCGCGAATGAGGAGCTGCTTGTGTCTGCTGGTTGAGTGGCCCTGTGTGAGGAAAACTGATTTCTCTCCATGTGATGACCCGGATGATCTGCAAAGTAAATTGAGAATATTGAAAACAAATTCCAGGCAGATTATTAGAAGCAGTTTTTTTCCCCCCAATAAAAAGCATCTTAGTTGGTTTTATAGGGGGGAAAAAAAGACCAGTCGACATCGAAAATTGAAGAGAGTAGAAAACATCTCAATCTTTGTTTCACCTCCCATTCAAAAACCAATCAAAATATCAACTTTACACTGTTATCTTTTCTGCAATTGCATCGATAAAATGTCAGTTCATAATTGACACGTCTCACACTTCTTCCCCGGTTTCTTTGAGAACTATGGGGAATATGAAAAAGTTTTTTATAAATTCTGTCTTCAGTGTTCTTGTTCTGTTTTGGGACCCTTCCGAAATATATGCGAATGTGCCCAATATTCTTTTTTGTGTATGATGGGGTAGAACATACCAGTTCCCTATTTTTGTTACTTAAAATGACTTTTCAAGGGATTTTCAACAGTCTTACAGTGTGAAACAAGATACCTGTACCTTACTTCTTACCTTCTGTGTCCGAGCCGACGCCCGAGAATCTGATGCTCTCCCCAAGCTCTGTCATTCCCATAATTCCCTGCACCCTGTCTCTCTCTTCCTCCTCCGCAACCAGACTCAGTCTTGTCGCATCCATCAGGGCCACGGGGTCTTTTCCTTCCGGTGTCTTGATATGACCCGTGCCAAAGCTTGGCTTTAGAAGAAAAACAACAACCACCACTTTGAACTTTTAGCTTTCTACAGTCCCGGCCAAAATGCTTGGGCCACCCTATCCTAACGTTACAATAACCATACATGTACAATAACCATTCCCTGTCTCACAATAAACATTCTCTCCCCCGTCCCCCGTCCCCCCGCTCAATGTTGACTGCAACGCAAAAGACCATGCAACAATGTGATTCAGCATTGAAAGGGCCAAGGGGGCCCAACGAGATATGGCCGGGATTGTAGCTCCTGGCTAATAGCAGGGATAAGATTGGAGGAATGTGAACATTCCTGCAAAATGGCTTGCTGGTCTGGATCCCCCTTATTCTAGACCCAGAACTCTGTGCATCACCAGCAATACAAAACGACAGGTTTGAAAGACTCTAGAAGGTTTTGAGAAAAATCCTGAAATTAGGAAAAATCCTGAGAAATCATATGCTTGTAATATGAAGGAGGGTAGTGGTAGCACTTAAAGACTAGAAACGCATGAGCTTTCGTAGCAACAACTACTTCATTCGATGCAAATAGACTGAGCAAGTCTTGCCCTCACCTTGAAGTGGCTGTCTGACCTTGTGAAATAGACGATATCTCATTTAAAAAATTAAATAAATAAAAAAATCTCTGGCTTAAACTATGCTTTTCTCCCCCCAAAAAGAAGGAAAAAAAACCAAACCAAACTAAACCTACCCGAATAGTTTGGGTGTCCCCTGAGAGGGACCCAAGGGCCTCCGTTCTTGTCCTCATAAAGGCCCCTAGAGAGGCGCGGTCGAAGGAGTCGTCACCCTTCACCTCCGACTGGTCCTGTATGGTCAAGGTACTCTTGTCTGGAAGAGTCCATGAGGAAGCGTTGTGGATGGAGAACTGGTCCGAGGAAATGTGCTCATCCTGCCCAATGGAAAAGAAGCAAATATATCAATATTTTTTTAGTGTTTGGAGCGTTTTGAACGATAGATGGCAGCAGACATACCAGGTAAAATTCAATTGTTTACGTAGTTCTAAGCATGCCCACAATGCCAAGAACAATGGATTTACAAGATTGGTTCATACTAGAACCAATTTTGCCCTTTTCTGTATCTGCAACTTATATCCTTCTGAAATGAAGTCGTATTCGGGAAAACTGTATCTGAAAACCTAAACAAACGCAACAGCTGATTTCGGTTGTTACAACCAAAATTAAGTACAATGTGTTTATACGCTGAAAATTGTGCATGGTTTTTTACTATTTTCCCCTGACTCACAAAACGGATTAAGCCAAATGTTCACAGGTTTGTTATTTCATGTATATGGTTGATCACACAAAACATGAACACTGTCTGCGACTTCTTTGTCAGCTCTACCAATCCTGTGTAATACCTTTAATAATGTATCTTACTTGTCTAAATTGATTCTCTTTCTCAAAAGCTTCTTGATCTTCGGCTAAGAGGGCTGCTGCATCATCTGTAAGAAATAACCCCCAAAAGTGCATCAAAAAATAGTCATACTAACAAACAGTTGAAGAAAAAAATATAGGCTTGGGCCCAATTTCATCACACTGCACCTTTGCATTACAATAACTAGCCTTTACCCTGCAAAGTTTTTTCTTCTATCTTACCTTGATCCAAAAATTCACCGTCAAAGTCAGAGAAACCAATGGCGTTGTCTCTCAGGGTGTCATCATCTCGAGTGTTGTCAAAGGGATTGAAGATCTTCCCCCCAGCTTGACTTCGGGGCGTGTTCTCCTCAAAATTTCTCATCATTTCTTGAATCTGAAGTATGTCCCTTTCTGTGTTTATGTCTCCATTTTCCAGCTATATGATCAGAAATTCATAAGTTTTTTAAGCTAGAAAGTGTACACCATTTTAACGTGAGGGTAGAGACTTGTAATTTCCCCAAACTTTCACGAGGACTCTATCAATTGGAAAATGAGTGCACTGCAAACCTGAATTTGACCTGGGAGCTCCTCTCTAGACTAAAGTTCCCTTGTACAAACAGAGTGTGATAATACAGGACAAATCACACTGATCTTGGCTTTCTGTGTACCAGAAGCGTAAACCTAGAATAACTAAATTATGGTAGAGGTGACTTCGCCTTTGAAATATTGATTTATTGCATGAGGGGCTTCCATCACTGCATTTATAAATCTTATGAAATCTTATATGGTTTTTGAGGCATTGCATGGTGAGGTATCATTGTATATTCAGTTTGCGGTAACACCATGTGTATAATTATCTACTTTGCTGTGTAGATTTTGTTCTTTAGAGAACTTGTCTTGCTATTTGTTCTACTACCGCGGAGTAGATTCTCAGAATTTTGAAATATGAAATATGAAATCTTCACCTCATCCTGGGTTTCATGCCATCCTCTCTCTGACCCCGGAATCAGTGTCTTCTCCGCATCTCCTTCCTCTTCCTCCTCCTCCTCACCATTCCCTCTTCTCTCCTCCTCCGTCACCGGTCCCTCTAGCATCCCGCTGTTCCAGAACCTCTGGTGCAGCCCCTCCTGCGATGAGCCGAAAGCCCCCTCCTCAAAATGGAAGCTGCTGGCACTGCTCAGTGGGCGCAGTTCCGGACTGTTGGTCAGGTCAGTCGCTGAACCGGTGGACTGGGGGTGTGCTGTGGGTAGAAGGAAGTGAGGGGCAAGGCAGGACATTTCTGGAGCTGGCGTCTGATGAGGATCGTTTAAAACTGAACCCTGAGAAAAGAATTTGATACAATAATTAATTTTTGCATCAAGAACATCAGTGACGAAAACACTCAGACATTTCTTTCAAATTTGTTTAAAGATTTATTACACGCTGAAGGAATAGAAGAATGGTTCAATTAAAGGAATCTTTACACTTCCATTTGAAGTGATTACTTAACAGCAACCTTATTTTATTTCAACATTATTGGAGAAATCTGATCTTCCTCTTTCTAACTATTGTAAGCTTGGGTATGGAGGGTGAACCTGGAAAAAACTACAGCTGTATACAAAATTGCCTTTGTGATCAGGCTTGAAATACTAGTGTGTGTATGCTTTGGCCGACTAAAGTTGTCAATGTTAAAGAAGAGGGGATATGTGTGCTGTTGACTAAAGTTGACTGTGTTAAGGAAAGGATTAAATATAATAAAGAAAGTTGTAATTTTTGTAAAGTTTTTTTTCGTAGAATTTTAACCATTCATTATTAAGAATACCTCAATATTTCTATCTTGATCACTGTATCCGGATTGGTTACTCCATGACCGGAAAAACACCCTCCTGTTCCCACCGTTGGGTCTACCACCAGCCCCTCCACTGACTACAGAGGGCGCTGTGAGAGAGCTACCCGTCTCCCCGTCACTCATCCCGTCTCCTCCGCCACCCCCATCCCCCAGGAGTGGGGAGGAAACAACTTCACCCTCTGCCGACTGGCGTAGGCTCATCTCATGCTGTGGGGAGGAGGGGAGGGTGGAGCTGTGCTCGTCTGAGCTTCCCCCTTCAAGGCCCGGCCGAGAATGGTGGGTGTCGTCGCTGCTGTCACTACTTTCACCGCCGTCGCCGGCATGAAGGCTTTCTCTGTTGGCGGGGGCAGTAGGGTAGAGTTGTCGTCTGGCATTTTCCTGTGACGAAAATCCCAATAATAACAACAAAAGGAATTTAAAAATAATTGTTTGGTTACAAGGCATGAAGGCTTTCTCTGTCAACTGGTACAGGACAGGGTTTGCCCTCAACTTTTTCGGTGGCAAGCCAGCATTATCACAACGCACACACATCACTTTGATAAAACCAAGCTGGCAAATATCTGTATTTTTCTTTGCTTACCCTCCTGACTGCGTCAAGTTCATCTTCAGTGTCAATCTCACTGGTCCCCATCGAGTCTCCTCCGGTCGCATTCCCTCGCACTCCTATAACACACAAATATTTTGGGCTCATTTAATCATTTCTGTCACCAAGGCCGTATCCAAATTGGCGGCTACAGCTACGGCTACGACTGCTGCTAAGGGTGTTGCCAAGGACATCCTATACTTCAAATGCATGATGACATGGACATCTAGCCGCAGACGTAGCTGTAGCTGCTGATTCGGACACGGCCTAAGTTGTGTACAATTTTCATGAATTTCTAGATTTAATAGATGTTAATTTTGCAAAGGGGATAAAGACTATTACTTTTTAGAAATTCCAGGTGAAGATTGGAGCCAGTCCAAATCTTTGAAAGAGTAAGCTTTCACATTAAAAAAAATCCTTATTTTTGTTGTGATCATCACCCTTACTAAAAAAATGAAAACAAGAAAGGGAGCACCCCATGCAGCCTCTTTGCTTATAACCAAGCATTCTCTTGAAAATATTTTGTCTGAATGTAAAAAATGCGGTGGACCTTGAACGTTTTGTTTTTGTCACAATTTACGCCAAACTAACCTGGCTCAAAGTCGCTGTTGATCCCTTGTCCATCCAGGAACCCATTGCTGAAATGTGGCTGGTTGAAACTGCCATCAATTTGAAGAAGGCTTGTTGATAGATCTAGTAATAACGACAAATTAAATAATAATGAGTGTAACCAGAAATATTGAGATAAAGTTCACTAATATTTATTTCCATGTTTGAATGAGCAATTTCAACTTGGCACACGTTGTTCTCGGAAACCAAAGTTACAGCAGGGTTGCCTTTGACATTTTTTCAGTGACTAGCCGGCAGGACCCTTTCCGCTTTTCATATCACTGGTCCGTCAGCTTGGCAATAATTCATAGTACATAGGGATGCTTTTCAACACTCTTACTAGCCAGCCCGGACCACTTGGAAAGAGTTGTGACTGGTAACCAGGTGTTTTCACTGGCACTTGGCCAGCAGACCAGTGTTAAGGGAGAACGCTGTCCGGGAGAAGTCAGCAGCAAACAAAATTCAAACAAACAAACAAAGGTGTAGGCCTTCCCCCCCCCCCCAATGGGACAGGGCTAAGTATCCAGGACTTCAGGGTCAGAGGAAAAAACAGGTTTACAGAAGCTTCTCTGCCCCCCCCCCCCAGATTTGCAAGGAATTGTCCTTCTAAAATCACCCAGAATACCATAGTATATGACTGGCCATGTTGATCCGAATGGGTGTTGCTGTACACTTACAGTAAATCCATCTAGTTTGGATATAACCTAGGGACGAGTTGTGAATTGGGGCGAGAAGCGGGGGGGGGGGGGGGGGGGGCGGTAGATGATGATGTCATACACACCTGCCATTGAGTCTAGCTGTAGTATCCCCAGTGAGGAGGTGCTCTGTGCGCTCACGGTAGACATCTGGGACGACAACAAGCTGTCCTCGGGAGGATTGTCCCTGAACAAGCAAACAGACAAGCAAAAAATCAAATAAAACAAAAATGTCCCAATCAAACTGTGAACATTCTCGAAATAAAGTTTGATACATCATTGTGTTTTGGAAAGAGTACATTCATTCCAAAGTGTCTGCCAGGATTTTTCACTGGTCCGTCAGATTTTTCACTAGTCCGTAAATCAAGTAATAGGGATTCTTTTCATTACTGAACTAGACAGCCGGACCACTTGGAGTGAACTTTAACTGGTCCTCCTGTCTTGACTGGCATTGTTTAGAAAGAACGCTGCATGTATTTTGTGCAACTCATAATGTAGTTATTTTATTGTACACGTACCAAATGGAACATTCCAGCAGTGTTTTTGAGGTACTTTTTCTCAAACATGGTACTAGTATTTCAAACAGAACTACATGTGTTTCTCAGGGCAGTTGGTACATGTAGTAGTATCAGCTTTGTAAAAAGCAGTCTTTCATATTAAAGATTTATTTCCTGTTTGAATCACAAACTCACAATGTACATTAAGATCTAAAACTCACGGACTTGTTTAAGTTTTTCATTTTTCAGTTGCAACACTTTTTACGTAAATGAAGTCAAGAAACTCACTGCTGCCATGGAAAGGGTGACAGCTGTGTTACTCAAGTTCAATACAGGTGAACTCCTTGCCAAAACAGCTCAACTGCCAGCAAGGAAATTGCCCATTTAAGGCTCAGGAAATGACTCCCGGCTAAGACAATAATACCCGCCTTACTGCAACATGTGGTGGCATGCCAAGTTGTTCAATAACAGGACTAGGTTAGGCTTATGATCAACAGTAAAGAGCCACCATCCTTAAGCCTCTACCCAACCTAACATGGCTCAAAACTAACACTGACAGGGCTCAAATTTGGGGGGAAATCCACAAGACCACAGGACTTGTATCTCAAAATGTTTACTGGACCAGAAATAAGTTTACAAGACCAGATTCAAACCGAGAAAAGACTTCCTTGCACAGTTTAACTTGCATTTAATTGAACAGGCACTAAGACATATAAGAGAAGATTTACCTCATTTGTCTTTTAGGGTATTAAGTATATTTCAAATCATTACTCAAAGTCAACAATTGAACATAATTTGTTTCTGCTCAAGATATTATAGAGGCCAGTGATTTTAGCGTTGGGCCGGGTAAATTAACTAAAAACCATGACAAGTCCAGCCGTATTCTGTTTTTCAGTTGAATAATAATACCTCACTGTGTAAAATCTTTAAATTCTGTTGCAAGTACATGTATGAAAAGATAATCACCCACAGTACAAATGAAAGAAATTTTCTCTTAGTGCTTGTTCAAAAACAGTTTTTATACTCGGGGTTCTGCCCACAGTGGTCGGTGCCGGAAAACCCGCCCGGCTCTCAGGATTCTCCAACCACCACTGGCAGAATTTTTCTCTGTTTCCGACCACCACACATTTTCCAAATTTTTAAATTACACTTGCAATTGCCTTTCAAAGGTTTTCAATGAAATGTAAAATTGGTTATTTACCAGTAAAAATGGTATCCGAAGTCTATTTGTATGATCTACAGTTGTGTATCCTGTAACTGATCCATCTCGCAATGGTTTCCAGGGAAACATTTTTCCACCACTAAAGAAATCCTGGGCAGAACCCTGATACTGTGTAGTTTTTTTCTCCTTCTCATTTAAATTCTGGTCCAGTAGACATGTTGAGCTACATGTACAAGCCCTGCAGTCTCCCCCCCCCCCAAATTCCAGCCCTGCCTAACCACACCAAGACATCAAGTAATGCCTTAGATACTGGATTAGTATTACTGTCCAAATGCTGAAATGTAGTTCACGTACTCTCTCTAAAAACAAATTGCATTTCATAAGAAATGTCAGACAACAAATAAATCCTATATTATACAATCTAGCAGTTTATATATTTTAGACAGAATGGAGGACAAGTTTTGAAACGTGTGACTAATGACTTACAGACCCACTAAATGTCTTCTGTCAAGCCAGTAGGATCTGAAGCCCTTTTTACACAATGGAGAAGTAAACAATTCCTTCCAAAATTTTCATCAAAGTTTGCAAAATATTACAAAATGAGCTTTGAGTGAAAGTACACATAGTGTTAGCCAGAGGGGGTGTTTGGGTGTCTTTTGGACACCCTGTTTTAAATGTGGACACCCTGTTTTATCTGGCATACATGTAAATGTATTGTACATGTAAGTGAACAATTTGAACACTCAGTTTTTGAATTTCCAGCAAATTTTGACACCCTTTTACCAAACCCTGGCTAAAACCTTGAAAGTACAGCAATATTTTAGATCTCCTACATTCCGGGTAAGATTTTTTGCAAACATTTAGAAATTGTGCCAAGGCTATATTTTGTTATTAACTTGTGTACTGCCTTGCATGCTAAAATTGGTTGCTTGGTTAGGCAGTGCTGGACTAAAAACAATGTTAGATCTTGATGTCTTTGAATGCCATACACAGTGTTCTCCAACACGTACAGTAAGGGTGGCGCACCACCAAGCTCTCTGTGGCACCCGTCACGCTTTATGAGGTCGCTGCCAAGGTTAAAAAAACGCCTGCCAAATTTGCTTCCCACTTTGATTGAAGTTCATGCATTTCAGAGTTCAAATGCAATCTTTAAAACCTTTGCTCAAAGTAGTCAGGATGAAGTGGCCATCAGGAATCACCTCAGAGTGCATCACCATGATCACAGACCATGCACAATCAAAATTGTCCAGGCCTTCAGGCGAGCCCTGGACCCCTAAAGGCTTGACACTCGATTAGCCTCCCCCCCCCCCCCCCCCCCGTCCCCAGTGCCAACCTTTATTTTTCAAAGTTGGAGAACACTGCCTAAATGTAATTTAACATCATCAACATGTGAACACCTCGAACATCAAACTAAGATTCAAAAATTAAGAAGGGTTTGGGGTAGGGGGATTTTGTACAAAATATGAATGTAAGATCTTACTTTATGAGTTTGCGTCCTGTTGAGACATACATGGGGTCACCCACAAAACCAAAGGATGACCTTAACGTGTCATCAAAGGTCATCCTATGTACTGCCTCTGCCTCAATCGTCTCATCATTCCCTAGACTGTAGCGGTCTGAATAGATGTCGTTCTGTCTCAGTGCATCCATTATTTTCTACGGATACAAATTATGAAATGACAAATTATTTATAACACCCTTTACAGAGATTCTGCCTTTTGATTGGTTTAGAGCACGTCACATGATACTGTACACATGTCATATTTTTACTACACGTACCTGTAGGAAACATTGTACAATAACCATATCAACCAATGTACTATACCCATGGCAACCAATGTACTTTACCCATAACAACCAATGTACTATACCAATAGAAACCAATGTACATGTACTAAACCCCTAGAAACCAATTATCTAAACAAATAGAAGCAAATGTACTAAACCAATAGCACCGATGTACTACACCCATAGCAACCAACGTACAATACCCATAGCAACCGATGTAAAACTCATAGAAACCAACATGTACTATACCCATATAAACCAACATGTACTACACCCATAGAAACCGACATGTACTATACCCATAGCAACAGCAGCTTCATGGTACCTAGACGTCTAGGCACATAATGGGTGTTATAAAACAGATTCTGATTGCTTTTACTCGTGCTACGAGGTTAAAACTACGACTTCCTCGGTGATCCCTGAGCAGTCTAATTTCTCTAGTCGCTCCGCCTTGGGAGAATTAGAAGTCATAGTTTTAACCATGGCACTCGAAGCAGTCAATATTTGTTTTATTAACACCCTAGACCCATACATACATTTGTATACTATTACATACGGTATCAGTAAATAATTGTGAAATGGCAAGAACAAAATTAAAACAAGGCTACCTTTGGTTCTACTCTCAGGCCTACACCGTGGTTTGATTTAAGCAATAGACCCTTCCCATGAAATATGCAAATTGAACATCGTGCGTGCGCACTCTCCCTACTGGTTGGCAAAATGAGTGAACATCGCGCCTTTTTGCATGGGACTGATGGTGGCGTGACGCACACGCGTTTGTGCGTCTGCCTTGTGCACAACTCTATGGCGTTTGCCAACCAGCAGCGTCTGTACGCATGCGTGAATGTAATTAGCATATTTCATGGGAAGGGTCTATTGTTGCGTCAACTATAAATCCATAATGAATTTGAATTTATTTAGTGAATTGGGGTGCTGTCAATGGGTATTGTGGTCAAATTGAGACCAGCGTATTATTACAGTAAAGCCTTTGTTGGCTTGATTTAAACATATATTCAGGGCTCTGCTCACAGTGGTTGGTGCCGGAAAACCCGCCAGGCACTCAGGATTCCCCAACCACCACTGGCAGAATTTTCTCTGTTTCCGAGCACCACACATTTTCCAAATTTTGTAATTACACTTGCAATTTCCTTTCAAAGGTTTTCAACGAAATATAAAGTTGGGTATTTTCCAGTAAAAAAGGTATCCAAAGCCATTAATTTTGAGTACTTCTTTGATTTGAGTTTATTTATATGATCTACCGTGTAACTGATCCGCCTTGCAATGGTTCCAGGGGAACATTTTTCCACCACTAAAGAAATCCTGGGCAGAACCCTGTATGTTATATATTGAGTTTGGCTTGGGGGTAAACCTTGAAAGGGTATTGACCTTTATGAAATAGAAACAATCCACATCACACGAGCTTTCAGGTAGGAAATGATGAATACGAGTCATATCCCAGGAGTTTCTTTTCCCTCAAACTTCAGGGTTTACCCTTAACTTATTCAGTGACTAGCCAGCGGGACCTGTGTTAGCTTTGGCATTTCACTAGTCTGTCAGCTTTTTCACTAGTCCTTATTTCGTATTAAACAGGGATGCTTTTTAACTAGCCAGTCGGCGGACCACTTGGCCTTGGAGAGAATTTCACTGGTCCTCAGGGAGACTCTGATCTTGTATTTTAATCATCCATCAAATGCCAACCTTTGGTGAATTCATTCTGATTTATACGTGTTAATAATACTTTTTTTTTTCAGTGTGACATCATGACATCAGCCAGTCAGACTTGAGAAAGTTCAAGTAATTTTTATTGTTTACATGTATTTCTGTTCGGACCATAGAGTTATATAGAAGAACTAGAGGGCGCACTAGCCAAGTTACGTGACTCGTCGCGCGGGTGGTGCGGCCATGTTTTAAGTACCACTACCATTACTATACTGTACGCAAAACAACATCATGAAAAAAATGAACATGCGTGCATTTACCATACGCACATCGTATACTTCGTACTCAATTTTGCCCTCTATTAAATGGCGCTCGTGTCTCCTTGCGGTCCCGGCGCATTTGTGCACGCAGTATTGCCAGTGCGCCCTCTAGTTCTTATATATAACTCTATGGTTTGGACACAAGAAGCATGAGCCAAGTGTCAGTTGCTACACACCCAACAGATAACGTCAGATCATGGCATACTTTACTTCCTGCACAGTATGCTGATGAAACGAATACAATAAATAGGAAAGTTCTACAGTCCTTGTTATTCAGCCACATAATACAATTGCAAGAAATGGAGAAATGAATGTTTGTAAAAGGCTGTGGTGATATTAAATGGAGGCATCTTGTTGAAAACTACATCTTATGGCCTCAAATAAACACAAACACTTAACAAAAATAAACACACGAACAGGTTGAACAATACCAGTAAAAGACACCCCAAAATAAACGATACCGTAGCAACAAGTAGCAACAAGCCACACCATCAGCAGTCTACTTTTCATCAACTTGGGTTCCCAATTAGTGTGTAGACATTGGTAGATCTTCGCGGTTATCAAAACCCTCAACCTATGGAGCATTGGTACTCCTAGAACTATGACTATGCAGATCGAACCTCATAGTTCTAGGACTCAGGAGTAAGGAATTGGGAGGATCAAGGGTTACGATTATCACAATAATCCCAATAATAACTTTAGATTCAAGAACAACCCGTCCCGTGTCATTGTCATACTCATGAGTCACGTTGTAACTTGTAAATATTTAATTTTGTCAGTTTCTCAGATATGTTGATATTCCTTAATAAATTATGTTTTAAAAATGTAATAGCATTAATTATCAAATAATGAAATATCAATAAAAAATTTAGATGACAGACAGGATGAGATTGAGATGCGCAGCAGAAGTAATGCAATCATCCATGTGGTTCATCTATTTTAAGTCATGCAAAAGTTGGGTTGGTCTTGTTGTCATAGTGGTGCAGGAATGATACTTATTGATTAATTACATAATAATAAACATGCATGGGAGTTTTCAGCGTACACTGCCGTTCAGACAGCAGAGTACGTGTACAACTTTAGTGTGTCACCGGGTGACTCACTCATTCAGTCTAACTCGGTCATTTGACAACAAAAACATTATGAAAATTGCAACTGGATTTGTGAGCGAAATTTTATAACTTCTCAACCGAACCTAAACATTCTCCACGGCTTTATCAATACTCAAGAACACGTGCATTACAGTTGTCTTGGTTTAATAACCGGTACATGTCTACATAATGAATTTATTACCTTTTTGTTTCACCGTTGCTCCTGGTTTTGGTCAGACTCCGTCGCCATGTTTCTCTGTAATGTAAATTTTGTATTACCGCCCTGTGGGAAAACGCGTGAATTCTCGTGAGAAGTGAATGGAGCGCGTGATTTAGTCCTGTTGACAGCTAATAAATTTATGTTTGTTAACACTGCAGTGAATCTTTTAAACAATTTTGAAATTATATTTCCTGCACATTAATTTGGAATACAGTGACAATTTGACAATTTTTACAGATACTTTTAGTTTCAATTTTGTTTTTTTTATAATTTAGACTACCTGACCTGAGTTAGAGAATTCTACCCCCATTTTCTGTGATATAAATTTTCTTTTAAAAGCTATAATTATTGTATAAGGATATAAGGACAGGCACTTAAAGAGGCCCAAAGATTTGATTTCATTGGACATACACATAGAGCTATATGGACATACAGTAACTGATAAGAGTAATGCTGGTAGTGCGGTATGGTTTCCATATCTGTGTTATGATTGGTCCACCCCCGAAGTGACGTATTGGTCACCTACCAAACTTTCGACGGTCTGCCGTCCGCCCCCCCCCCCCCCCCCCCCGCTGGATATGGATGACGATGATGTACATGTACATGTACATGGTACCGTGTGTGTATGACGTGAATGGATGCGATTGCGAGGTCAAGTTATTCACGAGCCTCGAAGTGAGACGTCAGATGTTAAGGCTAAAATTATTGGAACCTTTTATGATTTTTTTTATTCGGGAATGTTTTTTTAAGTCAGTTGATGAGTCAGTTGAATTCCTACCATGAACAACTGGTTTTTTTTTAATGACAACAAGGTCGTTCTTTTAATAGAATGGCGCCCTCAACTTGAAAAACTTCAGACCAATCATTTTTCTCACGCCGTGTGTATGTCATGCGAAATTATTTTAGCACAAGATTTTTGGACTTTGGAGGAAAACAAAACTGGCAAAATCAAGGTATGTTTGTTTGCATATTAATTATAGGTGTAGCATCGACTACGACGAGGATAGAAGGGCGAGAGGGGGGGGGATTGAAACAGCCAAAACCATGACAAACGGTTACCCAATTTACTTGAATTAGTCATCTGGTCATCATCCAGCATACACTTTAACTAAACACACAGTTAAAATTATTTAAAAAACATATTTTTCTCATACATGAATGATCAAATGGCAGCATTTTTTTTATTTATTTAAAAGCAGACAAACAATGAAATCGAATTTTGTTTCAATTCTGTTTCAGGCAGACTTGTTGGCTGATCTTGTGAGCGCAACTCCAAGATAAACTTCAGAGAGCATTGTCAATTTTATCAATAGATTTCAAGTTGTTTTTAAAGTGAACGTTAGACAAGATGGCTTTTTGGTCCGAGTTAATCAATGTGCTCGCCAAACGGAGGGTCATGATCTTAGCCACGGCAGCGGTTGTAGGGGTAACAGTGGGTGGCTACCTGCACCTTAGACGCAAGTTGAGTACGTCTGGAGATGGGACAAGGTAATCATTTCAACTAGGCAGGAGGAAGGATCCTGCCCCACTGTTCATTTTTTTAATAAAATAAAAAGTCAAGAATGAAATCACCATGTAAAGCAGTTGTTGTGTACTTCAAGAATTATGAGGTTGTTCACTGGAGCAGGCATGATATTTTGAATTCCTACTTTATATCTGATTTCTGATTTTTTTTCACCTTTGGGAAAAATCAGCAAACTCTTTTTTTTATATTAAATTTATTTGTGAGACAAGTCTATTAAAGCCTACGTAGTTCAGCCCTTATTATACTCAATAATGTGCATGCCTTTTTCCCCAAGGCCCTAATATCATGCCTGCTACTGAAGACGAGAGCGAAACAACCTCACAGTTCTATAAAAACTTGGTGCGGGTCAAATGTATCAATGACAATGTCTAGCCTCTTCTCCCCCACTCCTGGTTTCAAAAATATTGGGTATGACTACAGAATTAACATACTATATTACTAGAATGGTTAATAGTTAAAACAAAAAGCTAAACAAAACTTTTACCACAAATTAGTCTGAATAGAAATGGCTAGTTTCAGTACTATCAAAAACTGGTATTTTGCATTCACTTAATCTTGAAAGAAATTATAATGTCAAATGAAACATTTATTTGATTATCTCCCTGGTTTACTTCCAACAGGCGGATCTAGCAATGAGACACCTTTTCTGTCTTGACAATGGTGCATCCTTCACTGAAAGATTCTTTAACGACAAGGATGATCCACCTAAACAGCTGTAGACTCGAGATGGAAAAGTCTACCGAAGCAACAAATGTGAGGACATTCTTAAAGAGAGCAATCAGCAGTGATCGAAGGCAGACTGGTAAATAGTATTAGTCCCCTTGCAAAGGTCAGGGTCAAACAACCGGAATATGCTATGCACCATGCACAACTCTCAGCCAATGATAGAGATCTTATCTTCCTTTGACCTGGGTGAGGGCGCTGTTTGTTATTATAGGTAGGTCATAGGTTGGTTTTTGTCAAAGTAATGCTGATTTGAGGCAAAGTTATCGAGAAAGATACAGTACTAAAAGTCACCTGTGAAAATCTCAGTTGAATGCAGCGCCTACTTGTTGAGAGAACAGCAAAGTATTTTGATCAAAAACATTAAATCCATCCACGTTTAGCGAGGTGACCGAGGGTACCATCTGCATCTCTGGATGTATTGAGGGCAGCATTCAAACGGTACCCCGCATACAACAGTGACAATGGCAGTTTCACATCATGAAAGGGACCAGACTGTCTTTTCCTTTCAGCCTCATTTTGGTGACATTGGGTCGAACTGAAAGAAAGCAAGATGGCCGCACCATGATATAGGTCAATTAAATAATACGAAATTCATTATTTCTGTAAAACAGTGGGAATAGACCTTTATGCATTGACGTCATCAAGCCGTCATCTTAGAGGTAAAACGATGATGAAACAATGGAAAACACACATCTATATTACAGGATCAGCCAATGAGCTACCTTCGTTTGACCTCTAACCGAGGGCGCCCTACTCAAATGACGCCATATGCATAACGTCTATATCTTTTGGAAATTGAAATGCTTGTTGTCTTTCAGGTCTTCCTTCACAAGTAAAAACAAATGATCCAAAACAATAACAAATGAATACAATAAACTAAAACAAATTGGTGTCTGTACATAATTGTTCAGTTTAATTTCTACAGGTAAGTTTACGGAACAAAAAACACTGTAAACCCACAGAATTAATTCCACATAATTGTTTATGACTTATGTTAACGTTATTCTATGAAGGTAATGTTTCTAAATCGGATCTTAATTTATTGGGCAAGAACTGGCCACAGTAAAGATTTTTTTAATTTTGTTTACTCTTCTTCTTCTTCTTCTTCTTATTCTTGGATAATGAGGATTTCCTGCTTGATTTACTTTCAGGGATTTATTTTTTTCATTGGAAGAAACATTGCGCTAAATTTGTGGAAACAAAGTAAGAAACAAGAATTGGAAGCAAACTGATACCGAACTCGCATCTGCCCTCTTTTTTGGGGAGGGGGAAATTTACCCAAGCTCCACTGACTCCTTTCGTTGCCTACAAAACCAGGTGCATGCCCCTCTCCTCCAACCCATACTTTAAAAAACATACATATATTTTTATTTTCACTTAATTTTAAATGTTACCCATTTGTACCTTTCTTTTTTATTTCTAATAAATGAATGGTCAAAAGTTGCTAGCAACAGTTTGTTTTACAATTATTGTTACACAATTGATAATTTTGTATACAACATTGCTACTTTTTACAAAGTTGATGTATGTAGATTGTACAGTTTATGTCTAAGTATTTAATACACATTTTTGTTGATTTTAATAACAGTTTCCAAGCATTAAATTCAACATTTCCTTGTCTTAAGGAAGCAAGTCACTTATGACACTTTAACAGTTTTAACAGTATAAATGTTAGGCTAAATTTAAAATTGCAAAATATGAATTTCTTAAAATTACATGCAACTCAAACTTGCATTTAAACTTGCATTTTCAATAGTCACACTAAATGCAGGGATTTTACTACTCGCTGGACCACTGACCTGGGCTCAATTATTTCATAGAGCTGCTTCCAAAAGCACAAAAAGTAGCTAAGCATGACTAATAAATGCTTGCCAGAGAGAAGGTTGCCAGCCAAAACACCATTTCACATGTACCATCTGTGACTGGTATCCTGCTCATCTTTGCTGAGCAGAAAGTTGTTCAGCACGTTTTGCTGCTTCTTGAGCAGCTCTATGAAATTGGGCCCGGAGTATATTAATTCAGAGCTGCCAACTCTCCCTGATTCTGCAAAAAGGTTCCTTGAAAATAAACCAATCTTTCCTTGTTCTGATAAACAAATTTGAAAATCTCCCTGATTCAGGAACCTTTTTCCCTACTATGTTGAAAGTAGTTCTAAATATATCCCTGATTGTTGCACAAAATCTCCTTGATTACAAGACATAAATGTTGGCAGCTCTGTTAATCTCAACACTGGGTCAGCATCATAAAAACCAAACAAGTCCTGCAGTCTAGTGTTTTCCCCAAAACATACTTTTTAAAACTTACCAAAGCATACTTTGGCTTTTCAAGTCCAAACTAATTATTAGTCTTGTAAAAAAAAGGTAAAAATTTAAATTCTGAGCAACAGGAATAACTGTTTTCTTGAAATTCAAGACCCAAACAGGCTTGTGTCATTGTCACTTAAGGTTCACACAAGAGCCTCGGGTGCATTTTCGTAGAAGTAACCAATAACTGTTTCGGTTGAATTGGCCATTGGTTAATCAATAGCCCCATGGTTACTGGTTACGACCGCAAAGACACACCCCCTCAAACATGTCCCAATGCATGGTCACCACTTAGTGCACAAAGGACTCCATCGGCAACCACCATGGCGTGCTGATTTAGAAGCAATGCGGTACACAACATGTAAAACCTTTCATAGTTACACGTTAACTACAGACACAGCATCCAACTGGCAACTTGACGTAGTGAGCTGTTCTTGGTTTCCCAAGATGCAATTATGTGGTATGATATTTTCAAGATGGCGTTTGTGCATATGGCCTATATAGACCTTTCTATTGCAACGACACAGGCCAAGTTTTTGCCAACCAAGGTTGGAAAACTGGAAAGCCATAAATGCAAAGCAAAAACAGATAGCCACAGTTTGTAACAATGTTACACAAATATTCAAAAATACTGTTGAATTTGTTGGAAACAAAGCAACTAACCTTGGGATGTATTTGTGTTAAATAAAAAGTGTTGAATTTGGTCACATTATCTGTTACACGACTGAATTGTTTGCCAACATTTGGCTTTCCATGCCAACCAGCGCAATTTGGTTATCAACAATGGAAATGTCTATAAGGTACAGCAGATATCCTCGTTTATGGAAACAAGGTTCCAACCTTGATAAAGGTGTATATTTCAATTAAGATAGTCTGGGTACCGACAAAATACCCTGTAACTGTAAGCATTTAAAAATAAAGGAGTCATCTAAAAAAAATTATCTACAACTCGTCACTTACATTATTATCCATAAAATATAGTTGCTCTTTTATAATATTTATAAATAAAAATCTGTGCATGTGATTTTCATTTAGATTAAACTGACAAATTAGTAACATTCATTGATGACAGCAAATAAACAGCACTGTGAAAAACAAAAAAATGGTTTCTCTATCTGCAGAATAAATCAAAGGGAACCGGAAATGTAAAAATGTGAATTCACAGCCAAATACATAGCTGTTGATTGTCAATACATAGTGTAAATGTAAAAAATTAAAAATGTGGATAATGTGTTTGCTTTGTTAAAGGTAAGGTCATAGATTATTTTTTTGTAATTGAATGCTGTCTTATTGGCCACATTATCAAGAAAGAAAAATAAAAGTCACCTGTCATTTTCCCCCACCAATCCCATACACATAATGTCTATGACCAATCCTGGGGTGGAGGGGGGGGGGGTATAAATTACAAACAGCGCCCTCTATGTTTATTCATTACACATGCATGTACAGTGTACATACCGTACATCCGAACATTGGTTGTGTGTACGCACACAAAAAAAAACACCATGGTCTTGGAACCAAGAATGGGTGTAGCCATTTTACATCTTCAAATTAAATCAAAGAGTGGGAGTCAACGAGAAATTACTCTGGTCCCGTTTCTATGCATTTATAGTGTGCCTCGATAACAGTTCTTATAGAAAAACATATATTTTGGAAGATAGCCATGCAGCATGACATGGACAATCTGGGACAACTGTGAATATTAATTTTCTAGGTCCGCATAACTGTTGACCTTTGAACTTTGCAGTGTCATGGATGGTATAAGTCTTCTGGAAGCGTGTAATCATTTAAACCATTTTATAATTCACCCAACTTTTCATTGTAAGATCGCATTTTTAGAAGGTAAAAGTCAGTATGGATATATTTGTCGGCAGATGTGTGCTGATTTCTCTTGCCTTGCAAGGGAAAATGCATATGCAGTCCTGAATTTTTGCCTTGAAACGGACAAAAGCCATTTCCATTTCGCAAAGGGCACTCACACTGGAAAATCTTAAAGTCTATGGGAAACTGGGCAGTGGGGGCCATGGCCTCCGTGTCCTCCGTGTAATTCCAGGCCTGAAAGAGATCTAAATTCATATGAAAGTTGAAAAACAGATATGTTCCTCAGGATGGTTGGTACAGGTACAAACCTTACACCAAGCTCCCAGATTAAAATCAAATTTTGGATGACCACATAACAGTCGGCCTACAATGCCTTTAAAAAACTCAGATAACTTGACCGTTTCTAAAGACAGGCCTTGAATTAAATGGAGGCCTTGGCCTTACCGCCCCTTCAGAAGTTCCCATAGACTTTCAGATTTTTTAAATGGAAGTGCCCTTAGCAAAATGAAAATGGCCTTGCCCTCCTAAAAAGATGAAATTCCAGGCCTGTAAGGATTTCAGTGAAGTACCTCTCCTCTTAGCAGATGCCGTATGGGTGGTTGTTCTTTACGTCAGAGTACAACTCAAAGATTTATTTGTCTCGAAGAGATGATTGTAGGACTTTGGCTAATACTGCATCTTCATCATCGTTATAATCCTGTCAAGGAGGATAAGTTAGTGCATCAAGTAAGAGAAAGATCAATGGCAAAAATTAGAGTTATGCACGTACATCTATTTTCCTTAAAACGGTTAAATGGAACTTTTGACTTCAGTTTATGGGTGAGAAGAAGCAGAATGCCTGGTATCACGCTCTAAAACATCCTGATAGGAGGAATCAGGTCGAACCCAACGGTGGCACATTTACCACAAAAGTATCTGTAGAATAGACAAAGGCTGGCTGCAGACCTACGGTGGGAAAGAGGTTGTCTTCCGGGATAAGTGTTCTGAGCTCAATTTCTCAAAGCACTAAGATTCATCTTAAGAAGAGTTGTCAATATCACGATAGTGATTAGTTCTGTGGCATCACACTTTGCTTAGCATTTTTAAGATTAAGACACAGTTAATATCAATCTTAACTCTTTGCGAAATTAGCCCCAGGGCTCTTTTACATGCACTACCCATCCTAGTATCAAACAGAACTAATTATGGTAAAAAAAATAATTTAGACAATGCCACAGGCATTGTGAATTACCAGGTGGGGATTCGAACCCACTTTATGACGAAGCTTGAACATGGTGCATTGGACCACTCCACCACATCAACCCACAGGATTAGAGTCACAGATCTTTTTAAGGCTGTCCGAATTGGTGGCTATAGCTACGGCTTGATCGCCGCTTCATCACACTCTGAAGTATAGGACATCCTTAGCAACAGACGTAGCTGTAGCCATAGCCACTAATTTCAGATACGGCCTAACATTAAGAAAAATCTTGCACTCACCACATATGTGTGATACTCAAACTTATGGCGAAGATTTAGGTGTTGGATGAAGTTATTGCTACGGTAGTTGGGATCGCCCCAGGGCATGGAGGCACATACGGGGCAGACGACAGAGGCATTGTTCCCGCTATGCTCCTTGTTACAATGTCTGTTTAAATCATTGCTATCAAGGTTTTTCACACCGCAGAGAGGGCACTGGAACGTGGCCCTGTTTGGAACGTCGCTGGGAAAAAAAAAAAGGGAAAACAAAAAACATGGTAAGAAAAACAACTTAAAATAAAATACCAAAGAATAATCCACATTAGAAGGGGCAAGACCAAAGTTTAACAGTTTTCTAAGTGAAGGAAATTTAAGCAGATGCAAGAATAGATGGATCTGCTAGAATGCACTGAATCCAATGTGTATTTGACACTGAAAATGGTTAACAGAATACTTGCATGCAGGGCCCAAATTCATCGAGCTGCTTTTTAAGCACAAAAAGTAGCAAAGCAAAACAAAATTATCCTTACCGGAATAAGATTACCAGCCAAAATACCATTCAACATGTACCATTTGTGACTGGTGTCCTGCTCTTTTTCGCTTAGCAGAAAATTGGTTAAGCACTATTTGCTGCTCTGTGAAATTAGGCCCTACAAGGTCAGGGTCTAATTTCATAAAGGGGATTTTTAACTAGGTGATGGTAGAAGGACAAAGTGATAAAAGTGGGCCTCGGTACAGTAGAATCAACCAATTAGGGCCATTGAAACCACAGGGTCAAATGGAAGCTACTGGGCCCAAATTCATAGAGCTGCTAAGCACGAAAATATGCTTAGCATGAAATTTCTTCCTTGATAAAAACAGGATTACCAACCAAATTTCCATTTGTTGCATATTGCTTGTTAATGGTATTCAGCTGTTGTTTGCTTATACTGAAAATCACGTGGAAATTTGGCTGGTAATCCTGTTTTTATCGAGGTAAAAATTTCATGCTAAGCAAATTTTTATGCTAAGCAGCTCTATGAAATTGGGCCCTGGACTGTTGCTGGGGAAATATACAAGGGATTTAAAGTTAACAAATGCATCTATGATTATATAGAAGAAACCGCTACAACTTCACAGGTAAAAGCATGACACTTGTGCCCTTGAGCAAGGCACTTAACCATGATTGCTTCATAACAAGTTGGGAAGGTAGTGCATTCTGCTCTACCAGCCAGGCTCCTAGTGGATGATACCCATGCCTACATCTGTACCGACCGTGAAGGTGGTAACCCTGTTTCAGCCCCAGGAGTAGGTGGCAATGTGCCCTGGTGACAGTTGATTTGGGTCGACAGCCCAAATCAGTTAAGCATGACCCTCACCTTGAAGTGGCTATCCGGCCTTGTGAGCAAGGCGATGTTTCATTAAACAAAAATTATAACACAATACAAATGTTTGAATATGCATGAGACATGCACTGGCTAATTGGCCCCACAGATGTATTTTAGCTGATGGAAAGACACAAGAGGCAGGCAGAGATTAATTTCTTTCCTTAAACAAAATTACCTGGGAGGTTTATGCGAGGTAGCAGCTACAGGTCGAAACTTTGATGCCGAATCTGTTGTGTTATTTTTGAGTCTGGAGCAACTGAGTGAGTGACATCTGATTTTAGACAAAGACATCTGTACAAAAAAAAAGGGAGTTAAGGCTGTTAAAGGATGGGTTAGTAAATTGGCCGATATCCACAACTTTGGTAGAGCACCACTCTTACCAAATTTTTGCTATAAACATTTTTTTAGCAACTATTTAACCCTCTCGTTACTGAATTGTTTGACCTATCAAACGTGAAGCACACATTCTTACACATTCGCAAGCTTTCGTTCAAAGGCCATTTTTACAAACTCTATTATCTCCTTGAAGATATTGTTTTACAGCAAAATAAGTCCCTTTCATACAATCTTACTCTTTCCAATGTGGTAAGCTTGGGTATGGAAGGTTGTACATGGACAAAACTGCAGCTTTATTACAAAAGGCCTCTGTGCTCAGGCTTGAGTGTATTTGGTGTGTAAGCTTGGTCAACTAAAGTCACCTATGGTAAGAAGAGGGGTATGAGTGCAGTCGACTAAAGTCACCTATGGTAAGGAAGAGGGGGTATACATTTGTTAAGTGCAGTAGACTAAAGTCACTTATGGTAAGGAAGAGGGGGTATGAGTGCAGTCGACTAAAGTCATCTATGGTAAGGAAGAGCGGGTATGAGTGCAGTCAACTAAAGTCGCCTATGGTA
The DNA here is from genome assembly GCA_032158295.1 of Pycnopodia helianthoides. Classification (NCBI taxonomy): domain Eukaryota; kingdom Metazoa; phylum Echinodermata; class Asteroidea; order Forcipulatida; family Asteriidae; genus Pycnopodia; species Pycnopodia helianthoides. The sequence continues at coordinate 18,823,786 of CM063246.1, read as the reverse complement.
GGGAAGAGGGGGTATGATGGCAGTCGACTAAAGTCACCTAGGGTAAGGAAGAGGGGTATGAGTGCAGTAGACTAAAGTCACCTATGGTAAGGAAGAGCGGATATGAGTGCAGTCAACTAAAGTCGCCTATGGTAGGGAAGAGGGGGTATGATGGCAGTCGACTAAAGTCACCTAGGGTAAGGAAGAGGGGGTATGAGTGCAGTAGACTAAAGTCGCCTATTGTAAGGCAGGGGTTAATTTTGAGGGTGGAGGTTGGAGGACCCCAACAGTGGCAGCGCACAGCACTTGCACTTACAGATTGGTCTATAGGCCTACAGAAACGATGTTGAGAGTGAGAGAGAGAGCTTCTGTTTTTCATTTTAGAGAGAGAGAGAGAGAGAGAGAGAGAGGACAATGCTTGACCAGAACAAACTACCAGGATCCTCACAATCAGAAGGACCAATTGAAGAATTTTCGATTAAAATCATCCAACCGTTGATATTTCTGATACCCATGCTCATTGTGAGTAATCATGAAAATTCCACTCTACCTTTTTCTTGCAGCCGTTGCACACCGTCTTCGCTGATGCAATCTGCTTTTCGATGTTCTTTGCTTTAACCTTCTTCTTAGGGTCAAAGACCTTTCTACAAAGTGGGCAATTTGGTGAAGCGATTTCGAAATAGGGCAATAGACATTCTTCGCAGAACCTTAAGAAAGAGTAGATTAAAACATGATTGAATAAAAAGCTTTCATTTAAAAATGAAATATTTCCCCAGTGAGCATAAAATATAATTCTTTTTACTCAAAACATGCTCAGAATTGGCACCAGGGCAAGTCCACTCCCTTTACAATAACTTTTGAGTTAACTAATTAGTTTTTTGCGGACATTACACAACGATGTGCAAGACCTACAACTTTTATCCCAACAGAAAGTCATGTTTTTTTAATTCATGGAGCCCCACAACGTCCCAGACTTTAGTTGCAATATTATTACTTAGTTATCAAACAAGTGCGAGTGGAATACGTAGAAATATAGCGCTTCTGCGTTCCAGTATCCAACAAGGCTAAAAGGACAAGTTGGATATGGGACGCAGACACACTATGTTTTCTGTATTCCATGAGCATGTGTGTGATATCTTCAAGCAAACTTGACACCCAGAGCAACGCAATACGCAGTGTTGGAACTGCCGCACGTTTTGCGCATGCAGTACTTAGCTTAAGTATAGCGCAAAACGCGGAGTTAGAACAGCGCAATACGCAGGATGCGATATGGGCCGTGTGAAATAGGTTTATATCACACCTCTTGTTGCTATAGGTCAACCAATCAGAATCGAGGATTCAAGTGTGCTTGAAGATGATAGTTATAAACCTCAATCCTCCCGACGGTCGTAGGGACATGACCAAGAGCTACGATTATCACAGCTAGTATAGACAGCCACCATATATGACAATCGGCCAACAGAATGGTCTGCCATTTCAATTAACGACCAAAAATCACAAATCATCACTAATTATATACTCTCAATGTAAATGTCTCTCACAATAAAATGACTTTGGTATATAAAAAAAACTCAACTCTAAAGGCACTATTCGAAACTAAAGAACCGAAGATTAATTGCTTAAAAACTATTTGCAAACAAAACGTTTTGCAGTTAGTGAATACTTCTATTTCTAAGTTCTAATCATTGGCATACAAATGAGAAGCCTCAAAATTATCAAATGAAAAACAATGCCCTTTTTTGTAATCGTAAACTTACACATGTTCGCAACTGATTGCAACTGGTTTGCAGAACACCTCCAGGCAGATTGAGCACTTCAGGCAATCGTCCGTGGTGTCTGCTTGTGGTGCTAGCATCATCGCCATGGTTGAGCTGATGCTCGCTCGGCAGTCTGAATCAAAAACACAACAAGAAAATTAAGTAAAAATATAACATGAATAATGACAATTTTTTGTTGATATTTGTTATCCTTTTGATAGATTATTATTAATCAAAACAATGCAGAGTGAGAATTTTTTTAATTAACTTCCTTGAGTTGACCTTTCTTGACCAGTTGACTGTGAATGATGGTGAAATTACTAGTGACATTTACTGAGCTGATACTGTTGTTTTAGCTGAGGTCTTGTGCCTTGTTTTGTGCTCTTGTCGTGTTAATGTTGGTTTATTTGTTTCTCAAATATAGTTATAAACATTTATGCAGACAGCAAGAAACATCCTAATTCATTTAAACTCAATTCACTTTCCAATCCATACATAAAATAAACAATGGAACATAAACATAGAAGTAACGACTACAGACAAAGAATAAGTAATTAAATTTATACAATACAAAGCAAAACCAAAAAACACTTGAAAATGGAAGTGGAGGGGCCCATAAAAAGCAGAGCTTGTCAAGTACGGACCCCTAAGAAAATAAAGCAATGTTTGTGATTAATGAAGCACACAATGGGGCAAATGGTGGATAATGTTGCAAAAGCACAAACAATGGAATTATTTAAGAGATAAAAAAAACACAAAATATTAAAGGTAACTGAAAATTAAGGAACAGCTAAAATGAGGAATATTTCAATACCGGTATGTATGATCTAAATGAATGAATGATGTATTGACTTTGTCTGTTGTAATAATGTAGGTTAAACAAATTAACAAAATACTTGAATGTAACTATCTAGGATGGTAAATGGGTAAATAAAGAGAACAAGTAAGGTAGGTAATAAAAATCGTCAACAACAAATGAAAACATTGTAGGCCTACCTTGCACAAAAAGGGCACACACTCTCGGCCCACTCTGTCCACATTAAAAAGGTAAACATGAATGGTGATCGAGATAATTGTTGTACACCGCCCTCAAAAGTTGTTAACGGGTAAGGTCCGTGGTTAGCAACTCTAGAGGGCGGTATATTACAATAACTTGCGTGCAGAGCATGCACGATCCTACATGTCCTATGTGGTATTTAACACAGCAGCCAGGACAGGAGCTGGGTTTTTTCATATATAAAAAGAGCATGGAAAATAAGTAATTTTACCCGTGTTAAAGTTGAAATTTTACAGCTCCATTTAACAAATATGGCAAACGAACGCCATGGCGACGGTAGCGTTAAATCAAAGCTTTCCAAGCACTTGAGGGAGATGAAGGTATGTACGTTTTCAGTCGGCGACAGTCAGTCAGTGACGACAGTACAGTGGGGGAATTCATCAGGAGAGGGTTTTGCTAATGCCTGGCATGCCTGGCATGCCTGGATACCAATTGCTTAGATAGAATCTTGCTAGAAATCTTGGGTCGGTGGAAAGCCAAAGGCCTATAGATCCGCCACATCGGAGACCTAAATGTAGACACAAAGAAGAGGGGTATTTAATTTACAACAAATGATTTACTATGATATTGATAGAGTAATATTATAAAACTTATAAAAGCAAGGAGCACTGATGTTGGCTTGGAGTAGACCCAGTAACTGGGGCGCTGTACTCCTTTTTCAAAATTTTGACATTTTCTGTCGTACTAGCGCCCCAGCGAAACCTACCAAAAATATGGGGAAGTGCAATATTTTCATAAAAAATCAGAGATGTCACACCAAAAATGCCCCAGAATGACGGAAATACCCAACGAATTACCTTCAAAACTGCCAACTGGCCTCTCCATATGTTTAAGATGTAACACCAGGCATGAAATTGTACTCACGGAAATTTGTCCGGCTAAAAAAGGATGATTTTTGAGACATTCCCGGTTTCCGTTGATCATGTCCAGCCATATTTTTTTATCTGACTTCTCGCAACGAGAAGTCAGATGCATTGTGGGTCCGGCTGTTTATGAAAACCTGGTTTCGGGGAGTGAGGTCTGGCGCCCGGCAATGACCCACAATGCATCTGACTTCTCGTTGCGAGAAGTCAGATAAAAAAATATGGCTGGACATGATCAACGGAAACCGGGAATGTCTCAAAAATCATCCTTTTTTAGCCGGACAAATTTCCGTGAGTACAATTTCATGCCTGGTGTTACATCTTAAACATATGGAGAGGCCAGTTGGCAGTTTTGAAGGTAATTCGTTGGGCATTTCCGTCATTCTGGGGCATTTTTGGTGTGACATCTCTGATTTTTTATGAAAATATTGCACTTCCCCATATTTTTGGTAGGTTTCGCTGGGGCGCTAGTACGACAGAAAATGTCAAAATTTTGAAAAAGGAGTACAGCGCCCCAGTTACTGGGTCTAGGCTTGGAGTACGTACGACGAGTGTGTGTGGCATTATTTATTGGCAATAGAGTTAGAATATGTATTATGTATGGCATGTATGGCGGCATGTAGCCCCATAAATAGGGCCAATCCACTTTGTATCCTTGTCCCTACGCCTACTTATCTCTAAATTCTGAGACAATTTGTTGAATAGAAACCCATGTTTTTATGACAAGCTTTTTTCCCCCAGTTGTTACTTACCAAACATGCATGCCAAAGAGCAATTGTGGACAGCACATTAAGACGAAAATGTGCGCGCTCGCTTTGGTGTAATTTATCAATGAAATTCGGAGGCAATACGATGGAAATGACCGGCCCCTCCATGGAGTTTGCTGGTGAAACCTGAGGTAATCACTTCCAAGTCGACCAAAAACTGCTGAAGCACCGACTAGACGGTACAGACAGGTCATCATAGCGCTGTATGTCAGCGCATGTGCACCAGCAAACATCATGGATGCCGGTCAGTGGCCGAGCAATGAGGAGCACCGAACTCAAGCTCTGGTGTTTCTGATCAGCAGAGTGTGGGTAGAGACCCCGTATTGACAGTTGTGTCCTAAAGCAAGACACTTAAACAATTGTTAAATCCTAAAAATGTTGAAATCTTCATAACATATTGTTTTTTCCCTTACAGTTTATGCAACGGAGTCAAGAAAATGACATCCTAAAGGAAAATGAGGAAGAAGAACGACGCAGGGTGGATGAGACACACTGGGTTCTTGACCTTCCAGAAATAACAGCAAAGGAGTAAGAAAAGGCTGTATTTTTTTCTATAAATACATTATGAAAATTTGACATTTGCCCGGCTGATGGCAAAATACTAGAATTCTAGGAAGATCCCAAAGTGTAACAAACAAAAAAGTGCTTGCTATTTAGTATAAAAGACGATATTAAACCTTGTATAATTCTTTGATTGCAGGAGCAAATATGAGGTGGAGTTGAGCCATGCTGTGTGTATAAGATTTGATGTTTGGCCGGATGTCGTTCAAAGGAATGAACCCAGAAGTCGAAGTAAGTTAAAACCAGACAATCGTTTCTTTATCCCCATTATTCAACTAGAACAATGGTTCCTTTGATCTCTTCTGTTTAGTCTGTATCAGAATTGGATGCTAAAGCTGCAGATTGACCACTGCTACGGCTACGGCTATGGCTGGATTCTGGCTTCATCATGTATTGAAGTTCTGAGCCCCTGCCCCTGTCGCCTTATCCCTATAGTATACTAGATGTAGTGTGTCTTGGCCGAGATGTCAAGCGCACTTCACTCAAGCTCTGGTGTTTCTGATCAGTAGAGTGGTGGGTTTGAGTCCTGGTCTTGACGCTTGTGTCCTTAAGTAAGACACCTAACCGTTTTTGCTTTGTCTTTTGGATGGGATGTAAAGTTGTAGGTCCCGTGTGTTGTGTAATGTTCTTTTCTGTTCATTTTTAGAAAATTATGCACAATGTAGTAGCTGAGGATCAGGAAAAAAAATCAGAGCAGAAAGAGCGAGAAATGATGGTATCCGATGAAGAAATGGCCAGAAGGTGGGTTTTAGATCTATGAATCTTCATTGGTGCACCCACTAAATAGGCAGTAAACAGAGCGTCGGCCTCATTAACTTTTTTGTATGCCCTCAAAATGTTCTATATTAGACAGATTTGAGAGCCCCCAAAAAGTGTTTCAGTGTAAAAATGTTGCCCAATTGTGACCTGGGGGTTGTTGACTTCCAACTTTAGGTATTTTGGATGACATAAGCCCTGAAATAAACGGTCCTATTTACTGAGAGGTGTAGGGAAATTTTTCAAGATTGATGCTTGGACGTTTTGCAAATTGCACCTGTGTAGGGGTGTTTTTATTTGGAGGGAGAATTGACGTTCCCAGGGACTCCCCATATCAAATCGAGGGAAAATAAAAGTTTCAGAGTCAATTAATAATTTTTCCTTTACTGTAAAAAGCTGTGAGACTTCTAAGTATTTTTCGTGTATTTTTGAATATTTAGCATTTTGCGCTGTATGCTATAGGAGTTTATTTAGTGGGGTGCACCTTCATACTAACAAACTCCCTCCCCCTTTACTGCAAGAACAGGTTTCTATTTCTATTGACACTTGACTGGGTGAAATGTGTATTGATCATCTTTATGTTTGATTTTGTAACAGATACGGCACAGTCGTGAACACGGTCGGGAATAAGTTCACCACTAAGCGGCAACGATCGCAAGCCTCCGGAAGCGAACCAACGAAAAAAGTCAAGAGAGAGTTCAAGAAGCCCCCGGATGAATGAAGCTCCGCAGCATTTACATGTTTTGAAAAGTATTGAGAAAGAAGGAACATGGTAGTCTGGGTGCCAGACAATTGGCATTCAATGCCATGGAAATATGTGCTTTACCTTAAAACCCTCAAATGAGGGCAGATATCAACACATATGCCACACACACCAACTTGCAAGGTACTTTACACAATGGAGCAATGCTACCACACAAGGTTTTCTTTAGAAAAAGGAATAATAGAACAACCATGGAAGTACTCCGCAACTGCCATATATAATGGTGCGTGCTGACACGTGTGATTGTTTCCATGGTCTTAAAACCACATCATACAAACCTGTCAGCTCAGTATGCCATGATATCAGAATCTGCACCATGTCACACATCCTAGAAGGGGGGGGGGGGGTGTTAATCAACAGGGGGCCAGTGCTTTAGTCAGGAGGGGGCTGGACAAAACTCTGGCGGCCTCATTTGTGTACAAAACCGATTTGTCAATGGCAGATGTGATATAAAGCTGAAGTAATTATACAAACGAAAAAGCTCATTTTAACCTGGGCAATACCCAGACAAGTAAATAAAATCATTGAGAAAGTGCAACACAAACCCTCTTAACCTATGGAAAATGCTTGGTAGCCTGTGCTGAACACCGCCGTCTGGGACCAAAGAGGTACCTCGTATGAGGGATGTGACCATACTGACGCTGGAAAGGGAATTAGTCTGGTGCATTTATGAATCCCACAACAGTGATGCTGTTCAGTTTGGATACAGGGATACTGACTATGAAATGGTCAGAGTTGGATGACATTGTCAGCAACCTGCGGCTATTTCAGTTTTGCTTTGAAACTAAATTTGATCATGAAGATTTTGTGTATTAATAGAGCTAAAATGGAAGATAAAGTAATTTTGTGCATAATTCAAGTTTGTGAGAGGGCCCCCTTATGATTTCATATTAGTATTTCCTTCGTAAATGAATTTATCAATCAGTGTTTTCTTTAAGCTGCTCTATGAAATTTAAATACAGAAACTTAAATTTGCATTGGGGATAAAGAATATTATTTGTACTTTGTTATCCATACATTGATGTGTGTGAAGCACTGTATACACCAAAACATGTTGAAAGTATGCTTCTTTTTTTCATGTGTGTATTATTTTTTAACCTAAAAATTGTCTTAATTAACATAATGAATTTACTTTCTATTGCATAATGCATTTTAAACGCACTTGGTTTAAAATTTTAACTTAAATAAATTTAAAAGAAAATGACATGTACAGTTTGTACATGTACGATTATATTTATTAAACATTTCAAACCAAGATTAATGTAATGTATTTATTGCAGATTTGAAGCATTTTCTGTGTTTCTAAGTCAATTTTAATGCAGCCTACTTTGAATTTAATACCTCTATACTTTAAAACTGGTACTTTAAGATTATCCCACAAGTCTCTGAAATTTGCAGGAATTGTTTTTTTTTAAAACTAAATACAGAGGTCGAATATTCTCAGAAAGTGACATTCAAATTTATTCGTTTATATAATGAAGTTGCTTTATTAATTTTCTTGGAAAATAAATTTAAATTATAACTATTGCAATGTGAAAGGTATCTAATATTTTCTGATAAATACAAATGAAACAAAAAAGTAAACTCGTTGTTAAAATTTATGTTCCAGCAAGAAAGCATATTAGTATAATTGGCAGTTATAAGGCGCCTTTAAAATCAAGTATCAAACTTGAAAGAGCCACATAGTATTACTTCTCTGTCCATCTGGGCCCAATTTCATAAGCTGCTTAAGCACAAAAAGTAGCTAAGCAAAAAAAAAATTATGCTCGCTAGAATAAGGTTACCAGCCAAACTACCATGCCACATGTACAATTTGTGACTGGTATCCTGCGATTCTGCTGAGCAGAAAATGATTAAGCACTATTTTCTGCTTAGCAGTCTATGAAATTAGGCCCAGGTTTTAAGAAATCCTTACACCATCTCAACTCTTTGGAGAGAAATGCAGAATTAAAACAAGCGGTAACTCGAATGCTGAACCCCGGATAACCTTTAAAAAAACCTTGAGGCTAACCTCGAGTTACGGCTAGTTTAATTTTGCATTCCTCCCTAAATGGTTCCGAATGTTTGATGAACTTAAAGGGTTATTAATTCTAGGTTGAAATTACTCTGTGCTTGAGAGTGACAGAGAGATAACAATCTGGGATCCAAATTGACAATTTAAAAGAGCATCAACATTTCTGAACACAGTTGTTGCCATTTTCATGCACAGTACTGTTGTAAAAATCTTTTTAAAAATTACCATCTGAAAACAAATTCTTGCTTATCTATTAGGTTAAATGTTTTCACCATGAAAACAGTTTTTCTACAACCAAAGATGTTACTGCAATGGTTCTTTTCAGAACCATGGAAGCTTATGGAGATTAATTCAGTGGCGATAAAACAAACAGTTTGTTTTCGCCAGTGCATAAATGTCATATCTCATTTTGCAAAAAAATAACTCTTACAAATGCTCCATGAACAAATGTTGCATCTCGGCAGTACGTGTACTTATTTTGCGAGTACATCCTGCCTATTCTAAGCAAGATGCAATGTTTCGACAATTTCAAACTTGTGCGTAATGTGATATTTTAGGAGACCTTTTTTGCCGCACTGACTCGACAATCTCTAGCTAATATTCCCAGTTATTCATGGCCTTAAGTCGGATTTTTTGTCAAAAAATCAACATCGACATTTTGTTTTAACAATAAAAACTTTTAAAATGGTTAAAAAATAAACATTATACATGTATTCCTTTGTACTTGTCTTTCTTTTCAAGAATTAATTGTCCAAAATTACGGTACCTCTTGTATAATAGTTTTGAAAGGTTAAAGGTCATGTACTGTGCATCATTAGTTTTTGGAAGAGGAAACTCATTTCTATCTAGTTTCAAAAAACAAACCAAATTGAAAATTTCATTAAATTTGATTGTCCTGTTTTAAAGAAAACAAAAACCAGTTAATTTTGTTAGGGATTTTGTGCGTTTGTATGTCAAATTTATTGACTGCCAATTGAAATAAGCAATTGACTTCAGCTGTTATTTTGTTGACTTATACATAAGATACTTTGATTTGACTTTATTTTTATTGACATTTCTCTGGAGGATTGTGTCAGGGTGAAGTTGACAATCAGTGAGCTTTCAGACTGCAACTTTAATTGTTTCTCTTGACAATTAACAATACCGTACCTTGTCTTCAAATAAAACAAAAATTAACCTCAGGTCTTTTCCAAACCTAGGCTTACGCTCCAGCTCAGGCTCTATCCACATTTTGGAGCAGTGTGCATATTGCATGGTGCTTCAATACTTAATGTAGGCAAAGCCTGAGCCTAGGCCAGAGCCAAAGCCTATGTTTGGAAAAAAAACCTAGTTTCTACTTACAGATCTTAAAGGTATCATACAGGATTGGTAGAGCTGACAAAATAGTCGCAGGCAGTGTTCATGTTTTGTATGATCAACCACATACATGAAATAACAAACCTGTGCAAATTTGGGCTTGATCCGTTGTGCGAGTCAGGAGAAAATGGTGAAAAAACCATGCACAATTTTCAGCATGTAAACACATTGTCCTCCATTTTGGTTTGTAACAACCCAAATCAGCTTTTGCCGGTTTTTTTTAAAGGTTTTCAGAAACAGTTTTCTCAAATATGACTTCCATTTCAGAGGTAAATATTACACAGAAAAAAATGGTTCTAGTATGAACTTCGTAATCAGTAAGCTTTCAGACTAAAAAAAAAAGAAGAGAGAAAAAAGTTTGTTATCCTTACCAATCCTGTATAATACCTTCAACAAAAACATCTGCGATCGAGTCGTAAATACATGATGTAATTCAATAAATTAATTGTACTTCCTAACAGCATTCGTTGGAAGCGAATTTGTATAACCAGATAATGAAAACAAACAAAAACTATGGAAAATAGTCACTGTACAATTTCACAAAAAAATGTATTTACATGATTTACATTCTTTAAACAAATATAAAACATTGGACGATGGTGTTTATTTACAACAGCTTCTAGAAATAATGTTATATTGGCCAGCGATAAGAGTTCATTGTGTGATGGGGTAGGTATTTCATTGTTTTACTAATAAATGTTTTATGAACCAAAGGATCCAGTTCTTTTTAGAACCAGTTTCTTTTTAGATCAACTACAACCCAATAGAGAGCCAATTACAAGGTGCTAGGATAGCATATAGGATTTGAACTGCCTCTGGGTACCGGGCGGTCTCGGTGGTCTGGTTGGTGGGACATCTGCTCTGGAGTGGCAAGGGTTGTAGGTTCCAATCCCATCTGAGCAATATGCCTGTGGATTCATCGGGGGAAGTACTGAGTATACAGTGCTTTACACACTTCCGTGAAAGGGTCAAACCAAATAATATTAATTACCCCCGGTACAGGGTGTTACCATAAACCTTAGTTACCGTACTACTGATTCCAAGGAAAAATGTTTGTGCATAAATTTTGTGATGGATAATTTTTTTCTTTCTACGTTTTATGAATAAATGTTTTATTAACAAGGACCAGTTCTTTTTTTAGAACTGGTTCACTTTAGATCAACTACTAAAACAATGCTGTGCGTGCTCCAACCAATGTACTTCGACTAACAGCAACAGTTATTGAAAACAATTGACTGTTCGTGCAGTCATACCTAAGAATACCTTTATGCCTTTTTAAGGAAAGTGCATTATTGGTCGGACATATGGTAATAAGTAGTTTAGACGTATGGCCCAGCAGTCTTCCTTCTTCAACTCAAAAAAATAGCAATTACTGCACAACTACCATATATTGTAGTTCCGCGTTAAACTTTATCATTTGGGTAAACATGAGTTTAAAATACAACAAAAGATTGAGTGTTTTTTAATCACTATTTTAAACAGTACATCAAAATGAAAAGGGCAGCTCTTGATCAAAAAGAGAGAACAAAAAGATTTCATGATTTGCTTTGGATAGAGTTAAAAGTACTTGAATACATTTTAATGTCACAAAAAAAAGAGTACTGTAGTCTGACCAAATTATATTTCAAGTAATAAATCTGAAGACCTATGCTCAATTTCAAGGCTCTGCTTACCGTAAGCAAAGAATCGGCGCTTACGGAAGCAGGGAATTCCTCGCTTAAGTCAAGCGTATTTCACGGGTTAGCAGGGAAGTTTTTTTGCTTGTGCGTGTGCGTACTCCAGGTTACTAGGCATTCTTCGCTTACACAGCTAGCGCAGCAATTCGGCGCTTACGGAGTAAGCGGAGAATGGTAAATTGCAAGCACAGAATTCGGCGGTAAGTATAGCAATGAAATTACTAGACATACTATTTGTAAAAAGCAGATGAAAAGGGTGTTTGATCTATGCAGCAGAAATGTTGGGCTTAACCCCTACACTTTCATTAACATTCATGGTTCTTTTTCGTGTGGTACCTAACCTTGTACATGACAGTTTTCTTTTTTTCGGGGGCTTAAAACCGTTTAAGAATTGGCCGTTGATATCAATCATGTCTCAGTGGTGAGTCTTGGTCTAAAAATGTGTCACAGATAAGGAAGTATGTATCTGAAGATGCATGTCATCCTGTGATTCGCAGTCATGTTCTCTCCCGGCTAGATTATTGTAATGGGTTGCCTACAGAAGTCCCACAAATGCATATTAAGAGACTTCAGAGTTTGCAGAACTGGGCTGCTCCTGTTATCTTTAGGTTAGATTGCCGTCATGATGCCATGCCTCTTCTAAGATCGCTTCATTGGTTACCAATTAAACAGAGGATTGTATTTAAGATTCTTTTATTTGTATACAAATTCTTTCATAATCAGGCACCAGAGTATTTTAATGGGTGTCTTGAGTTGTATAGACCTTTGGGTACAAATCTTCGCTCCAATGCAGATCCATTTCGGCTAACTTTTCCCATGACTCACAGTAAGGCAGGAGATCGTACATTCACTGTTACAGCAGCTAAGGAGTGGAATGAACTTCCCTCCTATATTAAATCTGCTCCATCAGTGGATGTGTTTAAGAAGATCCTCAAGACCTCTTTCCTAACTGATGTATTATTGTTGTTTTGTTTGTATAATGTTTAACCCTCCTACTGTCAGTGATTCTTGGCAACAATTTCCAGTGAGTTGACCAACCATTTGAAACCATTCGACTGCCAAGGTTGTGTACAGTGGCACAACTGTGCACAGAACTAACTGTGTACGGTACTGTGTACATGCATACCCTCATGGTATCATATTTCAGGCTGGCATAGTTTATCTATCATTCAAAACCACTTGAATCGTATTGAGTGGTTAGACAGCAAAAGGGTTAATGATTTGTTGATATATTGCTCATTACTATTGTAAACGCTGTGATATAGTTATACTATGAATAGCGTACCTAAATGCATATTAATAATAATATGAATTATCGTCGTGGGGTACCCCGCGTTCTTGTTGGGGTGCCCTTGCTGCTCCTTGTTGGCGACGAGTGGTACCCGGATGCTGGTCCATCCTGGAAGAAAATTTTAAAAACAAAACACTCCACATTTTAAAACTGCTCTATGGTCAGAATGTCTTCCTGAAAAGGGAATGTTAATTAGGATATATGACGGTACATCTACACTGACGACACAAGGAGGGGGGGGGGTAAAAGTTTAAAAAAAAATTAAGGATATTACATCATTTTGGATGAACTAACTATTGGATTTTGATGATAACCTTTACACAGCTCAACCCTTGCGAATTTGTGAATTTGTGAAGTCAAAATTCGCATTGGCATGCGCATTCGCAGGAAGTTTAAACTGGGCTTCAGTCTCCACAGTCTCCTGTGGAATTTGGTGGCGAAGGCCAGTTGGGCAGGAGAGCATACCGATGGTAATACGGTAAACAATTCAGACATCTTTTCTTGTGAGCGAGTTTTTTGGTCTTGAACATCATCTGAAGAATGATATGAAAAAGAACTAGACTATCTCACCTCATACTGCGCCAGCCTGTCTTTAAGCACAGCTACCTCGGCCGCTTCACTCTTCTTGGAGGCCGCACCCAGCTCCACCGCCCTGACCCTCTGGGCAAAACTCAAGCTACACTGGGACTCGCTGACGTTCTTATTGACCGGCGAGATCTGGACAACCATGAGGGTCTTACTGTCACCTCCTGAGAGAGAAACAAATAACAAGGGAGATTTTTAATCAAAAATGATGTAAAGAAAAAGAACAGTAGGTCATATAGTTTATGTTCGTATAATCAGTTACTGATACATTTATTACACCATCTTATCGTGTTCACCCAATACATACATTCTGACTCATAGCCACCTGTGTACAATACCCATAGCCACCGGTGTACTATACCCTTAGTAATGGTAGCTTCTTGGTACCTAGCATCTGTGCAGAAATTATGTGAACGCCGAACGCGCTTTAGCCAACCGGTCTAAAAACAGCTCCAGCTATGTCGTTATCAGCCGTTTAATACCTTATTGTTGAAATAGATTACAAATTGCTCAAAATTTTGTATAATTTATTGTTGAAATATATATTATGAAATACGTGAAAAAGTATCAAATGACAAGGATCTATGATGTAAAACAAATATAGGATGCATTTTCTTCATAGAATATAATCACTTGTTGAAACCTGGACTGTTCCATTTCACTCGGCTTCGCCAAGATGGAACAGTCAAGATTTCACCTCGTGACTATATTCTGCTATATCTAAGGGTATAGTACAAAAAAATAATAATAATAATAATAATAATTGTATTTTTTTGTATGTTAGTTGCTTTGGTTCTTGACATAAGGGCGAGGTGCTGGCAACCTAGTATAAGTAACTAATTTTTAAAATTCGTTTTGCTCCTTGTGGCTTTGTTTTGTTTTTATTATTATCTTTCTTGTGGTTTTTAAACTGCCGTTTCTACATTTGGTGTTGCTTTTTAAAAATTTTACTCCGTGTTAAGCGCCTTGGGCCTGGCATAAGGCGCTATATAAATTCTCTTTTATTATTATTATTATTATTATATCGTACTCATATGAACGCAATATTTGTATATTATTGCTCCTGTACACTAGGATCATTACAAACACAGTGGTAGCATAATAATGGTCTGACAGCAAACTGGCAATTAATACTAAGCCCTATGCACTTACCCAGTGATTCTTGCAGCAGATAGGTGAGCTTTGAGTTCCGGTATGGGATGTGGCCCTGCTTGCTGCGCAGCGCGTAGATGACATCGCCCAGTGATGACAAGGACTTATTGATGCTCTGGGCCTCTTTGAGTCTGGTCGTGTCTGTGTTTGAGCCGGACTTATTGACTCGCTCAGACCCGGCGAGGTCCACCAAGTTGAGCTTCCCTGGAGGGAGACAAAAAAACAATGATTTGGAGTTTAGCTGCCTCTAGCCTACCTGGCAATCTCGGTGGTCTAGTTGGTAAGACATCTGGGCCCAATTTCATGGCTCTGCTTACCGCGGAATTCTGCGCTTACGGAGCCCTTGTAGCACATAATTCTATGATATGTAAGCGCGGAAATCCGCGGTAAGCAGAGCCATGAAATTGGACCCTGCTCTAGAATGGCAAAGGTTGTGGGTTCAAATCCCACCCAAGTAACATGCCTCTTGGTGTTAGGGTAAAAACCAAATAATAAGTATATTTCACCCAAGTATGTTAATATATTGTCTCAAAGTCAAATCATTAAAAGGTTTTTAATTATGGTATCATGTTGGGATGAGAGGTCAATTTTTTCTGTGTCTTGAAGGTTGATCTCGCACCTCCTACCCCCGCCTCCACACCCTTCTCCAGTTTGTAATGGAGTGCAGCCCGCAATGGGAGACTTTTTGTGATACTCGGTTTCAGCAGACTTTAGCGGACAATGGAAAAGCATAAAATATTGCTTAAAATAAGCAGGATACCAGTTACACATAGTACACATGACATGGTATTTTGGCTGGTAACCTTTATCTGGTGAGCAAGATTCTGTTGTGTTAAGCTACTTTTTGTGCTCAAGCAGCTCTGGTATACCAGCATGTAAATCTTCTGCCACCAAGTGTTTCTGAACGTCGCCCATTAAGGGCTCCACTCGTTTGGAATAATGTTGTAATGATTTTTTTCCTACCGATGTTTCGTTTGCCCGACGCCTTGTTCTTGCCGACGATACGGACACAGAGCAGAGCATGGGAACGGGAGCTGTGCTCGTTCATGTCCGTCGTGGCTGTAGCTCTGTTGCGGCGACCCATCTGGAAGACCTAATACAGGGATGAGATTTGATGGGTATGAAAAATCCTGACAAAATGGCTTGCTGATCTGAGTCTCTTTTTATTCTAGACCTAGAACCTCCAAGACCTTACAATAAGGAAGTTTACAGACTCTTCGCATTATCAGCAACACAAAACTACATGTTTGGACACAAATTGGGCAATTCCTTTCTCCCTGTGGTGACTGCTTCAATTCGTTCAAGAAACTTGAAAGGCTCAAGGAGGTTTTTAGAAAATCCTGAAATCCGGACAAAATCCTGAGATATCACACACCAGCTAATAAAAAATTAAAAACCCAAGACGGTCCAGTTAAATTTTTGAATTCTGGTGACCACGAGCAAAATCATAAGTGATAAAAATTGCGCAAAGAAACATATAAATACAACAAACTAGCATTGCTTACTATAATAGTTATGCCCAGAAACTGCACTTAGATATTGTTATTTAAACCCATGTCTGCCTAACTACGGGACTTCCCGTAGAACACAAAAACACTGTCCGTGCCAAACTAAGGGAAAACCTGTAGATGAACAAGACGCCAGAGTCTTTTTTGTACTCGCACTACTCGTGAAATGAGATGAGAAACATGGCAAAATATACATATCACGTTAAAGAGAATGAGGTGCTCTTACCAACGGTAAACAGTTTGCGGGGGTAATGTTTATTTGCAAGGCAGTAAATAATGAATGTTTATTGTAATGCAGCAATAAGCGCTACATGGGCTTAGGCAGGAACAGTGTTTATGTACTATGACCGGTAAGGCGGATATGGGTTAAAGAAAGCTAATCTAATCTGATCTAAGCTGTGCTCATTTTACCAAAGTAAAAGCCAAGAGAACAAATTGCATTGTTTAATACACAGAAATATACACTCTTCCCTTGCTTTTTCTGCCATTTAGTAATATTTGTTCTCAAGTCATCTCATCATAAATGCTAACCGACACAAAGCATATAGTAAACAACAAAATTATAAATGAAATTATAAAAGAGCATAAAGTGGAAGGGTGATTGTTAAGGACTTTTCACAGAGTTAGATTATTAAGGACTGGTCACAGAGTTACACATGGAGTCCACCAAAGATGTTGATGATGCATCAGAATTTGAGTTTGCCCAAACACTTCCATAATTTACATGAAAGTAATATCAATTCACACATACATGATTAGTTCAAATGATAACATGATAAATGAAGTTTTAAAAGAGGATACACCAACAAAATGGAGGGGTTGTGTATTGAGGTTTTGCTACAGACTTTTAGTCGATCGATCACAGTTGTTCTGTATGCATAAAAAATTTGTATTTGTCCGGCTTGCTCAAAAGGTAAAAAGTGATCATTTGATTCTCACCTCGTTTACGTCTTCTACACTAGTTACATCAATTTCACAAAGGCCAGGAACGTACAGTCCACTTCCATCAGGATTCATCTTGATCTCGAGCTTGGTGTGCGGGTCGTCGCTGAGGAGATCTCTGTAGGAGATTAAAATATTAGCTTTTAGCTTTCCTGTAAAAGAAAGGGTTGTTTCTAAATTCAGTAGGCCCTGTGTGTTGTGTAATGCATGTAAAAGAACCCAGTGCACTTATCGTAAAGAGAAGGGGTTCGCCCTGGTGTTCCTGGTTTGATTGGCAGCATATTGCGCCACAGCACCTTGTAAACCATTACATGACGGATATGAAAAAGGAACAGGTCTAACTTCAAAACATAGCTCCACATCCCTTGCAGGATAAATTATATAATAATATTGGACCAATATGGTGTCACTGAGTGAGAGATTTGAGCGCCATATAAGAAGCCACTTTTATTATTATTCATTAAATAGTTTTGCAGTAAAATGAGATGCTCTCCCTCACCGAAGTGTTTCGTTGTAGATCTCCATGACTGAGACCGTAATGGTGTAGTTCCACTCCTCGGACCGTGACCTTGTTTCCTCAAAGAGGTGTTGCAGGGCTCGTTGGTTGATGCCAGGATTACTGGCTGGTCCCTACATAAACAAAACAAAATGGCATCTTGAAAAACATAATCATGTGTTGCATTGATTTGAAAAAAAAAAGTCTGCTCCATGACGAAGGTTTATTCTCTATATAGGGAGACATTGCTGAATGGAGCTTAAAGGCAGGATATACTCTTGATAATTGTCAACGACTAGTATCCTCACTTTGTGCATTACACATAAAATAACAAACTTGTGAAAATTTGGGCTCAATTGGTCATCGAAGTTGCAAGAAAATAATGACAGAAAAAACACCCTTGTTGTATAGAATTGTGTGCTTTCAAATGCCTGAGAAGCCTTTCTCAGTTTCAAATATTTTAGAGAGAAATTACCTTTCTCAAAAACTACATTACTTCAGAGGGAGTAATTTCTCACAATGTTTTATACTATTAGCAGCTTTTAGGTGCTCCTTACCGAGTAAGTTTTTATGGTAATATATTTGTTTCTAGTTATCAAACGTATCCACTGCCTTTAACTTGAAGCCGAAGCCAAAGTCAAAAAGGGCCAAACAAATCTAGGTCCAAAAGCTGGCAAACTAGTTATAGGTTTTCCCGGTCATTTTTGGCAAATAAGCTGCCAATTTAAACGTTGTGTTCTTCTATCTCATGAGAAATCGTGAACAGGTGGAATAATGTGAACTCATTTCTGTTGGGCAAGATATTCCTCTCCAAAGCAGAGATATTTGCGGTTACCAGCTTTATGATAGAGTTTCTTACCTCCATGGTATAGGTTTTCCCTGATCCCGTTTGACCATAGGCAAATATACAAACATTGTACCCATCAATGCTTGAAACAACCAGCGGTTCTACTTCCTTGAATACCTAGAGACACAAGGAGAGACAATTCAAAGTGAAATAACAGGAAAGTAAAGTCTTTTTGTAGAACTGGTCCCCTTGATAAAGACATGCTTACAATGTAGGTGTTACCAATTTTAATGGTTGCATTCAGTGAGTTTACACTGCAGACAGTTACTGAAACCTGTAGAAAAGGATTATTTTAATGTAGCTGGTACCCATGTACAAAGCTCATCATTCAATTGCACTGTGGAACACCAACCAAAAGGTCATAGGTACATTTTCAGGAGCTCAGGCGTATTTGGTACAGTTCACAAAAAATAACAGAGACACTGATTATAATGCTGCTTCAGAAAAAAAACTAAAAACCCACCATAGAAAAAAAGAAAATGCATTCACTGATAAAATGTCAAGTTTTTTGTTTGTTTGTACTGACCTCTTCTTGGGTGGATTGTGCCTGAAACACTTTGTCAACCTCAAAGGTTGTCGTCCGCCCTTTATTTTGTAAATAAATGAGAGCGTCGTCATCACCGTCGAATGTGACCGCACTCCTGGCCAGTGGGCCAGAGCCGTCCTCACGGATGAGTGGACGGACCCTGCAGAAGACGCGGATACTTCCCTTGAGATCGATGATCTCGTTGTGGTACTTCTTCCGCAGGGTCATCTCACTGTGGTATTTCCGCACCAGCTCCTTATTGTGCTCGGTCAGGTCTGACAGGGCCTGGCCAATCTGTATTTGGACGTCGGAGAAAATTGTACGTTACTATAATATGAGGGCAACAACAAAATTTGAAATCAGATTGAAATAGAAATAATATCATGCTTTCACATTGCTGCATTGGTGAAACAAAGTTGCACTCAATTCTGCCAAACGGTATTATCTAGTACACTTTTCAAACACATACACAAACGGGGGCAAAATTTCCAAACCAAAGCCTAACGGTTTTGAGTAACTCACCTCTTGTTTCGTTTGTTCAATGGCCGCCTTCAGCATGGACGGGAACTGTGCACACAGTGATCTGAGCTGCTGGTACTCCTGCGCTATTGTCACAGTCCTGGTCGGATCTGTGTAAACTTGGCCTTCATTGCCGTGAAGCGTTGGTTGAGGGAGGAGGCCTTCTCGTCACCCTGCCTTCGGGCTTCAGCGACCTCCACCTCGGCACGCTTTGCAATCTCGTGCATTTCTTGATCCAGAAGTGCCATCTGGGCGTCGTGTTCTCTTAGCTGTGTGGATTTAATCATTTAATCAAATGCAAAAAAGCGAAATGTACACAGCTCAATGGCAGAAAAAGATAAAAACTAAATTGGGTTTTTTTATCAACTGATGATATGAAGAATAGGTGAATCTCAAATTATTCTTCCTTTTTTTTAATACAATATTTGATTTCAATAACAATTTTCAAAAATCTCCAAATACCCTGTAAGGAAATGCCCTAAGATACTAAGGTCACTTTTGCTTTAAAAAAGTAACTTTGTCTATTGGAAATTATTGACTGGGATGTAAACATACCTTTTCTTGGAGGGCTTGGATATGTGTTTTGGAGTTACGGAGTTGTTGTTCGGTGGCATCACATGACTCCCTCAGACTTGAGAGTTGTCTGTTGAGTTGTTTGTTTTGTTCTTTTGAGGTGATCAGGGCATCCTTAGCAGCCTCCGACTCGACTGTTACCGTCTTGGTGACTTCAACAACCTTCAAGATTAGAAAGAAATCGTTGTCGTGATCCATTTTGCCATAAAATCTGCATAATACTACTTTTGAAACTTATATTGACTTTACGAATGAATTGCTTGAATATATTGTGTCCCTTCCAGAACAGAATACAGACGGAGTTGACATATTAAGCCATGTCGAAAAGAGTGGGAGAAGTAAACACTCTTAGAGTGGGAGCCTTGGCTGAGCGGTTTGAAAGATCTGGTGCGTCTGATCAGCAGAGTGTGGATTCGAGTCCTGATCGTGGCACTTGTGTCCTTGAGCAAGATACTTTACCATAATTGCCTTGTCCTTTGGACGAGACATTAAGCCGTAGGTCCCCATGTACTAGGATTGGGAATGCACAAAAAAGGAACCTAGAACACTTATCGTGGAAGAGAAGGGGTTAAACCTTGGTGTTTCAGGTTCACATAGCAAGCACCCTGTTTACACAGGTTTTGTAGTGCTTGAGAGTGCACTTTTGAGGCATCCTTGGTTTCATTACCAGAAATTCAAAATAATAATAATAATTAATTGGGCGACCATTCTATGTGTTTCTGGTTCACATAGCAAGCACCCTTGTTTACACAGGTTTTGTAGTGCTTGAGAGGCACTTGTGAGGCATCCTTGGTTTCATCACTAGAAATATAAAATAATAACAATAATAATTAATTGGGCGACCATTCTATGTCTTTCTGGTTCACAAAGCAAGCACCCTTGTTTGCAGGTTTCCTCAGGCTTGCGAGCTACAGGCATCCTAATAATCGTATAAAGAATGGGAGCAGACAAATTCTTGTTATACCTGAGGGTTTTCCTTGAGATGGTCAAACTGCAGCTCCACAGCCTTGAGTCTGGAGGACTGCTCCCTGATGGCTTTCTCAAGACGGTGCTGCTGCCTCTTGTGGCTGGCCTCCGACTCGGCCATGACCTTTGTTTTTGTGGCCATGTCCGCCTCCAGCTCCAGGATCCGATCTTTCAGTCTCCTGTTCTCGCTCTCAAATTTCTGCACAAAATAAGTATTGGGGCTCAGTCTTTGAGGGGGATTCTCCAACACTAAGTATGGTGTCTCAATACAAATCACTATTTATTTCATTGTGTACCCCAGATGTGGGGCAACAGATCTACGGATCATAGTATGTATTTGCTTTTGTTGTCCCTTGCCCATCTCGGGGTATATTGTCTTGTACTTTGTTTTGTACTGTTATGACAAATAAAATAATAATAATTCAAAAAAATAATAATTAATGACAACTCTTCTTAAGATGAATATTAGTGCTTTGTGAACTTGAGCCCTGTCTATGACAACTACCAATGTTGTCCATGTGCTTTTTAAAGAGTATAGTTAAAAAGTAAAACAACTGAAAACAAATCTACAATAATTATTATTATTTTTTTCAAAACCACCTATAAAATGAGGGTACCTTAAGTGCTGCAGCGTCCTTCTTAGACGTCTCCATCTCCTGCTGGGTAACCTCCTCCTGCATCGTCTTAGCCGTCAGCAGCTCCGCTTCGTATCTCTGCAGCTCCTGCTTGAGTTTCTCGATCTCTTTCTCATTATCCGTGCCTGAAGAAATCTCCTGCCATGGACCAAACAAAAATAGCGTCTATACAGGTCAGGGAAAAAACTTGGGAGTATACAGTGCTTAATACACATTGGTGTAAGGGCAAAAACCAAATAATTACTCTTTATCCCTGATGCAAATTAACATCTATCAAATAATCTATCTAAAAAATATAGGATTCGAATTGACTCTGACTCTAGCCATTGGATTTCCTCGGTGATCTCATAGTAAGGTATCTGCTCTAACGTGGCAAAGGTCATGGGTTCGTACCCTAACCGAGTAGTATGCCTGTGGATTTTTTTCACAGGATTAAAAAAAAAAATCCTTTATCTCCGATGTAAATTTAAAATCAATTAAATCACTGCAGTACCCACTGCTGAAATATGGGATTCGAACTGCCTCTAGCCATTGGGCTAGCTCTGTGGTCTAGTAGTAAGACATCTGCTCTAACATGGCAAAGGCCGTGGGTTCGCTTCCTACTCGAGTGATACGGCTGTGGATTTTTTTCACAGGGGTCGGGAAAGTACTGAGTATACAGTGCTTAAGACATATCGGTGTAAGGGCAAAAACCTAAATTTGTCTTTATCCCTGATGCAAAATAATAAAACCATAACACTAGTGATGATGAAATGAAATCGGATATGAATGTGAATTGGTTAGATGTGATTAGAATAAGATTTGAAATCAGGCACAGGATTTAAGTCGTCCACTGCCGCCTTACCTCGCCGTTACGTAGCGAGCGGATCATGACATGGGCCTCGTTCAACTCTGACCTGAGCTGGGTCATGTCCTCGTGAATACCCTTCTTCTCATGCTCATGATCTTGCTCCATGGAGACCAGCTGGTGCTCGCCGGCTAGCTGCTTCTCCCGGATGCTGGCCATCTCTGTCTGGAGACGGTCCAGGGAGGAGGCCAGCTTCTGGACGTGGTCAGAGAGGCTGGATGTGCTCGGGGTGGGGCTGTTGTTGCCTGGGAGTCAAGATTTGGGAAATAATTTTTTTCTACCGTTTAATTTAAGTAAATTTTACATTTACTTCGATATGCAAATGTACATAACAGAATGCATGGACAATTTCATGGGGGCACAGTTCTATTCTGTGTAGTAAAGTACTTTTAATCTTAGATGGAAAAGAGATAAATTTTAATCAAATGAAACAAACAAACACACCCTTCTGCACATGAAGCTATTTCACAAGACCTGAATTATTTGTTTCTTTTTTAAACAATTATCTCATGCTGAGTTCCTGGAGAATGGACTTGAAAGCCTTGCAAATACAAAAATTGTTATTAAATAAAAACAAAGATATAATATTTTAAAACTAGCTTGCATCAAACCTATACAACAAATTTGAGTATTTGGCATTTTCTAATAACAAAACATAGGCCCCCTGTATCTCCTTTTTAACACTCCTATCTTTTTTCAGAGGGAAATTTCCTTTAACCACTTGATGTCGGATGATGTCTTCTTATGCATGATTTTTCCAAACTGAGATACGGAGGGCATTTATAAATGTTTCGGAACAATTTGAGAACGTCCTCCTTTGGTTGCGGTCGGTGGACCAGTCGATGTATAATTACCTCCCGGACATTCCATTGTGTAGCATGCACATGCATGCACCTACCGTGCTATGTACGTTTTGTAACCTCGGTACAAAGAGGGACAAGAGAGGGGGTGTTTGGGAATGGAGGGGTTTCATAGACTGTTTCGCAAATACTCGGTACGCGTGCGTTCGCCGTGGAATGAGGTGCATGCTGGTCTAGGTAACGACAAAATTTGTCACTAGCTAGACCAGCATGCACCTCATTCCATGGCTAACGCATGCACACTGAGTATTTGCAAAATAGTCTATGTTCTCATAACCATAGACTCTGCCGCCCTCTTGTGTAATGTACCTTTGAGTTCACTCTCCAGTTCGTAGATCCGTCCCTCTTGCTCCTCGATGATGTCTTGGAGGTTTCTAATCAGTTGTCTCTTTTCGTTGAGATGAGACTCGTGCGTCTTTCTCATTATCTTAATCTGTTGCCATTTGTTGGCCTGCTCCTTGTCGCATCGTGCTCTGTATTTTCTGGCATTGTCACGGAAGCTCTGAAACAAAGATAGAGGGGAGGGATATTAAAATAAGGCAAAACAATAATTTTTTATTTTTTTTAATAACATAAAAGAGGCATTGTTACCACAATATATAAGAACCTGGTATTTATCCAACTAAGAAATGAATTAAAGAGAGTAAACAGGCTCACCTTGACTTGTAGGATCAGGTCTTCTCTCTGTCTGTCTTTCTCTTCTAGTTCTCGGCGAAGGGTTTCCGCATCCTCTTTAGACAACCGACCTGAGAAACAACAACAATCATTCCTCAATTACAGAACAATAATAATAATAGATTGGTTTATTATAAATCGTCGCTGCTCCTACGAAGTGACCTGTATATGGTCCACAGCCGAAAAAATATGTGTGTTTGGAGAAAATCGAGATTGAAGTCGCACTATTTTTCAAACTTTTTAGAGACATAAATAAAGCAGACTTCTTCATTCGAAAACAGATCTGTCATTTATGGTTTCATTCTTGCAATTAGTTTTACAAACCAATGCATACAGACACATTGCGATGGGTCACTCTGTAAAAACACTACGCTTCAATACATGTAGGTGAGACAGATCACGTGAAAATGCAAAAGTTATAAACACAACTTTGGAACCGCACTATAATACTATTATGTACATTGGGTAAAGTGGTGTATCGTGTTAGGTCACTTTGAGGAAACAACAAAATGGCAAATCTAGTGATACGTCGTTCAACCTAATTAGTGTATTAACAAATTTGTTACATATTAGGTACTGGAACTTGCTGAAAATGTTAACAGTAATGAGTGTATGAATAATTTGTATTAAAAAAACTTGCAAAATTTTGTGATTTTTGACAGATAGGGCACTCTTCCTTAAAAACACAGACTAGGCAGTTTGGCTGGTGTGTGGCCTAATTCCTCCAGTATCCTCATCTCCTATGTCACTCTACACCAAACTGTTTGGACTTGGATAAGATTGGTATGCCTGACCCGGTGATAAAGCACTTTTTTGTATGGGCCTACCAGCCCCAGTCCTTTTATTAGAGAATGCCTATAAGCAACCTATAAGGGACAACAGCCCTGCCATTCAAAGAAACAAAATTATCAACTGCATGTGTGTGGACTGCATTAATAAAGATCAATACTTTGTGCTGTCAATTATTCACTTTCAATCTCAAGCTAGCGCATCAGCCCAATACAAATAAAGACAAAATACATGTATGTCAAAACCTCACCAGAACAATTTATTTAGATGTGATTTAATAATTTACCTTTTGGAATGAAAATGTTAGAAATAAATACTTGTTCTTTTTCCACAAATTCTGAAAATTTTAGGTTTAGCTTCCTTCAAGTTCGTTTTTTTTTTTAAGAGAAAAGATTGAAGTTTTTACTCCTGGTCTTAATTTCAAAAAGCACCATGATTCGTCTGAAGATGAGATGCCAATATTGTCACCATGTGACCATGGAGGTATTTATTGTGACATCATACTTTGCTTAGCAATTAAGATTGATTTGCACTTCGCAGTTAAGATCAATCTTAGTTAGCTCTTTGTGAAATCGACCCCTGGATTCTGTTTATGTCAAGGTCCTCTGACCACATGCTGTGTGACACATTGATGCTGCATAATTTGTTTGGAGCAAACCATTTTTTCGTAGTCAGTTACAAAAAGGAACTGAGTAATTAGATTCCACATTCACACAACAATATTTTGCAAGGGGTTATATTATACTTATTAAGCAAAATAACATTTAATATTGTGTACACTTAGGTAGCTCTTGTTCAATCACAATTAAATTACTTAGTATGATATTTTTATGAAGCACTCGCAATTGCTCAGTTCATTACAATGTTTATGTATGCCCTGGAACAAAAATAAAAACAGCTGCTAAGTATATACAATATCAAAAATTATTTTGCTAGTATTCTTAAAGTATAATGTTATAACCACTAGGAAAATATTATTGTGTATTGTAGAATCTAACAAACTGTAATTGCATATAGCATTATAATTTATGCAACAGAACAAAAATAAAATCAATCTGCTACGTAGTTTGATACCCAATATCAAAAATTATTTTGCTAGTATTCTTAAAGTATAATGTTATAACCACTAGGAAAATATTATTGTGTATTGTAGAATCTAACAAACTGTAATTGCATATAGCATTATAATTTATGCAACAGAACAAAAATAAAATCAATCTGTTACGTAGTTTGATACCCAATATCAAAAATTATTTTGCTTGTATTCTTAGAGTATAATATATATAACCACTACCAAAATATTATTGTGTAGGCCTACTGTAGATCTAGCAAACTGTAATTGCATACTGCAATATAATTATTCCACGGAACAAAAAAAAAACATCTCCAAAGTAATTTGATACACTTGTATTAAAAATGATTTTGCTAACTAGTATTCTGAAAGTATAATATACACAAGTAGGAAAATATTATTGAGCATTTTAGAACCTAGAAAACTGTGATTGCACGCTGCATCATAATTTATGCAGCAGAACAAATACCCCACGATAGAATAACAAGAAAAGTAGAACTGGCATCACAAAAAAAATATTCTGCACAAATAACTTACAGTATAACATCCATGCAGCACAAGAGAGGAAATACTTGAGGTGCTGCTATTTCAGAACTGATGCGTCAAGATAGCGTGAAGACGCAGCCAGGCGATTGTACACCATGCCCGACTATACCACCAGCTACACGCAGTCTACAAATGTAAGCGCACTACTTATGCATGGGGGGGTCCTATCATTCTCAACGTCATCGCTCAACTACCAAGTCATGTGCATATAAAAGCATGAGCTGATTTGTAATATCATTCCTTTCTTCCATTTTTTATCATGCTGCGTATGTCAGCGCATCGATTTTGTCAACACCGACCCTTTATGAAGATGGAATGCTTAATTTATTATCGGAACCCAAGTTAATTAATATAATTTACATAATGGGTCAGCACAGTCTGAGAGGAGATCTGAGACTGGCACCAAGTCCCTCGCGGTGTTTAGCAGCCTGAGGGGAATACATTAGCTATGCAGAGCAGCATTGTAATCAGCTGTTTATGAATGACTCATTTGAGTCTACTCCTCAGGGAAGAGAGATACATCGTTTCCAATTGTCGTCATTTGTGAGCATAATGGAATACTGTGAGGGGGGTAATGCTCCATCTGCTACATAATACATAATTTTGTATTTCTTATCATAATGCATGCCCAGATGATTTTAATGATCCCCATTTACATCCATATTTCTATGGTAGTCACACAACATATCTACAAAGGTAAGCTACATGTACATATCGGATATACAGTGTAGTGTGTGGTTAAAAGTAATGCAAGCAAAGTTGTCCTTTGTGTTTCCAGGCCCGACACTTCAGGAAGGCAACAGAGGCAGTTGTCCCCGTTGCCCTCAGTCATTGCCTTGGTGCCCCTTGAATACTCCTATAGAAATTTACAATTTCCTCATAGAGGTATCCTTTATCAAGGAATGCCTTGGTGCCCTTTGCCTTAAAAAAAGAGGAAGCATCATGCCTGTGTTTCCATTACATTACAGATTGGAAACCAACAGGCAGAATTAACTATTTTCAATTATAACATGTAGTCATAAATTTCAATTATCCAGGGCCCAATTTCATAGAGCTGCTTAAGCAGAAACTACTGCTTAACAATTGTCCGCTAAGCAGAAATGAGCAAGATACCAGTCACTTGTTACATGGTAGTTTGGCTGGTATCCTTATTCAGATAAGCATAGTTTTGTTGTGCTTGGTTAATTTTTGTGATTCAAGGCAGCTCTATGAAATTGGGCCCTGGTCTTAAACAATATTGGAAGCTCTGAAGTAAAATGCATGAATGACAAACCGATATTCTATAGGCCTACTGCACTGACTGCTCACAATATACAAGATCAGCAACAAGGATTTCTTTTTTGGTATCGTTGTTCGCTACGGTGTCTCAAGTAAACAGCATCTGAATCAATACTGGATCGGTTTCCCTTCTTTTTGTGCACGTTAAGTTTTAGAGCCACTTTGCCAGAGAAAATGGGCCTTCTATTTTTGGAAAAAATAAAAAAGTTTATATGCAAACATCATTTTCAAAGAAATAAGGGCCAAGGCCAGGGCAAAGACAAGAAAGAAATCACTGAGTAATTCTAGGCCTGTGTATGACTGGAGAATTTCACACAATTGTGTGTACAAAGATTTATTTTAAGCTGTGCGTAAACCCCCTGTTTGTATAATAACATATTTGTATAGCGCCCACTGCAGGTCAGCCTCTTAGTGCTTAACATTCAGTATTTTTCCAGCAAGGTATTGTGGAGCTACATTTTTGAAGTATTAGACCTAATCCTTTACATAGCACATGTAATGGTTTACAAGGTGCTGTGGCGCAATATGCTGCCAATCAAACCAGAACACTGGGGCAAACCCCTTCTCTTTTTGATAAGTGCACTGGGTTCTTTTACGTGCATTAGACAACACACGGGGCCAATGGCTTTACGTCCTATCCGAAAGACGCAGCAATAATGGTAAAGTGTCTTGCTGTCACGACCAAGACTCGAACCCACACTCTGCTGAACAAAAACACCAGAGCTTGAGTCCGGTGCTCTTATCCACTCGGCCTCGACACGACACGGTATACATGTTTTTGTTTAACTGTCTAGGCCAATAGAATCCATTATCCAAGCAATCGTCTGATTTTGTATTTACCTTCTTACACCCAGATAAGGTTTTATTAGTCTTTAAAATCATCTTTATCTGATTAAGTCTGATGATAAAAATACCAGGTACAACTACAGGTACATACTTTACTGCTATGCGAATGACAAGATTTTAAATGTTTTAATTAAATTCTTGAGTGTGTGAATGCATACATGTAATTTCGTTTGAACATTAAACTGGTTGTGATCGCTACCATTGTACCTTTGACAGTACATCTGGGCTACTAAAACTTCCTGGGGTCAAGTAAAACTGCAGATTTTACTAGCCCCATGGGCTACTTTACAAAAAGCTTTTAAGAGCAAGGCCTGAACTTAAATCAATCATCAAAAGAATGGTGCAAAGAAGAAGCGAGAATGCATGAAAAAATGTAGGCTTTTAGGGAAAAAGAACAACAACAACAACAACAACAAAACGGATGAGGGCGGCAACCATTAACTTGTGGTTATATTTTTACTTGGCCTAAAGTCAAGTAAGCATTTAATTTAAAGGCAAAGCATATATATTTTAGTTGGTTTTTTGAACCATTCAATAGTTTTAAACCTTCATAAATGTAGTACAATAAAATCCTTTAGTAAAATGAATCATTTCAAATCGGCGCTTACTTGTGTGAATGAATTCTTAATCTGAAACGCTCCAACACCAAAACCAATAAATCCTTCACACAAACACTTAGCATGTCTCTGCGGTTTTGACCTCTGCGGGGTACCGGGTAGAATAAAAAAAAAGCAATAAAATAAACCAACGAGGAAATTGTGCACATTCCTCCACGAAAAAGAGACACACTAGTTTGTGTCCAATGACTGCAGGGTTATCTTTGTGATTCCTGCATTTTGTCAACTGTGTGGAACTGGCACAACTTGCATACAGAACACAAAATGAAACTTATGATGTTTTTGGGGCACCAATTCACTCAGTTCATTGCGTAATCTGATTTCACGTGCTTTAGTCTGTACCACTACCAGTATCTGATGAAGTCATTATTTTTACTTACTTATTTATTTATACAACTAGTAAGGGAGATGGCCTTGGCTTTCGATCCAAACGGACCTTCGTCAAAGGCATTAACGAGCACAAACAAAAACATCCTGTATTTTGTATATTGTTGTTCTTTGGTGTTATTTATTTGTTATTTATGTGTATGTATGCATTTATTTATTTATTTGTTTATTAATTTATATTTTCGTGTTTCAATTCTTAACATTTATGTAATTTTAGTTTTTATCTGTAAATGTGAAGATTCTCTTATTTTTTTTGTTCCCTTTCCTGTAATTGGCGGTTCATCCGCTGTTGGTTTGGACAATAAATACAAATACAAATGTACTGTATATTACTTTTTTTAAACAACAGGTATGCTACAAAAAAATGAACTTGAAAAATTAGGTGTGTCTCCTCTTAGTCTGGAGACTCCCTGAACTTCCAGAGTGAAAATGGTTTTGATGATTTACAGACCCTCTCTAGCCATCAAATTATATTAAGCTTTGTCCAAAAAAAAGCGCTACTGTACGAGTACATTTCTGTCTAAGTGCAAGTTGACAATAATTTGTCTCCATCTTGCTGAGATTGAACAGCAGGGGCCTAAGGGACTATTCAGAGTAACTCATGTTTCAAAATTTCGATATTTTTTCGATCTTGTTTTGACCCACCCACCCTACATATTGACAGACTATTTAATGTGCCCATATATACACAGAAGAACAAAGTAATGCCCCAAGTAAAATCAGATATTTGAGATCAATGCTCTCCAAGCTCAGGGAGTTTTCAATGGCTTTTGCCGGCTTCCACCCCAGCATGCGACTTTGTAGCTGAAATAGAAGAGTAAATTGTTGCCGTCTCCCCCATCAGGCACGGAGGTTGGTTATGAAAACAAGGTTGACTGATATCAATGGACAGTACAGCCATAATGAACAGACAATCTGGAAGGGGCTGCTGCGCATTTTGCCCTTACAATAATTTGTTTTCTTAGATTCGTTTGAATTGCAAACTGAATTTTGACTTTCAGTTATTTCTTTCGAGCCACCCAGCAACAATTTCACAAAAATGTAGACATTTTAAACATTTTAGTCTAATCTGAATGGTCCCTTAGTGGTTTTATTAAGTAATAAACCAAAAGGGAAACTGACTGGGTATATTTTAAATAATTTTGGGTTGAACAAAGAAATGGTGCATATTGAAAGGGTTAATGTGGACAGACCCACGACACGTAGCTTCAAGCAATCCAGCATCCTTGACAAGTCTTACCATGCTGGGCTAAAATGAGACCTTTTTTGGGGGTGGTACAACAGAGCCATCAAGAATATTTCACGGAGAATGGACTCCTGTTTTGAAACTAACTAATCACCTTCAAACTTGTCAATCTTCTGATTTAGCAGTTTTGTATTGTTTGCTTTTCACAGTTTTTTAAACACTTCTCTTACCTGTTCCTTTGGATTCATATTCATCGCTGGAATTGTCACTATCACTGTTTAAAAAGTCATCTGGAATCAAAACAAAATATCTTCATTAATTTCTAAAAATATATCAACTTCAGGCAGTTCCCATAAAAAACTCCCACATAAATAACACTTCATTTAGAAAACATAGAGGACAAAAATCAAATGTATGACTCGGTGCGAAAAAGTAATTCAAAAGGAAAGTTTGTTTACTATTTAAAAGTAGGGTCATATTTTGTTAATTAACTTTTGCAGTGACTAGCTAGCAGGACCAACAAGCTTGCAGTTTCACTTAACACCACAGCTTCTCTGGTCCATATTTCATAATAGGGATACTTTTTCGACACTGACCTAGTCAGCCGGGACCAGTTGGAGAGAATTTTAACTGGTCCTGGGGGGTTTTTAACTGGTGTTTGTCCAGCAGACCACTGTTACGGGAGAACGCGAAACAATGTATTGTCATAAATGTACCTTTCTGGGCCCAATTTCATAGAGCTGCTTAAGCGAAAAATACTGCTTAAAGCCTTTCTGCTAAGCAAAATTTGGCAGGATACCAGTCATAGATTGTACATGAGTGATGGCATTTTGGCTGGTAATAATATTCTGGTAAGTATGTTTTTGACGTGCTTAGCTACTTTTTGTGCTTAAGCAGCTCTATGAAATTGGGCCCTGATGTATTAATGGTAGTGATCACGACCAGTTTATTGGTCAAATAATACAAACAAATTACATTCCGTTTTTTTACTAGACAATGTATGCCGGGCTAGTGTTACGAGTGAGCCCTGGAAGTTTTTAAAAGCATTCCCCTTATGAAACCATCTTGTTTCATTTCCTCTCTACGGTTCATTGTACATCTGGTATGCATACTAGAAAATGAGCAAGCCGATATTCAAAGGGAAAACCTCTGATTGCTGACCTTTCCAAACTTTCAAAAATCACCCCTGTGTGTCTATTATTAAAAACCAATTGTTTATCTACAATTCTCATCTACAATGGTTCCCATGTCAACCAACACAAAGCCTCATAAACTCTATCAACGTTACCAGGGACACATAAGCCGAGGCTGTTTGCTCAGTTAACTTGCTTGGGACAAACATATGTGCGGACTGCCACTATCTAAACACACTCATGAACACTTCATGGGCCTCCAAACCCTGCGTCCATTGTCCATTGACTGTTTTTGGACACTTTCAACTCCATAGTATGGCTGATATTTTGTTGAGTGGTAGCATCCATTCATCAAAGAATGTCTTAAGGGTTTTCAGCGTTCTCCCTTAAAGGCGGGATATACTTTTGGTAATTGTCAACGACTTGGTGTGTCCCAACATAGATGCATACAATAACAAACCTAAGAAGATTAGGGCTCAATTGGCCATGGAAGTTGCAAGAAATAATGACAGAAAAAAAAACGTCCTTGTTGCATAGATTGGTGTGCTTTTAAATGTCTGAGAAAAGCTTCATGCCTGAAGCCTTTCTCAGATTCAAATATTTTAGTGAGAAATTACATGTACCTCTTTCTCAAAAACTACATCACTTCAGACGGAGTCGTTTCTCACGATGTTTTATACTATCAGCAGCTCTCAGGTGCTCCTTAACAAGTAAGTTGTTATGGTAATGCATTTCTTGAGTAACAGTGGGCCGCTGGCCAAAACGACAGTTAAAACACCTGAGGTCCAGTCAAAATTCACTCCAAGTGGTCCAGCTGGCTGGTCCAGTGTTGAAAAGCTTCCCTATTTCATTTGAAGTGAGGACTAGTGAAAAAGCTGAGTGAAATGACAAGCTAACTGGTAATGCTGGCCAGGCACTAAAGTATTAAGGGCAAGCCCTGGTTCTCCCTGGGATTTTTTGAAACTTTGGGGCATTCTGCACCCAAATTGTTGGAAGTTTGGCCTGAGTACGCTGAATTGAAGCATGTTTTTTTACTTCGTGTTTACCTTTGGTTTAAAAAGACCTACTGTACAATCTGGGCACTCTAAATGCTTTTATCTTTATGAGCATGGAGAGAACCTTGTTCAAAGACCATGTTCGGGCTAACTGTTAAAAAAGCAATCTGAAAGGAAACAAAACATTCCCCCATTTCAATGTTCCAGGAGATAATCAGACACTGCTAGAAAAAAAAAGAGTGGCTCTTTTGTGCTTTGAGCTCGTGTCTTATTACATGCAGTTGAATTGGCTACGAGTCTCAAAGAGGGCCTTTACATCTCAGAAACAGTAATTAACACACCCCTTGTATCAAAGTGTACACAACCATGACTTAAGGCGATCCCCCTGTCTGCTGCTTCCAAGGCTGTATTATTAACTTGGTGTGATCCCTGCCTTCCCTGGCTACAAGGCAGTCAACGGTTGTAGGGCTTCTGAATGGCATCCCCGAACAAAGATATTGACAAAATAGGGAGACCGCCAACATACATGACATAGTGCTAGATAGCTCAGTTAGTAGAGCACCGGCACGTCAGTCTGGAGGTCCCACTCTTCTAGTCAATTTTTCTTTGTTCAACCCAAAGTTATGTAAAATCTACCCCGAGTCAGTTTCCCTTGTGGTTTATTACTTGATAACCGTGCATGATCAGTGAAGCATACTTAAATGGTTTTGAATGGCGAAACAGTTGGGCTCCACAATGGGCCGCAGAGTAGGAGGGTTAAGAACCCTAACCATCCCCAAATCCAGGACACTGTACCCCTAAGCCTACTAGTAGGCTGTATACCATCCCACCCACTTTCAGCATGAAGCCAGGCATACCAATATTCTCAAAGTTCAAAGCGAGTATTGTTGTTTTTTCATTTGATGGATTGGGGCTTTGCCTCATGAGAGCACGGGGAGTGGCTCACATACAAATAATGAACAAATCAAATTAGCTGTTTGCAAACTGCTTCAAGGTAACCAAAAGGACCTGCAACAAATAGTTTAGTGGCCTGACGTTTCAACCCTAGCAGAGTCTTTCTCGAAGGCTAAATACAACAAAACAATGAAATACAATCTGTGATCAACGGACTTAGAAAAAGTGGACTGGTGTCTTTTCTACTGCCATAGATCAACAGTCAACATGCGAAAGCTGGATACACCCATAGGACATCATGACAATCTTCCTAATCACTCCAATTCTGACATGAATTTACAGGGCATTGAGGTACTGGTAACCACAGAGAGACAGTTCGTCTGAGTAGGGAGAAACTGTGGTTAAGGCTCATAAGACCATTCAACCCCATGGGATCCAAGAAGTTGATGATTTTAAACAACTTTATGTCTCCGCTCTCTCCTTTTCCACAGATATCCCTCCTTCAATCTGTCTCATTCACTAATTACATGTTCTCACTCTTCCTACCATTAATTTTTTTCTTTTGTGTTTTCAACCTGCTGTGGTTAAACCAGCCCCTTCCCTCTGACCCCCAACCCATGTCTCCTTCTCCATTGTCCATTCTTGCCTTTTCTTTGTGCTTTCTGCCTCTCCTTCTCTTTTAACTTCTTTCCACTTGTAATTCTTCTGTTATAGTGATACTCGTATACTTGTTTCAATGTGTGTTGTGTTGTGTTGTCATTTAATCCATTGAGAAAGACTCCGACCTAAACGGGTCGAAACGTCAGGTCACCAACTATTTGCTTGCATTTATCCCACTGGTCCTTTTGGTTGGTAAGCAGTTTGCAACAGCTAGTACTAATTTCCCTTTGAATAAAAACTGTAATTGACCAACCAACACTTAGCCAAGGAACCCAAAGTGCAGTTCATTCAATACATCGTTTAGTGATTACTCATTGCTATCGTTTACATTTGGACAATAGAGTGTTTTGTTTCATACTCTACATCTAGCGGGGGGGGGGGGGGGGAGAATCGACTTACGACAAAGACTACAACTTGGTATTTTTTTACATTTAATGATCCTTTGGTAATTTGATGATGCAACACAAGCTGAACCTGAGCTTACTGCCTTACAGTATTTAGTCTGGACCAACATCTGTGTGTTTGTTTGTTCGGGGACGCCGTGTTCATGATGTACAATGAAACATGTACAAGCAAGGGTTCGCCATGCAACTTATAATGGGTGGTGGGATGCACTCATTCATCAGATTTTTAAAGAAGTTTCCGAACAAGTGGCGTTTCAATCAAATCTCTGACACTACAGGTCTCAAGTATGTCAGAACATTCACTGCACCAGAAAAACATTTTGCTAGGTCTAAAACATTTCTTTGTTCATGTTTTAGGTAAAATGCAATTTTTAGTGAATCTTCAAAGGAACGTGCTTGGAAAAACACATGACTTGCCAGCCTCTGGTTCTTAAAGAGGTTGGGCCACGCTAGAGGTCAGTGACCGTCACTCTAAAAAAAATTTTTGCATCCCTAAATAGACATATATCTACCAAGAAAACACTGTGACAGAGTTACAGAATGAATGGGTATTCGTTTACAACGCAGTTTCCGAGCCTCTTTTCACCCCCGCCTTCAGGCAAAATCGGAACAACAGCAGTCGGTGCCAGAAAGTTGTCTCCAAAAATTCAAAAGAATAGTGACGTCGCAGTATGTACCCCTCTGTCAAACGGCTGTTTGCTGTTACTCATTGACGTCATGTTTGTTTGCTGCCCTCATTTACGGGTTTTTGATAAAATAATTAAGGCGGCGGGCTAGTGAACGGAGTAAAAACTCCCTGCAAATATCACTTCTTTTGTTAATGTAATGTTACAAAAGATGCCACAAATTATAGAAAGCAGAAAACTAAAAAATAATGTCAACTTCAATCACCATGGCCCATCCTCTTTAACAGGATTCTAACCAGTGTCTACAGAGTTGAAATACGGTGAAAGAAACAATTAAACCCGATCTGATCCATGAACTCTGATCAGCCCAATTTCTACCTTGTTCAGATTCTACCTTGTTTAAAAGAGTGTCAAGACATTTTGTTTTCCTGAGTTTGAAAAGCAAATTTTAATAACATAGGCCTGCTTCGTTTTTGAAAGGAGCAAGGGCACCAAGGGAGGTGTTTTTTCCCTTGGTACAGGGCACCTCTATGAGGAAATTGTTAACTTCTATCGGAACACTTCAAGGGGCACCAAGGCAATGATCGTTAACTTAATGATCGTGAAGTATCAGGCCTGTTAAAAACTGTTAGTAATATTTTTTTTCAGTCTTTATTCTCTCAAAATGGAAAAATAACAGCAAAAAAAATAATAATTCCCAGGAATTAACCCTCGCAGCAAGTTTTCATTGTTACTGCGGCTGTTCTTTTTCAAATATGAGCAAGAACATCATTTATCTTTAGAACCAAACCAGATATATACAAACATCTCTCTCCGAAAAATAACAAAGAACATTATCAGCTTACCATCAGATATTCCTAGTTGCTCCTTCATTGTGTCCCATTTGGACGGGGTAGGGGAGCGTAGATTGCCTGGCCCACTTCCTCCAGAGGCTGCCTGGTACGTCTTTGGCGTGTTGAAGACAAAATTGTTTGCTTGCTATAAAAGGAATATAGATGGAGCAGAAACGTATCACTATCTCACATTCTTGGGTGACTAGCCTTATGGATAAAGCTAGACATCTGCAAGAGGTACTATGTCAAATGTACCACTGAATAAGTTTTTAGTAGGTTTTGAAGAAAAGTTCTTCACGTACACGTATCCAAATTTGCGTAATTGTTGTAAAATTTAGTAATTTTTGTCGAGTTGAATAATATTTTGTCAATGAAGTTAAATTTACAAAAATATCATCAACAAGTTGAAAAGTGTCTTGAGTACAAAGCAGTTTCCAGTCTTGACTTACCCTGTATGCCATACTGTAGAGTGCATGGGGGGATGAACACACCAAAATAGAGATTATTTATGTTCAAAGCTACAAACTGGTCTCTGTGTTACGCTGGCTGGATGACTTCACGACTCCACCAACGATGGACTGAATGATACTCCTTATGAGGCTCCAACAGTGCAGTTAGATGATCTGACAGTCACCCTGTCAACTTTACCCCATTCAAGGCACTCATTGAAATACGGCGAGTCAGTGGGGTAGAAACACTGGTGTCCATAGACAGTAGCTCAGTGGATATGCTTCACTTCCTCTACACTTAAGAAGCTTTTTGTCAAGCGTCAATGGTCTCCACTTCTCAGAATGTGGTTGCTAAGAGGAAGCAAATGTAACACTGGTATTAAAAGTCACCCCTAAAACTGTTCTCGACCAATCAAATAAAGTGTGTGCATATGCAAACACTATCTTTTGTTCACCTGGAGGTGGGGAAGGGGGGGGGTAATTGGCTGATAAGAAACAGGGTCAACCATTATTTGTACACTTTAAACTAAAGCTCCATCCAGGATTGAATACCAGTTGGTCTATCTTCTTAATTCAAGGCCATTATTCTAACCTCAGACACCCTACTGTTGTAATCAATCATTGTACAATGTAAAAGTGTTGTATGTGAGCAATTTGGATGCCCTTTTTTGTCAATTTACAGCAATTTTGATACCATTCCTGGTTCAAACTCCATCTTTTGTCCAAGTTCTGATCTAAAATCCCTGCTGTCTATAATGGAATCACTGTTAAGTACACACCTGTAAGAGCCATGCTAAAAGGGCCAACTAGCAGGGCTCGAAGTAAACACTGGAC
Source organism: Pycnopodia helianthoides (assembly GCA_032158295.1). Classification (NCBI taxonomy): domain Eukaryota; kingdom Metazoa; phylum Echinodermata; class Asteroidea; order Forcipulatida; family Asteriidae; genus Pycnopodia; species Pycnopodia helianthoides. The sequence continues at coordinate 18,786,266 of CM063246.1, read as the reverse complement.
TGCAGGCCTGAGGTCAGTGATTTTAGTGCCATTAGTCCAGTGGTCTTGTGTGCTTCAGTTGAGTCAATATTAATAATACCACACTCTGTAAAATATCTTTGATATTAGACTTAGAGTCTGATAAAATATCTTTCACTTCTGTTGAGTATGGAAGTACACTGTATACTTAATACCTATTACAGGCCCCTACATAGTGTACTTTGGGAGTCAAGATACAAACCAATTAATCACATGACATGAATTTTAGATGGGCCTATTGGTACAATGTATTTTATAAAGCAAAACAATTGATCGTTCACTTTTGAAAATCGATCTGCAGAAAGAACAACACTTTATGAAGTTCAGATGTTTGCACTTCTCAAGGAGACACTGTGTTCAGCTGAAACTTTTAAATGTGACTTTTATTGTATCTTTCTTGATAAGTTTGCCTATAAATCAACATCAAGTTGACAAAAACCAATCTATGACCCTACCTTTAAACATAAATTATATTTACTATTGAATTATGAGCAAACATTTTAATTAAGCATTCAGGTTGGCTGAGTGGTTTCTGAATTGCATTTCACCCCTGTGGACCCAGCTTCAAATCCCGCTTTGGACCAAGCCTTGCATACGTGTGGATTGGGTTTTCAGTCCATTCTTGATTGAGTGGCTTTTCCCCTAGTTGGGTTTCACAACTAAAACCAAACTTTTTTCAACATCTACTCTTAAAGGGACACACCGGCTTTTATTTGGGCTACAAAATAGACTAAAACATGTTTCCAAAGGTCTTCCTGGAATGGAGAAGAATGGTTCATAAAAGAAACTGTCAAATTTGGCCGTTTTCGAGCATTTTTCAAAAAACGAAGGTCACATGATTTTTCGGAACCAAAATGTGGTTCCGAAAAGTCACAGAGTTAGTTTTACTTCGCAGCCATATATAAGTAAATTACTGAACCAAATTTAAGTCTTTTTTAAAAACAATTATTCATGAGTATTTGACAAAAAAGACTAGATGTATTCAGCTTATGGATACAAGTTGTAAATAATAATGAAAAATCGAACGTAAGATTCGCATTCAGAGAATCCGTGCAACGGAAGCGTTACGGCGCATCAGCGTGGGCATGGGGGGGAGCTAGCGGGTAAACCTTGGGGGCATGTCCCGTTTCCAAAGTCCACAAATCAAGTTAAAAACTCAAACATTTAACACAATACGTAAAGCACAATATGTAAACGTATAAAATAAAGTAAACAATCAATCAAGGCCTTCAAATTCTCAACGCGCAGAAAATCGAAAGAAGAGTCACGCCCGACGTCATTGTGCGAATGAAAATAAAAGCCTCGTATTACATGTAGATAAATTCTCTCGTGAGGACATAAAAATGGAATGTGATTCTTCTACAGCCAAATGGCGGCACTTTCATAAAACAATTCAGCCTCTCCAAAATGAATACAGAATTGGTGATTATTGATAAAAGATTGATTCATTTCAACCTGAAAGATCACTGACAAAGAACATCAGTACCAAGCCCCCAGAGAAATATTTGCAAAGCTACATACAATACTATCAAGTATCAATATACTGAAAACGTTACATTTGAAGACCCCCCCCCCCCAATCAAGTAATAAACCACTAGAGAAACTGACTTAATAATTTGGGGCTGAGCAAAGAAAAATTGTGTGTCATGATTTTTGAAAGTGGTAAAGATTTTGCAATTCTGGTGACTAGTCTGACAAAAATGGTAGAAATTGCAATTTCTGGGATTTTTTACATTATATGTCTCGTAACCCTCCGCGGAGGGTGGAGGGTTACGATCGCAACTACTGGAAAACTTGCATTGTAAAATTCCATTCTAGGTGATATTGTGTAAACTCCGATTCAAGACCTTTGTCGTTTTGTTCGTCATTATATTTTGGCTCAATGGAAGGTAAGTCTGAACATTCTGAGATTCCAGCATACTATCGCAGATTTCCAGTGCAAATCCACAAATTAATCACAGTGGCAGTGTGTACTGTGTGCCATTCTCTAACAGTAAACACTAACGAACGGTGAGCAAAGAGCCTTGCTCATTGCCACGCAGTGAAGACTGGACCCTAACGTTGGAGTGTAGTGTTTGCCTAGCCTAAGGTTGGACTCCTCCGCTGGATACAACAACGTTGGATACAATGTGCACACTGTGTGCATAACCCTTTAATAACAGAGACTGGCGTATTATTCTGGACTGCCCTTCGATTCGATCCTTCCTCCATCCATGGTTTGCCTAAACAACGATGTTACAAACAACTAAACAACAACAGTACAACACAATTATTTCATACACTTAACACTTACAAAGTACGAACTTTTACAAGATCAAGACAATTGCACGATCAGCTAATTCAATGATTCAGATTGTGAACGTGATCTGATTCAACTTGATTGATTATTAATCAGTGTTATGATTCACTCACAATCACATTCACCTGTTCACAACTTCAATTTGAGACCGATAATCACACCGCTCGTTTTGGACAAAAATCATGATCAGGCCCACAACCACTATGCGATCATGCCGATTTACACGAAAAAGGACTAACCAATGCATAATTAAGATGACAAAAGTTAAAATTATTAATCGAAACAATGGTATAGCACTTACCCATTGTTTGAAATATTTCAGCAGGAGTCGGGAGGCATGTCATTCAAATCGAGTTCAAAGATAAAAACAAAAAGAAGGAGGGCGCCACCAATGTTTGGGCAAAAATCAACTATTGGTGGCGCTATTGAAACATAACGCTTTTTTTCTGCCAAAGTTCGAACTTGGTTATCGTCTGCTTTTTGGGCCGGATTTTCCTGCACACTGAAGTGAAATATTTGTCGTAAGAAATGTCAAATTTTACTCAGCTCTGACGTAACTACATTGTACCTAGACAATCTCTTTTTATGCAGCCCTAGGATTGGATACACACAAACATTTTGCATTTATGAGTTTTTCCGCCTGGAGTTGAAGTGGAGCTGGAGGGGTAGGAACTATTCCGGGCCCGCCAAAACTTTAGTTTGACTTTGACTTTTGGGGAGAGGCCGTGACGAGTGGCTTAAGGCCTAATGACCCAACCGAACTGTGCCTCTATTTCCGACCAGCATCATACAAGTAAAACACCACCACCATATAGAGAAGAAACAAGTGTAAGTAACATGTTTTTCCCTCTTCTGTTCTACATTTTCTGGGCCGTCTTAACTACCGCCGGTAAAAATAAAGTTTATCGTCTGGCCGGTAATAACCATGCACACATTACTATACAGTGTGTATACAGTGTGTATATGCATAGCCCTGGCTTGAGGACTGTCTGTATCAATCATCAATTCGTATCAGTGCGGTAGCTATCCTACTTGAAGTTTACTTTTTATTCCGGTGCTTTCAATATAAGTTGAGTGTTAGGCCTAATAGTCTTAACAAGCAGTTACTGATTGATACTGTAGGGGCCTACCCTGTAATCATTGTAGTGAAGGTGTTGCTTTGACTATGGACTCAATCTGGGTTACCAGACTGAGACTGTCATGACTGTGACACTTGTGGTGAGCGGTAGGCTTAAATCATAATGGAGGGTATACCTTTTGTAATTACTCCAAAAATTAATGACCATTAAAAACTTACTTAGTAAGGAGCACTGGAGAGTTGTTACAAATGACCTATGAAGTAATGTAGATTTAGAGAAAGAGGGTTTTTTTTACCCCAAATTTGAATCTGACAAAGGGCTCTAGGAATAAAGCCTTTCTGAGGCATCTGAAAGCACACAAACTATGCAACATGTACAATGCTGGCTTGCTCTTTCATTATTTTCTTGCAACTTCGACGACCAAGTAAGCCCAAATTTCCATAGGTGTGTTATGTTTTAAATGCATATGTTGGGATACACCAAGTGAGGATACTGGTCTTTGACAATTACCAAAAGTTATACCCTGCCCAAGTGCCTTTTTAAGGATCTGTTTTGTAACGTTACAATTGAAATGGAATTCACGATCTTTTGAAACTTAAAAACGTTGGGGCCAGGGAATGGCTTGTCACCAACACTAAATGAAAGCTAGTATTATTTTGCTTATGCAGACTATTAATCCACAAAGTCATTTTCTGAGGAGTTTTTCTTCCACTTACTAGAAGTCACTGCATGCAAGGGCGCCCCCTTAGGTTAGTTGGCAATTAATAACTAAAGCAAATAATTGACTTTTTATGTTGCCTTTTTGGGTTCGCGTAAATCCTGTAGGCAGGCTCGTTTAACGTCACAAACTTAACACCACTGCAGGCACTGTAAACGGCAACACGTGATTACTGGGCAGCTCTTGTTTAATCAAATTAAGAAATGACTGTAATAAGATTCTCAAATTTGCCTGTTTGTCCTTTGTTTATTCTTAGTTTTATTGACCAGCATTTTGACAATAGACCATCATGCTGCGAGCATCTTGGTCATGTTCCTTGTATCCAAGAAGAATTATTGTTAATATTCATTGTACAAACCGTCCAGCCTCGGTTTGGTTACATTGATTTGAATGGGAGAAACTAAGATGGCCGCACCATGAGAAAGGTCTATAAAATATCGGCTGACTCCAACCCAAAATGCAGCAAATAATAATTAGCGAATTCCATCAAATATCACATGTAACACAAATTGATTCGAACCATAAATTATGCTAGTAAAATCGAAGATATAAAATAAGTTATAACTAACACACACCTTAAAACTAACAATAAAATAGCTCCTGTGTAAAAGTCTGACCTAAAAGCAACAAATTTGATTAATATTATAAAATTATGTACACGAATACAGTTAATGTAATATCCATTGAAGTCTAAACAAGTTAGTTTGATAACGCAGCATTATTAAAGTTGAACCATTAAACATACTATAGTACAATCGACCGTAAGTAAATAATATAATATCATAGTTACCTTTGGCAGTTTGAGTTGTTAACTTTGGAAAGACAATAGTTGGTTTATTTTAGATACATATACTACATTGTGTAACTTCCTCTTTGTGTAGAGTTCCAGTAGATAAACAGTCACACCTTTTTCTGTCTTAAGGTGTCACTTCTGTCTTAAGGTGTCACTTCCACCGTCTTAAGTGTTCATGCTAAGGAACCACATTCCAACCACAGTGTGTAATTAAAAACTTGTGCATGACATTTTCATCCTTAAGTCGAAAAAACAATACAGCCATGGATACCAGTCACAAATGGTACATGTGACGTGGCATTTCGTCTGGTAACCGTATACTTGTAAGCATAACTATTTTGTACTAAGCTACCTTTTGAGCTTAATCAGATCTGTGGAAGTTGTATCATTTTTGTTGTCCTGTGCGAAGGGCTAGAGGGTACGGGGGATTCACCACTTCGATTTAGGCTTCATACGCCTCGTTCAAACCTTTGAAACCTCGTGCTCTAATCTTCTTTCAAAAACACGTTTTGATGTAGTGGGTTATGAAAAAACACACAGAAGGTAAACTTTTTATAATTTTGAGGGAAGCAAAGCATCTAACACAAATTGTTTACATCGTACATGTTTGTGCCCTTTCGGGGTCGATAAAAAGGCATTATTTGGCGGCAAGAATTTGAATCACTCGGTCCACTAGATGGACCGGGTTGATCGTGCTCAATAATCTCAGTGAGAGTGCAGCGTTCGACAGCAGACGATTTCCCCGCCAAATCATGGTTGGCACCAGGAAGAACCACGGTCAGATTGTTCACCGTCGTTTGGTAGATGATTGGTCTAGGCCCGTACCTCTCAAGCTGGTCGTTTTGTCTTTCTTTGACTGCGATGGTTGTTTGCGTTCGGTCTGGTTCCGGTCCCGACCATGAGAACATTTCGCTGTTGTCAGGGTGGTCCACCCCGTAAGCGCTGTCTCTTGGCAGATGTCTTCCCAGGAAGTTGTCTTGCTCGAAAGATCTTTGTTGCGAATCTGTACTCGCTGACATGCCACCAGAGGCATGTGAATTGGGTGACCTGGTCATCGGTTTCTGCCCATGAGTCCGTGGTTGACAGTAGCTTATCCCGACGTCGAAGGCGCTCTCCGAAACTTCCGGAGAGAACACTGGGAACTCATCTCGAGGTGAAGAATTGAGGCTTGAGGTGATAGGCCTAACCGATGGAAAAACTTGCTGCTTGTCCAGTTTGATTTTCGGCCGAGGAATGCCCACCCCACGTAGCGGCCCGTGACTCCTGTCAACATCGATTACAGTTTTTGGTACGACAGTGGGCAACACAGTTTCCGGAACATAATAAGGTTGACCTATCTGGGAAATGGGATCTCGGCGTGGTTTACTCCTGAGGAATTGAGGCAACTCGGGGTACGCACGCGCTGTTGCGTTACGACTCCAGTGCAAATGGCGCCCCCACCGGTTCGAGACAGATCGGGTGCCCTGACTCCGTTGACTCCTTGATTTATTACGTTTGCGGCGAGCCTGCTGTTTTTCTCGTCGCTTGCGGTGTACTTCCGGGAATACACACGCACAGCAGCTACAGTTCATGAGGATCCACACTGTACCGAAAATGGCGATGACTTCGCAGACGATGGCACCAGTTACGATGTAGATAATGACGAGAGTACTAGTTTCTGCATTAGAAAAGACAAAATTAGTAGTTAGCAAAAGACGTCAAACGCTTACAAGTTAACACTCAATTATAAACCGTATCCTTGTCCAAGTTTCCCCCGATCTTTTGAACCCTCATCTACCCATGGTCAAACCAAGGAGGTAGAACACTGACTATAGACCTATAAGCAAAAGAAAGAAGACCTCAGGGCCCAATTTCATAAAACATGTAAGCAGCCGTTTTGTGCTTACGGAGCGTCCCTTAGCAGAATTTCTATTTCATAAAGCTGTTTACCGTAAGCAAGGGTAAATGCTGGCTAACCCGCGTTTAGCACACAAGTGACATAACAATGCAATTCCATGGTGAACGTGCATGCGCGCCAAGAAATTTTCTGCTAACTTGAGAAATCATGGTGAAATACGCTGATGCTTACGCACATTTTTCTGCTACAGTAAGCACAAAAATTTGCTTACCGGTAAACAGCTTTATGAAATTGGGCCCTGATTGTGCGGACGCAAACACGGATCGCAGGCTGGGTCGGGATCGGGCAAAGTGCTTCGAGCTTACTGCTCAGAGATCGATTTGTGTTTGTGGCAACACGCGATTTCTGGTTACAAACCTCCCCCATTGTAAATACGTGAATAACTGCTACCACGTAATCTGTTTTTGTATACCATTCTTCAAGCTTTCATTCCAAGGGTTTACAGAATGCTACCATAATGCAACGCGCCTATCTGCAATAGCTTTTGTTTGAAGTTAAACTATTATACGCGCAGCAACGTGCGGCCCATTGTTACACGGCACGCAGCGACGCATGGTCCACAACAACATAGAAAAAGGCCCTAAAAAAACTATGGCCATTTCGGGGGTTTCGTTCACTATCTAGGCCATTTGAACGGATTTCGTTCGTTCATAGGTTATAATTAACACCCTCGCTCTGTCAAAACACTTTACAATCCATTTATTCTGCCTTATATTAACTATGGCACTTTAGCATTTGGGGGTAACTCGGGCACAGTTCCGAATGAACAGATTACTGATCCTTTAAAAAAACCTTTTAGAATCAATTCTGAGTACTTAAATAGCTCGCTGTGACCTACAAACACATGAGTCTTCAGATCAATGACATCTCTTTCAGCTCGGGCCAACAAAATGCCAACCTGCCTTTGATCCCATTGCTGTCTCTTCCCATAATGTATCGTGAACTTTGGTGGTCATGTTTAAACTCAATTCCAATAATCTTCGTAATTCTATTGCGCTGTAATCAATTGCGTTGTAATGAATTCCATCAATCATTTGCCCGTACCGCACTTTCTTACAGAACATAACAATCAAGCATGAAGGTCCAAGGTTATGGTATTCACTAAATGTACTCTTAAATGTGCTCCCACTTTAATATCCTTTAAATACAAATTCAGGAACTCCTTGTTGAGTAATGTTCTTGTAAGTAATTTAACCGCGCATCTTGGGTTAAGCCTGGATTATGAGAATGAAATGTTTATCTGTCTGTAATAATATTTGCCTGTCCTAATTGTTTACATATAATCAAAGTTCGATCAAATTGTTGGCTCTTTTTGTGTATTGTACTTTCCTTGGGGCCCTTACTCGATAAGCACTGCTTTTTGAGGGCCTCCTTCCACATGCATATAAATGTTGTGCTAATACTGCTACCTACATAATTATAAGGCTATTCTATTGTACTGTTTGCTTATACCCATTATGTAATTTGCCTCGTGTGGAAACAAAACTAAAGAACTGAACTGAACTGAATTGAAAACACCCAGTTTCCTCATTTTAAAATCCTCGGTTTCGATTGGTAGACACTTTTAGAAAACCCATACACGCTTGTCACGGTTATAAGCGTGTATGGGTTTTCTAAAAGTGTCTACCAATCGAAACCGAGGATTTTATAACATGAGGAAACAGTGGATTTTGACAAAAGGTGTTTTGACAGAGCGAGTCCATCCATACCGACCATTTTAAATAACCCATGGGAAAAAAAGGACTATGGCAGCACCCCTTTTTATGATACAAGGGTTTCAAGGACCCTCGACATCTAATTTCATTAAAAGCCGAAATCATGAATGTGTGTCAGTCTATAACGCGCCGACTAGAACTAGAAGCTACAACTCACCGTCTGGTATCTCGTAGCATCCGCCACCCTCAGTTGTCTCTTCGTCTAACCCATTGGCACAATGTGGCGTGGAATCGCATACTAGCTGGGTGTCGAGACACGGGGACAAAGCATCGCATCGGAAGCAAGGATTTATATCTGAATAATGTAACATTGCAGGATTATTGTAGAGCTGTTTTTATGTTAAACTGGTATTAATACAGGATTGGTAGAGCTGACACAAATAGTCGCAGACAGTGTTTATGTTGTGTGTGAATTTGGGCTTAATCCGTTGTGTGAGTCAGAAGAAAATGGTGAAAAACCATGCAAAGTTTTCAGCAAGTAAACGCAGTGTCCTTAATTTTTGTTTGTTTTACAACCAAAATCAGCTGTTGGGAAAAATTTCACAGAAAAAATTGTTCTATTTTATAAATTTCATAATCAGTAGCCTAAGCTTGTAGTTTTAGACAACAAATATTTTATTATGTTTTAGATCCGATGAAAAGCTTCAGGGAAATTTTTAAAATCCCATATTTTTGAATTCCATCGTACAATTTATTTAGATACGCCTAAAAAGGATATGTTTTTAGATTGTAGTTTTACAAACTACATTTTCAATAAAAGATACATTTTCTGAGCAGAAACAGAAAACCACCCTAAAAGGTTTTACAGGAAACTTACCATCAGCAGAACTCGCAGCCGAAATCCACACGGCCGTAATCGCAAATAGAACAATATGTGCATAATTCGATCCCATTCTTAAAAGATTTAATTATAAAATGCCACCGCGGGTCAAAACAAAAATAAAATGTGTATTCCGCGCGCATTGATGACCTTCTGACCGTGATGGGACACGAGGCAGGGTTTTTATGGGTTCCCCGCGCCAGATCGCACCGCCTCCTTCATCACCGGAGCACTATTTTGTGCCACGTGACGGACATGATATAAACCATCAGTGTATTTTGACACGGGGGAGGGGGAGTGGGCCGAATAATTAAAAGTATTAAAAGGTGTTTGGCCTTGGCCAGTCAAGCCCAGGCCCGCTGGCCTGTGACCACTCTTGTTTATCATCAGAGCAAGAGCAAGGACCATTGACTGACGTCGTGGTTGAGTACACAAAACGAGTGTAAGGAAAATACCTTATCAGACTCGAGGAGGAAGAAAGAAAAAAAGGTCAAGGCTCAGACTCGGAGAACGGAACGGTTGACCACCGGGAGCTACAATATTGACCGATTCCTTTCCCATGTTTGACCTTTGTCCAGGTTGAACAACCCATGGTTATTAAAAACCATGGACGGGGCCTCAAATTTCCCTTAGCCACTGTTCAGCCACTAAGCAAGGAATAATAATAATTTGGGGAGCCCTATATACACAAAGCAATAATAGTTTACTGCTGTCTATGACTGTAAATCACCGTGAGAGTGAAGACCAAAATCAGGGCTTTTCCTGGCCGGCAAGATGGACACGTATGATTATAATGATAAGAACATCATTTTACAATATGCATCGTAAATGCCACATCAAGTCGAGAATGGTAAACCTTTTCATGTTGACAAGTTTTGAGAAATGCCCATTCCCTTAATCACGATACTGCCGGCAGCTGTAAACAAAAATTATCATTCGTTGTTAGCCTGTGTAAAGCTCGATATATTATGCATAATAGTGTACATAGCACCTGGTGTACAAAAACCTGCTGAAAATACATTGGCTCCGTGTCATCGCCGTAATACCTTTGTGTATATTATGAGCTCTCTTTCTTTATTGTATTATAAACAACCCTCAATTAGTGACCATAAAGAAGTAAATATTGTTCAGATGTAGAGGGCGGCATTCTTTTAAATCATACACAAATCTGCATTATAATGAAAGGGGAACAGTCTAAACATATTTAGTTTTTGATAAATGATTCATGGCAAAATGGTGTACAGTCATCAGCATCGTCGGAGTCAATGTGACAGTGCGTTGGGGGCCGGGGGGGGGGAGCAATTTGGGCGTTCTCGTATAGGTGCACAAAGAAATGTCTCGAAAAGGGCAATACGATTTTGAGCCTGGCTAAACAAAATGGTTGATAAGTCAATAATTTCCCTTCGAGAAAGACTCTGCTAGGGTCGAAACGTCAGGTCACTAACTAATTTTTTGCAAGTCAATAATTTCGTAGATGAAAAAGATAAGGCCATATAGTGTTAAAAAAAAAAAAAAAAAAAAAAAAAACCCAGCACCGATAATAAGTGATGCGCTGTATGCTCGTACTTACTTCCAAATCCTGCGGGACCCCAAAAATACATTTAAAGAAAAAAAGATGGGGACACATGTGGATTTTTCCTTTGGACAACGATTCCTTTCAGCCTCTTTAAAAAAAAGCCAAGTCAGTGATAGGGATATCAATAGTGCAGTATAATTATCGATAAAGATGTCATCATGATGTTTCATCTCAATTTCCCAAATCTTGCTTTGTTATAATGTGACACCACAACCAACAGTAAGTTTTGATAAATATTGGATACAAAGTATTATTGGGAAAAAATTGTAAATCTGTCAGTAATGTCCCACGTTGTCAAATAATCACCTGAAAACGGCAATTTGGGGTATTTTTACAGTCGCACCCACGTTCAGACCCCTGCCAAATATCCACCAAAGGTTGGATTGGTCTATCCTTATATCAGGTCACATTATGCAACTAGTTTATAACCAAATGAAATATAAAAGCAATCGGACATTTCACATAGGCACTAGGGGGGGGGTCTCAAAAATGACAAAAGTCATTACAAGTGCAAAATACTAGGTGTACTTAAACTAAAATCTGACCATGAAGGAGTACAAAGTAGACTGGGTACAAAGTATTACAGGAAAATATTTGTAAATCTGTCAGTAATGTCCCACGTTATCAAAAACCACTTGAAAACGGCGTTTTGGGGCATTTTTTAAGTTGGACGCATATTAAGACCCCTGCCAAATACCCATCAAAGGTGTGATTGGTCTATCCTCATAATATGTCACACATATACAACTAGTTTATGCCCAAATGAAATATAACAGCAATCGGACATTTCACATAGGCACTAGGGGGTCTCAAAAATGACAAAAAGTCATTGCGCATGCCAAAATGTAGGTTTTTAAAGACCTAACCCTTGATGTGCAAATGAGCTGTGCTACTTTTGACAGTAGATTCTAGTTAATGGGATACCAGATACCCTGTGTATTAATTTGTAGCTACATATCTTCTCTCCATTTGTAGAAATAGGCCTCTAAAAATGCTCAAAAACACAAAATATCATTTTGAAGGGGCGGGGCTTAATTTATTTTTATTTATTTATTTATTTATTTATTTATTTATTTATTTATTTATTTATTTATTTATTTATTTATTTATTTTTTATTTTATTTATTATTTTTTTTTTTTGGGGGGGGGTCATACCTCAGAAATGCCAAGGAGTAGGACTCTAAAAATTATGTTGTGTGTGTTCCAGGCACGGAATGACCCTATAGCGCGTGTGACGTCGCTGCAAGGAAGGGGTCCATACCCAAAACATGGTTCCCTCGTTTGTTTTTTGCAAACCTTGCCTGGAAACTTCTCACTAAGGCCGTGTTCGAATTTGTGGCTACAGCTACGGATACGGCTATAGATTGTAGCCGCCGGCCTTATTTTTGGTTTATACGGCCTCAATGACGTCACAATGGGGTCCTCCTTCATCATGTAACCAGTTGGCCAAAACGTATTTGTTTAACGTAAGATTACTGAACCGAGATGAACTTAGAGGGCTGGGTGGATAATGGCATCGTCAATATGGATGGCCTTCCTCCATAGTCCATGAGACAAGCAAACATTGGAAGAACAGTTGAGTATTCAATCTCTGTAGTGCGTGTCGCCTGTGTTGTTTTCTTCCTCATTTTCTTGTTTGATCAAGTCATGGACAAGGTCGTTGGGGAGGATCTCCATGGGAGGGTACAAAGGAGTTTGGGGAACGACCCGTAGGAAACGGCCCACACGGCTTTATCAAGGTCTAAATATACTGGTAATAGTGGCCGGGATTTGCTCTTCAGGGTTATCCTATCGCTGACCGGGTCGTTGGTGCCTGACTCCATGGCTGGGATTAAAGGTATTATACGGGATTGGTAGAGTTGACAAAAAAAGTCGCATACGGTGTAACTATTATGTTTTGTGTAATCGGCCGTATACATGAAATAACAACCCTGTGAAAATTTGGGCATAATCCATTGTGTGAGTCAGGAGAAAATAGTTTTTAGAAAAACACGCACAATACTCAGCATATAATTAGAACACATTGTCCTTTTTGGGGGGTTGTAACAGCAAAAAAAAATCAGCTGTCGCGTTTTTTTCCTAAAGGTTTCAAGGACCCTTCTTTTAATACGACTTCATTTCACAGGGAAAAATTTCACGAAAATTGTTTTTTTTTAAATGTGAACTTCATATCGGTTAGCTTTTATACTAATATCAAACAATTTTTTTTTTTTTTTAATTCTGAACAATCCTCAGAACACATGTAACTTCATACCCTGAATAAATCTACTCAAATACTTGATTGAAAAGATGTGTCTTAAGGTTTCTTTTATAGCTCAATGATATTAACCAACCGAGAAACAATGATTAGGCCCCAAGTTTTTATTTTAAATGTATTAATACAAAGTGTAACAAGCTAACAATCACCACTCACAATCAAAAGCAACTTAAGTGTTGAGTTTTTGTATTTACTGCTTTTTATAAATTTAGTTCATAATTTTTAATATCATGGTTTCTTGCACCATACTAAATAAATCCAAACTGAATCTGGACTTTTGAGATTAAAAATGTAAAATTTTACAAGCTTTAATGCGATAATGTCAATGTATTTAAAACCACATTCCTGTTTAAAGACGCAGACAATGTATCTGGTTTCACATTAACGTCAGATTATTTTGCAAACAATTAATGTAAATGGCATGACAAGAACGCTAAAAAACAAAATAGGCAACTGCAAACGGAAACTACAGCTTTAATTGGCTGGAAGTTCCCCTGTAAAACAGAAAATATAGTACACCCCCTCTCGTGCCCCCCCCCACATCACAACAGCTGAGAACACACAGAGATATATGAACTTCTTGAAGACGCGAAAGAACGATTGTTGTAGTTCGGCTTATGCCACCCGATATCTGGTCAATTACTGGATGTGTTACATAAAGGGAATGTATATACGATTGGTAATCACTCTAAAAATGTATGGCAATAGAACTTTTGGTTAATTGAAGTACAGCAACCTTCGATAGTATAAAGCATTTTGAGAAATATTTCAATTCAAAATAATGTGGATATGGATATTTGAAACTGAGCTGTCATAAACGTTTCTCAGATTGTGTATTCCTATTAGGGGTTTTTCTTCATGCATCATGGACATATAACCGCTCCATATTTTTGGCGATATCACATAAACGCTACCACCTTTTGAAATGAAATTTTCACAGGTTAGTTTTTGTTTGTATATATCCACATTTATATAGGATTAAAACAATCAAACGGTCCCAAAAACCAAAGGTATTCTCGCGCCAAACTACACTCATGCACATGGCGTCATATTACGAGTAGGATACCCTCGGCTATGAGGTCGTCAAAAGAAGTATATTCAATGACCGATTCTGTGCGCTGCGCGTACTTAGATGTGCGTTTTCCATAGACTAATAAGTTGACCTCGAGAGCGTACGAGCTTTCGCGAGAATCTGGACTTCCGTGCACCTCGAATATATAGCAGCTACAGCATATTGTGGCAGTTGATTTTGAAAAAGAAAATTGTAACGCGTTTTTTTTTTTGGTATAAATTTCACCCATTGAATATGGTTTGAATAAAAAAAAAACTAATTAATTTAGAAATTGTAAATTATAAACAATTGTAAACAATCGCAAACCTTGGAAAACTATATATATTTTTTAAAGCTGACCTTAATTTCCGCTTCACGTTTGACCGTAATGAACTTACAGTAAAAGGGCGATCGTCGTATAAATCCTTGAAATATATACGCATGGGCGATCGTCATAGTCCTTGACGTACACGCATGGGCGATCGTCGTGATCCTTGACTTATACCCATGCAAACTAGCTGCGGGACAACGACGTTCTAACTTCTTGCGGTTTGGGTACCGTACTATATCTACTACTAGATGTAGCAGCTAGCGATTTTTCACGTTCGCGCTAAGTAACGTTCCGTTGTTAATTAGGGTTAACTACGGCAAGTAAACGTAAAACTTTGACATGTACGCGCGCGTATAGGCCTATGTTTATAGGGAGGTTTAGCTGCACGTTACGCGAGTAAAAACGTGAACGTGAACGTCAGAAAATGTTGTTGTAAAAACCTCACGTTTTAAGCATACGTGAAGTTACCATTTCTCACGTCAGGTACGTACGTGCAGACGTCATACGTGAACATGAAATAAGCCCAAAGTGGTGACGTCACCTAGAAACGACACAATTTTCGCGTAACGTGCCGCTAAACCTCCCTAATAGTGAAATTTGACACGTGTTGCCAAGCACTATTACGATTCATCTCAAAGATGAGCTGTCAATATTGCCTGAGTGATTTGTATTGTGACATCACACTTTGCTTAGCAATTAGGATTGATACACAGTTAAGATCAATCTAAGCTCTTTGTGAAATCGAGCCCACCGGCTAAGGATCTTTCACTTTTGAAGTTACACGATTTTACACTAAGGTCATGATATTTTATTTACTGTGGTGCAACCCTCCAAATGCACCTGATTGTCGACCTCTTTTGGTTAACTGTTGTGGACCAGCCACGAGTTCGTTTAAATGTTTGCTACTAAACGTTGATTTTATTCCCAAAGTAGTTAGTTTTAAGCCTAACAAACAGTTGACAGCAATTGAAAAGAGTGACTTTTATATAAATAAGAATGAAAAAGCAAACACTTTAACAAGCTTCCTCAACAACAACAAAATCAATAATTTGTTGAAATAGTTGCATCTTAAAGGAACATTACAGAATTTGTTTTTACTAACAAAACAGTTGCTGGCAGTGTAAGCACTTTATGTAATCCACCACATACATAAACTGACAAACCTGTATAAGTTTGAGATCGATCGGCCATCTGGGTCACGAGAAAATAGTAAAAAACCGATTACACATTATTGCTGGAAATCATATAGATTCAACTAATGAATAAAACGCTCACTGAGCGATAAACTCCAATCGGAAAATTGGTTTATTTATTTCTCATCAAATATGGCATTTAAGACAGAAATATTTCAAGGGATGTTTCCTACCATCATCATCTTTAGACCGTGTAAGTTTTATGTAAATCTGTGATCAAAAAGTACATTTTACAAGTTTTTTCTTACCAATTCTGTAATGTTCCTTTAATAATCTATTGCCATTTTCGAAACCAAAGCTTTTGCTTGGGGTCCGTCAGTTATTTAGAAAACGTGTGCTGTCCTCGTTTGGTTTCAAACAGGCGGGTGGAGTCCAAACTGGAGCCCAAGTCCGACCCGTGGTTTCGAAAACGGCCGTGGTCAACGAGCTCTCCCTGCTTTCATGTTTACCCCCAAATGGCGCCCTCGTGTGGTGAAGCTTAAGTTCACTTGCTTCATGAAAATTTTGGATAATAATCCATTTTCAACAAATTCATCATTATGCAGAATTATTTAAAAAGATTAAATAATGGCAATCGTATATCAGAGGTAAGGAACACCTACTTTTGCTTTTAAAGGCCCTGTACACTATTGGTAAGATCGAAAAACACAAATTGAAATGTTCACAGATTCACACATAACTTACATGATGTAAAGTAAGTAATGGTAGAAAGGGTTCCTTAAAATAATTATTTCTGCCTAAAATGCTATCGTTTCCGAGAAATGAGTAAGTAAAACGATAGTTTTTATCACGCGTGATAAAAACTCGATGTTTGAAAACAGAAAACACATAAGGTCTCTTTTTACTGTTTTCTCGTGACCTCGAAGACCAATTGAGCTCAAACTTTCACAGGTTTGTTTATTCATGCAAATATTGAATCACACAAAATGTGGACACTGATTTTGAGCTGTTACCATAAAAGCATGATTATTTAGTTCTTTCCAATACAAGGAGAAAACAACATTGGAAAACACATCACTTCAGGTTTTATACTATACTATTTTATTGTTTTTCTAGTTACTTAGCTACATTTTTTTGGATATGATTGTGTGAACTACAATTAATCATCTTAAAAAGTACTTGATCATTTTTACCTTGTACACGTATAACAATGGTGTCTTCATCCAGACGGTAATACATTAAGCCTATACATACACTGAAACAATTTACTATGAAAACACTGCTGTACAATAAAATACAAATGATAATAAAGTAAAATGATAAAAGAAAGAAAACAAAAACAAACAAAAGACAGATAAACAACTGATCAAATCTTTTTCCTAACTTGCGAGCTACATGTTGCTATTGACCTAAATCATGGCGCCTCCATCTTGTTTTTTATCCCATTGTGAACATTGTTACCAAAACCGAGGCTGGAAGGGGACAACAATTGACAGGTACCCTTGGGTTGTTGTATGACTTAAGTGTTTAGAATTGCTTTTGTATACCGGCTGTGTGACAAGATGTTGGGCAGCATGATTAAGGTCTTTAACCTGAAAATTTGGAATAAAGTTTGATGACTGCTTGAGCTATGTGTAGTTAGGAAACCTAGATTACAATGACTGGAACTGTTGCTAGGTAGGATACCAAACCAAGCTTGAGAAACGTCGACTTTTCACAGCTAAGTAGCTCTTTAAAAAATAGAAGTTGGATTCTGGGATGACTGGAAATGTTTTTCATGAAATCTCAAAAGTTGTAAAAAACTCTAAGAAGTCATCATCCAGCACAAAGAATTCTCAGCAGTTGTCTTCTAACAAATCAAAAAAATAATCATTTTAATATTTCTACAATGCATGCAATTTCTTCCTTCAAATGTGCATAAAGTATATTTTGTAAAAAGTACAAAAACAAAGAACTACTATTTCACACTGATGTTGTTTTAAATGTAAACATATGTAAAAACGGTTACTTATGTTTGTAATTTCAAACCAACTTGTATGTTACAAAAGGGTTAACGTTATAATTTATTCTTTACTGAATCTTACTGACCAATCTCCCCCAAGGAAAAAGAAAATTATTGAATCAAATAACAAATTTTTTAAGCTATAGCTATTTCTTTTCCTGTGGTTCCTTCTCATATTTCAAAGTCATTGGCATTTGGTTTACAGGTAGGGTCATAGATTGATAAATACCCCCAACATGTATTAACCATAAAAACTTACTTGCTGAGAAGTACTGTCGCTGTTGAGTGTATAAACTATTTTGGGAAAGGATTCCCTTTAAAGGTATTGAACACTTTTGGTAACAGCTCAAAATCAGTGTCCACATTTTGTGTGATTCAACAATGCATGAACAAACAAACCCGTGAAAGTTTGAGCTGAATTTATCATCGAGGTCACGAGAAAATAGTGAAAAGAGACCTTATGTGTTTCTGTTTCTATTGTTTTACGCATTTCTCAAAAACGATAGCATTTTAGGCAGAAATATTTTTAGGGAACCCTTTCTACCATTACTAACTATAAATCATAAGTTATGTGTGAATCTGTGAACATTTGTGTTTTTCAATCTTACCAATAGTGTACAGGGCCTTTAAAGTAATATGGTTTGGATAATTTTTCACATCAAAACATTTGAATCTGAGAAACGATTCATGCATGAATCGTTTCCCCAACTTCTCAGGGTTGGTGTCTGTACGTGGATGGATTTGACATTCTTGTGGAAATGTCATGACAGCAAGTAGACACAATATTCAGCTGAAACTTTCCCATGTGAATGTTATTGTATCTTTCTTTATAATGTTGCCTATAATAAGCATTATGTTGACAAAAACCAATCTATAACCTTACTTTAAGACTTCCAAGAGGAACCAAGGTCCAAGTCTGTGTCACATTTTTACCATCAACATTACAAAGTGTTGTTGTCCAATAATGTAACAGTGCGGCTGAATAAATAATTAGCTAACAAAAATAGAGCTGTTTTTTTTTTCTAAACACACGCGTACATTGAAAATTACAAAAAGTGATTACTGCCATATTATCGTGTGCAATGCTTTTCTCTTTAAAAATTCACATTGTGATTACTATATAATGATTATTACAATAAAAACAGATTACAGACGAGGTCGTAGGTAATTCTTGATGACCTTAGACCTGAGGCTAATTACTGATTTTGTGGCATCAATTGTTAGTCGTGTGTGCGAACGGTTATAGATAGGTTACGAACACTACACTACAACCTCATGAGAAATGTGCCGCATACCAGCTTTTCAGTGCTGGTAAAAACTATGAACTTGGGTCAAATGGTTGGCATAACATACAGCCATGGATAATGTGGCAATGTGTACACAGGTACTGGCTATCTAATGATACATTTTCTTTGCGTGCGCAAGAAGCTTAATTTATATTTATATTATTTCTTATTTAGCGCCTTGCTTTTTTGTCTTTTTCCTGCCTGTATGTATTTAACAGCTACGTTTAATGAATATTTTACAGAAAAATTACACTTTAAAGGTTCTGTGGTACATGTACGATAACAGACCTTTATCATGGTGCGGCCATCTTGGTTTTCTCCCATTCAAATCAATGTAACCAAATCGAGACTGGAAGAAGAAACAGCCTGGTTCCTTTTTGTACAATGAATGTTATTATTCATTGCTGGTATTGTATACAGGGAACACGACCAAGATGGTAGCAGTATAGCAGCAGTAGGTCTTTCATTAAGACCTTTTCGTCTATTGTCCATCATCAGGGGATTATTTAAACGCATCATAGAGTATATATGCTCCAATCTATAAACCTGTCGAAATAGGTTAAGTACCACAACAGAAAATGTAGTTAGAACTGTACAAATTTTACTGCCGTGCGGCTACGTGCCTACCACTGTTAGAATCGTTTATGAAATAATATAATATTTCTCTCTCATTGTCAACTTGCAATTTCTGAAGGAATACAACCTACCGCTAGCTACAAATACACATGCAATGCTTTATCCAGTTTATAACTAACAAAGGTTAAGTTAAGCAATGCTTTAGAAAAATACATTAATTGAATACTTTCACCATCTTGACAAGAATTGTTACAATTAATACTGGTAAAATGCTAGGGCTATATGAATAAAATTCATTCAATTTAACAATTTTTCAAATTAATTCAATATCAAATTTGTATTTTACTTTTACGTAACACTTTTATTTGCTTGGCTATAATATTTTTTTTTTACCCGTACACAAAGGGAAAACACACAAAAGAGGATTCAGCAAGTACCTTGATAGAAATATGTCATTTGGAAAAGGAAAAAAAAAGGGGACAAATGATATGTTAATTCTGAATAAGGAATATCATGGCTAGATTGAAGTGTGCCACCATCACGGTGTGGGCACTTCATCAATCATTTCTTTATTCCCCTGCAGCACAAAGTGTGAATAAATCTGTATTGTTATCAGACACAAATTATTCTCTTTTTCAGCATAATTGCTAAAAAAATCCTGCTCATAAAAAAAAAACAGTTATCTTTTCATGAAGTAGTTTACTTTGCAGCACAAACCCAAAATTTCTGTTACCTTAAGGTAAGATAACCTACTCCCGGATTTACAACAAAAATCACAGCTATTTCTTTCAAGGGGGGTGCATGATTCAGGCAAACATCGAGTGCTCTTGAAGGTGACCTCAATGATACTGTGTGCAGGTTAAAATAGATTTGGTGCAGATATTGGTTTTGAATAATTATCTGTGCATTTCGTTCACCGATCCGTTTGGTACTATTTTAGAGATTTATGAGAATTTTGAGAGAATAACAAAAACTATTCATGAACACAGTAAGAGAAAGTGTCAATAGGAGTACACATACAAAAGCAACAAATAAAAATATTTCAGTGGAGTGAAACTTCAAGGGCTGAGGAACAAACAATCTAGTGACAGGCCCAAATTGCTTAACAGGGGTCAGTTACGAAGGCCAACCCAAGAGCCAGCAAAAGTTATGGTTAACAGAAAACCAGTTACAAGGCCGAAATACAATGTATGCAGATGCTTTGACTGGCCCCCTGTTGACTGATTTGCATTAGTTTCTACTTGGCATCCATAAGAATGCCGATCCTGAAAATTGCTTCAAAGAAATGCCTGGTAAATTGACTTAATCCTGAAGGAAAGACAACGATGACATTGTCTTACTATTATCTACTTGTGAAAGACCTGCTCAACTGTTTGAGGATAAACTTTCAACTTGTGATCGGGGGTATAGCTTGGAGGCAGGAGAACAAAACTAAAGATGACATTGATAATAAGTAATAAATACCCTGTGTGGCATCCTATAGGTAGAGCGTTTATGCTTGATCCCTTTATTTGTACGATCAATTCAATTGAAAGGTTTCTTTCTCATCTTCTCCACCCTCTAGACTTTGTGGGGGAACTCCATACGCCCATTGTCGTGGTTGTACGCCACGCTGTATCCGCCGTTCTGCAGTGAGGGGTACATGGGCGGATAGTTGGGGTACGGCGACCCCCTATTTATCCCATTCATACTGTGCTGGTGTGGGTGTGTGTAGCCCTGCTGTGGCAGGTGCTGGTGCGAGTGCTGGTGGGGGAGGGACCCCATGCCATTCATGCCGTTCATGCTGCCGTTCATGCTGCGATCAGGAGGCCCGCCGTTCATCCCATGAAGGCCTTCATACATCCTGCTGTGTAGTCCCGGCATGGGGTGCATCCCCCCGGGCATGCCATTTGTCGTCGAAGCAGATGACGAGTATGATGAATAATTGGAGTTGTGAGATGGGTAGGAGCCTGGCCGAGGAGTCGGGGGTGTTCGATACTGCTTGGAGTCGTCATCTCCACCCTTCCTGCAGCAGCAGCAACACGCGATGCACGTGATGAAGATGATAAGGATGAGGAGGCCGATGGCACCACCAATCGTTGCCACGAACACCAAGGCCTAATTTCTCTATCCCGATCGAAATGAAGTTACCTGGTTCTGAAAGAATAGAGAAATAACCTCTTTAGATACATGTTGTAATTACGACCAGCAGTGTTGTTTGTATCCTGTTTCAATTAATCATGGCTGGCAGAGCAAAGGAATCTGACACTTTCAAGGCGTCATGTTAAGCAAGATCCACTATAACTGTCAAAGGCAACATCACAGAGTTTGGTACCATGTAAACGGTGTATTTGAGTGAATTTTGATTGCTGTTTACATGTAGTTTGGTACTAATGCTTCATCATGTCATCTGACTAACAATGTCTCAACTCCTGTCAAAGCCGAAACTACTCCTGCTCAGACTGATTGATAATTGTGTGAACACGATCAGTGATATATTCTAGTTAATCCAACTGTCACGTCCTGACTTGAAGGGCATTTTTTCTTCTTTTAAAATTACACAGGTGTTATGACCCCTTGTGGCATGGTTTTTTTGCTCTGGTGCCCCTTAAAAAATGTTCCCAGACGCCATTCAGATCTTGTGCCCCCTTGCAGAACAAGCAGGCTCGACCTTTCACCAGTGTAACTCTTGGTCTAGTTTCTAGTGTTACCTTCTCTGCACAATGCGTTAGCTTCGTCTGAATCGTCGTTACAGTTAGGAACAGCGTTACATGTCAGTGCTTCATCGATGCACATACTGTTGTCTAAACAACGGAAACAGTCCTCTGATCCTTCTGTAGAGCACAACCAATAAAACAAACACCAAATTTAAAATATGACTGACAAGAAATGGACATATCTAGCTGTACTCATTTCTGTCTGAAATCTTAATCAAGACTATGCCTTCAAGCACACTATGCAAAAACATCATCAAAAATTGTATCAGGATTTTGAAGGATCTTGGCTCGTCCCAGATCCAACAAAATCCTATTCAGCAGTTGATTAGAATCAACAAAGTCAACAGAACACTATACCACATGGCTATTGATTGTTGAAATAAAGTGTACTGTACACACCACGTCAATGGAAACACTGAACAATATTATTCTCTATATTTCAGATCCAAAGTTGGCATACCCTGTGGTGGCTTGTACGAGGTGTAGACTAGTTTGACACCAGCATCTGCTGAACCGATGCCATCTGTGAGGAATCGAATGGTCACCACATTGCCGTAGGACTGGTAATCTTTTGGGAAGATGCCCGTGCCTCCGCAGTATGTCATCTCGGGCTGGAGTATGTCATTCTTGATCACGTAGTCGTTGCCCGATTCATAGACCATGAACCTGTACAAAAAGGGTGAGTTTTTGATAGACATGAGATGGGGTGTTACTTTAACTTTGTCTGACAAGTTGTTTTAATGGCTAGGACCCGAGTTTGGTGGATTCATTACTGCATAGCACAAAAAACACACCTAGCATGTAAAAATAAGTCTGTTAAAGCCAGCTGGGCTAGGATTTGGGGGGAAAAAATCGCAGGGCTTGTAAAAAAGATGCTACTCTATGTTTAATGGATCAGACTTTTTTTTACGAGATCAGAAACAAAATGAGAACAAATATCAACAACAATTTGTCATTATAATCATATCATGTTAAAATTAATTAAATAATAAAATTATGCATCTCTTGGCAAACAAAATAATAATGTTAAATGCAACAACACAAGACTGTTGGATGTGTTCGGTCATGAGTTTACTGGCTCAACTCAAAAATCACTGGCCTCGGGCCTGTGGCTTACATGTAGTTGAGCCCTGGCCAGGTGGAGTAGTTATAAATTACAGTGCATAACATGTTACTGTATTTTAGGTAGGTTACTTAACCTACCTAAATGAAACTAGAAAGTCTTTAGCCAGTTGAATCACTGATCAAGCAACTTGTATCGGTAAAAACCGCAACAGAAATGATAAATCGTAACCACATACTTTAGTGAAAATTTCATGTTGCTGGGACAGGGAAACACACAAAGTACTTATATCAAAGCATCAAATACTCTATTAAAAGTATTATACACTAAAAGATTGGTAGAGCTGACAAAATAGTAGCAGACAGTGTTCATTTTTTTGTGATCAACCACATACATGTACAAGCCTGTGAACACTTGGGCGTAATCCGTTGTGTGAGTCAAAAGAAAATAGTGGAAACAGTGCAAATTTTCAGCATGTACACATTAACCTCAATTTAGGTTGAAACAACGTAATCAGATATTGTTTCTGTTTTTTAAAGATTTTCAGAGACAGGCTTCTCGAATATGACTTCATTTCAGAGGGCAATATTTTACATACAAAATTAATCTAGAATGATAATCATAATCAGTAAGCTTTCTGACTAAAATTAAACAAAGCTGTTTCTTTACACCTCTATACACGGGATACAATACAAATTAAAATCACAATGTACCCACACTGAGGCTTACAAGGAAAAACGGTCTTGCTCCTTGTTTGAACAAGGAGAATATTAAAGAAATAAATAAGTGAATTGAGCAGCAGCATGATAATGTTCTAAGCAGTTAGGGCACTACTGCTTGTGGGGTAGACACCTGCCTGATTTTGAACAGAAAGTTAACAGTGCATATCTGAGGCTTTATAAAGTGAATGATGTACACATGTACATGTATGACACCACGAAGGAAGAACTATGTCGAATGATATCCTACATTTACTCTGGTCATACATTATGTATTGCAGACTGAAATTATTTCACCCAATCACCGACAGCCATTTAATAATAAATGATCGAGCGAAGTGAGGCTTACATACAGGGATTTTAACATGCCTTTTATAACTCGAGATATATCCGTTCTGATCCTAGTATAAAATAAAAACCATGAAATGATATTCGGTGGTCATGTTTAAGTCATGTTTTAATGATTTGTCAGTGGTTTTGTGCATGCTCATACTGATGTTAAGTGTATTTTGGTTGTTGCAAATTAAGCAATTCAACAATTGGGTCTTCATACGTGTACAAGTCTACTGCTTTCTGTATTTTGACAAAACATTCTCTTTAGGATTGTACTGTATTCATTGAAAAAATGGGCTTTCGAGATACATCTCATTAACATTTTTAAGATCGATCAGTTACCGATCTCGTGCTTTTACATTATCTTTACAGGAGACCTTGCGCTTTAGCTTTTTGTACAGAAGCCCACTGGGCTAGTAAACTGTGCATTTTACTAGCCCAGATTTTAAATGAAGTTAAATTTGCACACTCAAAAACAAATCACATGTAACTTATTTTAAAATGTATCATTTACATCTGAAATTGAAAAGGAAGAAATATGAGCATTTTAAACAAGTAGGTTGTACAGTTTTTAGTAGCCCACAGGGCAAGTTGAGAAGTGGCTGTTTATTAGCCCGTAGCATTTTTACAAGACAATTTATGCCGGGCTTGTGCTTCAACATAATTCTCTAGGGGAAAAAAAATTATCAAGACCTTGCACAATAATGTACCCACTGCTACATGGATGTCAAATTTGATGTTAGTATTGCATCGTTATTAAATGTACTTATTTGAATGATACTGAATGAAGGCACTCGACAACAGTGTCCTTGAAAAAAACAAAACCCTTCACAATATTTCATGCTAGCATCGGTCCTTTATCATACGGAGCCATTCTTGAGTTATATTAAAAAGGTCAGTCCACACAGACTAATGCCAATGAAAACATCTGATTGAGGATTGTGAGAACCCAAATTATCATAATTGTTCCTACACGACAACCATTTTCCCCCCTTATTTCTCCCACAGCATTCATGCACAGTCCTGACCCAATATGTAAACACTGAATCATGCCCTGCCCCGCTTATTGAAATTTCTCTGCGTGCGACGGCCGCACGCTGAACACTGAATCATCAACTCCTTTGGGTGCAACCACCTTCAAATGATGCACAATACATATGCACAGAGTTATTACCATAAATGCATGATATACAGATTTACTGTAATTTTCCAGTTGAATCATGCACATGCTAGTCATTAGCATCAAAGCATGATTAAGTGAAAATCAATGATGATTTCACTAGATATCTAGTTCGTTGTGCACGTTTCTAGTTGTAAAAATTTAACTGATCCTGATTCTAAGGGTGG
The DNA here is from genome assembly GCA_032158295.1 of Pycnopodia helianthoides. Classification (NCBI taxonomy): domain Eukaryota; kingdom Metazoa; phylum Echinodermata; class Asteroidea; order Forcipulatida; family Asteriidae; genus Pycnopodia; species Pycnopodia helianthoides. The sequence continues at coordinate 18,760,557 of CM063246.1, read as the reverse complement.
GTATTCTATCCTTCATTTTTTTCTGTTATGAAAGTTTAGAAACATCTTGTTGAAAAATTATTTTGGCTGCAATAATTACAAGGGTTTACATCAATTTTGGTGGTTCCCAGGGTTTAAAGAGGGTCTCCAAGGTCAAATTAAGTGTTGAGATGCACTCATTTTCTAATAGATAGTCCTTATGAAAGTGGAAAAAAAAAACAAGTCTCTGACCTGACGTTAAAATGGGGAAACTTTTGATTTGACTTGTACTCCCTCAGTCAGAGCACAATTTGAAACATGACGTCATTGGGTATCAACAAGGAATGGGTCTCTGTACATTCCAAAGTGAAACTTTTGCATCAGTCAAAAGTTCAAATTCAATGCCTTTTTAATTCACTATTTGAACTAACAACATTTCCAGTACAAAAATGTACAGACCTATATATTTGAAAAGTGATGTTATTGGATTGAGGATTGAGGATTTTGACAAATCTCCCACTTTTAAGGGTATCAAATACAACTTAACTTTTTTACACGTTTAAACGCGAGGTTAGAGACTGTACATTTTTTCCCGACAATCATGAAATGAGAGTATCACAAAGCTGAATTAGAGCCCCACTTTAAGGTGATTTTAAGTGATCCTAAATGGTTGAGATCTTTCTGAAATTGCTTGATCCTCCCCCCCCCCAAAAAAAAGGTACGACCTCCCAACAAATGAATAAACAAAATAGTAAGGTCAGCAATAAATTTGTGTGACTTTTCACTTAATAAATATCCACAAATATCCTTAATAAATTGCAATAAGTTAAGTTGGTAAATTACACTAAGCAATCCTTGAAAGTCAAAAATTGTGTCCCAACTTTTCGGAAGGAACTTCACAAGTTCTTGTCCACTTCAATTAAGGCACAAACCACTACAAATTATCAACTCCTATTTCGACATCAAGTACATGTTTTCCTGGCTGGAACTTGAAATTTTTGGGCTTCATAATTGTTTAGTTTAAACATTTGAGAGAGTTTATAATGAGGAAGACATGAGAGTAACCCCCACCCCCCACCACTTCGTTCCTCCTCCAACTACTAAAGTTGCCCAGCTGTGATGACGGTAACTCATACTCCCATTGGTCAGCAGTTGGTGTTCAGAAGAACGCTTTAACTTAAAGAGGGGCTTTTATGTCAAATTCAGTTTTGTGATGCACTGATTTTTCAATAGACAGAGTCCTCATGAAAGTTGGTAAAAATCTATTTATTGGAAAACGAGTGGATCACAAAACTTAGTTTGACCTTGGAGCCCCTCTTTAATGCTTTGGAAGCATGCATTCATGAATTAATTTCCAATGCTATTATCCCTATAACATATTTCATCAAAGCATTAGTATAAAAAACAAAAACAACGTTAACCTTGATTAACCTTGTTGGCGCAAGTGGTGTGTGTGTAAATAAAAACAAAAAATGTATCGGCCGCAATTTCGGGCATATCGGCCCGCATTTCGAGCCCAGAACCCTGAAACCTGATACAAACTTAGATAAATTAAACTTCAAGGATACATATACCCGTTTGATCTACTATTTATATGGGAGTCTTCCAGTACCACAACACATGTAATGTGTGCCTAATTACCAAAACTTCTTAAAGTTTAAAAACTTTAAGACTTATTTAAAACCCATCAAGTTTTTAAAGGTATGAAATCCCTCATATTTAATTTGTGTCAATTTTGAATGCCAGCAGTTGTGCGTGATTAATATGGTTAGGAATGTAAATAGACCAACATTGGTTTAATTAATGTTCTATTCTCACTTTCTGGTCCATTCTGTCTGTCCGTGCAACTAACATAGGGAGTCGTTTTTTAATTAACTCTTTCATCAAAACAGAAGTGCAGTGCAATAAACTTCTACGGTGGAGAATAAACAATCATTTGAGATTGTAGTGGAATGAACTAGGAAAAAACGGGGAAAAGAAACCTTGCATTCATTACATTCTCCAATTTACACGCTACATGTATTTGTGAACTGAAACATTGATTTTGAAAGACTAATCATTTAGGGAATTTAGTACAACGCTCATGTTCGACCTGACATAATGTCCATTGTATAGTATACAATACATGTGCAGAAAAAAAATCAGAGGTTTTGCATTACAATTTGTCTCTTCCGAAAGAATCAATACTGTCTGTAGTATCTCCAAAGTATGCAAACAACAAATGACCTTTCAGTCCCAAAGCTACATGGTGCAAACCAAAGCCTAGTGCAACCATAGATAAATGAAATGCAACCATGGAGAAAACATGGACAAGCCGTTGAAAGGGTCTCCAGAGCCAAAAGGTCCTTGGTTTGGTTAGTGGCATGATTGTTTAGTATGTGGTCAAGTGGTAAAGGTCTGGTGTGCAGATGTGGTCTCATCTACTGCCAAGAACCGTGTAAAACCCACTTCCATGAACCCACTGAATGTTAATGACGAACAAATTGCTCTCAGCCCACATGAAGGCACTGCAGTAGGAGACTTTCTACAAAGTTGTTCTAATGTTTCTCTCGATATAGCCAAGCCGGGGAACAAATTAAATAATGTATAAAAGGAAAGAACCCCAAGGGAAACTGACTGGGTAAATTTTTAATATTACGGCAGTGACAGGTTGAATGTCTTCTGACTGGCACCCTCAAACAAAGATATCAACAAAATAGGGAAACTGTCAATAGCTGAGTCGGCACAATAATCTGGAGGTTGCAGGTTCAAGTCCTGCTCTAGTAGATTTTTCTTTGTTCAACCAAAAATTGTAATTTATAAAGTGGTTTCGGTAGTCCGCGGTACGCTTCTTAAATGGTCACACCATCTTCCCTTCCATCATCAGTTTGGTTTGTCATTGATTGGTTCAAACCAACTTGAAATGAAATGAAACCCCCCAAATGGCTGTAGAATGATGAGGTCTTTGACCTAGACTTCACAAACCTGTCGGCATCAGAGCGGCATCGGTTGTGTGCCCTGTCAAATCCCGGTGCCAGGTCAAAATAGTCGAAGCGTATGTTGATGCGCCGTCCGGGCTGTGTGTTGATTGTAAATGTACAGTCCTTGTTGCCTGTGTACGGAACACTTTCCACGCCTATGTGGGAGTAGACCCTGCCAGAGACATCACTGACGTTTTTTGCCAAGCACATGGGATTAGCATCTTGAATATATGCTGTGGAAAAAAACAAATTGTAAACAACTTGGCTGATAAGATAAAAGGAAAGGGGGTTCAATACCTACATGTACAACTGTTTACCCAAGAGCTCTAGATGTCCAAACACAAACTTGACATCTGTAGGGCTAGTCAATTTTTGCTACTTTTGAAAGGGGCGCAGGTGTCAGGGAAACAAGGGGGGGTGACGATGGGACACAAATATACCAACCTCAATGCTCTATAGGGTTCATTCAAAGCATATGCTTTAAAAGAAACATTTGTGACATAAATTTTTTACCATGAATGTTTCAACAATTGTTTTTTCATGCCCTTATTCTGTAAAGCAACTGTTCTATCAGACTTCTGTCAATCTGGACTTCTTTATGATTTTTTTTCCTAACAGCAATTTTGTGTTTGTTTGTCCATTGAGCAAGATCAGTCCATGATATTACATGTTTCTGCCCAATGCACTAAATGTATGATAACCCTTATTACATGAAAATTGGGTGTTGGGTAAGGGACATGTCTAATCCTCTTTCACATTAAATCCGTAATTCCCATATAATTCAGCTTGTTCAGTTGTTAGTCCATGATTATGGTAGATTCATCTTCTTCACTTGAATAAAGAGGATCAATCCGTTGAATTCTGATTGTAATTTGCACTGGAAACACCAATCCCATTGGTCTTTGTGTACTCAGGTGTCCCTGCTGTGTACAAAAACAAAGTAGTACAGAGAATCAGGAGCTTGTCAAGCATGGGGGAAAAAGGCTGACCCGTGACCCCCAAAGATCTCCCTGCTGAAGACCCAGGAATAGAAACAGACCAGGGAATTATGTCGAGGGAATAAAAATGAGAACTAAGTCCAACGCAAATGAGCAGCTTACTGGAATGCCTGTGTAAAGGAATGCTGGTAGATTAGAGTAGTTAAATTGTTCATCAGTCTCTTGGATCACAGATGGTGTCTCCTTGTACTTGCAGACAGAATTAACATGCTAGTGTATGACTAGCTGTGCATTAACAGTGCACAGGATGTAAAAAAGAAAATTAGTTATGCCCTACACTGATGTACATGTATATGTAGCACTCTGCACTGTGTACTCTCAAATAAATTGTATTATTCCTTATCTATGATGCAATAATTGAATCAGTTTTACACACACATGAAGTTCCAATAGTCATTTTAAAGCCCAGTGTGGTATTAATTACCTCTCACTTTGTCCACACATAGAGGTCCAAGCAGTCTTCAAGGCATGAACAACAACAATGAACAATATTATTTGGCTTTACCCACACCGATGTGTGCAAAGCACTGCATACTCAGTACTTTCTGTTGTTTTTAAAATCTATTTTTATGTTACTCTGATTGTATTTTAAATGCAACTCAGCCTTTGAATGTTTTTAATAAACCACTATTATAATAATAATAACTTTCCCAGAGTCTTGTAAAAAAAAAAATACACATTCATATTACTCTTCCAAAACATTAGCACCGACATCATAAAATTAAAATACACACATTCTGATATATTTCGATGGAATTCCTTGAACATTGCATGATTTTTTTCTTAAATACATGATACACACTCTTTCAAAACCATCAATACACCATCTATTCCTAGAAACAAAGGATGGATTCATGCAAGACAAAGAGTTCTTCAGATTGCTCCCTGGCCCACCCTTGAAAAAAAAAACACCTCAGGGATAATAAGGCATAGTTGTGGTAGAAGTAGTGTATTTGTGAATAATCTTGCCCGACCGTTGACCAAGACATTTTCACTCCCCGACTCTCTCTACCCTACTGCCTTGATGAGTCACACACAGTCATCCACCATGGCAGCATAAGTGCTTTTCTAATGCTAATGAGGAAATATGAATCCTCCAGGCAGAAAACCGTCTGTAACAATTGAGTTGTTACCGAGTGTCGATGGAGGAATCGGGAGATAATGTTGACAAAATTGTTTGGCAAATGAGAGAGACAAAACTACTGATTTGTTTATTTTCAGTCAAATAGTTTTATAAAGAAAATTGCTTGTTTTATCATCAAATAAAATCTAAATAAATTCAAAACCAAGTATACCTTAAAAATAAAATACCATTTATTTAGTACAACATAGGGGGTATACATTTTTACAAAATCAGGAAACATTAATGTTTTCCACAATTTGTTTTAATATTTTCAAGTAGGTAAAATTCAGGAACATATAATTGGACCAACGATCTAAAAAAATTGTTTGATAGTTGTTGTTGTCAATGACATTAGGTTTACTTTGTTATTTTTTGAATTATTTGTTTTCTCTCAGAACAATTTCAACAGAAAATACTTGATTCCCTAAACAACAACAAAAACATCTTTATCCTAACAGACTTGACCCTTGGGTAGACATACTGCCCAAATCCTTCGATATCCTTCAGATTAAAGTCGTCATAAACTAAGTGCCCAAATCCTTTGATATCCTTCAACTTATTGTAAGTATACATATTAGCCAAATCCTTCAAAATCCTTTAGAGACAGAAGTTAGGGAGTCAAAAAAGGTCAAAAAGCCCAAAACCTTCAGAATCCTATTTTGGCTAGCTGCATAATACTAAAACCTCAAATCCTCCTATGTAAAAACAGCCGATAGCCCAAGTCCTGCGAAATCCTACCCTAACAAAAACTCATTCAGCCCAAACCTTCATAATCTCTGTGTTGCAGATCCCTAATAGCCCAATCCTTCGCAATCCTGCACTTTGGCAATGAGGATATTGTAGGACTTGGTTCTTTAGGGTTAAAGAGGTGCTTGAAATTACAGGAAGTCTTAATTAAAACCATCCCCTTTTTATGAATGTCATTTTAAGGGGGTGCACACTTGCGATGAACTGGTAAAGCATTTCCCGGGTCTCCGCTCCGCCGGTTCTTAAAAATCCCTGTACCCTGTTCTTCCTAATGTACATGTTGTACAGGATAAGGCCAAGGCGTCAGGCAACCTAGGTCAGGGAAGAAAAACAATAAGCCTGGGCATCTACCCCTCGGTTATGTTAACACAAGGGACGAACTAGAAATTCAAAACAGCGTCTCTCGTTTTAGCTGCTGGGTTGAATAAATGCATACCGTTACGTCGATATTCCTTTCTTAAAGGGGTGGTAGTAGAGTACAAATGCTGGATTTCAAGGAACTTATTTTTCAATACAGAACAGCAAAGCCAATTTGATTTAAAATTGGTGCACATATTCCACTATCAAATCTGAATGTTATCCCACCTAAGTAAAATTGCTCAATCTTTGACATTATTACAGTAAATGGGTACCATGCAGTTTTATTCAAAGTAGCCTACATGTCATAGAAAACCTTGGGGAATGTCTCTAAACTGCATACAAACAAATAAACTTATCAATTTATATGAAATGGAATAGGAAAAAAGTTTATGAAATTATTTTCTCGGTTTAGGTTGACAGTATTTTTCTTGAAAAAAACTATTTGGATTTAAAGAACTCCAAAGTCTGTCTTGGAAAAAGGGAAGGACAATTGCATGTTCACTTTAACCAGGCCTACTACAGTAAATTATGCTCGACAAGCATATGAGTATGGGCAGGGGTGGGCCTGGGATGTAAGAGTAAACAGGCCTACAACTGCAAAGGTAACCCAGCAGTGTTGCTTAAATCAACTTTCCAAGGTGCTGTGCTGCTGGATTAATATTCCAAGCCAAACAAGAGCCTCTGGTTTATGTGGCAAAGGATACAAATTGAAGGTTTGGGGGACACAAAGGGTGCTCACCAGCAATGCTTTGACAAGAGCTTGTCAAATTGGACAGCTTGTAATGATGTCAATTGCTGACCCATTGTCCCCGGTGACAATAGACTCAGTTAGCCATGAAACCTCAGCCAAAATAAACAACCCTATGTTCCTGCTGCTTTTTTCAAATCCAGCTTTCCCTTTTTTTCTCCCGAGTCTGACTTTGTGATTCTTTCGCTTGAATCCTGAAAGTGCACCGTTCGGTGTAAAAAGGAAAGCATGCTGTACAAATCCACATTGCTGTACAAACATGGGTGTTTGTACAAACATGACAATTGTATTAATCAGCTCAAAAGTATGTGACCTGCACTAAAAAAAATGGATTGAAGGTGTTTTTTTTCTTCCCTTGTTCAAATATATGTGGAAACTTGGGCTTCTGTACAAAATAATATGACAAATACTCAACATTAAAACCAAAGTGCTCATTTCATTTTGATTTGAGACCATGAGAAGTGTTTCAGAAGGAAATCATTTCTCAGGAATAGGATGACTGTGCTTATTTCAACAGGTTTATAAAGTGAGATTTCAGATGAAAAATTTTCAATTTGGGGGGATCATTTACCAGTCACATACTTTTTTTTACATGTATTTTAATGAAGCTTTGTTTATGAAATGGTTTCCTCCCCCAGTTTCCAAGCTATTTCTTATGTTATTCATTCCACATATCTAACAGCACAATTTAAGCGCTAATAACAGGATGAATAGGAAACAAGAAGCAATGTTCAAATGAGGAAAACCCCAGATGGGGGAAAACCCACGCAATCAGTTAGGGACTGAAAAGCAAGGCTCCGGTCTGAGGTGGGATTTGAACCAGGGTCCACAGAGGTAAAAAGCCAGGAAAGCATACCACTAATCCAATCAGGGCCAATTTCATGGCTCTGCTAACCACCAAATTCTGCGCTTGCGATCACCTTTCTTTGCTTACGTACATTTCACTACAACAAACAAGCACAAAATTTCTGTGTAACGAAGCCTAGTAAAGTGGAGTGCGCACAAGCAACAATTTCTTGCTAAACTGTGAAATACGCTGACGTATGCAGAATTCTCTGCTTCCCTTAAGCACCGACTCTTTGCTTACACTCAGTAAGCGGAGCCATGAAATTAGGCCCTGATACCCTAAACCTGACTTTAATCGGACAGCTTTTATAAGAGTGTGCTATTGTGTACCCTCAAGTACCAGTAGTGCTACCAACTATTTGACTTGATGCATTCTCTGGGAGAAACATGTGATGTACAGTTAGGCATAAATTAGCAGCATGTAGGTACATTGTCCCGATACTATAATTGACCAATATAAGATTAGTTTAAAAATCATGACTTGATCAAGAAATTAACAAAAATAAAAAGTATAGGACTTAAATAGGAATACTACTTTTCGCTTGGTGAATCGAAGGGACCTCTTGTTGAACAACAAGACAACAAGAAGTCCCCTCCATCCACTTGGTCAGCCCTAAACTTTTCAGTGACTAGCCAGTGGGACCAGTTAGCTTGTCATTTCAATAGTCCGCTAGCTTTTTCACTGGTCCACATCTTTTTATGGTTTTCAAGCTACGAGCTGGTTGAGTATGAGTTGGCTAGAGCACAAGTTGACTCAAATTCAAACAAATAAGCAAGACAAGTTCTGAAAGAACAATCTACACAGCAAAGTAGATATACATGTGTTAGCCAGAGGGGTGTCTGGATGTCTTTTGGACACCCTGTTTTAAATTTGGACACCCTGTTCAGGGTTCTGCCCACAGTCATGACAGTGGCCGGTGCAAGAAAGCCCGCCCGGCACTCAGGATTCCCCAACCTCCACTGGCAGAATTTTCTCTGTTTCTGACCACCACACATTTTCCAAATTTTAAAATTACAATTGCAATTTCCTTTCAAAGGTTTTCAATGAAATGTAAAATTGGGTATTTACCAGTAAAAATGGTATCCGAAGCCATTAATTTTGAGTACTTCTTTGATATGAGTCTATTTATATGATCTACCATGTAACTGATCCATCTCGCAATGGTTTCCAGGGAAACATTTTTCCACCACTTAAGAAATCCTAGGCAGAACCCTGCTGTTTTATCTGTCATTTTCAATTTCCATGTATTATAAAAGTGAACAAATTGGACACCCTTTTACCAAATCCTGGCTAAAACCTTGTATATGTGGTGTTACCGCAAACCAATGTTCATTGATAACTTAACCATATAGCTCAACATTTTCTCTAAAATTACAACATTTTTTGTTCACATCCTGGTAGTTGAAAGAACCACACTCTCGCTTCACAAACAACGCGTCACGTGATCTTATTTTTGGTTACTGTTGTCAATTTTTTTCCGGTAAAATTTCCATATTATAGACTGCCACTTTTTTACTCAGTATGAAATAAAATAGTATCTCATTTTTTTTATAATACTCAAATGAGATCGGCATATTGCTTTTGGTAACAATGAGTGAAAAAGTGGCAGTCGGATACTGACATTTTTTTTCTAAATTAACACCTACTTAAAAATTTTAATTGGATCACCTTTCCTTTTTTTGGTTTTTAATGATTTTTTTAAGAGGGAACTATAATCCAAAATTGCAGTTCAGTAAAATATAGTTTCGGATGATCTTATTTTTACCGTCTCCAGTAAAATATCAACTGCCTTATCAATGACAATCAGGATAAACTATACAAGTAGTCATGTCCCATATTATCGTGGGTCTCTTAATATTGTGGTGCCAGAGGATTTGCTTTTTGTTGTCAATACGTCATATATAATAGACGACTTTCATACGGTAACCAAGAACCATTAAACGATCTGGTAAAAAAAAACATATCTGAAATGTCGCAAACACTTTGTAAATTGAAATAGTTTCGAAAAAAACATTATTTTCCAACCATCAGACTTTCGCTGACCATGTCTGTCAAAAGTGCCATTATTAGTATAATTTTTACCATAAATGTTGTTCTGTTCATTGAAATATCACTTTTAGTGTTCAGATCTTGTTTCACTTTTAAAAAATAAGTTTACATTGAAAAAACGTATTTTCACCTCAAAATTTAACTAAATGTCAGGTGTCCAAATAAGGACAGGAAAAAGAGAGCCATGACAGCCCAACAAGGTGGAAACACAATTAAAGACTTTCTTGCACAAGTATAAAACTTGTACTGTTAGCAGTTGAACGCAATTTCCAAACTTGTGCAGTTACGATTTAAATTGCGCGGATTACTAATTTGCGCTTAAATTCTTTGGTTAGCATCAGGTTCGGGAGTGTAGGGCTTTCATAAGTCTATTTGTAATAAGAAATTTGTCGATACTCGGCCGAGATTATTAAGACGCCTTTAGTTACTTTATTAAAAGATGAACATTTATGATCCATCTGCTGGGAAAATAAACTTTGCAATTCCTGTAAGGTAAAATATGTTAATTCTATCTTTGGAATAAGCACCTTTAATGTAGAGATAGCTCTTTTCAAAAGTTATTTCTGATGACCACAGGGATTGATGAGGCTCACCACCTCCAAAAATCAATCTCAGCTGGGGCTTCTGCACACTTTTTCAGAGACTTCGTGGACGAATTTAATCAGACAAACGATGTATTTTGTTTATGTCAAAGTGGAAAGCAATACGTCAAGAACATTAATATCAGGAAATATTCATATGTTTCTGATCATGTTTTATTCTAATCGAAAAATGTCCTAACCACCACGGTAACATGGCATTCCATCCTATGTCATACAAAACACACACACACACGGCACACACACGCATATTGTTGTTGTGTTTGTGGATAAACCAGTCAGTGTCAAAAACACGAGCGATCATGTGAAAAAAAACGAGTTTAAATTCAAACGTACCTGGTTCGTATGACTCCAATACCACAGAAGAAACACACGTAATGAAAATAGCCGACACTAACACTACAAACCATGCCATGGTGGACGGTTAAAACAGTAAGAAAACTCCGAGATTGTGTAGTAAATATTCGCGGATCTCAGTCAGAAAAAATATGGCCGTTCTCTTTATCAATTACACTGAATAGTCTCGCGTAGTTCGTGTCACAAAGCGACCGCGTGTTGGTGCACGTTCTTGCCTGGTGTGAAGTATAAGTTCGTTTATGCAAACACCGTCAGCGCATTAGCACATCGGAAGCGTTTCCCGCAGAGTACCAGCCAAAAACTTCATTCAAGAAATGTAATAATAGCATCCCCCCACAGCGGCAGTCTTTAGAAGGTTCATGGTTCATACATTTTTTTATGAATCAAAGAGGCGTAGTTCCGGTTAGCACCATACGTGTTCCCACTTTCGCTCTATCAATGTGGATGAATTATATATAAAAATTGTGTTCTAAACATAGATCTTGAAAAAATCATGGAGGTCTACCTCTATGACAAAACTAATTAAGGTCGTTCTTATACTACAAGTTATTCATTATTCAGTGTTAGTCAAGATTATCCTCATGAGCTTAACTTGGGTTGCAGGAAGTGCTTGCGGTTTACGCTGCATGGTGTATGACCCCGTAAATCATTGACAGTGACCCCTCACCCACACCAGGCGAGAGGAAAACGAGGCCCCTCAAAGTCAATGGGGGTGACAGTGGCGTAACCAGGGGTGAATGTGAACGCTTTCCTCCCCTCTTGCCTCCCCTTGCCTGCTCTTGCCTGCCCTCTTGCCTGCCTTCTTGCCTACCCTCTTGCCTGCCTCTCCCCTCCCCTCTTGCCTCCCCTCTTGCCTCCCTCGAATGAGATCGACAAAATGCACAAATAAATGGCTCGATGTGGCTTGTATTCAATAAAGCCCCCTCAAAAAACAAAAAACAAATAAACAACAACAACAAACAATCCCAACACCCCCAACAAACAAACAAACAATCTTTGACCCGGCTTGCTTCCTCCAATGCTCCAACCCAAATGAAAGGTTAATTGGTGACGTCACTTGTGGGGTGTCAATGGCAATGTTCCCTCAGATTGATAGTTTAAATATCAATAGTTATTATGAATGTAATAACTTGTTAGTTGTTTATTGTATACATAACACACAAATGAAGTGAGAAGATTTAGAGCTACGCCGCCACTGGTTTGCCTTATCCATAGACTGTCAGTGCGAAACAACATTATTGATCTTCAACTATAATAATTATCTGTGTTTGGTTTGGAACCCAAAGGTTTATATTTTGTTCTGGATGATTTTGTTTCTCTTTATGACCTCAGTGCCTGGTTGAGTGTCAGAATACTTAAGTGCATGGTGCTACTCCAGAATGGTGGAGGCGTTATTTTTTCATTTTCTAGGAAAAAGTCCGGAGCTTTCTGGTTACCTTCAAAGTTTTTATGGACTGAAAGAAGTTGAGTCAAAAGAGGGCGCTATCAGTCGAAATCATCTTCACAATTCGCCGTTAACGTTGGGGGGGGGGGGGGCAGCGGCAGAATCTTCAGGGATAGAATAAACATTACGAACTAAACTATAATAATTGTTTCCCCCTTGGTTTGGTCACTTTTCTTCTTAAATATAGTTCGTATTTGCTCCACCAAATTCTACCTCCATGGTTCCACCTACCTCTATAGTTCAACTAGTTGGCAATCTCTTTCAAACTAATCACGTATAATAATGTAGGAGTATATCGCTATTTTACCAGTAATTTAGCTTGTTTCAAATAGCCTTTTGTTGAAATCACAGGTTTGGGCCTTGCTCTGTGTTAAGCAGACCAACTCAAACACTGAAAATGACTCCAAGCAGAGTGGCTTTACATTTCATCCAAAAATGTCAAGGCAATTTCAAACAAAAATTGGGGGGGGGGGGGTGGTAAGAGTTTGTCATAGAAGTTTCCTCTAACTTGAAAAGTAAACCCGAATTGCCCGGATGCGCTAACTTCGATAGAGGGCGCTATGTCATTTCATCGTAAACTTCTTCAGTTTACTCAACCAACTTCGTTTCGTCTGATTGTAAAATCAGCTATTTTGAACGCCATTCGGTGATGCACAAACTTCATAACATTTATTTTGTTGACTCTCTCTTATAATATTGTAATGCTTGATCCACGAAGCTCTTGGACCATAGCTGCATTTGAGTCGGATACGGCCAGAGTAATAATGGGTAAAGAGACGATGCAATGAATACCTAGGGAAAAGAGTGCGATTAGACAGCAGCCACTCAAGCTTTTAGTCCTTGTCTCTCCTTCTCATTGTCTTTGCATGGGTGGTCCTTGTGTTTTTGTCAAGATGTCGTGGTCCCTTACCTGTATCTCGTTTGTTCTGATGATTGTATAATATCATGGTGGATGCTCTTATCAAGTGTCGACCAATGTTCATAACAAACAGTGTAGGCTTTATTTTTGAGTGCCAGAGGATAACTTAAGCAAAACAAAACAGAGCACAATCAAATAAAGATTATCACATTGAAATAACAGTAGTGTTAACTTGAAAAGCTGACGATAGATCAGTCAGTTGTGCGAAAATAATGCTAGGAAACGCAAGTGGGTATGCGTATAACGCATGCCTTGTGAGCATCCTTCTTCCATGGTGTGAGCAAATGATATCCTTTCCCGCTTCGGGGAGGGCTTCTCCATCCTGTAAAGACACTGGACACTATTGGTAATTGTCAAAGACCAGTCTTCTCACTTGGTGTATCTCAACTATGGATAAAATAACAAACCTGTAAAAACTTGAGCTCAATTGGTCGTCGAAGTTGCAAGATAACTATGAAAGAAAAAACACCCTTGTCACACGAAGTTGTGTGTATTCAGATGGTTGATTTCGAGGCCTCAAAATCTAATTCTGAGGTCTCGAAATTATTTGAGGGAGCCGTTTCTCACAATGTTTTATACTGTCAACCTCTCCCCATTACTCGTTACCAAGTAAGTTTTATGCCAATAATTATTTTGAGTAATTACCAATAGTGTCCACTGCCTCAATCATCATTATCGAGTTTTTTTTATGGCTTCGGATTGAAGCCTTCGGATTTGTGGCGCGTCGTGGCCAGGCGGTTAGGAGAGTAGGACTCGGGCTATGGTGTTTCGGATCGGCAGGGTGTGGGTTCGAGTACCGGTCGTGGCACTTGTGTCCTAATATTGAGCAGGATACTTTACCATTATTGCTTTGTCCTTCGGGAGGGACATTAAGCCGTAGGTCCCATCTACGAGGTTTGGTAGTACACGTAAAAGAACCCAGAACCCCCCAAACCAGAACACTTACCGGTGTTTCTGTTTCACATTGCAAGCACCCTTGCTTACATGTTTCCTCAAGCTTGGGAGCTACAGTGATTATAAGATCACTTATGAGGCATCCTCGTTTAAACAATAGTTAGTGTTTTCAACTATATAACGAGCCTCTCATAATCGAAACAGGGCCATTCAAAAATAAAAAAGTTGGGCATTGGGGCAAACGGTTTACAAACATTCTCATGATATACTGATACATTTCTTCCTTCATATTTATTCAAAACAGACAAATTTATTATAATTTCCTGCAATAAAGACTTTCGTTTGAAAGTTAAAATCAAACAAAAAAACAAAAAATAAAACAAAATTACCAAACGTGCGTCCAGATTCTAAAATTGATTTAAAATACATTTCTGCCAATAAAAATAACTTCTATCGCCTGTGGATTGTTTCCTTTCAATACCAAAAAATACCTTAAAATAACTTAAAATATGAAAGTTTCCAATAGTTCAAAGGGAACGTACATCAATGCCTTTGAAGAGTAAATTAATTATCATCTATTGTTTTTCTTTCATACCTTACCAACAAATTGTGAAAAAAAACGAAAAATTAGGTTTCTGTTTTGTCAAAGATTTTGTACACGTTCATAACGGACTTATTTCGAACGAGGCAATCAAAACAAGTAACAACGGTGAGTAATATTGTAACACTGTAATTTATAATCAGTGAGCATTTAGATTCGAACCTTGTAACTTTGTGTTTATAATATGAAGTGCCTTCTTTTGCCAAATAAAAACATGCCTTCTTCCCACAAAGTTATGGTCTCTCTCATAATTGGGAAGAAGGTTTCATTGTTGCTAGACATTTTATGAGCGGAATTGTGCCCGGTTCATCATAAAGACAGACAGAGGGCGCACTTTTATTTGGAGAAATTCAGTAAGCTATCAGGTCATGCCTTAGCCTCACGAAGACGCAGCCGTCAACTCGGACAATTGCCTTCCCTTGTAGGGACAAAAATTTGTATAATTCCCAGCAAAATACAAACCACCCAAAGATATTGTAAACTTTCTATTCAACATTGTTTTAAGGGGACGAATATGTAAGTGCTTGAACAAATTCTCTGAAAACCTGTTACCCCATGGCAGGAACAATTGGTTTCTTCAAGTGTTGCCTTAAAATTTCACAGATTTCGCAATGACCAGGCACCATGGCTCAAACATGATAATATTAATAGTCTAAAAAAAAGAAGGGGGGGTGATAGTGCCATCGGGTGTGTTAATATTTTTACTGACAAGCTGTAAATGGAATCCTATACATACAGGGAAAATAAACTAATGTCTATTCAACAATTTAACTGCTTTATTTCAAAAATAAAACTTTTAAAAACTAATTTATGTGATCCGACATAATCCGTGCCAAGGCCTACTCCTTCTAGTCAAGTTTAATTGTAGTCTTTTAGCAGTGACAATTCTAATTTTAAAGAGTTTTGTACAAATCCCAATACGGTGTACATAAAGGCATAACCCCGCAACCTTACTGTCCTCGAGATTTTGTTAATATCCATAACATCCGTCCATTATTAAACGACTTCTTGCTTGCAAATTTGGGAGTTGTATTTTAGTGAACATTACGCAGACCTTACAAAGTGCACTGTATGAACAAATTTAACTCATTAAGAAAATCCCAGAGCTTCAACAACAAAAATGTAGTTGGCACCAATCATAAACCTGATACAAAGTCAGAATAAATGGTGATATTTATTATTTTTATATGTACATTTTGACAAACCACGACTGATAAAGATTGTTTCATCCCAGAATGAGTTCTTCTCCCATTTCGTATAAATCTAAGTGGTGGTACTGTTTGTTTGAGTTGAATGGGTGGACTGGCAGAGACCTGTCGTGCATCGAGGCTGGCGGGTTGTCGGAAACTGAACAGTAATGTCATATTCACGGTGCTGTTCCTGTAGTGACAAACGAGAGATAAACAATATTATTCAAACCTTCATTTTTTTTAAGCAAAACATTTTTGAAATGTTTGCTGAAGTGGGAACACTAAAAATGACTTTTGTTATGAGAACTTCTAAAAAAACATTACCTGCTGTATTGAATTCTGTCTGAACAATATTGCAGTTTGTGATTGTCCCCGTTTCCATTAGCGGAATTACATTTAACTTATAAAAACACTTTAACAAAAAACAAGCTGTTATTCGATGTAATGTTTCCTTAATTGATGGCAATTAAATGTTGTCAACTGTTCTATTAGTTGTTCAAGTTTATCTTATGACGTGTATTCAGGGCAAAGCTTTTTCGCGCCCCAAATCTGCGAAAACGTTTCCTGATTTTATAAGAACACTTTTATAAAACCCTGCAGTGAAAGCCGCTGTCTGCTCATGCTGACATGTTTTGATATTTCCATTGTCTTAACCTTGTTGTACACACTGGCTGGACCATGCCACACTATCTGAAGGGGCTGTCAATCAACAGGGGGTCAGTGATTTGATCAGGAGGGGGCAGGAAAAAACTAAGCCGGCATCATTTGTGTACAAATGTCAATAATTTCAGTGGCAAGCAAATAAGGTAAAATAAACCGAGACAATAGCTGGACATTGTAAACAACACGTTTAGATAAAACAAATCGTTAAAAAAAAAGCAAAATAAACCTTATTAACCAATGCGAAAGGCTTGGAAGCGTGTGCTGACAACGTAATACGGGGGCGTGGCAACCAGACAGGTGCCTCGCTTGAGGGATTAAGCTGGCAATCAGGAGGGCAAATATAAAGTTTAGTGGACCAAAAACAACAAACAAGCGAGTAGAGAATGGAATGAAATATTCAAATGAAGAATGGTTGCAAAAGTACGGAAGCGTATTGCCGCCACATGAATAAAAAAAACCTTACTTATCGTGTACGTACACTTATCGTGTACGTACACGATAAATCCAAACTTATCGTGTACGTACACGATAACTTATCATGTACGTAAACGATAAGTCAGATTTTTTATTATTCATGTGGCGGCAATATGCTTCCGTACAAAAGACACAAACAGGTTATTATGTACTTGTACCAGTGTCTCAGGGTATTTTGTCCCCCGGTGCGCGTGTCCCACATACGGTAAACTAACATGGGCTGAAGGAAGTTGATTCAAAAGAGGGTGCTAAGACGAAATTAATGTCTACACAATTCGCTGTGTGCAATTTTATTCCATGCCACACGCTGGCATTTGTATACACACATAGATCCCTTCACTGTAGACCCCGTAGTAACTGTGTGGTACAAAATGAAAAATTTCTCGCCGTGTGGGGGGGGGGGGACGACATAATCTCCGGGGTACAGAATCTCCTGCCACACCGGTAACAAGTAACGGTAACAACACTTACTACATCCGTAATCGCAGTTGGCCGGACATGTTGACCGTTGCCAATCCGGCATCATTTCGCAAGAGTCCGGATCGTTTTGCTCCGCACAAAAATCAAAGTTCAAATACTGCTGAGGATTCACACACACCTCTAAAAAACAAGATGAAAGATAAAATAATAAATCATACAAAACACCATGGAAAACCAATAAAGTTTGTCGACGTTTCGAACAGGATACTCAGGATGAGCAGAGAACACCTGCTTTTTTCAGAGCCAAAACTACTCCGATAAAAGAGATCTACACATGGTTGTACCCGCAAATTTACCAGCTATAGTTATCTCTTAGAATTAACAATGTCTATATTATTTTTAATCTTTGTTTGGCACCCAGAGTGCCGCCATGTCGGTCACCATGTTTTGAACTACCAGTGTGTTTTATCAGCCATTATTTATTTAAAAACTTCATGTGAAATGGGATGTAGAGGGCGTTTACTGAAGAGTTAATTTGGTTGTTCATTTATGTTGAGAAGAGTGAACAACCCACAAACGAATTAATTTTACCTTGGCAATCGGATCCAAGTCCATACAAACAGCTGCACGTGCAGTTATCTTCATCAAGCACGCCCTCACCGATACCAGGGTGGTGACACGTTTTCAGACAACCTGTCGGGATGAAGATGATTAACTCATTCAGTATTTTATATTTCAGGCATAGTTTAGTTTCTTGAATCATGGGAGGGGATGAAGGGATATACTAAAATAGCTGTGTAATTATGTTCTGTAATGCTCTGTAATAAAAAATACTGTACAGAACTAAGAATTTTATTGGCACGTTTAAAACATACTCTCAATAAAGAAACCTGTTGCTTCTTCTTGTCTTTCATAATTATTTGTCTTTATATGATATTGAAATCTTATTTCAATACTTATTTACATTGACAATCAAAAAATGAGATACCTACCGCATTCTTCAGATGGGTGTCCATGGCAAGTTGGAACTAATGGTCAATTGAAGAAAAAAAATTTAAATGAAGTTAAGAATTAATTTTGTCAAGGTTATGATTAAGGTAACCACACTCTAAAATCCACGGAATCCGGGTCTAAATTGACCCGGATTCCGTGGGGCCGGACCCATTTTTGGGTCAGTATGACCCGATTCTGTTACAAAATGACAAAGAAGCCAAACTGACGCAAAATCCGAGTTAAAAAACAATTTTTAACCAGCTTCCGTGTCAGCCTGTTCTAGAAATTGGGGGGTTGGGGGGTGGGGGTCAGGCCCCGGGACCCTGAACCTGACCCGGGATTGCTAACCTACGAGTAGTATCCACACATAAATTGATGATACACCCATGCAGTATGTTTATGTACAAATAACTCAATATTTTGATAATGTTGATCAGTGGCAATACAATTGGGGCAATAGGGTCAAATGTCATAAAGCAACTTATTAGAAATGGAATGCATGAAAATGACCAGGAACGCAGTTGAAGCAGTGAACCTTGATTGTATTTTAGATGGTGGTGTTGTCTTATAACATGCTTTTATAAGCCACCAGGGAGTAAGTGCGTGTACTTCAGCTTCAGTGAGAGTGACTTGTTTTCAATTTATTAATACACAGATTAGTGAAGTTGACTTTTATTAGGCTTGCAACTGTTTAACAACATTCAAGAATGTCCTTGTGGAGTATTCCGATGTTCAGGTCTCTAAATATTTTAACTTAATTAATTTGCAAAATTAGCTGTTAACAGCTTTGGCTTCAATAGAAAACATATGGAAAAACATGTGGTATGATGGCTGAACAAATTTGGAGTATTGTATTTTCCAAGCCGATCCTTTGAACTGATGTGAAATGCAATAGAATGGGAGAACATGTATCTGGAAGGATAGGAGTAAATTAAACAAAAAATCGAGAGAATTATGAACTAATTAGTTGTGTACTAATGAGACAGCTGCAGTACACGCGCTTCCCCAGAAGCTTAATTAATGTACATGTTTGAAGAAGCTTGCCCCTCTTTAAAAAAAAATGTATACTTACCGCATAAGTCTCGCTCACAAAACCCTGCTCCCGAACCACATTGGCTGCACACTTCACCGATAGAGTATGGGACATCGAATATACTTGCGCTACATAAGGATGACGAGGGGAAAAAAAACCTAATAAATAAGGAATTTCGACGTAGATCTTTAGTTTTAGTTTCAAGTTACAGGAGATTTTATTTGGACAATAACTCTGAGTTACTTACGCTTTATCGTACAAACAAACGAGCAGTTTGACACTTTCGCCATCTTGAACACAGTAAGGATTCAAGCTACAGCCGACATTACTTGCTTTCGACCAGATCATCTGTAAACCACAAAATAAAGAGAAACAGTGACAAATTATTAAGGTGTGATGTTTCTGCTGGTAAAAACAAAGTCCCACGTAAAAATTAAATATCAAACAGGCCCGATAAGCATTTTAAGAATAGGAAGAGAAAATCATGCACAAACAAACAATCAAATGTGTTGAAATTAACGTGACTTTGTGCACACAAACACAGGGTTCAGTACCAAAAAGAGACATAACTTGCTTGCCCCAGAAATCATGATAAAATAACATATGTTGATTTATCATTTTCAAAAAATGCTTAGTAGTTTCTGCCTTATTATTTGGTTTTACGCATACACCAACGTGTGGTATAAGTACTGTTTACTCAGTACTTTCCCGATTCCTGTGAAAACAAAAACCACAGGCATGATATTACTCGTATGGATTCGGTGTATGGGTAAACAGAACAAAATTCATATTCTTTATCCTAGGTGCAAATTTAACATTTTAAAGTTTCTGTCTTATTTACATAAATTGGACACCGGGAGCTAACCTGCAAAAAGGCGTCACAATTCTGACCTGACGCACACATCTGGAATTTGTAGTTAAAATGAATTTCTTGTGAGCTCCACTCCTCGACCATCTGCCGGATGTTGCCGAACGAGCTGACGGCCACGTTCTTACCGTTCCCCATGTTCTGTAGGTCTTCGTAGAAAATGGTATGTGAGTCGCCCCCTAGAGACGAGCTCATGTAGTCGGAACCCGCCTCATCGGTGAGACTTTCACACGTTGCCATGGCAGCGGCTTCGGTTGCTAACCCTTCGTCCCATCGCTAGAACAAAAGAGTACAGATGGTGTGGGAATTCGGTTAGAATTCAGTTGCAATAGAGCTAAATGTTGTGTTCCGATACAACAGCAATTTGCTGTTGAACGAAGAAAAACAACCAAACAAACAAACAAACAAACAAACGAGAATTGGGATTTTAAACGGTTAACGGTTAACGCAATGACGTTTTGTTGATGTTGTCGTCGTCGTCTTTGTTGATGTTGTAGTAGTAGTATAATAAGCAGTAGTATTAGTAGTAGTTGTTGTTGCTGCTGTTAAAGTTGTTGTTGTTGTTGCTGCTGCTGTTGTTGTTGTTATTGTTGTTGTAGTTGTAGTTGTGATAGTAGTAGTTATTGTAGTTGTTGTAGTACTGCAGTAGTAATAGTAGTAGTAGTAGTAGTTGTTGTTGTTGTTGTTGTTGTTGTTGTTGTTGTTGTATATGTAGTTGTTGTAGCAGTAGTTGTTGTTGTTGTTGTTGTTGTAGTAGTTGTTGTTGTTGTAGTTGTTGTAATTATAGTTGTTGCACTAGTAGTAGTTGTTATTGTGGTAGTTGTTGTTGTTGTTGTTGTTGTTGTTGTTGTATATGTAGTTGTTGTAGCAGTAGTTGTTGTTGTTGTTGTTGTTGTAGTAGTTGTTGTTGTTGTAGTTGTTGTAATTATAGTTGTTGCACTAGTAGTAGTTGTTATTGTGGTAGTAGTTGTTGTTGTTGTTGTTGTTTCCAGCTGTGAAGTTACACGAGTGTCACATCGACATTCCCCAGGCACATTAACATATGCACTAAATTGGATATTATTTCGATTTGCAGCGAGATATGGCAGATCAAGGTTAAAGTCCTATACCAGTTTAGATCATTACCGTGGTGGTGCGGTCAGCTTTTCTCACATTTTAACCAAATGCATCCAAACAGTTGGACTGGAAAGAAGCAATGTGGGTTCCTTCAAAGACAATTACAATAATTGAGGTGTTCGTGCAACAGCGCGAACAACTCATTGTTTTTGTTCGTGTTTTTTCATTTTTTTATTTTTATTTTTAAAGTTTTTATTCTTCTTGAGAAATAAGAATTAGCTGTTGCAAACTGCTTACCAACCAAAAGGACCTGTAGTATAAATGCAAAAAATTAGTTATTGGCCTGACGTTTCGACCCTAGCAGAGTCTTTCTCGAAGGCTAAATGACAAGACAACGCACATACATGCATACAAGGGGGACAAAAGCAGTCAAGTGGAAAAACATGAATAGAGAGAGTGGAGAGAGAAAAGCAAGAAGCATTCAGAAAAAGCAGGGGGTAAGCAGGGATTATGAAGACAAAGGGGGGGGGGTTGGAGGGAAGGGGATGGCTAGACCACAAGAAGTTAGAAACACAAAGGACAAAATGGAAGGTTGGAAGAAAAGTAAATAATTAGTTAATAGGGCAGACTAAAAATATGGATATCTGTGGGGGAAAAGGGAGAAGGCAAAGACAAAGGGTTATTAGTCATTTCCTTCTTGGATGTTCAAACCATGGGGTTGAATGGTCTTTATGCGCCTTATCCACAATTTCTCCCTACTCAGACGGACAGTCTCTCTGGAGTTACCTAGTGCCTCAATGCCCTGTAAATTCATGTCAAAAATGGAGTGGTTAGGAAGATTGAAGTGGTGTCCTACAGGTGTATCCAGCTTGTGGGTGTTGACTGTTGATCTGTGGCCGTAGAAACGCCTCTTCATTGTAGTTCTTGTTTCACCTATGTATTGAACACCACAAACTCTGCAAGATATTAGATAGATTAGATTAGTTGTGGTGCAGGTGACATGACCCCTTGTCTTATGGGTGGTACCACCTGTATGGCTGGTAAAGGAGTCAGATTCCCGGATGTGTTGTCTACAAACGATGCATTTTGATGTGTTGGAACACCTAAAAGTACCCTGTGGCAAAGGGGGATTAACATCATCATTAATGGGGGGGACTTCTGCCCGGACGATGAGATCCCTGAGACTGGGTGGGCGTCGGAAGGCAACTATGGGTTCTTCCTTTTATTCTTCTTCTCAGAGTTTTTTGTCTGCAAGCAAATGCATAGTTGTTAAACTTACATGATCTTGAAACTTTACATGTAGGTATACATTAACTTGTAGATGATTCTAAAAGTTTTGCCGTCATGATGACGTCATCGGGTGTCAAATTACAAGCAAATTTAAGTTCAAAAAGTGACGTTAGGCCAATGCCTGTATGTCTCTGAATATTACAGCCACAATATTCATATTTGGGCATATGATAGATTTAGACATGGGCAATCTTTGAAAAGTTAACACCAAAATCGTATGACCTTTACTTCCGGGTCGTTACCCTGGGTCGAAGTTTGCCTTTGGTTTTTTTTCTTGAAAAACATCACTTTCGGGCTTATTTACGGCATAACTCAAGATTGAAATGGAATTGAACATTGAAACTCATCAGACATTTGAACCTCAATATCAAGACGACACAAACTTGATGATGTCATGATGACGTCATCAGGTTTTGAATTACAATAAATCAAAGTTTAATATTTGTAAAAAATCATAACTCGTGAACCGCATGTTGGATTTTTACAATCGACACATCATCGGACAGGTCGTTAAAAGTTCAACAAAACCTACACAAAACTTGA
The DNA here is from genome assembly GCA_032158295.1 of Pycnopodia helianthoides. Taxonomy (NCBI): domain Eukaryota; kingdom Metazoa; phylum Echinodermata; class Asteroidea; order Forcipulatida; family Asteriidae; genus Pycnopodia; species Pycnopodia helianthoides. Next base: position 18,737,423 of record CM063246.1, on the reverse strand, counting down.
TCCCATTTGACCTTAACTTCCGGTTCAAATCGGAAGTTGAAAATTTCAAAAATTAATATCTCAAAAACTCCCGGGATTATTTTAGTTTATTTTTTTGTATCAAGGTGTAGAACGTTAAGCCTGCTCTAACTTTTGCACTCAGATGACAACATTTTTACCTTTACATCAGGTCGAAAAAGGCGCACGTTTATTAAGTTGACCCACAGTGACAACGAACGATAGTGAAAGAACACAGGTACATGTACATGTACATGCACACATATACGCACACTGTAGGCTTTGCGTAGTGGCGTGAATTTTGTGCACGTTTGGACATGTCACAGTTCATCGTACTTTTAACAATGGCGCTACGCAGCAGAAATGAGTTTCTCTCAACTGTGCTATGTTTGGCGTCAAATTGCGTCCTTTTTCGCCCTTCTGGTGGCTTGATGGTGATTATGGAATTGAAGACCTAGTTTCACTGAGATGTCTACCTGCTTCAGTGATTTGTATCACTTTTATTATGTGAGAAAATGCAAGCAGAAAAGGATTGACATTGGTTATGTTTTGATCCTACACCGAAATGAACGGACGTGACATCGGTTTGTCGAGGGCAATTCAGACCGGCACTCACGGCAGTGTTTTCGGCGCGACACGGTGAATACAACGGTAAGCTTCGTTTCAACATGATCACCTTTCAAAATGAATGTGTCAAGTAGTGACGTTTTTAAAACTAAGGATCGTTTAATGATCATGGAGGAGGAAGAATTGGGCAACGGGGGATTGGTATGATTGTTGGATTGGTCACTAGGGTCAGAAAATGGTCAGATTTGATGAATTTGTTCCATCAACTATTAATATTATTATGCCATAAATGTGTTACAACCTTTCGATGAAGTTTCCCCAAAGGTTAAGATTTATAAGTTATTCATTTCCAAATCAGTATGGGCACTTTCCACGTATTAAATTATAATCTTGAAATGTTTTAAGTCTCGAATTTTGTTTATTTTACAAGTTAGTACAGTGATCAAGGAACATATGGAACAGAGTCTGATGGCGGGATGATAGTCTGATGACTGGGTCAGGACTAATACACAGAAAGGAGTTGAAGCTGTCAATATGAGCCATCTTCAGTATTCACTGTTCCTGTCAGTTGTCAACTATGATTATACCTGGCCAAAGTCATGATTATGGATGGTCTTTTCTTAAGAGGTAAATTTACAGTAGTTTATTGAAAGTTCAAAATGACACAAATTATTTTGCAAGGTAGAACATTTCCAAATGAATTGAAATAAAACTTCTGGTTGAGCCCATTTTCTTTGTAATTCGTTGCATTTTTTGTTGGTATGGATAACATGACTTTGCGTAACTAATACTGTGAGACTTTCTATTCAAAGAAATGTACAAAGCTTAGAAACATTATAAACATAAGTTATTGTAAATTTGTTCATGCATTTAAAATATTGTGCTATGATTCTTATAGTGTTCTAAGATTTTTTTTTGAGACTTGATATTTTATGAAAAAAGATATTTTCATCAGGTCATACTCTGTTTATTGTTTTTTTCTTCATCAGAATTCAGCACATCCAGTACCGGAATGGTCTACAGTGAAAATTGTGACACTTGCTGTTATGTTCCATTCCTTATTTCCCTGCCGAGTCACTGTATGATGCACCATGGAGGTAGAAATAGTATTTGACTCGGTTTTTTTTAATAGTCTTACTTCACAAGAGCATGCATCTTCATGATGTGCCTTTGTATTGCATAACTTCTCCAAACAAGTCTCGTCTAAGGTTTAATTTTTTCTCAAGTCTAAATAAACAAAATGTTCTGTGCGGAAACCAATATTTATTTTAACGTCATCGATGACGTCATAACAATTAATCAACGTTTAACATTAAAAACAATTATAATCGGAGAACCATAAATGCTACATGTAAGGTACTTGCACCATAAAAAAGCTCCGGCCGAATTTTACAAATCACATTCAAAGGGTGACCCCATACGACCTGAGATATATTTCTAAGTGAAATTGGCCATTAAAATATCAAAATCTCGATCCAATACCTTACGTGGCATGTGGCATACTACTCGCGACTGATTCCAGTGCAACGGAGTGGAAGCTAGCCTTATGTCAAGACGCTTGTTGCCTGACATTTAATTGCTATGTTAAATGTCGTCCCCATTTCATTCAAACACAATCTGACATCACTCACGAACACCTGTGTGTTTGTTGTTTACAAACACTGTACGTCTAGTTTCTTCTTCATCTTCTTCTTCCGTGGAACTCTTCTCGGCTACATAACTCAAGATTGAAACTGAATTGAACCTTGAAACTCATCAGACAATTGAACCACAATATGAAGACGGCACAGTTTTCATTACGTCACGATGACGTCATCAGGTGTCAAATTACAAGGTTTTTAAAGTTGAAAAGTGAACATTTGCTATGTGCTGTATTTCAATGAATTTAAAGCTATGATGTTCATAATTGGGCATCTGATAGTTCAAGACTGGGGCAACATTTCAAAAGTTAACGTCAAAATCTTATGACCTTTAGTTCCGGTCGTACCGGAAGGTCAAAGTCTGCCTTTGTTTTTGTTTTCATTTTTCGGGCATAACTCAAGATTGAAACTGAATTGAACCTTAAAACTCATAAGGCAATTGTACCTCGATATGAAGACAACACATTTGTCATGACGTCACGATGACGTCATCGGGTGTTGAATTACAAGATTTTTTAAATTGAAAATTGACCATTTGCTTATTGCTGTAGTTTCGGCAATCTTTATACTACGATGTTCATAATTGGGCATCTTTTAGTTGAAGAATGGGGCAACATTTCAAAAGTTAACTACAAAATCGTATGACCTTTACTTCCGGGTCGTTACCCTGGTCGAAGTTTACCTTCGGGTTTTTTTCCTTCAAAAATCTGTTTTTTGCCTTTTTTACAGCATAACTCAAGATTGAAAGTGAATTGAACATTGAAACTTGTCAGACAATTGAACCTCGGTATCAAGACGACACAGACTTGATAATGTCATGATGACGTCATCAGGTATCAAATTACACTAATTCAAAGTTTAATATTTGTAAAAAATCATAACTCCTGAACCACATGTAGGATTTTTACAATCTATAAAACATCGGACAGGTCGTTGAAAGTTCAAAAAACGCTACATACAATTTGACCCCATTTGACCTTGACCTCTGGTTCAAAACGGAAGTTGAAAATTTCAAAAATTCATATCTCAAAAACTACTGATCATTTTACAGATTTTTTTGTATTAGGTTGTAGAACGTTAAGCCTGCTCAAACTGTTGCACAGAGATAACAACATTTTGATTTTTACATCTGGTCGAAAAAGGCGCACGTTTAAGTTAACCCGCATTGACGACGCGCGATGGTGAAAGAACACACGTAAACATAGGCTGTACCTGTACAGCCACACATATCTCACGTAACAGTTGACCGTCAATAAGACGGTCAATTAGGGTCAACCTCCTCTACACGTGCACTGACACGTGCAGTTTCATTGACGTTCTATGTTAAATGCATGTGTGATTATTTTGCACGTAAATGTATTGTGCTGTGGGGACCATGCTGGAATACATTCCGCATCCGTCGGTGTTAGAGCTCATATTGCACCCCAGCGGATCATCCATCTAATTATTTGAACAATTCTTAACTCCTGAACCACACGTTGGATTTTAACAATTCAAACATCATCTGAAAGGTCTTGTTAGACTTATCACGTGCTACACAATATGCGACCCTGTTTGACCTTGACTTCCGGTTAAAGTCGAAAATTGATATTTAATGTTTCATTAATTACAAATCCTGAACCACATGTTTTATTTTTATCATCTATAAGTCATAAGAAAGGACTCAGAAGACTCCATCAACGCTACCAAGTGTGACCTCATTTGACATTGCCTTCCGGTTCAAAACGGAAGTTGAAACTTTATATTTGAAAAAATCAAAAGTTCTGAACCACATATTAGATGTATACAATCCATCCATCATCTAAAAGGTCTCCATAAACTAATCACGCGCTACACAAAATGTGACCCTTTTTAACCTTGACTTCCGGTCTAAACCGGAAATTGATGTTTAAATTTGGAAAAATTCATAACTCCTGAAACAGGCATTGGATTTTTTCAATCCATATATCATCTGAAAGGTCATAAATAAATCGACACGCACTATTCAAAATGTGACCGGTTTGACCTTGACTTCCGGTAAAAACCGCAAGTTGAAATGTCATGTTATAAAAATTCATAACTTCTGAACCACGTATTGGATTTTTACAATCTAAACATCGTTGGGATGATATGTAACAACTTAAGAAACGATACACAAAGTATGATCTCATATGACTTTGACTTCTGGTTCAAACCAGCAGTTGAAGTTTTATATTGAATGAATATAACTCCTGAATCAGAAATCGGATTGATAAGGTAAAATTTTGTCACCAATTCAATCAATCACAACTTTAATGAAATTACTCACGAACACCTTGTTTTTGTAATTGACAAAAACTGAATTTCTAGTTAGTATCGTTACTATTTAAATATGGAACCTGATGAAACTCTACTCCCCGTTTGTAGGCCTAGTTACGCGGTACCTCTTACATTATCGAACTACAGAAGATTGTAAAAACGTGTGCTTAAATGCGATACCGTACTTAAATATTGGCGAACAGCAAAATGTATTCCTTTAGTTTGCTATAAGGTGGGTCATGCCAGATCATGGGTCCATATTTCATATTCTATCTACGACACTGACGAACCTGCCCAAAACGCAAAAAAAAGAGGTGAGAACGAGATGATAAAAAAGGCGCGAAAAAGTTCGCTGAACAACACGCCGGGTTAGCACTGCGACCACGCGTGCCGCGGCAAATTAAAACTTTTTGTCACGGACCCTTGTCATCAGATAAGGAAGACTTTTATCGCACCCGATGCGTGCACGTGAAGTTAACAGGGTCTTGAAGAAATTAAAGCCCATGAGAGAAAATTGGAACTGTAGCAAAAGTGTCAACCGACATGCGAGTATGAATTATGCAATTGGAGCATGCCCTTGATACTCGCTATATAATGGATAGTGGTTTATAAAGAATCACCTTGAGAGGAGCTGAAGTCGGTAAATCGATATTAATAGCTTTTTAAAATGTCGCAATGTAAGCTTTTCCGGCAAAATTGCAAGACCTAAGAAGTTCAGGGTGAAAAACGGGGGAAAACGTGAAATCGGGTCTTGCGGTTAGTATGTGTGCTGTTTGAATTGACTGCAACGCAAAAATGTGTTATGGTTATTATGCAAATTAATTAAGAAAATCGAGTCAAACACCCAATGTCGGATTGCTTGTTTATGGTTTGATGAACAATAAACTATCTAATCCATGACACTGGCCGCCATTGATGAAGCGTAGCCCTTCGTCTAGCGGTGATCATCTAGTTCAGTGAGGCTGGTCCCCCACGATAAATTAATTGATATAATGCTTTGTAACTGGTTCTCGCTGCTTGAACATGGGCTCCATAGCAGCCGAGTAATATTTAGTTTGGCTCGAATAATAATTAAGACATATTAATTTTTCCTCAACTCCCTTAAGTGCTGATGCGTTCTTCGATTGGACGCAACAAATTTGAATCAACAAGATTCAACTGGAATAATTGTTTGATTACCGTGCATTGCAATTAACCGCCTTCAAATTAATTAAGGTAAACCGCTTAATTCCGTGGTTTATAACACTTGAACTCTCGGGAAACATCCAGCTCACAAAGGGCAAGACCTGTCTATTGGGTCGGTCTGACTCAAGTTCGGGATAAAATGTATCTGGAAAGTTAGTGGCTATAATGCAGTAACATCTTGATTTTCTACCATTCAAATCAATGCAACCAAACCGAGGCTGGAAAGAGAAATGGTCTGGTTCCTTTTTTGTACAATGACTATATTAGCATCCATTATTGTTATATGATAGGCCTACAAGGAACATGATCATACTAGGGGTATGAATAAGGATGACAAAAAAGAAAACGTTCACAGACGCCCCCCCCCCCCTGTTCATTTTGTTTTTAGAGAAGGAACTCAAACTAGAAATAGCCGGGGTAAAGGAATAAGTGCCTTCTAGCTCTCAGTTGACACACAATATACCGGTATGTTAGCTGTTTGTTCGTCCACTAATAAAGTAATCAAAAGGAAACCCCCAATGAAAACACGAGACTTAACGGAAGATAACTGCAATAGGATCTGAAGAAGACGATATTAAATACAAAACACATAGCCCAAGGCTACATTCCCCGTATCAATGCCCTCCGTTAACTCACGTGGTTGTCCTCGTTTAAAGAAAAAAAGAGAGAAAGACGGAAACGTATGGCGAAGGATATAGAGGGAAGGATTTCCCGCCTAAAATCGCTGATTACACCGAGCCTGAGTTCCCAACAAGCGCCTATCTTTTCTCTCCCTCAACGCTAATCTTTCATGTCATATCGATATGGGGAGTTGATATCCCAGTGCGGGTCAACGGGATGAAATCCAACGCCTGGGACCCCGCAAGACTCTTGTTTTCATTCTGTTATATACCGTCATCACACCCGCCTACGACTCGAGTGTTGTCCAGTTGCCTCCGCCAAGCGCTGACCGCAGCGTGTGCGGAGATCCGATTTCCATTGCCTCTTCATTCGAATCCCCATGCAAGCATCTTCCGAGCGACAAATAATAAACCCCGCACTTAAACATCTTCGGTGCATGCGTTAAACTGCGGAGTACAGACAATCGGTCTTGCCGACGGCTTAAAATTATTCGATCTGTATTATAATTTGCTGGGGAGAGGGGTTTCGGAATATGCAATTAACTCCGAGGGAGGATTGTGACTTTATACGATTGGCTGTACTCAATGGCTGTACACTCTAAAAAACTTCCGGATCAGAAATGAGCCGAATCCGGGTTCCGTGCCCGAATCCGGATTCCATGGGGCCTGACTCATCTCTGGGTCAGCATGACCAGGAATCTGTGTCGAAATGACCCAGAAATGGGTCAAAATGACACAGAATTCGAGTTAATATCCATTTTTGAAACCACTTTACGAGAAAGGGGCCAGTGCCCCGTTGGACCCGGAATCTGGGTCAATTCTGACCCGGTAGTTTTGAGAATGTCCACGGGTGTCTCTTATTCTGATACATGCAAGAATTTGACAGAAAACCAACATGTTTTAAAAACATATTTCGTAACAGTATTTAAGGTTGCATTTTGTATAGTTATACCGTGCGACCATGAGTGAAATGTAATATATTCGCCTCCCGTGCTGCTTTGGTTGGGGATTTGCAACGTGGCCCTTTTATCGCATTGTGATTTTTGGATTGTGTTAGTCATTGATGATTGTATACCGAATCTCCCCAGTTGAAGTTGGAATGTTTTATTACGTATTTGGTTTTACGAGTACACACTGTGTGTAAAGCACTATATACTCAGTACTTTCTCGAGTCCTGGAAAAGAATCCACTACTCGGGTGAGATTCAAACCCACGACCTTTGCCGTTCTAGAGCAGATGTCGTGGGTTTGAATCACACTCGAGTAATATGCCAGTGAACTTTTTCATAGGACTCAGGAAAGTACTGAGTATACAGTGCTTTACACCCATCGGTGTACGGGTAAAACCAAATAATATGTCCTTATCCCCGATGCAAATTTAACATCTATTAAAGTATTTTGGTCAATGATCCAGGATGCTTGACCCCAACCATCACATCATATACGTTTGTGGAGCTAAACTCCCTGAAATTAGGGTTGATCCTAAAGATGTGTCTACCCGTGCATTTCTTCGAATTGTGCCTTCGTTGAATGACTACCGGTATTTGATTTGCCAAAGATATAGATAAGTTTTTGTTACCGTTCCTTCATTGGGTTAACATGGGATCCAGTTTCGTTGTAAAAAGTTAGGTAAAAAAAGCTAAGACTAAAATCGATAACACTAGAACACTCGTTCTCATGAAATGATAATTTGAGAACTTGCCACATGATAATTGAAGGTTCACAGGGTTCCTCAAGGGTTCATCTTTGGTCGATTTACCTCTAGGAGTCCCAAATGCAGATGTCACAACCAATAGACTGCTCTGTTCAAATACATTTTGATATGGTATTTGTTATGCTTCTTACAACTAGCTCAACTATACAACGTAGGTCAATCTCCAAGGACAAGAATGTTTTCCGCACCATGGCAGCGACGTCTCCTAAACATACAAACGCGTCATATGGGAAAGTATTACAGGTAAGTTCGTTCATTGTCAGCGTAAACACAAACAAGTCAACTTCGAGGGCCTTCAATACGCCAAGAATGTTTATTCTTTATATGCCAATGTATAATATACTTTTTTCCGAGGGGGAAAAAGAAGGTATCAGAAACGCGGTCGGTTGTTCAACTCTCCGGTGACACACGTAACGCGCTGAGTTTAATCGTTTAAGATCGGAAACCGAAGATGAGTTCCTCTTGTCAACACCCGATCAAGAGAGACGAAATACCCCCCTTCATCAACGCCGGGTTTACAACCGTGTGCAGAAACCAATTTCAGTAGGGTGATCCAGCATAAGCCCAGCCCTTGTGTGTCGCAGCTCACAGATCGTCAATCAATCTAGTTTAAACACACCACGAGCGGTTTTCACGAGCTTGAGCTTGCACATAATTATCTACCTGTACTCTTCTGTCATTATCACTGTCAACATGATATCTGCTCCAGATCGAAAAACCTATCAACTCAAAATCTCTGTCTTTGGTGATAAAAATGCGGTAACTTTAAAGAGGCGTCCCTCTCCTTATTTGAGGGGGATGATTTTTGACCATAAGCGTTACTAAAAAGAAATGGCTTGGCAATTGAAATTACGGTGAGGGGCCAGCCAGAGTTGAACGAGTTCAAAGCGTAATCAGGCTGGTGCAAGACCGATGTCCAACTTTACCCGCCAGCCCAGGATGACCGGGAACTCACGGGATATGTCATTGACCGTGTTGTTGTGACACCCCCCCCCCCCCTCCTCAATGCATAACCGTAGTCTCCCTCCAGCCTGCATATACCTATTGGACCTTTAGGGGAGTGTTTATGCCATTAATAATAAAATAACCACTAAGAATTTAAGCACGCATGAGCGACTGGTGAGACAACCACCAATAAACACTCAGACAATATTTTCACCCTTAAGAACAATCTGAAAAATAGTGTATAAATTTGATACGACGTCTTCGTTCAGTCATTGCAATTCGATTTAATAGTAGTAGATGATAAATTTGCACTCGGGAAAGTACTGAGTATACAGTGCTCTACATGCATCGGTGTTAGGGTAAAACAAAAAATTATTGCAATTTAACTTCACCCATATTCCACTTCGGGTGTATTAAATTTCATTCGTCAGAAAATCGGTTTAAGTCATCAGGAGTCCTGATTAGATTTAAGCACATCTTGCTTTGTGAAAATTTGACACCAATTGGTTTCACCGTGCGAAGCAGCTGATACTGACTTAAATTTCGACTGACAATGATGCTTGGGGTTCGAGTGGTCTTTTAAACACGAATCTCGGGCCTCAAGGTCCATGCGTGCTACTTCAAAAGTTGAGCGCATTCCCGACGAACATCCTTGGAACGGAGTTAGAGGGAAGGATCATCGCTTCATCGTATCAAGGCACACGTTGTATAACGTCGAATCACCAGAAATGTTTTTTTCCCCTTCATTTAATAGTGAGGGGAATGAGTCTGTGTTTTCGACTATTGTGCTTAAAGCGTTTTTAATTAAAGGTAAAATACATGATTAATTTATTAGGATGGCGCAATTATTTGATGGAGCGTTCACAGGTTGGTACTATAGCCCATATGCATGTCTCAATGCGCATGATCGGCGCCCAAAGGATTCTTGGTGAAATCCGAGTCCGAACAACACCGGCAACCATCATGGCGCGCTGATTTTCAAATAATGCGGTATAACTATAAAACCTGGCATAGTTACATGTAAACTACAGCTTGACGTCCATCTTGGCAGCTTGATTAATTATTCAACTGTACACGGTTTCCCTAGATGCATATGCTTGTGCATATGGGCTACTGTAAGGTGTGTTTGATGAGAACATAGATTGGGATGATTTGTTTAAAAAACAAAACAATGATACACTGTTCTTTTAAGTAATGTGATTTAATCCAAAATTACAAATGGTATCACTCGCTTGTCCGTTCGGTCATGCACAAATTTAGATTGCCCCAAGGCATAGACAATTAACAAATCAAGCAGCCATTGGTACACTCCACCACCGCGGGCAACCATTGGCAATAGTAATGCTGTACAACTCCAGCAACGTGCTCTTCTCTCTATAAGTAGAGAAAGTCACTCAATCCACAAGAAAATATGTCAATTATTCTCCCGCACATGACTTGGATGCTGTGTGTCAGTTTGTAGAATACATTATACAGTCATATCCCAGCCAGCCAGTGGAATTCGATTCTGATATAGCCGCAAGGCTACACCCGAGAAGCGTCGATCCCCGCGTTGCAAGACGGGGCATGAACAAGCAAGGCAAGCCGATCGCCCGCGAGTCAACTCCACCTCGCCACGTGTTGGTCACAGACGTGACTTTCCCGCCACTTCGTACGCGGTGACCTTTGGCCCCCCGCGGCAGTGGGAGGGCGAAGGGATAAAGACTGGTGGGAGATGACTGGGGTGAGGGATAAATGAGGGCAATGCACGCAGCGAGACACAAACACGGATCGATCATTATTTAAACAATTTCCGATAGACCAGGGGGAAAAGTTTCATCTTGACACCGCACCACCGATACCTCGTTCATTATGGATTCCTCTGACATTGATATGATCAGCCGTTGGCGTAGATTCTCTATGCCACAAAGAAGCCGTAGCGTTGTTAAAGGATGTGTGACACTGTGTTGTGGTAGAGTCTTTCACCTCTCCTCAAAGTATGACTTAAATTACTTCTGTCGATACTTGCATTGCAAATTCTTAAATCAGCTGCAAATGATTGAGGTTGCAAATGCCTCAAAGTTACCTGCAGAGAATCGAGCCCGAGCGCCCCAACCCGACTAGAAAAAAGCCTTCAAAAATACTATTGGAAGCAAAACAATTCATTGGAAGACCGGTCAGAAACACCAGACATCAATTGGTTATTTTTGCTGGTGACAATTAGTGCTATTGCAAAATTGTAGAGGGAACACTGTCTGGCAAATTTATGTGCATTGGCAAACACATTGCTTGAGAAAACACCAGTCAATGCAGGATTGCATTGCATTTGTTGATGGTGACCTGCTTTTGCCTCACAAGATTGTTAAGCTTTATAGTGAACATATGTCTGCACTGAAAAGGTTTTATAACCACTTGGGACCATTTTAACTTAGCTTCTTATAAGCGTAAGGTATTGCTTTAAGCAATTCTGCAAACAAACAAAAACAAAAAAATGAGCAAAGAACCTGTTTAAAACGGTTACACAATGACGTGTTACCTTTACTGGTAACTATTGGATTTTTCTTCTGGTAAACAATTTCTTTTTGTGCTTGAGTAATTTTTGTGTACTCGGGCAACTCTTTGAAATTGGGCTGATTGGTTGTCAGCATTTTGATCAACAGAATTTAGCAAGGATCAAGCCTTAAGTGCTTTTCCACAGCTAGCTGGTAACATTGTCAACAAATGTGTAAGCTTACTAATAGTGCAATAGTTTAAATCTGACGTTCACGTTCACAGTTGAATTCTTGTAGTTTTACAATTTGGCTTTTACAAAAAGCCGAGTTGGAAGCCCTCGAAGGAACTACAGCATCATAGAGTGTTAATAGACAGTCACCTAAAGCATTTTTCTTCTCCAGTCAGAGAATAAAATAAGGCCCTAAACTGCCCGTTTGAAATGAATCGCGTGACACTGTTAGGTGACCCTAGGCCGTTGATCTTAACTTATCAAATTCTTGAAATATGACACAATAATTGTTTTTCTCAAAGGAAATTGGATCGTCTTACACGGCTTACCGGTGAGACAGCATAATAGAGAACCCTGGAACGATTAGTTTCAAGACTAGCATCACTATTAAAATGATCTTCACCGTGTTTTGTTTTTTGGTTCTGCTATAACATCAGAAAAGTGTGCATTACATGTTTGTGAGTTGTATGGGGGAGGGGTCGGGGCGCAGGAAAAGGTCTTCTTTTACCTTGCCATTAGAGGCTGGTCGACCTATTGGTAGATTCATTCCATTAGCACTGTATAGCCTAGGAAATATTTTAAAGAGGTTGTCCAAGGGCAAAAAAAGTGTTGTGATTACTCGTTTTTCCGATGGATAGAGTCATCATAAGAGTGGGGTGGGGGTTTTCAAGTCTCTTACCTTACGTTCAAATGGTGTAAAATGTCATTTTATTGTCTTTTGATACTCTTTCAGAGCGAAATTGAAACATGTTGTCATCGGGCATCAAAAACAAATGTACATTCCAAGGAGGACATTTTTGCGTCAGTCAAAAGGTCAAATTAAATGCCGTTTTGATTGAGCATCATCCAGAATTATGGAATGAGCGACCAATACTCTGTGCAAAAACGTATATAGGGGACCATCATATTTGAAATGTGACGACAACGAATGTTTTGGATTTCTACAAAAATTGCGCTTGAACGATATCAAACAATAGTGGCATTTTACACTGTTTTAAAGTGAGGTGATAAATACTTGTGATTTTTCCCATTTTCATAAGGACCCCATCTATTTGAAAACGAGTGCATCACAAAACGGACAAAAAGACGTCACACAATGTTTAATGCCAGCAAACACATCTACAGTAATTCTTAAGTTTATAATGGGGATATCAAGTGGGTCAGAATTGATCCGGATCAGGAAGCCTGGCCCAGAAATGGGTCAGGCAGACCCCGGAAAGTGGTTTTAAAAAAATGGGATTTTAACTCGGAACATGTTGACACAGATTCCGGGTCAGCCTTTCGCTCGTCCCCAGCGCCTTGCCTTAAAACCAAAGGCGCTGGGATGGGCAAACACGCTCAAGCACGCTCATTTGTTAATGCTCAGTCCCATCATGCATCACACTCACACTGCAAGCACTGCACGCATGACGTACTTCATGAACAAGAATCTGTGCAAGCTGATTAGCCCATCCCAGCGGTCCTGGATAGGCCGCTGGGGCCGAGAAAAGGTCGGCCTTACCCAGACATGGGTCAGTCCCGGCACATGACCCGGAAACTGGTCAATTCTGACCCGGAAGAGTGTACCAATGTGAAGTATACTGATATCAGCAGTAGACTACTCCAGGTTTCTTACACATTGCAAGATGTTTTAAAGTGTTCTTTACTGTGAATTGTCCAGGAATTAACCCAAATTAAAAAAAATCAACAACAGTCTTTCGCTATATAGTTCAAACTGAACTTTCTATACGCCTACAATCAAAAGTTAAGCGTGAAAGTGAAGATACGATTAAGGTATTTAAGCTGTACCCTGGATAGAACACCCCCCTGGGATCGATAAGAACAGCATTCCTGTACCCAATCGAATCAGGCACCATTATTACTAAAAGGTCATCCGATTGTAAAATCAGTCAAACAAAATTGTTCACAATCAAAACTAGTATCAATATCAGCTATTAAACTGGATACACATAGTGACACATGAGGCGGTATCAAGCTACACCTGACGTTGTCCATTCCTTGTCTCTCTCTCTTTCTCTCTCGAGAAACATTTGGCAATTGTTTGGAACTTGTTCCGTCCACCTCAAAGCAAACAAACATGTTATTCATGTCACTCCAGTCCAAATACTTATCCAATCTCGACAGTAAAAGGAGAGAAAAAAGGGGGGAAAAGACAAACGTTTTCGCGGGTGTTTACCAGTACAGTAGCCACTCCAAACGTATGAAGTCATTTTTTATCCTTTCTGTGCATGCATCATTGCTAAGACACAAAAAAGGGTTTACGTAGCCGCTGATGACCTACGAAAAAATAACAGCTTGAGAAAGCTCAATATCGTAAAAAAAAAATGATAATATTTTCGCAGGTAGGGTGCGTGTCGGATAGATGGCACCCTGCGTGTCAGTGCACGGCGAAGAGTAATTTTAAGAAATATGGTAAAGAAAAAAAGAAGAAAGAAAAACAAAATTGAAAAACTAATAATATGGTCTCGGTGTGTGTAGTGCGGGATTTTCATTTAGGAGTGACAAAAACAACTTGTTCGTCAGACGAAGTATTAAGATTTTAGCTCTCTATAAATATCATTTTTATTTTCCCTCTATATAACATGTTACACAATTGAACCTTTGTGGGGTTTTTTTGGAGAGAATATTTCCAAAGAGGAAAGCTTTGATGTTTTTTAACCTCTTGAAGTGAAAGTGGTCTACATGACTTATTGGCCTATCACCGTGCCATAGATCAGTGAAGGATGTACTTCTTGTAGCATTTTAAAAATATTTTGCTCAAGCTTGCAGTTGACATTAAATATGTGACAAATGCACAAATGCGGGTGTTTTCACGCGGTTCAATTCGATTTGTTTGTGGTTCAAAAGAAATTGTGACCACTTGCGCTGTAGAGGTGATAGACAATAATGAGTAAATACTATAAACGGACAATAATAAACAAGGAATACTGTGGAGGATTAGCTATGCATGCGCCACCAAGAGTTTGTCCCAGAGAGGGTTAAAGTGTTTAACCTAATCTGTTGCAGAACATTCTGTTCAAAATCCAATGTATAATGCTGTTCCCAAATCTAATGTATATTCAAAAGGAGCAGTTATTTAATCTTGTTTTGCAGTATTCCGTGAGTGCAAATAATACAGATTTTCGTACAAAAATGTCCTCAAATAAAACACAAAGAATGCCAACAATATCCCTTCTTTTATACAAACAATTCTAAAGAATGCATCAATCTTCTGACGATGACTAGAGCAAGCTAGTCGAAACGTTTAGACCACAAACCAAATATACAATTCTAAAGAAACCATGACAAAAACTAACATCCAAATCTTTGTTTTTAGAATTCGAATTATTTCGTTGAAGTGACTCACTATACGCATCCATGCTGAATGTGGGTTCGAGTCCAGGTCGTGGCACTTGTATCAGTGAACAAGATACTTTACCATAATTGCTCTGTCCTTCGGATGGGACATTTTAAAGCCGCAGGTCCCCTGTAATAGGATTGGTAGTGCACGTGTAAAAGAAAATTGTATGGGTTAACCCGGCCCCGTTGCTGGTTCACACAGCAAGCACCCTAGTTTACAGGTTTCCTTTATAGCAGGCTTGCGAGCTACAGTGATGAAGTTCGCTTCTGAGGTAGGCCTATCCTTTGTTTCATTACCAATAATTTATAATAAAAATTGTAATAATAACCCCACAGTCTATGTGATATGTTCATACATGACTTGTTTACAAACAAAGAAAACAATTTACATACAAAATCATGAAACTGTGTCTTTAGACAGTTCATTTGTATTGAGGTGATGTATTCATAGGCATACAGGAATATCAAACATGTACAGAAAAACAGCACGAAACAGCCGGTCATATAGGAAATCACACATTTTGTTTTTTACGAAACGGAGCAAATTTAATTTTTTTAACGAGCCAGGAAATCATAAAAATACTGGAAGATGCGAAACGGAAAAGAATCTCAAATCTGTTTTGAAGCCACTCTACGACGTCCAACGTACAACTTAATCAACAAGTCAACCCTGCACGTGTGTAACTAGATACCACATAATCTCTCGTGAAATTACGTGGGTTTCTTTCTTTCGCAAAATCGATAAATCGCTCAAAGAGCTGAGTTATACTCTGACCCAGTTCGCGTTCTGATACGTTTCGTGGGGAATAAGAGTGACTTCAAGCACTTTAAGGGAGCTAAGACTATGGGGAAAAATGGCTCGAACGGAATTTTTCCAGAAAAACAAGTTTATCCCTTGTTCTCAATCTACACTTTCTTAAAAAAAACAAAAAAACGAAACATATTTAATGATAATTACTAGTTGTTGTGTACTAGCGCTTTATCTACGAGCGTCTCAAAGCACTAATCATCATTTATTTTCAGACACAGGTTTTTGAAGTATTTGAACTATGAGGCCCATTATGTAACATACTTGTAAGGGTTGACAAGGTGCTGCGGCGCATTCAGCAGAAACACCGGGGCAACCTATTCTCTTAGCGAGAAGTGATATTGGGTTATTTACGTGCATTATGCAACACACAGGCGGGTCCAACGGCTTTACGTCCCATCCGAAGGACGAAGCAATAATGGTCAAGTGTCTTGCTCAATCAAGGACACAAGTGTCAAGATCGGAACTCAAACTCACACTCTGCTGATCAGAAACGACAGAGCTTGAGTCCAGTGCGTTTGACTGCTCGGCCACGACACGCCATTAATTGTTTGTGTAGTTATGGAAACGAATCATAGGGTTTGGGTTTTTCCACCAGCAGCAAAGAGATTGTACACAAAGGTGAGCGTGGCTATGATATTGCAACCAATATCATATGTGTCGTGAACTGATGATAGACTTCTTTAAGTCGTTCTTTTTTTTATTTTAGGCAGACTGTGGTTTGAGTGTAAAAAAGTGATTTGGGGGGATTATCATTCAAATACTTTTCATGAACTATGAATTACATAATTACGGACATATTTCACACGTCCCGTTTGTCTAACTGGTCACAAAATGTATACAAAAATACAAAATAAATTAATACAAAGGGTTTAATCATTGTTATAGCCGTACACAAAATTCAATGTAAAGGTTTGGATTGGACTCTTTAACTAATAACTATAGTGTAACTTGTAACAGGTCACAGCAATGAGAAAGTATCACTAGTGTTGACGGCTAGTAACTAGTAACGAGCAACTAGTGACGTATAGCAAGCAGGACTATAGCAGCCATTGACCAGTAACAATGAGGGACCTTCTTGTGTGTAATACACTATAGATTGCCATTAAAAACTATTTAGAAAGCTTACAAAACAACAAATTAAAATAAAATAGTGCGAATGACTTTAACATAACGAGAAGACGAGCGTTCCTACCCTTTTCTTGAGGGGAAGGTTGGCAAGTTAGTACATTCTTTAAATTTGAACCTTGACCTACCATTTTCTTCATGTCGCTTGCGGCCAGTCCTCTGTCCGCCCAACGTGTGGCCACTTTCCGCCGCAAGGCATTGTGGGTGTTTACAATCATTTGTCTGACTTCGAGCTCAGGGAGATACAGTGCATTGCTCACGTCCGAAACTGCTGAGAAAACAGAGATTAAAATTCCTGATAAATTATCGCCTCTCACCCTTGCAAAAAAGATGGCCTTCGATTGGGGGTGAACAACAAATTTTGCAGAGTGCAGGCACTGCGAATTTTGCGCCGTGAGATTGGTTTCATATGATTCCAAGCCTGTGTACAAAGCTTCGTATTTCCTGACAACGGTCTTAATATTTTGAATATTATCGTCAGCTGAATATTTTTTTTTAAAGAATTTTAATTTCATGGAGAGTAGAAAATTTTTACAGCTCGCATCAAATCTGTCCTCAAATTAATGTCATACATCGTCTTTGAAGTATAGTCCGTCATTTTCAAACATCTGTATTTGGAAAACATAAAAATAACGTGCCGTAAACAGCTTTCGAAAAAACAATTGTATTAATTTTTGCAAAAACAGTTTGCGGCACGTTATTTTCATGTGTCCAAAATACTATAGATGTTGACAGCACGTGTAAACGGTGACGTCTTATTTAGATTGCCAGATATACATAAACACACGACAATAAATTAGTATAGTATGAAAATAATGATTGACAATAGTTTTCTGATACAAATTTTTATTTATTTTTCTTCAAAGTGATGCCTAGCCTGTGCATCCCCCCATAACATTTTCTCCGCTGTTTTCTCATGATTAATGATACATCGGCTATTGCATTGCAAAGTCACTTGAAGAAATGTCTCGGTTCCATTTCCCCAGAAAGCAGCAAAATAAATAGCTGATAACAAGTATTAGGACAAAGGATTGTAGCTTATCGTATCATCACTAATCGTAGAGAGGGTGGACCTTCTCGTTTTTTTCCCCTTCCTTTTTTTTGATGTAAGCCTAGGAATGTTGTCTCCCTCGCTATCACCCCCCGAAGGCTCTCTAGATTTGGTCTTATCACGAACTGACACCGAAGCAAATAATTCAACAGCCTTATTCGAAGAAAAAAGGGGGGAAAAGCGTAAAATGATATCTTGACCCCCAGGGGGGACACGATATGCAAACCTCGTCGTCAAATCCCAACGTTTCAACCCATTTCGACACTGATCAAGTCCTCATTAAATTGCCGTAAATTGTGTAGAGGCCAAAGCGAAGTTTAGTTAATTAAATGTCAGGGCGGGGTATTTACTCACGAATGAACAAACTGACATCGCTCAGAACACGGCCATATTTTTTTGTTGTATTATTATTAAAGTATATGATTTAACGCCATGCCAATAAAACATGATTTCGTTCGAGCCATGCTGCTGGGGGTGCGTTAAGTGCACCGACGATGGCACGCTCAAGATCCAGTTTTCTCAAACGCAGATAAATTATTGAGCATGCAAGCGCGAATTTCCAAAGACAAAGCAGGTTGGGAGATTCGTTTCAGTCTGAGAGCTCACTGATTCTAATAATCTTATACAAGGTGGCTATACTCAAAAGAATTATTTCCGTCCGAAATACTATTGTGAAAGTCGAGAACATAACATTTGAAGATACCCCCAAAATCCCCTCCCCCAATCGAGTATTGAGAATGGCTTGACTGGTGCGGAGAGTTACACATTCTGTCCCTGGATACACAGTGTATATAGGTGCATAAAGGACTCAGTATTTGTAGAAGTTTATAGCTTTTCCAAGCTTGATGTTATTTTACAAGCCCCCGACGAAATATACTTGATGATTGTCCATGTTTCGGGGTGTCTCAAATATGCTGCTATCTAAAAAAGGTCTCTGTGTTCGCATTCAATTCCCATACATGTATTGACATAAGATGTGGTTGTTGAAGCTTGTTTGGGGTCTTACATTTCACACTAAAAACACATTTCACTCACGTATACTATTTTCATACAACACAAAAACGGACACACAGTTTCTAAAAAGGATTCCAAAAGAAGAAGACCAAAAAAACAAAAACAAAAACAATAGTGCAAACATACAATAGCTGTCTGCGTCAGGCGAATTATCAAAATACTGTTTCAATATTATGTTTTGATATCTGAAATTTGGCACGTGGTCGAAGTTGCGTTTAACACTTTTTTGGTATGGAAAATTTACTTCATATTTCTTACACTAATACAGCGAAATAGTAAAAGATCGTTAAAACAAACTTCTTCGTATTCATGTTCTTGATGCGTCTCTAAACAACCTCAGCCTCCGTACTTTTTCTTTAGGTCGATCCGTTTATAAACAATTGTGACGGGACTTTTTGCAAAGAGTAAAAGGAGTTCCAAAAAAATCACACCTTTTTTTTTTTGAAAGTTCAACTTGGCCTTAAAGATTGCGGCAATCGACAAGAAAGTAACGGTGATTTTTGATGTCTTCAAAATACTATTTTTAGACTTTCGTTTTTGGCAGTGTTTCAGATAGAAACATCTCTCTTGAAGATTGGTGCAAGTAGGATGAACTTTAAGGATCAGTGAACTTACCACAGACTGGAAAGTAATTACTCCGACTAATATTATCACATCCGAATTTTGTCTTGATTCAAATTGCCCTTTATGCATTCCATAAATGTGTTGTTATTCATAAGTGAATAATTAATTTCAACCAAATAGCTGCTTAAATCAGTTTATTTGTATGTATTGTATGCATGGATTGACGTCAACTGACATTTATTGGATCGATTTTTCGGAAAGGATAGTCGTGCAAAAGAATAGACGCAAGCTATCCTTATAGGCACACGTTGTTCTGGCATTCAGACTTGTTTCATGTTTTAAGATGCTGACTGGCCGCAGTTCTAATGATGTTTTTTCTTCTTTTCTATAATATGGAGAAATTACCAACAGTTTACGAACGTGGACTCGCGGAACTCACTCGGGAAATGGGCGCGATAATAGTTGTTTACTAGGCCTATACCACGACGCGAAAATCTCCTCTGCCAACAAAATTACTACATTAATTTTCCCTTTCTCCCGAAACGGCTTAAGGTTTTAAAGGATGGTGGCGACAGCAGGGATCTGCTCGTCTTCGCCCACGTTGAGCTACGTCGCCGCACGTAGAGATAAGTGGATCACACCTTGACAGACCCAATCGTCAAAAAAAAAAATAATAATAATAATAAAAATGTATATTAAAAAATCTCAAGCGAATCCCGGTGAGGGGCGAAGGGGTGAGGATCGAATGTGGCATTCTGACCGTTTGATGTTTCCGTTTTACTGCTTTCTTGTATTTTTGTTTAGTGTTTTTTTTTTACAAGATTTATAATCGTGGAGAACGAAATGGTTAGTTTCAGATTGAGAGCTCACTGATTAAAAACAAACCATACCAGTGCCATCCTCCTAAGAAATATTACTGATTCAGAAAACTGCCTAAACTTAACGAGTCAATTCTGACCCGGCAGTTTTTAGGGTGGGTGCGCTTAATTTTCTGTATATGGCGTGAATGGGACAAACATGTAATTTTAATGTTAATAACCTATTTTCGATATGATAACTGTTTCTTCAAAATTGTCCATTTATTGTGGACTACGCCATCCCTGTATCATTTTACACGTTTAAAGGAACGTTACAGAATTGGTAAGAAAAAAACTTGTAAAAAATACTTTTTGATACATAAAACTTACACGATATAATGATGACGATAGTAGAAAACATCCCATGAAATATTTCTGTCTGAAATGCCATATTTGATGAGAAATGAATAAACTAATTTTTCCGATTGGAGTTTATCGCTCAGTGAGC
This sequence comes from Pycnopodia helianthoides, assembly GCA_032158295.1. NCBI lineage: Eukaryota > Metazoa > Echinodermata > Asteroidea > Forcipulatida > Asteriidae > Pycnopodia > Pycnopodia helianthoides. The sequence continues at coordinate 18,716,569 of CM063246.1, read as the reverse complement.
GTTTTATTCATGTGTTGAATCTATATATGATTTCATGCAAATGTGTAATCGGTTTTTCACTATTTTCTCGTGACCCAGAAGGCCGATCGATCTCAAAATTCTACAGGTTTGTCAGTTTATGTATATGGTGGATTAAATAAAGTGCTTACACTGCCAGCAACTGTTTTGTTAGCAAAAACCAATTCTGTAATGTTCCTTTAATATTGTTTTACATCAGGCGCTTTTAAACCCAATCAGAGCGCCTTATTATACACCACATCGTGTCGGATGCGTGACATGGGTATCAACACAAATCACGGCAACAATTTCATATGAGCTGTTGAAGCACACAAAGTTGCTTCGGTATAGAGAAATTGTGCTGACTGAAAAACAGGCTATATTACCAACTCAAACTAATGCTCATGTACAGCTTGTTGACTGGTCTCACTTTTATTTCTTTTTAGTGCATGTTCGTTTTTTGACAAGCAATATTGTCTTCTTTAGCCCCTGTCATAAAAAACGGAAATCTTCGGCTCTTAATAATATATGTGGATGATATTGAGTAGCCTATTATTCTTCATTTTTAAACTATACATGTTTTCTTTATAAACATGACCTTGTGTATTTAGTTTCCAAAAGACATAAAGAAAGCACATCAAATGTAATTATGTCTTTTGGCAACTTTGGTTCTGGCAATGTGTGAGAGTCAATGCCATGACGTACATAAGTTGTTTTTGTCACGAAATATTGGAAGCCTGTCGTAGATCAGTTACCCAAAAAAAAGGCAGACAAGGAAGCGAAAAAGTATGAGAAGGAAACACACATCTGGATTTGTTAATTTGACAATGACTGATCGTTCAGACTGTGTGCTTCCATCACGAGGCGTGCCACGTAACCCTGATAACTATAACTTGGTATCCAAGAGGAGGCATTGTGTTATCATTCAAAGTATTTTACAGCATTTGTATTTGGGGAAGAGATTCTCTCACTTCATGCAACCATCAGTTCTGAATAAGAGGTTTAAACAATTCAGCTGGTTACGATTTCGAGGAATTATTTTATCAACTGCATGCCGAAAAGGGGCATTTTTAACGTTTTAGGTCACTGGGATTCTGTGGACGCTCCCACAGTACTTATTTTGATTTGGAGTATCATAATAAGAACCAAATGAAAATCGTTTCTTATACTTGACAGAGTATATATTTATCGGAACAATTGGTAAACAGGTATTAAGTCTATGAAAATAAACAAATACTTCCAGTTAGAATGCGAACATCTTATACAGGATGTTCGTGCAGCTGCTAAATTTGAAATGTTGCGTAATCAACGGGCCTGCTTTCGTTTTCATTCTGTGTCACAGCTTACCCCGCAAGGCAGCCACGGCTGAAAGACTTCATCGCAAACTCAAATAAATGCAGACAAGTGACACCAGAAATACATATGTACAAAAAATAGTCACACATTTAATATATACATACATTTCTCTCAAGCCTCCACTAATTGTGGTCTAGTTCACAAATCGATAATAACTGAAATCCACATCAATGGAAGATCTAATAATTTTGTCAAGACCTGTTCCATAAGGCCTACTCAATTCAAAAGGTCATAATATTAATAAATAATGAATGTGCGTCAAATTGCTGCTGACACAAACCTCAATTAATTAAAGGAAAGTATTTGACAAGATAACCTAAAATCTCAGATTTCACTGGCATGAATCATTAACTCTATAGGGCACTATTTAAATATACAAAGTATGCCTCAATCAAAATTGGAAAGTTTCGTTGAAACTAATTATTTACAGTAATCGAAAAATGTAGCTAAAGAGTATTCACTGCTCTTAAGCTGGGTAATTCTTTGTCACAGAAAATAGGTGAACTCTGCTAGGAACTAGTGGCAGTACTCACTGCCCAAAAGGCGTACAAGTTCAATCATTCAAATAAGTGACAATTATATAACTTATAATTGGTTAATTAAATTCAAAGATAGCAAATGAGTCGGACTATCCTTTCCGCATAAAATTATGTCCCACATTCGGGCTACACAAGTTTATACAATAAAAGCAAAGATACAGTCCCACCACATTATAGGATTCCACGTTCCACTCCACGGAGACTTTCAATAGCTTGAAAACTTCAGCTTTCACACCGGACTAACTCCGTAGCAAATCAATGTGCTGTATAGTTCCAGTCGCTGCGAAACCAGTCACAGAGTTCAAAGTTCATACACACACAGTTCTCAAAAGCTTATGCGCCCTCTGCTGCTAGTACAGTAGTAGCCACCCAAAGTATTGGACCTGGAACGTCTTAACATCGGCCGACACTCAGTCTGGCGTTCCTTCTCATTCTCAAATATTCACCAAGGGTGAAAACCATCTATTAAGTAGGAAAAGTAAACCACAATCTTCTGATACAATTTGTACAAAAAACTATAATTAAAATGCTCAAAGTTATTCCAAAACATTCCTGTAAATTTCTTATCTACAATTTGATGCGCATTTTCAAAGTACACATCACTGGAGAGTTAATAATGAGCAAGTCTCTAGAATAAATGTAAAAAGCATTGAAAACAGCCACGTCTTGCATTTTCCAAACCACATTGATTTAAAACCAATCTTCCTCTTGAGTAAAAATATCACCATGGGCTTCATTTTAGGAAGTGCAGAAATCTTAAGTAATTTAAGAAATTAACTTACGGTTTTTCATCATGGTGATTCTCTTGAGGTTCAGATCCCAGTGTTATCTCACTCCAACCAATTTGCCTTAATTTAGCAGCCTGAAAATCTGCTCTGATTTTAGCAACGGCAGCACAATCACAAAGCTCGAGACCAACACCCAGCGTAAAATGTCTGACTCTGGATCAACATTAACTTCACATATCCTCTCTCTATTGGAGACGCTGCTAGAATGAACTCACTCTATATAAAACACAGCTAGCATAAACTCACTCTATCTGACCGCGCCCATCTACCCAACATACCTCAACATTCAGCCTATTCAAAACTTCATACCTGACCGGAACACAATACTTTCAGGAATTTCTGAGGGATAACTTACTGCTGCAGTCCAAATAAGGTAGCACAGTTACACAATAACAAAGAGATTGAATACTTACCTACTGGGGAGCTGGCTGATAGAATATTCATGAGGCACTGTTAAACTTTTATTAAACTCACAACTACTGAAGAGGAAAGTTATTGATTCACATGTGTCCATGAGGTTAAATTCTGACATTCTCGTTCTCGTTATTGTCCCAGTGTGACCGGGCCTTTAAGGCAAAAAAAAAAAAAAACCAAAAAAAAAAAAAAAAAGCGTGGGACCAGTCTCAAGAAATAAACATCTTATCATAGGGCATCTGAATCTGAATTTGGCACAGCTTCCTAACGGAAACATCACACCAACTTTATTTTGAAAGAAGACAATGAAGAAGTTTTAGTTTTGGACGTGGGAGGAAAAAAACCCGTAGGGAAAACCCACACAGACAGGTATAGGGACTGAAAACCAAATCCACATGCAAGACTTCGGTCCGGGAATCAAACCGGGGCCCACAGAGGTGAAAGGCAGTGAGCTATCCCGACTGCCATTGTGGCATTGTGGCTTGCATTTTTCTTATGCAAGATTTGTGTTTTTCTTGCGTATTTTTTAAGCTCTTTTTTTAAAACCTCGAATACATTTGTGTTTGGGATTGAGCTATACGTTTTTGGAGAAAATGTCGGGAAATGTATATTTCCAACAATGTATTCAAAGACGAACCACCTCCTTCTGACCCTTACCCCATCCGCTTGCCATGTCCCACTCCTTGTTTGTACAACCACATTTAGACGAAATTCAACGAAAAGGGAAGTAACTTTCGCATTTTGCAAAGCCCGGGAGATTTCCGTGTGACGTGGGCCGGTCGTAACAAGAAAGAAAAAATGACGTCAGAGAGATGGGCCGCTTAAACTGGTTAAAAAAATAAATCAGATCCAACAAAATAGTGTGTCTATGCGTATAGGACGAAACGGCAGGAAGTTTGTTCGGGGTAACGTGTAATCGGATACGCATTGCGGCTTACACTGAGAAGTCTGCCCTCCTGACGTACACGAATGACAAGACCGTATTGATTAACATCATCATGGAGAGGGATGATGACTGATTTCTATGGTAATAATATCCGAAGAGTATACATGCACGAACTATGGGTAGGCCTACATAGCCATTTATTACACTGTGTAGCTTGGGTAAATGATACTAAAAGTCAATGTTCTCATTGCACTGCGTTTGAGGTGAGCTATGAAAGTCGTAGCCAGGTGACCGGAAACAAGACTATGCAATTTAAACCCCTTTGCCCAAGGAACAGAGTTTAAAAAAACTTGATTGCCATAGAATTTGGAGCTGGTGGGAATCTCCCCATGTTTTTCCCCCGGAAAGGAAGGGTGTTTGCGGGGTTTTCGACCTTTTTTTTTTGCTGAACGCGCTGAATATTAACGATACTGGTGGTTGTATCAAAGTAATGCATGAATGATATCTTTGTTTCATTAAGGTTATGTTTTGATATTTTTTTCTGTTTTCATATAAACTGGTTTCGTAGATTAATCACCAAAGTTGAAGGATGTTGGGCGGACGCATGCATCTGTTGCTTGGCAACGCCCTCCTTAGTTTATAAGCCCTTCTCCTATAACTGTCTCTGTGAAGCTATGCTGATTTGTGCTTTACTTTTTACCGTTTATCTGCATTATATTAAATTCCGTGTTATTGCGTACTCCTAGATATCACGATTTGATATAATATGTTGTATTATTTAATTTTGAATTGCCTTTTGTCAAGATGTTTTATTGTTGGTTTGACTGTTCACCACGGGAAGGCATACACGTTAAATGGGTAGAAATGTACGTAGGAACCAAACGTTAAACAATTTACCCCGTTTTGGAGCATATCCTGGGTAAAGAAATACAACAAAGAAATAAATTAAGGTATTGCTTTGGCGAAGGGGATCTTTATATGTAGCGAGTCATGGCCGAGCGGTCTGATCTAGCGAACAGAATTGAAGTTCTGGGGCTGAGTCATTGGGTATGGGTCACGACTACTGGTCGTGACACAATTGGGTCCTTCAACCTGTCAAAACCCAGGAGAACACGAATAGGCACCTGCGAGGGTAGAGATTGTTTTATGTGGATCATTATCAACCTGTGCGCCCGTTTGGCTGCCGGTGCTGCATACTCCTAAGGAGTTGAGAAGGTTTCAGGAATGCTCAGTAGGGCCTAAATGAACAGTGGTATAAATGAACGGGGCTTTCAGGGACCCCAGTTGCTTGAAAATGTGTATTAATTGTTTTAGCGGTCTTTTTCGGCAAAAGGCAGCCTGTTTCACTTTCATTCATTGACGTATTCAAGTGATTTTGCGACTTCAGTTGAAACCGTCATTCAATTTCACTTTAAGGCATTTGAGTTTATAAAGCATTGTCTTCAACTAAAGTTTGAAGGCGTTCTTTGCAGCCATGCAAAATCGGCATTCAATTTAGCACAGTAGACGCAACTGGAGATTTGTTCAAAAAGCTGCTGCGAATTCATTTCGAATGCTGTTCAAGTGGATTTAGGCGAGAGTACAATTCCTGTAAACACATTAAGTAAAATTGAATGACTGTTTTGAGGAGCCTTCACTTGCAACGTTAAAGACTGTGCAGTTTGTACGTGAATCTCTCCATACAATGAACACCAAGAAGCCTTTATAGTAAGAAGAGTGTTTGATTTTGACCGGTGGTGCTGTTGTTAATAGACCGATCCATTAAGCCCCACCCCTTTAGCATATTGACCAATCACAGCATTGGCTGCCTCACCACTGCACACGTGTGCAGCACATGTGCGTCTCTCCAATGCCACACTCGCGACATGAACGTGCGCGCTTTAAGTACGCGCGCACGCATGTTTACTTTTCTAATGGGATTTTAGCGTGTCGGACTTTGTCGGACTTTCGGTGGCGTATAGCCAAGGTTGTGATTGGTCAACACGTAAGGGGCGGAGCTTAGTGGATCGGTCTATTGTTTTTTCGAATGTATTTTTTTTTCTCCAAATAAACTCAATATTTCGAAGACAGAGTCTTATGCTGTTAATTTCCTTCATTCAAAAGCTCAATAGATTCTCCAAAGTGCGGAGATTACATCGCAATATTACAAAAAAGAAGAAGAAGAAGACACTCTTGTAATTTATTAAGTCTTTTCACGTTTAACACGGTGATGGCTCTGAACTCGAGATTTCTCACCGAAAGACCACCCCCCTTTTTATGATAAATAAATAAAATGCACGAGAAGATTGCAGGTTATTTTTGGTTCTTCCTCTTCGATTCCAATCAGGAACTGACGCATTTATAGACGTTTTGCCTCGAGTGTGGAAAACCCCCCAAGTCTTTTCACTTTTTTCAACTCCACCACTCCAAGCGTGGAGCACTCTGGCGTTACCGCCCACATGGGGCCAATTTCACCTGATGATCCTCGGAGTATTGGTCTAGCATTTCACCATTCAGCCCACACGTCCTCAAACAAAAGGAAGACTTGTATTGATTGAAACTGTTCTATTTTTATCAGGCAGGCGACCGACTCAATGTCAGTTCGTTTTTCCTGGGGCCATCACATTAATCCACAAGGTGACTTGTTGTAATAGATTTTTCTTTGGAGTATTGTTTACTCCATGACTCCTTATGGTTTGGGATGAATAAATCCCGTTGTTTGCTATCAGCACCTCAAGTAATTATTGTACGAATCAAGTTTTAATGTGATCTTCAGACGAGGGAGTTAAAGTTTCAGACAGTGTCGATGCCTCCAAGGATTGGTACATTGATTGGCTTTTTAGGGGGATACAACAGAAAAACAATTTTTTAGTTGCCATGAAATTAAATTTTAATAAAATTATAGTACATCATAATGATAAATCATACATTCTAAAAACTTATAATTGCCCCGGTTCCACAGGTACCGGAATCTGTGTGAAGTTGACACAGGGATGGGTCAATTATGACCCGGGAGTTTATTATTATTATTATTATTATTTTATTTTTATTTATTTTTATAGAGTGTACTGATTATGAGCTTTTCCAAGCCAACAAGTCTAATAAATAGAGCGCTTCAAACTAACTAGTACCGCGTTCTTCACGCTCAGATCATTACTGAAACTATCTCAACTCCTTAGGAGTATGCGCCACCAGCAGCCCAATGGGAGCACAGGTTTCCGGTCATTATTATTAACATCAACAATTACTACCCTCAAAGGTACCCAATTTATTTATGGGTGATGAGAAGCATTCATAGTCAGTGTCGAGCTAAAGAGGACACGGGTTCCACGACCGGGATTCGAACCCACAGGATGACTTTGACATCCGAGACAGCTCGGTATGACATCTAACACCATAACATAGATAGATAACTTTTACTTGCACACAAAAAAACTACAGTATCTGTGTACGTGTACAGCATAGAGGAAGAATCGTACTAGTATGGCGTACTATGTGAGCTGATATATGTCGAAATGAGGAATGTGTCAGACAGAACGTTGCTTGTAATTCGCCATACCAAAGTTGGTCACATTCGAAAATCATGAAAAACACGACAAAAAACGATTCCGCGATTTCGGTGGTATTAAGTTAAATAAAACTCGATCTTTCTTGTCGTGGTCTTACCTTTAATTGAAAAGATGAATAAATCCACAAAAAGTACGTTTTCTTGAGCATGTTTGTACACAATTGATTCTCTTCAAAGTTAATTAAAACGAGTATCTAAACAAACACGTCAGAAAGAAATGGAAGTGGCCTTGTCTTGTAGACTTTCTTCATTTCCCGATAACTTCCGACTGGAATAAGCTACGGAAATAATAATAGTATTGCTGGAAAGCCATTGAGTTACTTGTTAAGACGATATGCACAAGTCAATTTCATTAAGGGGTCGATATATTCCTCATTTCGATAGATCGGGTAAAAAAAATCTCTATTTATGATAGCGGTATCTCTATTATTATCAAAGATATCTCTTTTAGAAATAGAAATATCTCTATTAGTAATATAGATATCTCTATTAGGAAAAAAGATATCTGACTCTAGAATAAAAATAATAATAGGAAATCTCTATTAATAATAGAGATAAAGAGATATCGCCATAGTCGAGATATCTCTTTCAACTGCAAATATACTTCTGGGACGATGCAAACTCTAAAACCGCAAAAAGCTTCGCTCGTTGACATTTTTTAGAAGAGCAAGGAAAAGAAGTAGGGCGGAAAGAAGAGACAGCACACAGGAGACACTAACTGATGGAAGTTTGCACTAAAGATATAATATTGACTTTTTAGCTAGGACTATATTTTGAAAAAATAGGCCGATGAAAGGGAAATTGATGTAAATGCTTTTAAATGTCAATGTCAGTTGCGTTTGCAGAATGGAACACATCTCTTAACCGACAAGGTAAAATATCACACAGTGCACCATTAAAGGCAGGGTCATAGATTGGTAAATACTCAAAAAAAATTAATGACCCTAAAAACTCACTCGGTGAGAAGCACCGCAACTGTTGATAGTATAAACTACTTTGAAGAAGGATTCCCATCGAAATGTTTGGAAAATGTTGTCACCCCAAAATTATTTAAATCTGAGAAACGATTCATGCATGAATCGTTTCTCAGGTTTCTGAGGGGTGGTGATGCGAAGAAAAAAATTGCCGTGTTTTGGACGCTTCAAAGCAATCTCCAGGGGTAGGGGTTAAAAACCTTTTAGTAATAATTATTTGTCAATGTAAAAACCAATCGCGGTCCATTAATTTGATTGCAACACTTTAACAGTCGTACCGGTACGTCGTGGTGTAGAATGCAATGGGCTGTGTAAATCCACCCCTGCGTATACTTCCATGTTTAAAATGAAACACAGTTTAATCCCGTCACGAAAGGCCCTCTAACCTTCAAAATCAAGTGTTTCTCACGGACCATTTGGCAAATACGCCCGTTTGCTTCGCCTGCAACCCCCGGGCTCTCGACGGTTTTAGGCTAAATTGAAGTCGTATTAATAACTCGGCACTACAACAAAAGCGAGTGCCCCGGCGTGAGGGAAAGGTAGGAGAGAAAGAAAGCGGGAAAATATCCGCCCCAACACTTGACAAAATAATAATGATATTTTGTTGATTTGTCTGAGTGGCAGCAATCTGCCACGGTATTTTTCGCCCCGTGGTAATCGAATATTATTCAAAGCGTGGTAATCGGGTCTTCGATTACTGCGTGGTCTTGTGATGCGTGCACTGCTGAAACTTGCCACAGATGCCTCACGGCGAACCCCGTTCCCATTGCCCCGCATCATGTTGCAGCCGTCTTTTTCCATCCTGTATGCTGTTCCCGTGTATCCAAACCGAGGTTGGACGGAAAACATAGTCTGTTCTCATTTAAGAGACAGTGGTATTCTGCCAATGCATTGTGTTATCACAATCAATCTTGGTTGCGCCATTTTTGAGTTGCGCCATTTTGGGTTTCCCCGTGTGTAAGGCTGTGTCTGAATCAAGCACCTACGACTGTTGACTGCAGCGACAACGTTGAAGAACATACATTTTATTCGTTCCAGCCATTAGCCACCGCAAGCTCAGCTAATTCGGACACGGCCTTCAACTTAGCGGCTGCGGCTCTGAGGCTTGAGTTGAGCATAAAATACCCATACCAACACCCTTAGCAATAGCGAAAGTCGCAGCCGCCAATAGATCTTATGCAATGACGTCATCACGCCGCCATCTAAGAGGTAAAACGATGATGGAACAATAGAAACGCACATCTTTTGTACGCGCGGCGCACACGGGGAGGATGGGCCAATGAGCTGCCTTCTTTGACCTCTAGCCGAGGGCACCCTATACTCAAATGACGTCATGTGCAGAAGGTATACGTTTTTTTTCTGTTAGGCGCATGCGCGCGTTTACATGGTCATTTGTGGTATTTGTTTATACTTTGAGCTTAATTTATGTAGGGTCTGATGATAAAGTTCTTGCACTTCCCTTCTATTCTTTTTTGGTCTCAAATACTCGCATTTGAGAAAAGTTTGAGTCTGATATTGAGATCTCTTTCATAGGTGTTCTTGTAAATAAAAAGAGAATTAAGCAGATGGCATAAACATGCGTGTTAAGAGGGGCTCCAATGTCAAATTCAGTTTTGTGATCCAATAGATAGAGTCCTTATGGAGGGAAAAATGAAAGTCTATACCTCACCTTAAAACGGTGATAAATGCCGCTGTGTTTGATACCCTCCAAGTGCAATTTTGTTCAATAAATAAAGAAAAGATCGATGACGTCACTTTTCAAAATGATGGTCTGGACATTGTTGTACAGAAGTGTTTTAGCTCATTTCTGAATTTTAATAATATTCAATCAAAACGGCATTGAACTTGACCTTTTGACTGGCGCAACAATTCCTCTGGAATTTACAGAATTTACAGAACCAATGTTGTCGATGTCCGATGGGTCATGTTTTCAAATTTCGCTCTGAAAGAGTATACTATCAAACAAATGGTATTTTACACCATTTTTACGTGAGGTTGGAGATTTTTGTCTTCACTTTCATGAGGTTTCATCTGGAAAAATTAGTTTTTCACGAAAATGAAAAATGAACTTGGAACCCCTCTTTAAATGACTCTCTCGAATAAAAGGAGCGCATTTTGTTATTTTGCTATTTTTTTTACTACTTCGAATCTGAATGTGTGGGTTTTCCCCGATCTTTGTTGTTTCCCATTCCACACCTAAGACGGATAATTTCTTGATCGTATTTCCTGCGGATTATCGGAAATTAACGCCCAAAGCACATTTGATTATCCTTGAGTTTCAGGTTAATCCGTCGGAATTGTTTGCACCTTTTCAGAAGATGGCGACTGTTGCTGATTTTTGTTGTTCTGATCAGATTATTATTAGCAGTAAAAGTATCATTATCATTATTATTATTAAATTGCTAACTTGAAACTTCACACAATGCGGCAAAAAGCTGAATTGAAGATAAACAACGTAGAGAGTATAGGGGTGGGCGGACGGGGGGCGGGGTCGGACAAAAACCCATTACTGGAAGATTATCGGCCCGTGATCCAATTGGATGAAGATCAAACTCGGCAGGGATTTTTTGTCTCTGTTTTAGAAGAAGAAAAAAACATTGAAGAACTCATCTGGTTTCAGAGGGCATCAGTCGCTAATTGAATTACAATGTTGATGTAAGTTGCTTCACAAGCAAACACATCGCATCTGGGAAAAGGTCAAACGTGACACTCGGAGTCAACACAATTATTATTGGAGATGGCGTGATGATCCTCAGCCCGATGATCAGACACTGATGTGACAAACTAGAATAATGTGATTTCCTATTGCTAAAGGGACGGTATAGACCCGTTTGGCAGGATTTGCCCTTAACTTTTTGTTATTTTAATGACTGGCCAGCAGGGCCACCGGTAAGCTAGTCGATTCACTAGTCTATCACCTTTTTCACTATGGTTCATTATTTCTAGTTTACAGAAATGCTTTTCAACATTAAACTAGCCAGTCGGACCATTTGGAGTGAATTTGACTGGTCGTCGGATGTTTTAACTAGCTCATGTGGCAAGCGGACCACTGTTAAAGGAGAACGCTGACTTGGTGTTGGGACGTCGGTAAACCGGCAATTAAAAAACTTCAATTTTTGAGAACTGTAATCCGTAGATCAATTTACCAACACGGTTATTAAAGTACACACAAAACATGCTGTTTTATTGTTAAAGGTGGCCATAGAAACCACTAGGGTTTGTATCAATGACCCTATGGAGGTGTCAATGGGAGAGTGTGTGAATTTAGGCAAAACTATAAATTAATTTCTAGTTCTATTAATTATATGCACTCCAGGAATGAAACGGTTCCTTTTAACTATCATCAAAGTGGTCGTTTCCACTGATGCATGATACAGTGAGTAAGCAAAGGAGGGTGGTTGTGAAAATCACAGCCCCGTGTTTACATCAACCGTAAATAAGGCGAATCGCATTACCGAGCATGACTCAATTTTCTTGAAAAGGTATCGACATTTCGTGACTGCCGAATGCACCGCTAAATGCGCCGCAGCACCTTGTATTGTAAACCACTATAAGGCACTGCATAAATGGGTTTTATAAGTCAACCACTTCAAAAGCCTATCTTTAAAAAAATAACAATCAGCACGATTTGCCCGTAGATAAAGCGCTGTATACAAGCTTTGATTATTTTTTTTTTGACTGAAATAATTCAAAGGCTGTCGTCGTGATTGGAGAACATTAATCCAAAAGGCTATCAATCAAGGCTATCAATCCAAAAATTCATTGCGAGTTTAATCGAGTTTCTACGACAACATTTCCATGCTAAAAATGTCTGCATATTCCTCTGAGATTACGATGCGACCATTCCTGACTCGGCGCAATTAGAATTTCAATGGGCAATGACGTGAGCGAGTTTATAAATGGATCTGTCACCAGGCCGCTGATGGCCCTCATGTAAATCAGTTTCAGTGAAAAAAAGGACCCACACAACTCATTTTTAAATCCATTCAAAAAATGTTAGCTCTTCAAACGTTGTTGTCCAATTAAGTAAACCTCAACTATACCAAAGTAACCATGCACCTTTGTTTTTGGAAGAGTATAGGTATGTGTTTTCATTTTAATATTTATTTCAATGTGGCAAAAAAAATTACAAATGTTTCTGGCACATTGCAGTGTTTCATACAAATAAGGTGCTTGATAAAAAATATAAACAATGGTTCTTGTATAAAAATCACTCACTATAGAATTCACGTTTTTCACAAAAAGTATACCTCAATATTCTCACGGAAAGTACAATTGCCCGCAAGATGTTCAGAAAATCGAAAACATTCTCGATCCGCCAAAAGGGTCATCAAATAACAACAACAACAGCAGCAGCAACAACAGCGATACCAATATCAGAACACGCTTTCGTTTAATTTGTTTTGGCGCGAAAGAGGTGACCGATTCAAACGTGGCCTTTGGGACGTGGTGAACCGTGCAAGACAAATTTATTCCGTTTCTGCTCTCTCAGCCGAGGCTGATCCAATGCCGGGATAACAACAACAACAAAAACGCTGTTGACAAAAAATAAGTTCACTGGAGCAGGTGTCTTTATCACCGAGTCCGTTTTGGACAGCCCAACCGTTCACTCCTGGCTGCCCCCCCCCCCCCCCAGAGAAAGGATATAACCCGGTTTGTGTAATCTCGCGGTGTTGGTGGCGGGAATCATAACATGTATACGCCGAGACTAGAGGCTTTCAGCTGGTGATACGCCTCACATTCAAAAACAACCTCCTTCCGATATTGAAATCCCAAACCTGTGTTGTCATGTTACACTGGCGCGAAATACGAGCCGAGATCAGGCTTGACACGGGCCTTAATTAGTTTTACCGAGGTGTGACTAATCAAGCCCTTAAACCCATCCCCCCACACATGGGTCAATGTTATATTGTACGGAAATGACGTACGAGTTTATACATAACTGCATCCATCATGATCATCGAATAGTTGTCTAGTCGCTTGATGTCCTGTGTATGGGATTACGAACTTTGTTTATTGTACTTGCCGTCATCATGCAACCGTCAAGGATCGCACGGTCATTTTGAAACAATCCCTTGTCAATGCTATTGTTGTTGTTGTTGTGCATGCGTGCGTGCAACCAACAAAAACACACTACGTCAGAACTATAGAAACAGAGCAGCATGCTACAGAGGCGGAACACATCAACACCAGCAGATAGCTGTATAGCAAGAGGAGCAGCAGCGAAGACCATGACAACAGCAGCAACAGAAACAATGCAGGCAAAACATAATCATTAACAAAAAACAGCATTGTCAACAAAAGAATCAAAATAATATTATTATCAACAACAACACATACCTATAACAAATACAAACATCAACAACATACTAAGAACAATAACAACCGAAGCAAAAGCAACAACATGGGTAAACAATATCGGCAGCAAAAACAACACTAGAATCACAATAATTTATAATAATATCACCAACGACAGGACCAACATAAGCAATACACAAGGTCACCATCAACAGCAAGAGACAGCAACAGCAAGAGACAGCAACAACAGAAGAAACACCATCATCAACAGAAACAAAGCAGCGCCATTGAAAGCATCAAACAACAGCAGCAGTTGTTATGTTAAATGTATATTAGTCAACAACAGCACAAACGGTATCCACAAACATCAGCAGCGCCGAAAACAACAATTAACGACCACTGCGTTATCGCACAATAGCCGAAGCAGCAGTATCATCAACAACTCGTTGTTTTGAAGACAATAAGACAATTAACCGAAACGTCGAGTTGTTTGCACAATCTTCTTTCCTCATAGAGGCGTTTACACCGTGCCTTTGTTGATACAAATTTTGTTTGCATAAGTTTCATTATCTTTTATAAATCCGTAACTTGTTTTGTTTTTTAAAAGGTGGTTACAGCGCGAAAGAAATGTTGGTACTCCGACCTATAGACCTCACGTCCACGATCAAAAACTCTCGAAGATAATTTACTTTTCTTTTTTTTCATAAAAACCATAGTGGTGAGTGACGTGAAGTGAGTCGACCAACGCAGAGATCGTTATTTAATAATGACCAAAATCAGTCAAGATTGATAAATGACTTATAACACACACACAAAAACACCAAAGAAATACAGAAAATTATCTCGGTGTTGAAAAACAAGTAACGTTTCACCAATCCGTTGGTACGAATAAACACATCACGAACCATAACTTCACGAGAAAAGTGTTCGACCAAAATCAAGTTGTTGATTTAAAAAAAATAATTCTAGAATCGGAACTGACGTCATTTCTAACGCGAGTGTCATACACAAGTGTCTCTAACTATAAACTAAGCGGAAAGTCCATTTTAGAACCCCCCCCCCGTCAACTGTTGTGTTTACAAACACCCAGACCAAGGTCTTTACCTCCCCGAAGAAAGTTCTCTACATATTTTGCTCTCCTGCGGATTAAGGGGGTAAAATTATGGGGAAATAAATACAGCTATTTGTGGGGGTTCCCAACTGTTCTGACTAAAACAACGGAAAGGTCAGTTTATGCCACCACAAGATCGCCTTGGTAACCGAGGTTTTAAGTTTTACAAGGTAGACGGGATGGTGTAAACATTTTGAAGCGTCGGGTCGACACAGTTTAATCCACTGAAAACACATTCATTTGGTTATTTAAAAAAAACAAAATCATAATAAACAATACACATTATACGTCAAAACGGCTCCCAGTTTAAATCAATCAAAACTCAGTGCTACAGTATTTTTTGACATCTAAATCCTTGAACCATTCCCTTGTTTGGATAAAAGTAGTGATAACAAATTCAAGTAATTTTTTATTGAAAAGCATCAGTAGGGCCTATGATCTATAAAACTTGATATATGAGTTTTCATAAGGATTTCGATTTTTACTCGTTTGCCTGAATCATTGTGTGTATTGGCCCCCATTTAAAACGACTCTTCTCGCACCCCCACGAACTAATAAAAAAACAACCACGACGCGAGGACCACACATTTACAAATACTGCCCTATTAAATTAGCGCTGATTTAATTCACTTCGCTGACTGTCTAGTTTTCTAGCCCGCCATTGCCTAATTGTAAGATAATTTGCCGCAAAAAGTGTGTCATTATTTAAAATTGGTCGCCGTGTGCAAATTAGGCTTCCTTGTCTTTCTTAATAGGCGCGTTCTGTCTGCAAGGATGCAGCAACAGATTTTTTAAGTTCGGACGCATCACTGTCACTGATTGTACACTTTGACATACGAGACCGGCTGTTAATAGAGACTACAAAGTCATTCTTACTTACCATAGAACAAACAGATGAGGAACGTTAGATGTCTTGTCATAATGCTTGTCATCGGCCACAAAATATCTCTGAAGACTCCACGTCTGGTTTGGCGCTCAGTCGCTCGCTCGCAAACTACTGGACAGTCTGCAACAAGAAAGACCCACGATGGTTGTTTAAATTTTGTGCTTGTTAAAAAAGAGCTTCTGATAACTATACACACACGGCACGACACACAATACAATTAGATCGTACAAAACCTTGTGCTGGCAGACGATACATAGCCTATACGAGCCAAAGTCATTCACGCGCCTTTTTATACGAACACCTTGACAGTGATATGGAAGGTGCACCCTGATTGGCCAAAAGAAACAATTGGCCCCGCCCCTTTTTGGCAAATACTATGCACGGAGGTTTTTCCCCGCACAAAATTTCAGTTGCAAGCCTGTGGCTGACCGTGACTTTTCAAGTATTGAGTTCCCCCCGTTCTTTTCAGAAATTTGCCTTTGAGGCAAATATTTTGTTCTGATTTTACATCTTGGGGTCACCATTTTGTACACAAAATGAAAGGCTATTCAATTCGATAAATTCTGTTACAAATGCCGTACAGCTCCTTTAAAACTCTTTATGTCGAAAATTATGCACTTCATTAATTTATACAAACTATTTAAACACATTTAAATTTGCGTACCGTAGGAAATGCTCAGATTAATAAATCTTACAGTATTTAAAAATAATACAAAACTGAATTGTAATTTTTTGAAATTATTGTATCTGAATCAATTTTGATTCTCTTTCCTGTCTAAAGGCGATTATAAGTAAACGTTATTAATTTAGCATTTTTAACTTTGCCGAAATCTTCAAAGACGTATTATCTTGATTTCTTTATTTTAAAATACAGGATCGGAACTGAGTACTTTCTCCAAACTATTTGATGCTCCACGTTTTGGAAATGATATTATTATCCTCTCTCACCGAACAGCCGTAGATGATCGAGGTATGTAAACTATTATTAGTGAGGTTGTTTTTTAAGAGGAATGGCCCAGAGGAATGTGTATTAAAACAAATCTTGTGAACATAGGGTAATGTGAGAGTATCAATCACAGGTGGTCGATGTTTGTAAATAAATACTTACATACACGACTACTAAGGAGAGGGTGCAGCAGAGGGTCAGACCATAGAAGAACTGAGATGTAAAGATAGACCAATGGCATTTAAAAGTTTTCACTTCACGTGTCGCTCATAATGAGACGCACTCCGGTGAACCAAATTGTCCGTTGGGGTAGAAGCGCCCTCTGCGACAAACTATCAATCACTGCGAGGGACATACGTCAGTGAATAGACAAAGGCACGTCACGCCGGGTAACTTGTGTTTGCATATTGCACTTCAAACGTCTAATTACTGACCTCGACTTACTGGTGGTGCTAAAGATCGGTATTGACGTAATTCAAACAAGTACTCGCTGGATACAGCAGACAAACTCATTCCAAGTTGAAGTGCTCTCGTCTGTGTCGACAAACCATGCGACTGTTACATGCTACCTTTATTTTAAATATATACATTCATTTTGAGCACACATGACATGCATGATAACAAGTACTTCAGAATGATAGTAATTGTTTTACCATCCGAGCAGTGAATATCCCTATTGTGACGCCATTAGAGTTCGGTTGTACTTCGTAATTGCAGTAAATATGGACATGATCGTCAATTCATTGATGTGATTTATTTGCCCTTTTGTTTGCCCTCGAGACTTGTTTCTTCCCCGCAAAAGGATTCTAGGTTAAATCGTACACCACCAAATGAACAAAAAAACAAAAACAAACAAACAACAGCAAAATCAACAACAACAAAAACAAAATTAACAACAAACAAACAAACAAACAAACACCCCAACAAACAAACAAAACACACACAATTACTGCGTTTTGGTGAAACCGTATAAAGTAGGTCTACTTTTGGAATTTCCAAACGTATTTTCTACGCAATGTAAAACAAGCCGAGATCGGACACGATTTCCCATTGGAAATGAGAATTAATACAAAATCCGGGTTGAAAAGTGTAGAGGGGGAGGGTGATTCGTTGCCGGTGTTCAAGAACGTACTGCAGATTCAAAGTATCAATTATTTACGTGAAGGATGCTTATGACAGCGCGCTGGTCGCGAACTGTCACGGCGTTGGAACAGAGCGACCCGCCGCAGGCCCCAGAACATTGGCTGTAAAGGACATTGCCCTAGTTTTGCATTCTGAGCCTGTTATATTTTGAGCAAGATTATAGTATGGATGTTTTTTGTAAGTGTTTCTTTTTTCTCTTTTTCTTCTTTTTTCCCCCCCTTTTTTCATGAAAGGAAAAAAAAGTCATTCAGTGAAAATATAAGGAACGTGCGAGGGCAAGAAGTGGGCATCGCAAAGTTAGAGGGTCCGGGCCCCTCAAGGGCACCGAAGAAATTATGTAAATTAAGATGCTGGTCTTGCCATTCTAAGCTGTTTGTGTTTTCTTTTGAGTAGGAATATGAAATTGTGGATATCTCAGTACAAAACACGCACCCTGACCCTCAACCCGGATTCCAGGTCCTAAGTAGGGGCGGGGGTGGTCTGATCCATTTCCGGGTCAGGCTATAACACAGAAAGAGGTTTAAAATGGGATTTCAATTCGGATTCTCCGTTCGTTTGACCCACTTCTGGGTCATTTTGAAACAGATTCCGGGTCAGATTGACCCAGAAGTGGGTCAGGTCCCCCGGGACTTGGAACTCGGGTCAACTCCGGCAGTTTTCAGTGTGTAAAACAAAAGAACGTCTATAATATTTGGGACCATAGGAGAAGAGAAGGTATAGACATCAAGAGTCTCCACACAACAGGACTCTACTGTCGTCACCTAACCCTTCTCTAACCCACAATGGGCCTGGCCTCGTTTTGTTGATTATCTTGTTTTTGTCTAAAACATAAAGTATGATCGGCAGCATGAATTGTGTTTACTAAAACCGACAATTCAGAAGTCAACGGCTGAACACAATCTGCAAAAAACAAAACAAAAAAAACAAAACAAAAAAATAAGCAAATTAAAAAATATATTTATAAACAAAAACCTCCTCAACTCAATTTTTTTTTAAATAAAAAAAATAACGAAATAAGTTTCTATACTTTTATAGTCCTTATACTTACCACCATTTCCAATTCTGAGAATGTCCAGCTTTGATCAATCCGGTTCACCTTCCTCCTTTTCTTTATCACGGACTCGGGTGGGTGGATAGCAGGACCTGGTTTCCAGTTTGATCAATGAAATGGAAAATTGTGACATTTGGGCATTAGGACGTTCTGGCAAAGGCCACTGGCCCCGCGCCATGAGGGTTGCCTCTTCACTTTAAAACGTCTCAAGATATTAAATTCACACCTTTAAATTATTGCCTTGCAATTTTTTTTATTTTTTTTTTTAAAGTGATGTTACACTTCTTCGGAAGAGTAAATCACTACACACCCTCTTCATTTATACACACTAATACAAGTAACAACTTGTGAAAGCCTCGCCAAGGTTCAGCTGATCTCGTTTGAGTGAAAATCAACAAGAAACGAATAATTTCTCATCAATGATTTGGTGGACGTGCGTACATGTGCTTTTTTTTCAATTGCTTCAATTGAAATAAACAACGCTTATTAACTAAAGGCAGTGGATACTTTTGGTAGTTACTCATGGAATACTTACCCATAAACACGTACTTGGTAAAGAGCACCTGAGAGCTGCTGGTAGTATTAAACATTGTGACAAACGACTCCCTCTGAAGTGATGTAGTTTATGAGAAAGTGGTAATTTTTCAATTAAATATTTTAATCTGTCAAAGGCTTCAGGTATGAAGCCTTTCTCAGGCATTTAAAAGCTCACAATTCTATGCAACAAGGGTGTTTTTTCTTTCATTATTTTCTTGCAACTTCGATGGCCAATTGAGCCCAAATTTTCACAGGTTTGTTATTTTATGCGTATGTTGGGATACAATAAATAATTCTCGAAAAGAAATCACTTTTTTTTCCTCAACTACTTTGATAGAGGGGGGGATAGCAATTTGCATTTATACATAAGCATTTGCATTATGCTTCCTTGAAACATGTGCACCAATTTTAGTTTACCTTTTCAAATTAAGAATGGATTTTCTCATCCCAAAACCACGGTTATGTCAACTCTTTAAAAAAAATCATTAATTTTAAAGATTTTTTTGAATTAGCTCTTTCAAAAAAACCAAGACAACTTGTGCCATCACCTCAAGTGTATAGATCTCAAACCAAAGACATGGACTGCACACAAAATTTACACAGCATGACGTCCTGCTAATAGTTTTCCCCCAAGCATGCAGTGATGTGTGCATTTTAACCTTTAAGGCAAATACCCGTTGACAAGGTTAGATTCTTCTCATCAAGCAAGGGAGACAAGTCCCCCAAGTCTGCATCTGTTCATTTTATGTCTGTACAGATTCGAGTACAATTATTGAGACGCACGTTTTCCTTCTAACGAATTCAAAAGTGGGATCACTCCAGTCACGGCAGGAGTTTGAGTGAACTTTTACCATACAGATATATTTAGCTGTGAACATAAAGCACACATTTCAGACGTTTCAATCGTTGAATCATAATTGCATTATCAATGAGAAAGAAAAATTGTACGACAATCTGTGGCGGAAGCCGTTCATCGTCTGATGAAGACAATTAAGGCAATGTGATCGAAACGTCGATTTTTTTTAAAACACCATATTGGTGTTGGTTTTTTAATCGAGATGCATGACCGTGACTTGTTTATTGACACCATAATCACGAGTAACCAGGAGACAGTTGTTGATTAAAAAAACCACGTGTCTATATCTACTGTTTGAATTAAATGGACTCACCTATCGTGGAGTAAAATAATAGGCCGTTAGCCATTGTTTGACAATGACGTAGAGTATTGTCAGTAATGATCGATGCAGTGGGTTTGACATCTGCTTTACAGCTGTCCGACCAATGATTTAAGAAAGGTATCCTTAATCAAACTACATCTTGTGAAAGTGCAAACAGTGCACCATTTGTAGGTCTATGAAAAAAAACAACACTATATCAGTCTTTTTGATTTACTTATTATGTCCTTTGTATGTACTCGCAAGAAAAACGAAATATGACACGTAGGAGCATACTCAGCATTCATAAAGACGACAAACTGATTTCTCAGTTTTTAAGAGCGAAAATTACCAGTTATTATTACCACCCCCCCCCAAAAAAATAATAATAAAATAAACAATAGTCGGGGAGATGGCCTTAGCTTTCGATCCAAACCGGACATTCGTCATTGGCATAAACAAGCACAAACGAAAAACATATCCATTTAAATAACTAGTAGTGGATATGGCGATGGCCTTAGCTGTAGATCCAGATCGGACCTACATATTATACATATAACAATCACGAGGCATTATAATAAGATTGAATATTTTCATGCCGTTCGAATGACTTCATACTCTACTCCGTCCGGCAGTGCATTCTTACGGTGTATGATCACCGTTGTTTACACAAAACGCGGAAAATCAAATCCCGTCAAGGCATGGTCCAAGTGACTCTGAAAGCGATACCTGCCTGACGACCGACCGTCCCACGACCCGTAAGATTAGGAACGTAGTCCTTGCACTTCTGCCCAGGAAAAATACGGCTTATGTGATATGGGATTTATCTCTTTAAAGACCGAACCAACAATTCCGTCACTTGTTGTTGGTCGATTTGCTGTTTAAAGGTGTGATACGGTACGTGATCGAGATGATGCGTGAATTTTCAATTGGGAGTAAACTGCTTCTTACAAACTGGAACTGCCTTCACTAAAAATAAAAAAAAAACACTCCCGGGTCTGTGGCGGATTTCTGGGTCGGGCTGAACATGAACTTTTTATATATTTGTTGTAACTTTGGTTCTGCGTCAGTTTGACACATTTCTGGGTCATTTTGACACAGAGTCCTGGCCATACTGACCCAGAAATGTGTCAGGGCCCACGGAACCCGGATCCGGTTCAGCTATGACCCGGAAGTTTTTAGAGCGTTGCGCGATGCGCACATTATGCAAGGAAATCTTCGAGAAAACTTCACCCTGATCAGATTACACTCACATTGACACAGGTATGGTATCGTTCCCCCCACCTCCCCATTAAAGCAAACTTCATGATCAGATTGTTGCGCGATGCGCACATTATGCAAGGAAATCTTCGAGAAAACTTCACCCTGATCAGATTATACTCACATTGACCCAGGTATGGTATCGTTCCCCCCCCCCCCTCCCCATTAAAGCAAACTTCATGATCAGATAAATAGGTCCTGCAAAATACCAAACAATGCTATTGCTACGGGATTTCATATTTATGTAATTGACCGTTTCTAAAAAATACATTTAACTTTGAATAAACATTCTAAGAAACGTGTTAAAACTTAGACGCAAATCATTGTAAGTTTTTACGGTAGAGTTCGCTTAATTAAAATCACTTCTGGTGTCCTGTCATGTGTGATTGTACATCCTTTAGAGGTACTATCACATTGTTCGTTCTCTTGATTTGAACTTGCTGTTTTTTTTGTTCCAAATATTAAAGACAAATTTGGTGAGTTTGGTACCGTGAGTAATGATCCTTTGCAAATCTCATGCAGCGAGTGTTCAGTTGCTTTTTCTCTCATTTATCGTTCAGTTTTGCAATGTCACTAACCTGGGCCAGAAGGTAACAATATAGTCTGGTTTCCTTTTTTTGTACGACTATATGTATTTACCACTGTTATAACCACAGGGAGCACGACCAAGAGGTGCATGACGTCGCCATAAAGGTGGATTGTTCAGGGAAAGTGTGACGAGAGAGCGAAGTTTTAGAAACCCAGGGGATCCTACGGAGCTCCGGAAGTGCCATACAACTTAATGTTGAGATCCTGAGTTAGTTTACTGCAGGATGACATCATACAGGCGTAAGATGATTTATCTCGGGATAAAGACATCCTGAAGGTAGAATGTCGTCTTCCCAAGATAAATTATCTTGGGTTCTCGACGTTTTCAGAATGTTATTATCTCTTGAAGGATTATCTCGGGAAGTCAACAGCCTACGTTTTGGGAAGTCGACGGCCTACGTTTTGGGAAGTCGACGGCCTACATTTTGGGGAGTCGACAGCCTACGTTTTGGGGAGTCGACAGCCTACGTTTTGGGAAGTCAACGGCCTACGTTTTGGGAAGTCGACAGCCTACGTTTAAGGATGTCGTCATCCTGAGATGGTTTATTTCGGAATGTCGACATCTTACTTCCATGATGTCGACATCACCGGATAGAATATATCGGGAAGATGACATCTTACTTTCAGGATGTCGTCCTCCTGATATAAATTATCATACCATGATGGCCATCATCCTGCAGTCGTATCCGAATTGGGCGGCTACGGATACGGCTACGACTGTTGCTAAGGGTGTTGCTAAGGATGTGCTATACTTTCACGCGTGATGACGCGGAAATCTAGCCGTAGCCGTAGCCGTAGCCGCCAATTCGGACACGGCCATCTCATGATTTCACCATTCAAAATGTCGGATGGCAATTTCAGAGTTCCGTGGGCAAATCTGCATTTCGCGTATGGGTTTCGTAAATTATGCAGCGGCGTAAAACACCAACAATGTTTTTCTTCTTCGCATAGCTTACGATACCTTTGGGTGATCCAAGGCGGCACACATGTTAAGCACAGGAGGTGATCAGTGCGAGTATCGCTGTGGCCCTTGGGGAAATTTGTTGGCAAAGTCGACGGTATAGTCGGCTCGGAGCAATGTTTTCACGGCACTTTGGGGGTCTTTATAAGTAACGTCAACGTATATTGAAAATGGCAATGGTATTATCGGTAACAGCGAGGGTTGCGCGTGAATGCATATATCAATTATTGTCATGAGTTTCGAATACCTGTAGTTTCCATTATCCTTTATATTGATGGATAATGTTCACGAAATATATATACAGAGATATTTATTATATATATTATATATATAAAATTAGTGGGGGAGATAGCCTTAGCTTTCGATCCAAACCGGACCTTCGTATAATAATTTTTAAAAACATACCTGTGTGCAAATTTTGTTAAAGGCGTTTTCAGGATTGGTAGGGTCGACAAAATAGTCGCAGACAGTGTTCATGTTTTGTGTGAACATACCACATAAAGGAAATAACAAACCTGTGAAAATTTGGGCTGAATCCGTTGTGTGGGTCAGAAGAAAATAGTGAAAAAACCATGCACAATTTTCAGCATGTAAACACATTGTCCTTAACTTTGGTTGTAACAACCGAAATCAGCTGTTGCGATTTTTTTATATAGGTTTTTCGAATAAATGACTTTAATTTAGAGGGAAATTTTCTCAGAAAAAAATTTGTTCTATAGTATGAACTTCATTATCATTAAGCTTTCAGACTAAAATTAAACATTGATGTTTGTATCCTTACCAATCCTGTATAATACATTTTCTGTTACGTCAACGTAAATTGGAAATGGCAACGCTATAATCGGTAACAGCGAAGGTTGCACGCGTAAGCCTAGGTAAGTTATGGTCATGATTTTCGGATACCTGTAGTCTCCATAATCCTTTAAATTGATGAATAGTTTTCACGAAATATAAATTAAAAACAACATACCTGTGCAATTTCCGTTAAAACTACACAGGTATTTTATGACGAACTTATACAGCAGATGTAAAATCCGTCGGGAGAAGTTTTCTTTTTCATTTTTGATTTTAGATATGAGTTTGTCTATATTTTTAGTCTTCTTTTCTTTGCTTGTTTTTTTTCTTTTTTTACTAAATTGTTTGCTTTCCTACTTTCTGTTTTGTAAGGCATATTTAAATATATTTGTTACTGTAAATTTAACAAAATTGTATATTGAATTTTTGCGGGAGCTGATTGCATGAGGGCGTCAGTACCAAACTTGTATAACCCCTTATCAATGTTGGCTTTTAAAGTCTTGTTTTGAGAAGCAATTACAGTTAAGTGAAGACTCAGCTAAAACTGCTCGGTCACGACACGCCAAATAAATTAATAAATAATTACACAATATAATGATTTTTTAATGTGGGACATCGACAGCATAGAATGAAGGTAAAGTCCACCGTACAGACTTTCGATTTATATTGCAAATTAATTGATCTCTCATTCTTCAAGTTTGTTTCTGTCATTAATTTGCTCTTATTTTGAAAGTGCTATTTAAATTTCTTTAAATCTCTCTTTTTGGGGGGCTGTATTATCAAATTGTTGACTGATACGGTAGGTTCTGATATTATTTCTTGAGAAATAAGATCTTCGGTAATCAAGCATTTCGAACTCACACACAGGTATCGACACAAACTCATCAGATTCAGCACTTAGAGTAGTTATTAATTGATTTATTTATTTCATCACACATCCAACAGCGCAAACGCTAATTATGATAGTGAATAGGGAAATAGAAGAAAATGTCAAGTTTTAGATGTGGTGGGAAAACGGGGGTGGGGGGGGGACCCACTCACTACTTGGACTGAAAACCCAATCCACATGCAAGGCGCCAGGTCTGAGGTGAGATTGCAAACCGTGCTCCACAAAGGTGAAAGGCACTAGTGGGTAAAAAAAAAAAGCCACCGAGCCAACCTGATGCCTAACGTTTTAATGCACATGCTGATTGTGAATGCATTTTATTTATTATACCGGTTTCATCAAAGACAATTGTGTAAATACTTTCTAATAATAAATTTGCTTGAAAATGTCATCATGCAAGCAACACTTAGCGCTTAAATTCCTTCGGGACATTTTAATAGTCGAAGTCTTTTAGCAAGCCGGTTCGGAAGTGTGAACGTAAAAAGCGAGTTCTACATCAATCAAGAATATCATGTCAATTCAAACGACAGTATTGTTGTTGCACAAGAGGGGATTTGTTATCAACATTGGTTTATGGAAGAGCACGTGCATTCCGATTATTGATAGGCGCAGAACGTCATTTTAGCTGATAACGAGGAAATTCCAATTCTCATGGATGTTCACGTTTCTGATAAAGTGTCGCATTTCCTCCAAAAAACAGTTATAGGATTTGTTTTCTTGTTGTTCAAGTCACATGTTGTCACTTGAGGGAATAGTTTACAATCTTTTTGCAACTGACCTGAACCAAGCGAGACTCCTGGGTCAGAATATGACCCATATCTTGGTTCCGCTGGGCCTGCTGACCCATTTGGATCAGTCTGACCCGGACGCGGACTCCGTGTCAAAATGACACCGAAATCGGTCGTACTGACGTAGAATGCGAGTTAATCCCATCTTTTAACCGAGTTGCCGGGTCAGTCTACCCCGGGTCAGTCCCCATCGGCACCGGAATCCGGGTCAATTCTGAACCGGGAGTTTTTAGAGTGTAGCAGTGAAAGCAAGGGAAGGTCCACTACGCCCAACCTTTCGCTATTTCTGTCCCGGTGCACGATTCCTTCATTTCAATTCACTGAGGAGAGTCAATTTGTTATTCAGTTTCCCCACTAAATACTCCCATGGTACTGACATTTATAGAACTTTCTCACCGAGTAATGTCTTCCCTCCATTCAAATCGATGTAAAAAGAAAGAAAAAGGCCCTTATCTGCTAGCGGCTACGGCTACGACTGTTGCCAAGGACGTCCTATACGTCAGCGCACGATGACGTGGCAATCCAGCAGCCATAGCCGTAGTCGGATACGGTTTAATTAACAGACCAAGGCTGAAGGGGAAACGATAACTAGTCTGGTATTCTTTGTACATTCTCATAATCACTCTAATTGCATTTATAGAGGAAGGACAACATGACAACATGACTATAGAGCAAGCTAGTCGAAACGTTGAGACCAAAAAGAACTCATCCGCGGCAGTGCAGTTAATTACGAGAAGTCCCCCCGATCCACAAAGCAAAAGTAGTAGTCCAGGCCGATTTCCTACCTCCCGCCCAGGTAGTAGTTAATAAGCAGGACAGTCACTTTTCAGAACTGAGAAGTCTCCCGAATTCCGAAAATCTACTCCGCGGTAGTAGAATAAATAGCAAGACAAGTTCTCTAAAGAACAAATCTACACAGCAAGTAGATATTTTTACACATGGTGTTACCGCAAACCGAATATATATTGATACCTCACCACGCAATGCCTCAAAACCCATATATGACCAAAGATGGCATAAAATCCGAATTCAAAGATGGTGATTAGTATTTTGTTTACTTTGCGTATGGAATGCTAATTGCAAACCGCACACTATTGTCAGAGTTCTTCCCTCGGGTCCTAATTTCGATTATGCCATTTCGATTTTACATGCACTTTGTTGACAATAATGTCGACTTGTGCATTAAGACTTTCGATCGAGCAGCCGTACTTCATTTGACTCACATTTCCTGCTTATTTAGGTAGTGACGTAACTAGACATTCTGATTTATCTTTTTCAAGAAGAACGGGGGGGGGGAGACATGAAAAACAGTTTTTCGTCAGAAGGGCTGTTAAATCATAAATTTCATGCCTTTTATATTCATTTCATCGGATAAAAAGTACAAGAGCTGCATATGATCTTTTAATTCTCCAATGTACATACGTTTGTGTGTGGTTTTGCGTTAATGTCCTTCAGTCCATCTACTAATCATCCTTTCGCATAATTATTGTTTACAATTATCGAATTGATGCATGCTAATGAAATCCTTGCCCCTAGTTCCTTTGTAAATATGTCTATATCGACTATATGGACACTTGTCTTAAACTCTATGTTAGTTTTGTTTTGCACAAATAGAATTTTCACTGACTGCTTCACCCACAAGAGCAGCTGATCGGGCTTATTTCACGAGGAGACTTAACCACCCTTCAAATCCCGCAACGCCCCACACAAAGTAACTGCCACGAAATTTGGATAAAATAGCGCCCTCTAGTAATGTTTCTTGGTATTTTTGTTGTACGAAGCGATGCGGTAGAGGGCGTTTTAATAATTTCTATGTTGCGATTTGTGTGTACCGTGTCTGGTTGATTTGTGTTTTGTGTTTGGTTTTTAATTTTCCACACACGGGCAGCGAGATAAGAGTTTCGTTTATTTAGTCAATGTGAGATTGTCTCTCATCAGTTGAATGTTACCATCGGAGATATTTCACCAACATTTTACGGAGTATACGACTCGGAAACGTCAAGGCTCTGGGCTGAATCGTGAATCGAGTCGGTTGCTCAAGTAGTCGGGTGTCGGGTAAGTATTTTGATGTACAACTACATGTACCCACTGTATGTACAGTAAGCGCTCGTTGTTTTACATTACAAGTTACAACTGACAAGACATTGACAACAAAGACAGATTATGACAATCATGAGTGACTCATGATTGCCAATGTCATTTATCGCTGTCTTTGTTGTCAGTATGTAAAATTGTAACTAACCCTCACGATTGTCATTTGTCAGTGTCACTGACTGTTTGTTGTCACTAAATGTCATTTGTCAGTAAAAAATAAACATTGTATAAATAATATTATCATTAATAATTAATATAAATAATTGTATTTCTAACTTACTCATGATTGTCATTTGTCAGTGTCACTGACTGTTTGTTGTCAGTATATTGTAATAAACTATAGTCATGTGAATTTTACTAGTACTAGTAGTATAATTGTATTTCTAACTTACTCATGATTGTCATCCGTTTACCGTCTTAGTTTGTTGTCACTGTCAGTATAGTACTATAATAACTAAGTAAGTATCGTAATTTCTTTGTAATGTAATTAAAACACTGTTCTTTGTCAGGTAAGTGTTTTGTAAATTTGTATTTAACACAAACACAGTGTTTAGACAACAATACTGACGACATTGACATATGACTATCATGAGAGTCTCATGATTTGTCACTGTCCTTTTTGTCAGTATTTTAATGCAGGTACGGGACTTTGGAGGAAGCTCTACTAATCTGGGACAAAGACAGGGGTGTGCAAAATACTGTGCCGCGCTAGTGTAGCGGGAGGGGAGGGGGGCAATATAATACATATTGCGGGGACTTGGCCGAGGTCGTACAATTTGTTTCCCTGCCCTACCGGGACAATAGTGGAGACTGGCCAAGTTGCAGGGTTGTAAAATAATGCCCCGCATGCCAGTGCCGGGGTATAGCCAGGGATGTACAAAATACTGTGCCCTGCTAGTGCTAGTGCAGCGGGAGGCAATAAATACATATTGCGGAGACTTGGCCGAGGTCGTACAATTTGTTTCCCTGCCCTACCGGGACAATAGTGGAGACTTGGCCAAGTTGCAGGTGTTGTAAAATAATGCAGCATGCCAGTGCCAGGGTATATAGCCAGGGATGTACAAAAAGCAAGTTCCCCACCTAACAGTGAGACATGGCTGGGACTACCACGATAGGCCAATTTGGTAGGAATGTACTGTAGAAAGCAATGCTGATCAGCCCCTGACAGTGGCTGATTTGCACACACAGCACACTCTTAGTTTCATAAGACACTTGGCATGTTCATATGTCAAAATGCAAGTAGAACAGATCCCACTTCAAATGAATCATGTTTTACACGGTCACCCTCAACTGCATGTTATTATTTTACAAGATTAAAGAATAATGAAAGGGGACCAGTTGCTTTTTTCATTGATGCCTCTTTACAGAGTTTTTGTACTGACGAAACTAATTTTTTACACGCGCCGAGTGGATCGGCCTCCAGCCCAATTAGAATGTGTCATATATTTTGAACATTTAATTAGGCCTTTTCAATTCCTGGGGTTATGAGCGAGCAAGGCATGCTGGAAATAAATGGCGTGACGAGATTGATCACCCCTGGGAATGAGGTTGCTTCTCTGCTCTTTCTTAAGTTCATTTATAACGGATATTGTACACAATAATCCAAAAGCCACTTTTTTTTCATAAGGGCCTGTGTACAGAGATATCAAATTTGGGTAAATAAAGCTCTTCTATTTTAGGTTATTTTGAGTGAAAAAGTGGTGGTCAAAATTAGCATTTTTCCTAGATTTCCACATGTAGATAAAAGCTTTGACCTGCTGGATTGATATTCATTATCAGAAAATGTTCTGTCTATACCACAGGTTATCAGCAGACGTTCCTGATTGAAGAGCTACAGAAATGCAAGCGGTTGTCTTTTTATTTGTGCTGTTGTTAGCTATTCTGATTCAACAATCACAGGCAGTCAGAGAAGTACAGGGTGAGTTAACCACACCGTCTGTAGCACAGAGCAGATTAATTCATCCGACTATTTATTTAATGTCTAAATATTTCTGGTAACAAAACCAAAGGATCCTTAACCTCTTGCTGTCTGACCATTCAATACCATTCACTGTGGTTTTGAATGATAGATAAACTATGCCAGCCTGCAATATGATACCATGAGGGAATGCATACACAGTACACAGTTAGTTTTGTGCACAGTTGTGCCACCGTACACAACCTTGGCAGTCGTATGGTTTCAAATGATTGGTCAACTCACTGGAAAATGTTGCCAAGAGTCACTGAGAGTAGGAGGGTTAAACCACTTCACGTCGGTATTTTAAAAAGTTTTCTGTTCCCATCCAGGGTATTCAGGGTTCTGCCCAGGATTTCTTTAGTGGAAAAATGTTTCCCTGGAAATCTTTGCGAGATGGATCAGTTACATGTACACGGTAGATCATATTTACTCAAATCAAAGAAGTACTCAAAATTAATGGCTTCGGATACGGTTTTTACTGGTAAATACCCAATTTAACATTTTGTTGAAAACCTTTGAAAGAAAATTGCAAGTGTAATTAAAAAATTTGGAAAATGTGTGGTGGTCGGAAACAAAAAACTCTGCCAGTGGTGGTTGGGGAATCCTGAGTGGCAGGCGGGCTTTTCCGGCACCGACCACTGTGGGCAGAACCTGGGTATTATTTTTTTGAACTTTTTTTAGCTTCAAGAGTGATCATTTTCCTTTGAAAATATCATTGCCACAATGAAACCCTGACTGGACAAAGGAAAGACGACAAAGGTTTTTATAATTAGTTCCTGGATTTGATGTTGTCGTGTGAGAAAAATTGAGTAGGCCCTCACCCTGATTTGCAGAACCTCGGACGTGAGCCACAGCCAAAAATCTGCAATGGTATGCTGGAATCTTGGAACACTCAGACTTATCTCCCGTTAGAGAGATAAGTCCGAGTAGTCCGCCTGCTAATTGCTAGTGAAAACAACCGAGGACCAGTCCAATTTCTCTCCAAGTGGTAGGCCTACGGCTGGCTACCAGTAGTTTGTCGTTGAAAAGCATCCCTGTTTTTTAAAATTTATATGGACCAGTGAAAAAGCTGAGAGACTAGTGAAATGACAAACTACCTGGTCCCGCTGGCTAGTCACTGAAAAAATTAAGGGCAAACTCTGGCACCATAGTAAACCATGGTAAAAGAGGTACTTATGGTTGCTGATAAAAACCTCTTCATGTCGGATGACATGAAAACACGTCAAACTTGTCTAAACTGGCTTACAGTGGACGTAAACGCCCAGAACAACATCAGATTGATCTTTTGTTCTTGCGGTCAGTTGACCGGCTGATGTATAAATGTTCAACCAGACATTCCATTGTGCAGCAAGCACAGCCATGCACCTAATGTGCTTTGTTTGGTTCCCTTATACAACGAGGGACAGATGGTACTGGCATTCATGCTTGAAAATCTCCCTCTCTCCTTGGGCTATTGTGCAATCCCCGATTCCAGATGTTTGTCTGTTTGTTACAAGAATGGACAGGCTGCCACCGTTTATTTGTCATTGTTTTTGGCTTAATGGGAGGTCCAAGCATTCAGAGATTCCAGCATATCATGGCAGATTATCGGCCGTGGGCTTATGGCCGAGGTTTTGCGATACAGGGTTAATTTACACACACATTTTCTCGAAAGAAACCAACAAATCCCAGTGCTCATCATAAGAACCCATCGTTGTCTTTCCTTTGTCAAGTCGGGGTTTCATTGTGACAGCAATATGTTCGAAGGAAAATTATTACTTTGGACGCTCCGAAAAAGTTCTGAAAAATAAAAACACGCAGAGGCACGGTAAAGACTTAGTCGCTACAACAAGACTTTTATTAGCTAGTCTATTCTGGAGAATGTTTTGTACCGGACCAAAGATCAGTCCGGATTACAAATTTAAATAATTGTTTATTATTTGTACCAGATGCCACATTCAGACTGACAGGTGGAGTGACCCGCTGCAGTGGCCAGGTCCAGATCAACATCCATGACACGTGGTTTTCGGTATGCAGCTCTAACTGGGACGAACCAGAGGGTGAGGTCGTGTGCCGTCAGCTGGGCTGCGGCTCCATGGTTTCGCCGTACGCAAACTATAAAGACAAAGCGCCCTCGTACCCCGTGTGGAATGAGATGGTGTCATGCTCGGGAGAGGAGGCATCATTGTTGAATTGTAGTCGTCAGGGGAACGCTAGCCATGATCTTTGTCCTGATACCTACAGAGCGGCCGTTGCTTGTCAACAAGATCGTGGGCCGAACCAACCGGGTAAGTGAAAACTGAATTAAAGCAGAAACATTAAGGGTTATATATTTTTATGTTTAACATGCATTCATAAATACCTGGGACAGTGTGTCCATTCTGATTGGTCGAGAGGACATCACAAGGCCATGTTTAGACGTGTGATATAAACACAGTCAGAAGTGTTTAAACATAGACTGGCACCTTTTTGTCAAAGAGGGTGCTATCAGGCCTTGCGCGGAGCGCGCAAATTCGGTAGGTTGCATAGTTTATTTTGCAAAGTTTGAAACTTGCGTGCGATAGTTTGAAGCTTAAGCATGCAAGTTCGAAAATGCGCGACATGGTTTTTCTAGACACGTTGAAATTCAACGCTGAGTTCAGGTGAGCTGAGGCTAAACTGTCAGATTTGTCCTCAACTTTTACAGGATTATTGGATAATTTTAGGGGAAAGGTATTTACTTTGTCTCGGTAAAATGATTAAGAACCAGGCCTCGGCGGGTTTAAACCACTAGTTTACAACCTCTTCACCACACACTGATTCCCTTATTTAAAGTTTGCCTCCCTTGTTCATCACAAGTGAATTAACCTTTATTGCAGGCTGATCCGCTGATTTCCACTTGGTTTTATTGTGTTTTTTTTTTAAGTGCCGTAGAAAACTGATAAAACATGGCACAAAGTTTGTATTTTACATTTACTAGATTAATTGATTGTTATTGATTGTGCAGTCCCAGTTCTGCCTCAATTAATTTAGCCACATGTTAGTTTAAATGGGGGAGGAGTTCTCTGTACTATTGCCCTATGGTCACCTAGCAACCAAAAACCAAAAACCATAGCAGACGTGGAATTAAATGGAGGCCATGGCCTCTGTTGCCCTGGTCTTGGCGTTGGTGCCCCTTCAAAAGTTGCCCATAGGCTTTAAAGCTTTTGCAATGGAAGAGCCCTTTGTAATATGAAAATGGCCTTGCCGTCTCAAAGACGTAATTCCAGGCCTGCATTAGCGAAGTCTACCTTGCCTAAATGTTACCAAATTATAACAGATTGTGTTCTTTTTTCAATAATGAATCTGTGGTATCCTATACTTGTATATTAATTCTACCAGATCCAATGGCTCTCCGTCTGGTCAACGGGACAACAACTTACTCTGGCCGTGTAGAAATCTACTACAACGGGGAATGGGGAACAGTCTGCGGCCAGAACAGCTGGTCACATACGGACGGTCAAGTCGTCTGTCGTCAGCTCGGCTTTTCCGACGTCATCGGGGTGCGGGACCACTATGCTCCCTTCGGAGTAGGCAACGGCACCATTATGCTGTCGTTCGTTGACTGCCAGGGAAGCGAGAAGTTACTGGGCAACTGCAGTCATCAAGGGTGGTACAGACACAACTGTGATCACTATAACGACGCCGGCGTCATCTGTAAAGGTTTGCCCTCAGGTGAGTCTGAGAGCCTTTGTCTCTTTAGCTGTCTTGTCATTTTGAGACTGATCCATTAATTTGATCGATTAATTCTGGTTGTGAAGCCAACAAAATAGGCACGGAAACTTGCCACCCCAATCTTCGAAAGCAAAAAAACAACAACTTCTAAACAACGTGGACAACTCGGTGTAGACACCAATCTTGTCCGCCGTGACATGACCTTGCCTCGTTTGGACAAATGCGTGGGGGGAAAAGATTAATTTGGAATTGATGCTGCAAAACGTCCAATAATTATCCATGTCCCTCTGTCCAACATTAAATTTTTGGCGCATCGCGGCAGTAAACACGCGGCAAAATAATGAGTGACATGTGACGTGTGTTCCACCAATCAAATGACAAGGATCTGTGTGTGTGTGTGTGTGTGTGGTATATATATTATACTTCTTTTGTTCATCACATTCTTTGGAGCTGTTCTCCCACATCACATAGAAACTGTTTCAAAGATGAACTCAAATTACTCTTAAAAAATTGTCTGCTTGTTTTAGTTTTCCTTTTAACCCTCCTAGTGTGTGTTCCACAAAACTGCCTTCCTCTTGCATCTGAGCAGCAATAGCCCAAATGCAAATGATCGGCGCGCAAAGGATTGCGGGTGAAATCCGAGTCCGAGCAAAACCGGCAACCATGGTGCGCTGAGTTTTAAAGCAATGCGGGACACAGAGTATCAAATCTTGCACACATGTAAACTACAGCATGGCATCCATCTTGGGAGCTGGATTTATATTTTAACTGTACTTGGTTATAAAGCGGGAATGGTGATTGCAAGCGTAGAATTTGGCAGTAAGCAGAGCCATGAAACTGGGCCCTGATTGTAGCATGGTTATTGTTGTAAAGCACATTTTAGACTTTTATGTGATAGAATAGAATAGAATTATTTATTCAGCCAATGATTACAAACAATCACAGGAATTTGAAATATTGGTCTCGCATCATCATTCAAAAACTTTAGCATTTTAACACACAATAAGATAAAACAGACTATACACAATCAATACAATAAACAAAACATATTAAATACCTGAAACAACATTACTCCTAATAAATTCCCATTAAAAACTTGTACGGCCGATGGTATAAAACTATTCTTAAAACGGTCAGTTTTTGAACCAATTGATCCCATTC
The DNA here is from genome assembly GCA_032158295.1 of Pycnopodia helianthoides. Classification (NCBI taxonomy): domain Eukaryota; kingdom Metazoa; phylum Echinodermata; class Asteroidea; order Forcipulatida; family Asteriidae; genus Pycnopodia; species Pycnopodia helianthoides. The sequence goes on along the minus strand of CM063246.1, from coordinate 18,681,780 downwards.
TTCTTCCTGAAGGAAGCGCTATGTGTACTGTGTTGTTATTATTATTATGTAGACCTAAATCTTTGTACAATTTACATCATGACATACTTATAGAATACTGCCTTTTGTTGATTGAAAAAACCAAAATTCTTTTCCATGACTTGTTCGCTTGAAACTATGTTAAAAAAATGTATCATCCTTGCTGACTCAACTGCTTATCTTTGGATATTTGCCCATTTATTACAACTGGTTATTTCCCCCCCCCAAAGTTTTTCCACTGCAAATTTTAACAAAGTAACTACAGTCATTGTTATGTTATTACAAATTCTTTCTATTATTATGATGTCTAGTTACAGTAAGATTAATAAGGTAATAAGGCAAAAATTTGGGGGGACTTGAAAACCACTTTTCAGGTCATGCCGTCTAAATTTCTAATGATAACTAGCTGTAGTGGTAGCATAACTTCCTAAGGACAAGCATTTGGTCTGTCTGTAATGCAGAATAGTGTAAATTGTTCCGATTGCTGAGGAATGTTTGGAGGAAATTGTCCTATGTTTTATTCCACTTGCAGAGGAATCCATGGTGCGCTTGAGGGATGGCACGTCGCAGTACAATGGCCGGGTTGAGGTCTACTACAACGGCGAATGGGGAACGGTATGTGATGACGGCTGGGACCTGAAGGACGCTCAGGTCATCTGTCGTCAACTCGGTCATGGCCCGGCTGTCTCCAGCGGAGGCTCCTACGGCAAGGGAAAGGGGGCCATTCTGCTGTCTGACGTTGATTGCGAGGGGACGGAGACGTCGATATCTGACTGTGATCAACCGGGATGGTACCCACAGACAGACTGTAGTCATAGAGAGGATGCAGGGGTGATATGTGGGATTCCTGAGGGTAGGTCTAAACTGTCCTCTTACCCTTAGGCTTTCCGCTTTGTTACCAATTTGGTTGTTCACTATCATCTCCGTCTTCATTGTATTTGTCTTTGGAATGCCTTATTTTGAGTTAACCACTCCAGTATTTTTTGGAGCTTTATAGAGCTTCTGGAGTGTAATCGTTTTCCTTTGAAAACATAGTTGCCACAATGAAACACTGACTTGACAACGGAAAAACAACAGAGGTTCTCACGATTAGCACTGTGATTTGATGTTGTCTTGTGAAAAAAAATATGAGTAGGCAGTAGGCACTCGCAAATAACTTGCAGAACCTCGGCCATGAGCCACGGCCGATAATCTGCCATGGTATGCTGGAATCTCAGCACACTCTGACTTACCTCCCATTGAGCCGAATACAATGATAAACATTGATAGCAGCACGTCCATTCTTGCAAGCCACAGATGTACACATAGTGTTGAGCCAGAGGGGTGTCTGGGTGTCTTTTGAAACACCCTGTTTAAAATTTGGACACCCTGTTTCATCTGTCATTCATAAATACCTGGGACAGTTTATCCATTCTGATTGGACGAGAGGACATCACGTGGCCGTGTGTAAACGGATGATATAGACACGGCTAGAAGTGTTTAAACACACCTGTGGCGCGCAAGGTTACACGCAGGCGCTAATTTACGCGAAACGTAATCAACACATATTGGTATTCAATCTAAAAACATGTTAGTGTTATGACGCGCGCGTACGCACAGCTGTTGAGCGTGGCATGTATATCCTTCGCGAAACAGGGCTCGAGGACGTGACAGGAAAATGAAAGTTAACAGAAAAGTTGAGATTTTTCCAACAATATTACGCTTTTTAACAAAAAGGGCATTTATGAATGGGAATAAAAGAGTAGTGACTTGGTCTTAACCGGCCGTTTAAAACCTTGCAGGGCCGTGGCTGTGTGATAAAGGACCTCGCCTTGGCTCGGTCCTTTATCACACGGCCACGACCCTGCCGGTTTTAAACGGCCGGTTAAGACCGCGTCACTACCCTTTTATTCCCTTATTTACATGTAAATGTATTGTAAGTGAACAAATTGGACAGCCAGTTTTTAAATTTCCAGCATATTTGGACACCCTTTTACCAAATCCTGGCAAAAACCTTGGATGTACACTAGGACAAAGGTCTGAAATCGGGGGTTACACAATGACATTTGAGAAAGCCCAGATATCAACGGGCTAATCAAATTTAACCATTTCATATGCCTTCTTATGTGCATCGATGAGAAATTTCAGACTTTGATCTGAACTTAGACTCTTACTGAGTCAGCCTGGTGAAGAGAATCGGCTGTTTTTTTGTTCTCCACATGTAAAGGAATCCTTCTCTTTGATCTACTTCTCTCAGGACACTGTTCCTAAAAGTTCTGTAAAATCTAAACCCCGAGGGGTTTATGGAAATGCCATCATTTCAACATACCTCCTAAAATTTTGATAGTAGTTTCAGACTCTTTTCATCAGCAATGACTTTCACCCCTGTCCAACATCCCAACAAAATTATTCCATCTGGATAATAATAATAATAATAACGGACATTTATATTGCGCAATGCCTATATGAATATACTCTACTGCGCATCACAATTTATTACCCCTGGTCACTGGGCCATTAGTTTCATTCCTTAAACCATCTCAGCTTCCTGGGGAGTATACAGCCTGTGCTACAAATATGCGCTACTAAGCTAAATCAATCACAAGAACCATCTCTGTCCTCACAGGTACCCATTTTACCCCTGGGTGGAGAGAAGCAATTATAGTTAAGTGTCTTGCTCAGGGACACAAGTGTCACGACCGGGACTCGAACCCACACTCTGCTGAACAGAAGCACCAGAGCTTGAGTTCGGTGTTCTTAACCGCTCGGCCACAACACCCTTGTGTAACAAGAATGTTTTCATCTTTCATCGTGCTTGTCTTTTTAAACGAGCTTTTCACCAAATGTGGTTTTATTGTTCCTCTCCTACATTTTTGTATTTACTGTCTTTATGTCAATGCATTTTTACTGTTTGAGAAGTCATGTAAGGGTCTTGTGTTATCATTTTTAAGAATTGTGGTATTTCCTCGCTTTAAAGGAACGTTACAGAGTTGGTAAGAACAAAACTTGTAAAATATACTTTTTGATCACAGATTTACATAAAACTTACACGGTCTAATGATGATGATAGTAGAAAACATCCCTTGAAATATTTATGTCTGAAATGCCATATTTGATGAGAAATGAATAAACTAATTTTCCGATTGGAGTTTATCGCTCAGTGAGCGTTTTATTCATGTGTTGAAGCTATATGATTTCATGCAAATGTGTAATCGGTTTTTCACTATTTTCTCGTGACCCAGATGGCCGATAGATCTCAAACTTCTTCAGGTTTGCCAGTTTATGTATATGGTGGATTACATAAAGTGCTTACACTGCCAGCAACTGTTTTGTTAGCAAAAACCAATTCTGTAATGTTCCTTTAAATTTGTATTATTTGTTTTTGCTTTTTTGTGTGTTTTCCAGTTTATAGCTTTTCAATTATTTCGTTATACACTTGTGTACATTTTATGGAATGGGCGCAATATAAATCAATAAACTATCTTTATTGTTATTATGTACAGATCCTAAAGTTGAAGTCAGACTTGTTCGGGGTGTGTTGGGATCGTCGGGTAGGGTTGAGGCGTATCACAACGGGGAGTGGGGAGCGGTGTGCGGCAAGACCTTTTCGTTGGCGGAGGCAGATGTGGTCTGTAGCCAGCTGGGATTCAGGAAAGCTCTTGAGGTAGGCCGATGTCACCCCATCGCCGATACGTCAGTCAAACATTGGGCTGTGTGTTGGCAGGGCCAATCAAACTGGCCCGATTTATGATGCCCTTGTATGGGTTTACAATGCACCATGTGACTTTCAGATGACCTTTGTGAAAGTGCAAGTTGTGACCGAAATTAAAGTTTGGAAAGTCAGCTTTGAAGTTTTGTATGCCTTGACCAAAGTCACTGTTTCTAGAAGTTTTCTGGGCAGTTTCTAAAAGAAGGAGTAACTTTGACTGCTGAAAATACAAGCAGAAAAAAATTATGGGAAAAATAAAACGGGGAACCAACTACAAGCTATGTGCAAAACAGGGCAGGTACGGCGTGTGATATTTTAAAAAGATAGATAGTGGCCTGACGTTTCGACCCTAGCAGAGTCTTTCTCGAAGGCTAAAGTGATATTTTCATGTGAAAATGTATGTGCTTTGCAGCCTGATGAACTTCTCATAAAGCTGTTTAGAAACTTCTGTTATGTGTTTAATTTTAAATGTGTTTCCTTGTGTGGTGAATTAAAAAATATTTCTAAATGTTTTAATTCAATGTATGCGTCAACGTTTTGGTTGCCATGTTTCCATTTTTAAATAAGAGAAGGTAATGGTGCAGCAGTATTTATTGCTCACATCCTCTGACAAGGAACTAGGCCAGTCAAAAGTATTACACATTTAGTAATAATTCAGCTGGCAACTAATTTCTGCAAAACAAGGTTTTTCTGTTTTTGTGAAAAACACGAAGCCAAGAAATTGATTTGTTGTTGATTTATGTGCAGGTTAAGGAGCCAGGTTTCTATGGCAACGGAGATTTCATAATCCTGAGTGGTGTTGTATGCCAAGAGAATGCAAATAAGTTGGCGGCCTGCCAGTTTATCGATTGGTACCCAGCACACAGTGTCTGCACAGCACAGGAAGCGGCAGGCATCAGATGCCACGTGGAGTCCAAGCCAGTAACAGGTGGGCTGAGAAGAGAGACGCTCAATCACTGAACATTTATAAAAAGAAGCCCTTAGTAACAGTGTTGTAGCACTTGCACTCTGTACTTGTGCTCGAGTATTACTCGAAGTACTGTTTTGAGGGTATCTGTTCTCGTACTCGGCTAGCAGAGTACTTGGCTAGCAAGGTACTTGGCTAGCAGAGTACTTGGCTTGCAGAGTACACGGCTAGTAGAGTACTCGGCTAGCAGAGTACTTGACTAGCAGAGTACTCAGCTAGCAGAGCACACGGCTAGCAGAGTACTCGGCTAGCAGAGCTCTCGGCTAGCAGAGCTTTGGGCTAGCAGAGTACTCGGCTAGCAGAGTACTCGGCTAGCAGAGTACTCAGCTAGCAGAGCACACGGCTAGCAGAGTACTCGGCTAGCAGAGCTCTCGGCTAGCAGAGCTCTGGGCTAGCAGAGCTTTGGGCTAGCAGAGTACTCGGCTAGCAGAGTACTCAGCTAGCAGAGCACACGGCTAGCAGAGTACTCGGCTAGCAGAGCTCTCGGCTAGCAGAGCTCTGGGCTAGCAGAGTACTCGGCTAGCAGAGTACTCAGCTAGCAGAGAACTCAAAATCAAAGTCCATACTCAATACTCCACTGAAAAATAACCTGTACTCCAAGTCATGTACTCCATACTTGACTGAAAATGTACTCGGACTCTGATTTTAGGTACTTTTGGTCAAATACCACTTTCTTTCCCCTTTCCTAGAGAAAAAAAAATCTGGAAAAATTCTAATAAAAATTTTGTTTTGATGTATTCATGTTGAAAAGATCTTTGTCATACTAAGCACACATTGTCATCCAGAAATTAATTAGAAAACCATATTTGAATTAATACCTCATTTTGCAGTATTTTTTATAAAGAACTTGTACTCGTACTCGGAGATCAAATAACTTGGTACTCTGGCACTTGTACTCATACTCGATGGCCCAAGTACTTGTACTGGAGTATAACTCCGCCAACGTGGTACTCGGAAGTACTTGTTACTCGACTGAAAAGTACTCCACTACGATACTGCTTAATAATGTTACAAACTCTAAGGAGTGGTGGTGCAAAGTTAGTGGCTTGAAATCTTGAAAGTCAAAACTTCAGAAAAACTGAGCCTGTGAGAATATTTGGCTCATACTGCCTCAGAATTTGTAGCTGGTTAATTCTATTTTGGCAGAAATCCCTATAAATTGAGCTTTTAGATTCAATTTTGGGCTAGTAGTGTGTGAACACTGCTTCCATTATAAGAGTTCATGAGGACGTCTGTTAACAATTTGACATTTCAGTTATGTCCGTGAACGTCCGACTAACGGGCAGCCCGAGCGATAAAGAGGGCCAGGTCGAGGTGTTCCATGACGGACAGTGGGGAACCATCTGCGTCACTGGCTTTGACATGCACGCCGCCAACGTCGTCTGCAAGCAACTGGGTTTCTACGCCGCCAGGTACATACCCTCCGATGGACGGTTCAGCGATGGAAGGAAGCCAGTTCTGTTGGACAGACTCCCCTGCCGCACCGGATTCGAGAAGAGTGTCGCTAACTGTGTCCCTCTTGAGTGGTATCGACATGACTGGCATAACTGTAAGCCAGAGGAGACGGCAGCTGTTGTTTGCTACGGGTCAGTGATTGATAGTGGTAGGTGTTTTTTTATGAGATTTCTAAACTTCGCAATTCGTGCTTTGATGTTTGGTTTTACCCTTACACCGATGTGTATATACTCAGTACTTTCCCTGAGTCCTGTGAGAAAAAACATCCACAGGCATTCTACTCAGATTTCTTACCCACTAGACCACTAAGATTTCCAGGTAGCTAGAGGCAGGTGGAATCCTATATTTTAGCAGCGGGTACGGCAACAATTTAATAGATGTTAAATTTGCATCTGGGATAAAAAAGGGGAAAACCAACTAATATTATTTATCTTGATGCAAATTTAACATCTATTACATTCATGTTATATTGACTTAAAATGTCAGAAAGGTGTTGAAGTTTAAGTGGTTTTTGTAAAAATACAAAGTTGTTATCAAAGCAAACCTCAAAGAATCTCATTCAATCGAGTCAAGAAAATCCGTCAAGAAAACCAGATACAGGATACCTGCGTCTGCCTTTGGGATTGTTAACTGCACTGGTGGGTGGCTACGACCAACTTAATACTAAAATGAAATTGAATGAATTTTCTTCACAGAGCTGGACATAGTTATCCGTCTCAACAACGGCTCCCAGGTGTCCAACGGTAGGCTGGAGGTGTACCACCACAGCCTTTGGGGTTCAGTCTGCGGGGCGGGGCTCAGTCAAAACGAGGCCCAGGTGGCCTGCCGTCAGCTCGGATACAAAGAGGGAAAAGTGGTGCGAGAGACCGGATACTATGGGAGTGGCACCGGCGACATCAGCATGTGGGCGTTTACGTGTCGTGGAACGGAGACGCTGGTGCAGGACTGTACCATGATTGAGTGGTACGATGCCAGTAAGCATGTCTGTGATGAGAAGAAAACTGCCGGGTTATCTTGCTCAATGGGAGGTGAGGAAGCCACATATCCACCACTCTAATAAGGCGGTTGCGTGTTAGATTTGAACAATGTTAAATGTTAAAAATGGTACAGTGACTTGCTTGATAATAACGCACTGCTTATTAAATGTGAATTCCTCAGACTATCGAGACAGTTGCTACGTCACATGATTCGGGGCAAGGTTTTGCGCAGATACATAAGAGACAGCGAACACCAGTAAACAATTGTGATTGAATGTGTAGGGCACAAAGGTACCAGGGTTTGCTCATCTGGAAGTTGCTATACAAAAGCTTGCCCGAACGATTTGACATAGCAACTGTCTCTGTAGTCTGAGGAATTCAAATGTTTAAGCGTTGACTTGTGACTAAGGAAGGCAATGTACCAGACATTATTCAAATCTAATTCGCAAATGGCTTATTGTTGCAGTTTTTTTTTGTGTGTGTAATTTGCATAATGAGATTCAATATGATTTCTTTCTGCCGTGCAACGGTGTATGATGAACAGTGCACAGTCAGGGCTAACCGAGTCCTACGGACAAAAGTCCACAGGTACAAGCCCAACAAATTTTCCATTGTAGAGTAGATCCATGTTTGCTGGAGCCCAACAAATTTGGCATTAGCAGAGTAGATCCATAATTGCTGGACCACTGAGATTTCCTTGTGACTAGAGGCCAGTTTAAACCCTGTTAGCAGCAGTGGATAGTGCAAACAAGTTAATTAATGTGATGGCCTAGCCCCTATAGGGACTGCTCACCAGGGCAACTGTGAAAAACGCAGGTACTGGTGATGTGGCCAGCTGTTTGGAGGACAGCTCCGGGCTCACAGGCTGGACTAGCAAAGAAGCTCATCCGGAACATGTTTGTCCAGAAATCATGACCAGTTCGGCATCTGTTTAATCGGCACCAAGTTTCTCCCCACAAGATGCTCTAGAGAGTGTGGATGAGGGATGGTTCACCTACACAGAATGTAGGCGGACAGATTTTTTTTCAGCCGTAGATGCCAACCTGATGTGTTTGTCAGTGAGGACATCAAAATGTTAAATAAGCTACCCACCACATAACTTTAAAACTTGACTGTCATTTTTTCTTGAACAGGTTCTGAGGCTAAATCTGCTACATCAAAAAAGTCCCAGTACGCCATTATGCTGGCATTCCTCTTAGCTATCATGGCTCTCGTACTCTCCGCCGTCGCTGGGTACTGCCTCTTTGTGAGGCGATCACGACGCACGGCAGCTGCGACACAGATGAGGTACGCGGTCCTGGACAGACAGGATAACTCCTCCGCCTATTGATGAGGCACGCCCTTGTAAATAGATTTTGTTGTACACTTTGCCATCTGAAATTGCCTCGCTTTTATAGAACAAAAAAAATATTATAAAAAAAATCACTATGCCTGGATGTGAAGGTTTTTTGTCTTTGAAGTGAGGTGAAACAGCTGTGTTTAGTTGGGATGATGTATGAGAAGTGGACTGGTGTGAGGTAGCAGTGTACCAACCTCACACTTGTACATTAGCCTCTTTGAGGAGATGCCTCATAAAGTCAGTGTGCCTCAGCAATGAAGTAGGCCTCAGAGAGGTACAATTTATTGTTCTTGGAAATGTTATCATGATTTGAGGATTATTCGTTCCTTCTCCCCATAGAGGCTTATGACAAGACAGTTCATAAAAGGCAAACCTTACTTCATTCAACGCTTAAGAGGTAATGCTTTATAAGCTGGTGCACCTCTTCACAGCATTACTATTATATGTAAAGAGAACCTCAAAAAGGTGAAGGAGATTCACCACAGAATGGACCTTTGTGAAGGGATGACTGATTCAACAACCCTCACAGGGGCTAGGAGGGGACATTGTGACATCACTGTACGATTCATATTCTGCATTTGACCATCTGACTTACACGAAGAGTGACTTTAATCATAAGAAAGTCCACACGATGGGAGAAGGTAGACCTCACGATGGGACAGCTCAGTCACGAGGTATACCTCAGCAGGTAGCGAGTCTTTGCAATTAGCCACCCATGTGGAGAGCCTCAAATATTATGAGCCTCCAGTGGGCTTCTATGAAGGTATGACACACAAAAGGTCTCACCCACCGTATGTGGTGGACCTCCGAGTCAACTGATTTATAGGTGCGCCTCCTAGAGGCAACGGTGCCTCAAGTGGTGAGTTTCAACCACTGCTTGGTTTTCATTATTTAAGTCAACATCAAACCAGGGTACTAACTATTAAAGTTATACACATAAACCAGGGTCATAATATTAATCGGTCCTTTTGCATGCATCCTTAGTCTGTTTGAGTGTGCCAAAACGATTGATATACCACTCCCAATGCTAAGCATGGGTGGTTTAATTCTTAAGTACTGAATCCGTCAAAATCTTGTTAAACCATGTGGACGGATTTTGAAGAATGTGGATTTGTAGTGTTTTACCAAAGACGTTATGACATTTAAGCAAGGGTCAGACTTGCCAGGTTGGATGGGTAAAAAGAGTTATTGTGTGTGTTTTTTTTTAAGCAAAAGGGCAATTCCATAGCTACATTACATTGATTTTTTCAGACGTGTTTGGTTGAAATGATGGTAGTATTGTGGTGTGTCATGGCCGAGCAGTTTAGTGGATTCGGACTCAAGTTCTGGGCCCAATTTCATAGAGCTTCTTTAAGCACAAAAAGTAGCTAAGCACAACAAAATTATGCTTACCAGAATAAGGTTACCAGCCAAATTACCATGTCACATGTACAGCCTGCGACTGGTATCCCACTTATTCCTGCTCATTACAAAAGATGTCAAGCATAAATTTCTGCTCGGCAGCTCTATAAAATTGGGCCCTTGTAGATAGTCATCAGGGTGTGGGATCAAATCCCGGTCATGACACTTGTGTCCTTGAGCAAGACACTTAACTATAATTGCTTCTCTCCACCCAGGGGTAAATGGGTACCTGTGCGGGCAGAGATGGTTCTTGTGATCGATTTAGCTTGGTGAGCTACATATTTGGCCGCACAGGCTGTATACTCCCCAGGGAGCTGAGATGGTTTAAGAAATGAATTGCTTGACCCAGTGACTAGGGGTAATAATGTTGGACCGCCATGAGCGTCACTGAGTGAGGGATTTAAGTGCTATCAAGAAGCAATTAGTTATTATTAATATTATTATTATTATCAATGACAAATGTCTGCAAATCAAGTCATAAAAATTGACCGGAAAGCCAAACTTCTGATACCTGTGGTCAGTGTAGAACACTTTTAAAAGTTGGGGGGGGGTGCAAAAAAATGATACATCCCTTCTGTGTGCCCCCAAAATGTCCTTCATTTGTTTAAGGAAAATGTTTAAGCTGCTCAGTTTTCTCGATTATGAGGAACTGGATTTACCCCCAAAGCATTGTTTTTGGACCCTAAATCTAGGAGGTCATTCAACCGTGATGTTTATTATGTAAATAGGTTGGATTTCTTTCTTACAGCGTAAAAGGTTATCTTACCATGTGTTTTGAATTTTAAAAAAAGCATTCTTACAATCTTACAACAAAATTTCTGTATTTTTGTTAAAGGAGTATGCTGTAAACATGTTACAGGTCTACACATGGAGTGTAAATGGTCTTTGGGAGTGTTATGAAGCAAAGTTATTTTTATTCCAATGACTCAACTTTGAAAAATGAGTCCCTTAATTGTAACACACTTCTTTTTTTTGTAATTACTTTAAAATATTTCTTTTTTAGTAAGGACATTTTCCAGAATCCTGCTTTTGAGGTTTGCTCAGCAAGTGCTTCAGTGTTATTGTATTTATGTGTTTTAGCCAGACTTTGTCAATATCAATGTGCTATATTCACCCTGTTGCATGTGGTTTAAATTTTGCCGAGCCCGTCTTCTACAGTGGCCAGTTTCATTGGATCATTACAAGTCCAAAAGAAACATTTTTCCAAGCAAAATGAGGTTACCAGTCGAAGTTTCTTTGTAACAAATATAGTGACAGGCTCTCCAGTTACTTTTACAATGGCAATATTTTCCCGCTTGAATTAAGCAGATTCCATGATTTTGCCATTAAAATTTGCTTGACAAATACAAGCTCAGCAAAAATAAGGAGAGAACCGGTCACAACAAGTCTAGATTATATATGGCATCTTGGCAGGTAATGAACGTTTATTTATTGAGCCCCAAGACTGGACACTTAACAAAGTGAATTTAGCATCATGCCTCTCTCTTTTGTTACTATTGGAGGGCCACCCTCTTTCCAGTACTTGTATGTAAATATTGTTAACTTTGTGTGTGTAGTACTATAGCAAATACCAAATATTTATTTTTGGTGGCCAAATGTTTTTTCCCCCAAATTTAAAGTTAATTTTTCTAATTGCTACTGCTAGTCAGTATTTTAAGTCTGGTACCTTGCCTTTTCCATAGTTATGTTACAGAGTGTGACTTGTCTGCTTTGTGCACAGCGTGGGTAAGTTCTTTTGATATTTCTACATGTTTCAGCATTCAGTATTATATAGTATTTTATACATTTTTTTAAATGTACATCTGTACATGTAGTTGTTTTATATTTATATTGCAAATTGAGTTGAGTGTTTTGACGTTATCGTCAATTTTTGTATTGCAAATATTGTTATTGTTAGCTCTCAAGACCAGTATTGGCTTTTGAGACTGGTCTAGGTCCCTGGCTTTGACTTGGTCTCAACACCCTGTGGTTTGGTGTTGGTCTCTGACCGTTGTTGCCTCAGAATTGTACTGGTCTCGAACAGAGCCTGATTTCTTTGTTTTAAAGTTATGTGTTTGTATTTGGTAGTGATTTTCAGCCATACACTGTACATACCCACCAAGCTAAAACATGGAAGGGTAAAGCATGGCTAGCATAACATGCTATCGTTGAGGAAGTTGAGGATGTCATTGGCAAATCTTTGAAGTATTACTAATGCTAGTGAAAATTGTACGGATTGTTGACTGACTTCTCATCCTCAATCCATCTCTGAAAATGGATGAGGGAAAATTATTGTTATTCATTACTTTTCACCCATGTCAAAATGCATGCACTAGTATTATAACATACATGTGCATCACGCCTGTTATCTGAGTTATACTATTAACTCCATTTTACAAGGATTCTGCCCATCGATTGGTTTAGAGCACATCACATGATATGACTTATTATTATTGCTAGAAAGCCCTGTGAACGCGACGCGCTATACATGCAGCAAATAATGTACTATACTCAAGGCAACAAATGGCAAACCATATGCAAACATCAGCTTCTTGATACCTAGACGTCTAGGCACAATATATGTTTGGAGCGTTATAAAACAAATAATGCCCTTTTTACTTGTGTTTTGGTTAAAAGTACCACCCCCCCTCGGTGACCCTCGGAGCAGTCTTGGGCGAATAGAAAGTGCCAAGCTCAAAGCAGTCAGTATCTGTATACTATTTGACAATTATAAAGCCATGGCTAGACTCCGATATTCACTTTCACAACTTTCCATATTAGCATGTATGGACGTGTACATGTACAAAATATGCATTTTGCTGACCACCTGAACAGTGGCGTAACCAGACATTTTCTTCTATTTTTACTTTTGTTTAATTTTTTTTCAGGGCCTAATTTCATAGAGCTGTTTAAGCAGCAAGTATTGCTTTCTGCCTATCAAAAATAAACAGGAAAGCAGGATACCAGTCACAGATGGTACATGTGGAATAGCATTTTGGCCGTTTACCTTAAATCGGTACGGATAATTTTATTGTGCTTAGCTACTGTTTGTGCTTTAAAAGCAGCTCTATGAAATTGGGCCCATTTTGTTCAAATTACCTTTTCTGACTCGCAGCTTATTGTGTTGTTATCTTAGCGAGAAGAATTGATAATTGTATTCATTCGTTGTATTCATTGTTGCATTTTAGGCAAGAAGACGCCTTTTTTCCCCCAAAGTTTAGAAACATTTAAAACAATAGTGACAATGTGTTTATGTACTGTATTCAATGTAATGTTGTAGATAACATTATGAAAAAAACAATTCACAAATTCTCGTAGTTAACTGGAATCTCATCAAGTTTACTTTCTTTAAAGTACCTTTTAATTGGTGTTTTGATAACCAACATTTCTTGTAGCTTCAAGCTGGATTCAAAATGTACTCGAGTGGTGCACATAATAACGTATTCACAAGCTGTATTCATAACACTTTTCTGGAGACTATTTATAAATATCACCATCAGCGTCAAGGAGATTTACATAAAAACTTGACCGTTCGGTTATTTTTGTATGACCAATAGTCTATTTTTAACTGAAACTTTATGTTTTTGATTGCAAAGTATGCTACAAAGTTGTGAACATGCGTTAGAAAGCAAATTTCACACTAGGTCTGTTTTACTGGGCCCAACATTACTTTTTTAACATTTGGACATTATCTGGCATATGACGGGTTCCGAGTGAATGCCCACATGTATGTTGGTATCTGTGTACAAATGTTCTACATGATTCAAAACTGAACAAAAATGGAGTGGCAAAACAATTCTTAAAAACCGTCATAGACCTTTAAAACTCACTGGAGTTATGTAAATGTTGCCAATTAGTATGGTGGTACGACTGTGTATACATTTATTTTAAAAAAAATAAAAAAAATGGGGGGCTAAAATCTGAACTGATGCCCAAAATGGACCGCACGTGACTTCTATGGATTTACACACCCTGCAGATTGAGCTTTGCAGATTGTGTAAATCGGTAGATATTTGGCGGTCTATTTTGGACATCAGTTTATTTGTACACAGCACACGTACCAACAAACACATGAGCTGTCACTTGGACCCCAATGACACCAGATAATGTTAAACATTGTTGGGTCCAATAACTCGGACTAATTTAACATGTAGTTTATAGCCCTTGTTATTGCTGAAATAGACAGTGTCTCTGATTCAAAGATGACATTTTTATAATTAAGGTAAAATAAGTTTCTCATTAAAGTAAACTTTATTCAAGATCCATTATGATTACAAGAGTTATTGTAGAGCTTGCTATGATTCATAATGTTGTACTCGATGCTAAGGCCTCCCAACTGGCTTCTCATTACCCAGCAACATAAAACCACGCTTCCGCCATCTTTGTTGAGTCTCCTGTAGACAATAGCAATGATGTGTACTGTTTCTCATTTTATCAAAAAGGGACCATACTGTTTTGCCTCTTAAGATTGGGAGCTTGGTGCTCGATATACGGCCTGGTGTACCCCTCCCCCCCTCCTAATGTGTCTTCATTGTGTCCCAGGAGTTCTTTAGAGTATTTCAGGGGGGTACTTCTGTAAGAGTGTTTTAAAATATGGGGAAATTTAGGAAGGGGGAACGCCCTCTGCCACATATCGGGCATGGTATAACATTGGGTCTGGTTACATTTAATAATTTGAGTGGAAGAAAACCAAGGTGGCTGAACCGTGATAAACACAGGCCCAGATGCAATGGCAGTGAATAATAGGGTTTTATATACAAGTATTGACCCGATTCACCGGACGTCATCACATGATAATCCTGGCTTGCCGCGCGTACCAAATCTTTCATCATAATAATAAGTTCTTATAATGCATTATTTCATATAGATCACAGCTCTGTGACAAGCATAGAACCTCATCAGATAGATAGAACATTCCAGAAAAAAAGGATGGTCTAAAATGAAAAAAACAAGTGTGTCTTTAAGTGGTTCACAAATGGTTGATTAGCGTCTAACAATCTGACTTGAGATGGCAGTTCATTCCACAGTCTGGGAGCTGCGTTAGTGAAAGCATTGTCACCAGCAGAATTTACAGTTCTATGTTCAGCAAGAGCGGTGCAGCCAGAGCTGGGGTGTAGGCCAGGTTGGTATTGATGTACGCTTTCATTGAGGTAGCTCGGACCTACTCCATGAAAACAAGTTCATTTCGAAGTGTATTTCTCCGTCGGACTGGAAGCCAGTGAAGAGTGTGGAGTGAAGTAGTAGCAGAGTCCCAGTGTCTTACGTGCACCAAATCTTTACAATGCAACGGTGACTCCTAAAATGGCTGACCATGGGCAAACAGCAGCTGCATATGCCGTCAATGCAAAGGATCACTACCATAGAAAAACAGAATCAAATGAAGTCTTTATCAGCTGGATCACTACTGCTGCTCGTGCTGTCCCCGCTTGCATCGTAGTCATATTCTGATGTTGGCTGTCTCCTATGACCTTTATGGCCTGACTTTGACCTTGATGGTGACCTGTGATGACCTTTGTGCCTCACTTTGCCGTCTTTGCCTTTGCTTTTCTTTTTCTTCTTCGGCTTGTGCTGGATTAAGAACAAGTCAACCAAATAAAAGGAGAATAATTTTTGATAACCAATAAATTTCTGGCCTCAAAGGGTCTAAATTTAATTTAGGCTGCAGTCGAAACCATCTTGATATAATTGCATTCTTGAAAAAAAAAAAAAAAGCAAATTGTCACTCCCTAGTTGTAATAAACTGCGTTGTAACTGGTTACTGCATTTCCGACAGTTGCGCAGAGACACAATGGTTTCCCTTTCTTCTGCAAAGTGGTCAGCAAACTGTGACGTCAACAGCACTAAGGTCTATTTGACTTATGGCAAGAAAAAAACGAGAAATTTAACTGTTTGGCTTACCTTTTTATCTTTGCTACGTTTATGTTTGCCTGTACTCTGCCTGTCATGTTTTTTCCTACGTCTTTCCTTATGGTGAGTCTTGGCCTTAACATGCACCCCGTTTGTGTCCCTCTGTGAACTCGCTGGTTCCCGTTGGCTGTTGTGACCTCTGACCTCATTACTGACCCGTTGTGTCGGGTCGGACGAGGGAGGGGGAAGTCGAGGACCGTAGTAGCCTCTGATTCTGAACCAGAGCTCGTAGTGGAGTGCAAGACTTCAGGCTGTCTATTCCCGGCAGCATGAGGCGAGCTTGTGGCTGTTGAAATTCCAAGAGTAAAGTGTTGGTTTGCCGTTGACATTCCAGTAGGTTTTGATGTTGTACTGCATGTTTCATCTATGGCAAAAATTCAAAACTCTGAATTAAATTCAGCGTTTGATCTCTCAACAATAATTTGCTCCTTATGAATGTTGACATGGAATGCCAAAGCATTGAACTTTCTGATGATAATTACTGGGTTGTTAGTTTATGTTTCCGTTGTTTTGGTTTTTTTATTTGTGTTTTTTTAATTATTTTTTTTATAGCGTCTAAAGATAAATGCTGGAATGTTAGTCTTTATTTATCAAATGTTTGGAAGTTCTTTACTTGTGGTGTCTGGTATCCTACATTCTGTAAGGCTTGCTGGTGGCAACTGTCAATCAGGCCCCATATTCTTTGTGGCTCTTATGTCTTACCATTTGGCTTTTGCCCTTGCTGTTCCTTGGCTACCCCTTCCTCTTCATCATCATCATCGTCACTTTCATCCCTTCACTTGAACTTGCGAAGATGGCTTTGAATAAGTCCATTGGAGGTCGGTTTTCACTGCCTGGATCCTCAAGAGGCTGTTATTAAGGAACAAAGATTCATCACAAACCAGAACTAACACTTCCCTGATCATATATTTATTTAGTAATTTTGTTTACAAGTTTGTATCATGTGTTGAGCATTATCAACAAATAATTGCGCTACTAAAATATAGGATTCAAACTGCCTCTAGCTACCGGGCCATCTTGGTGGTCTAGTGGTAAGACACCTGCTCTAGAATGGCAAAGGTCACAGGTTCGAATCCCACACATAGCCTGTGGCTATTTTTTCATAGGACTTTGGAAAGTACTGAGTATACAGTGCTTAATACACATCGGTGTAAGGGTAAAACCCAATAATATTCTATAACCACCATGCAAATCTTCCATCTCATACTAATAGAGTTGTAACACCACTGGCTTCTTTCAGAACCTCCACAAGTCACAAGAAAAACAGAAATTACATCAAATTTTTCTTAATACAAGTTTTTATTTTCTCAATTTTAAGACAGAAATACAATTTGCTTAAGACAATTTTCTCAAGTTGTCATAACATTGGCTTCTGGACAGTCCCTCTTACCTTCAGACTGGACAGCATCTCACTTTGGTCCTCTGAACCTTTCGAGACGGGGTTGATTGACACATCTCCCCCCTCAGACACACCCACATTTGCAAGAAGGGCGGGTCTCCTATCCCAGCGGGACCCCTTCTCGTTGTGGGGATTTCCCCCTTCATGTGACCCAACCCTGTCCACTCCCTTGTCCAGGGCTTCTTCTCGGGGTGGGCTGGTTCGGCACTCGGCGTGGCAATAGAGAGGAAATTGAAGATGGAAAACTTGTCTTTTTTCACCTTGGTTAAACCAACAGTGGTGGAGCTGAAGTGTCAAAATACACATAGCAATGTTAACCTTAATTTTTATTTTCTGTATTTATGAAAACTCTCTGACAGCCCAAGATAAACACATAAACTTAAACATAGATAGTTTTTTTCTCAGATCTGATGAGAGAAATATTTCAAACATGCTTTCTTTCATTGTTCTTTTACAAGTTACAAATTGTGTAAATAAAAAATTAAAATTAACTCGTGACCAACACAAGATATACAGAAATCTTAATGACAAGTCAAGCGCATAGTTTTTAAATATTCATGGGAAATCCAAGTCGGTCTTACCCGGGGTAAGGGTGAGGGACATTGAAGCGTTTACAGAGGAGGTTGTCTGGATGCCACTCCAGGGAGTCTCGAGTCAGTTTACCAAACATCTTCATCTCTGCTGCTTTGGCCTGCTCCGATTTATCTCCCTGTGGATGATAACAAGAATCCTGACATTGGGTCCTTGGGATAAAAAACTGCATTTGCGTTTACTACAAAGTTTTAAAATTTAGCAATTGTTTTTACTAGAAAAGCATTTGCTCAAATCTGAGAGTATTTACTTTGTATCTCCAATGGGTTTCTGATAAACATGGAGCCAAAATGTGTGATGTGGGCGTGATTTATGGTAGAGTTACTTCAGGAAGGCATAGACCAAGATGGCAAAGTGACCATCTATCTGTCTGCTCCTTGAAGCTCTTTCAATTATCATACATGGACTGAACACATTACGCACCCCTTCTTCAGCCTGAACGTCCTCTTTGTCGTCATTGTCGTTGCTCTTGGCAGTGACAAATCTGGTTGCCATGAGACCAGACAGTGGGCGGTAGAGAGAAGCAGCTCGGTTGAACTCCTCAGTTTCTCTCTGTCGTTCCCACTCCGTCTGACTTTCATCGTCCTTGTCCGAAACTATTCAGAAATGGTTCCAAGAGTTGGTTAAAGAGAAGATCCAAGGTCAAAGTCAGTTTTGTGATGCATTCATTTTCTAATAGAGTCTAATTTTAGGATATTCAAATGATTCCCTTGCATGATAACTTGATTCCCTTGCATGATCAAACATCGATTCCCTATGGTCCAATCTCTCAGACACTCACCTTTCCCATCTCGCTTCTTGGCAAGGAATTGGTCGTACCTCGCTTGTTTTTCAGGGTTACTGGCAAAGGGTTGGAAGGCACCTCCTAGTTCCCAGCTACGTTGGGGGTCACTAGCTGTAGGGACAGCGGGGGCAGACGATGGTGGCTGGCTGAACCCTCTATGCGGCAGTCTGGAAGATTGACCTTCTTGTTGAGGGGGTACTTGGGATTGGGTAGGGACGTTACTTTTTAACTTTTGCCGATCTTCAGGCGACAGGAAGTCAAACACAGATGACGGTCCTGTGAAAGAAAGTCTTGACCATTAAACAGAGCTAAAAAGAAGGCAACAAACAAGAACAGTCCACTGAAATTCTTGTTCCTGTTGAAATATGTCATGGGGATAAAGGTAACATATGTCGTTTCTATGGGTCCAAAGTCTGTTCTCTACAGAAACAAATAATAACCCCAGACTACTTTTGTTGGACATTGTGTGCTGTTTATGGTAGCTTCTAGCAGATGACTCCACTACCCTTGTTGGGGAAGTTGCATTCTTTCTGGGAAATATCCTAAAGGAGGACATAATTCCATAAGTTTTTAGCCACTCCTCAAACTAAATGGAGTGGATCTAAAAACACCACAACTCATGTCACCATTGCTGGTTATTGGATTCTGTAAAGCCAATTATGGGGAGTATTTGAAACACATCCTTTCTTACCAGGTAGCTGTTCTTCATCGAGCATCGCGCCCCTCTGTGTTGCGCTCAGCGTGAATCGGCTACTTTGATAGTCTGCAGCCGGCGGTTGGTTTTCCTTGGAAGAAGCCTTCATGACGTGGAAGGGACGGAAATCTTTTGGAAGAACAGGAGGAGGGTATACCTTGAGGAAGGAATAGCAAGAGTCACCTCAGAAAATGCAGTTGCTTAAAATGTAATACAGACCATACATACAAAGCGACTTGGCCACTGTTATCTAAATTGTTGATAGATGGGGGGGGGGGACAAGACTATTCCAACCTTGTAGGTAATGAGGCCAGCAAAATGGCAAGTGAAATCTTTAAAGAATGTCTCTTGAAACTGTTAACCTCTAATGTTTCTGATCAGCGGAGTGTGGGTTCGAGTCCCGGTTGCAGCACTTGTGTCTTTGAGCAATATACTTTACGGTAATTGCTTTGTCCTTCGGATGGGACATTAAGCCTTGTACTAGGATTGGTAGTGCACTTAGAACACTTATCAAAAAGAATAGGGGTAAACCTCTGTGTTTCACATAGCAAGCACCCTTGTTTACAGGTTTCCTCAGGCTTGCGAGCTATAGTGAATAAGTTCACTTTATTGGGCATCCCTGGTTTCCTTGCCAGAAAAACATTAAAATAATGGTAAAGTTTCCCGCAATAATTTAAGGGATAATACATGATTGTTCTGGAGAAGATTAAATCGATTTTCGTCCACAAGCTTTCAATTTTTGTAGTAAAAATATATGTATTTTTTTATGAGATAATGCCCAACTCACAAAGTCCGACAGCCTCTTCAATATGAGGGCTATACTTAACTGATTTGGGCTGTCAACACAAATCAACTATCACCAGGAGCATGTTGCCACCTACTCCTGGGGCGGAAACAGGGTTACCCCCTTCACATTCTGCAAGGATGTACGCATGGGTACACTACCTTCCAACTTTTTACGAAGCAATTATGGTTAAGTGCCTTGCTGAAGGGCACAAGTGTCATGACTGCTGACAGCACCAGAGCCTGGGCCCCCATGAACTAGACGCTCAGCCACGACACCCACAATGAACATATCATACAACTAACCTGTAAAAATTTCATTAAAATTTTCAGTGAAAAGATCGACAAATGGTTCATGTCTTGCCAGGTATTTTGTGCAAAGGAATTGCGGCAATCAAAGCATGCAACAGTAATTGCAGTTGTCTTCAAAACTCTTTCTCATTTTGACAGAATCTTGGGCAAAAATAATTCTCTGGCTGATTGGTACTGGTACAGATGTTTTCAGCAATACCGTGTTCGCATTTCTTCTTTCTGCGGAGGCTTTGAAGTTTTCCAGCACCCCTGCACTTCCTACATGTGAAAACAGATATAGGTATCAAATTTTGCGGATAATTTATCAATGCCATTGAGAAAAAAAACCTCTAAAAGCACAAACAGGTGGACTTCTATTCCTGCAATGCTTCAGGGCCATGATGTTAACCAGAGGGGTGTCTGGGTCCCAGACACTGGGATTATTCGGAGAACCTTGTTTTGAATTTGGCCACCCTTTTTTTTATCTCTCATTTGCATTTGTACATCAATGTGGGCCGTCATGGCCAGAGAGGTGTAGTACAACAGACTCAAGTTCTGGTGGCTAAGTCATCAGGGTGTGGGTTCGAACCCCAGTCATGACTCTAGGTGTCCACTATACGTGCTTCTCTTCACCCAGGGGTAAAAGGGTACCTGTGAGGGCAGAGATAGTTCTTGTGATTGATTTAGACTGATGTGCCACATACTTGGCAGCACAGGCTGTAAACTCCACAGGGGCTGAGAAGATTAATGGAATAAACTAAATGGCCCAGCAATTTAGATGCCCTTTTTTCCTTAAACATACAGAATATTTTAACATCCTACAACTGAGTTCAAGCTGGAAACCCTACTCCCGGCCTTCCTGTATTCCTACCTTTATGTCTGTCAGGGGGTGCTGTCCAGCCATACTTGCTTCCCCCGGGCTCCTCCCCTCCAAGGACGCGGTCGTAGTTGGCCAAACTATCCGAGGAATAAATCTCGTCATCAGCTGCTTCAAAGGCTCCGATGCCGAAGGCCTTGTAAAATAATCAAAATCATGTAAGTTACCCTTGCTAAAGTCATAATGTTCCAGATAACATTTTGAAGGGGCCCCACAGCCAAAGGCAGATCAACAAAGGCAATGACTTCCATGGCCATGAGTATCTACAAGAGCTAGCAGACATGGGGTCTCAAACAACTTGTTGGCCGTCTTTGCAAACCATGTTAAAACCTACCTGTCCCGAGATCCCACGCTTTCCACCGCGACTGTTCACAGGCTCCTCGAACAGCGAAACATGACGCCCCATACCAGCCAGTGCCGGGTCTAAACCCCTGTATCCGATGCCATGGTGGTCATCTTTGGGCGTCATAGCGATCTCATCTACGTCAGCCGGAGCAAATAGGAATCCCTGGTAGAAATTGCTATCGTCTCCATCACCGCTGTCACTTTCTGGTGCTCCTGGATCCGTGTCTGGAGAGATATTTCACAATCATACAAGACTTGGTGGATCAAGTCAGTAAAGGTGGACAGAAGATGCACTTGTCGTTATTTGTTTTACTTGTTTAAGGACAATTCCATGATTACTCATGTTACACTGAACACAAGTATCAGCAACTTGGGTTTTCTGAACGACTTTTTAGACTTGTTATGCTGACATTTTTCTTGTTATCAGTACAGCTGACACAATATGTGATGTGTATAATGTGTCGTGTCGTGGCCAAGTGGTCTTGTGCATTGGACTCAAGTTTTGATTGCTGTATTATTGGAATTTTGGTCTATAGATGGGGTTGAATGCTCCCCAGGGAGTTGGGAAAGTTTGAGGAATTGTGTAAAGTACAATGTATGCCTGAAGAACAGGGGTAATAATGTTGTAAAGCACCTTGATATAGCTACTAGGATATTTGCGCTATTTAAGAACAACAGAATACAAATTGCGTCGTGACCTAGCCCTCAAGAGCACCAGACTCAAGCTCTAGTGTTTTTGATCAGCAGAATGTGGGTTCAAGACCAGGTTCTGAAACTTGTGTCCTTGAGAAAGATACTCTACCATAATTGCTTTGTCCTTCTAATGAGACATTAAGCCCTAGGTCCCGTGTACTAGGATTGGTAGTGCACGTAAAAGAACCGAGAACACTTATTGTGGAAGAGTAGGGGTTATAACCCCTGTGTTTCTGGTTCAAATAGCAAGCACCCTTGTTTACAGGTTTATTCAGGCTTGCAAGCTACATAGATTAAGTTCATTATGAGGAATCCCTAATTTCATTACCAGATGTATATAAAAATAACAATAAAACACATCTGACTCAACTCACCAATGAGGGCGCTTTTCTTCTTCCTTCTCCTGACCTTTGCCCCTATGCCTTGACCATGTCTCCATCCCATCTTACGCAGGAGTCTCGCCCCCATGGAATCACTCCAGAGGGAAACACAAAGAAACAGTTTATTTTATTTTGTCAATAAGTTTTAATTTTTTTTTATTTGCCAGAATGTACTTTTAGCCACTTTATACAGATTATAGAATACAACTTGTACTTTTCATCTGGCCAGTACATCTAAATATTAATTTGCTATGTTTTTACACTGCTGCGGCCCCTCGTTTCCAAGGGCCCTAACAATAGTTTTCGGAAAGAAAGTCTGACAGAGAACCTGCCTTTCGAGACATCCTTTCACATCACTTTAAACACAACTTACTTGCTTGGAACAATCAAATCTTGTAATGGGGATTCCCCGGGTATGATGCTAGGGCCGCCGACCGGCGCTCGACGTTTCCGCTGTGTTTCCTCATTGGTGAACTTACCCGTAGTCACAATCTTCCGTGGAGCAATCCCAAAATCACCCAAGTCCTTGACAACAAAAAACATGATATGGGTTTCGAGGCATTGCATGGTGAGGTATCAACATGATCAATGTACATTCAGTTTGAGTTAACACCACGTGTATATGTTTACTTTGCTGTGTAGATTTGTTCTTGCTATTTATTCTACTGCCACGGATTAGATTCGGAATTCGGGAGACTAAGTAGTCTCCCGAATTTTCATGGTAAATGTGTCACCAGTGTGTTTGACCTGGTTACTCCTATCAGGGTGTTTGAGCATGAAATCAGTTTTTCTGCTTCTTCTCACCCATTTATTCTCGCTTTGTTGTGATGGAGAATGATGAAGAACAAAGAGCCATTCCAACAGCTTTGTTCCACTTACAGCATCTTTTTGGAACTCCTTGCCCCGTGCATGTTTCCCTCCATCCTACAATCTTGACTGTTTTAAAAAGAATATCAATTCCTACCTTCAGCTCCCCTGAGTTATTTCTATCCTAAATATTTTCTTCTTGTAGGTAGCCCCTTACCAAGAGTGGCTTTCAGCCTTGTTTGGGGCGAACTTGCATTACAATTTTTTTTTTCAAATTGACCAATGAACTGAAATGCATTCAGTCTGTTTACCACACCTCATCATCCATAAAGTCTTCTGCTCTCTGATTGGATGATCCCATTGAACTCTGACCCCGGGACGATGTGAAGGTAGCTGGTTCCCATCCTTAAAAGGGGAGAGTAAGAAGATAAATAGCAATGTCAATTGGATTTCATCTTTTACAAGTTTATGCTAATTAGTGTAAAGACAAAGAAGTTTGGTGGCTGGGTGACCCAGTGCTCTGTAGTTGTGTTCTATGGGTTCGAATCCCAGCCAGGCAAGTTGAACAAGACAGATAACCACAACTCAGTCTGCTATATGGATTGGATAATGCAAGATCCCTGGTTTCATCGCAAGAAGTCTAATAATTTAATAAGAACTTCAACAACAAAAAACATCTTGTCTCTTGTAGCTTCTTCTCTTTTCATCCTTCACCTCGATGAGTTTCTAGTTATGATTTACCTTCTAGTTTCATCCTAGTTCGTCAGGTCGCATTTGCTTTGTAAGTTAAGTTCTGTTGAAGGGAGGGTATACCTTCGGTAATTACTCCAAAAATTAATGGCCATAAACGCTCCAGATATTCGGCGATACCTAAAAAATGCTACCACCTTTTGAGATGAAAACCAAGGGTATACTTTGCCTTTAAGAAGTCCAGTTTCTTGTTTTATAAAGGCATTTCTATACAAGACTTGGTCTTTTGATTAGGCCAGCTATATTTGCCCCCGCTTCATTTGTGTATCATTATTCTAGTAGTTCTTCACACATCTTTGTTCAATTGACCTTCTCTATAATTACACATACATTTTGCAACGTGGAAATAAATGTTAAGTTTAACTGAATTGAAGTGCATAGCATAATAACACCATCATAAAGTAAATCTCTTCAAGTAGGCTATTTGGTTGTTTGATTTCTTCTGTGTTTTTACCTTTCTTGGAACCGACTGAGTTGAAGTAGCCTGCTGAAAAGCCACCCGTAAAAGCGCCATGGAATCTACGACGTCCTTGCTTGTCGGTAACCACCTGATCTTCAAGGAGGACTGGTTTGCGTCGAGCTGCGTCTGAAGACAGATAATTTTTTTATGTAAAGAATCTTGTGAAAGGATCAATTAAACTAATGTTGACGCTTATGTGTTGTGCTGGTCAGTCCACATAAGAAATTAAGACTGTGTTTTGACTCTAGTCAAGTTGAGAAGTAGTGTGCACTAGCCCGGAGCAGTTTTTACTCTGGGTTAATAGTGATAGAGCGAGACCTAGTTAGTAATGGCCCTATAAACCCTTAGTGGGCAGGGTTTTTGAATGGTTAGCTAATCCAATCACAGTCGCACTGGACTTCCTTCGTGTATCCAAGGATTTGATGGTGAACCGTGACAATAGATGTTTACATTGACTTGTAAGCAGGATTAAGGGATGCCGGTAATTAGTTACCACGGATTGGAGAAAGTTTATTTGGCACAATTTATAATGGGGCTAGGTTTTTTGACAGTCAATCTATTTATGCTACCAATGGTCCCCATCCATGGAGGCCCCAACCAAGAGAGCAGGCTCAAGGCTTAAGTTGAATCGATTTGCTTTCATCAAAGATTTGGATTGTCAAAAACTATTCCAGTCAGTTGTGTGGTGGTCTTGTCTTGATCTTGTCTCTTGATGGGTACTGCACCAACACCCCTTCTCAGCTCAGGGGTCAGGGTCGGCTGTGCACACCAGACTAGACTAGTATTTACTACTAAGTACTATGAGTGCTATATAGACTATATTACTACTATTAAAGTATTAGTATACCACTTTGGTGGTGTTTAATTTTTGACAATCTGGATGTTGATGCGTCATGCTTGATGGCAAAAGTTCAATAAGTCAATTATTTATACTTGAATTATTATATAAAGTTCTAACCGCAATGACAATAACAGAAAATACATGTTTAACCCTGGGGGAAGCTCTTGTTAATTTACGTACAGCTGTTGTTTGTAGTACTGAAAACGTAATATCGTTACTGGTCAACACGATTTTAAACACGTAAAGCAGAATTTGAACTTGTTTTATTTACCGTCGTCGATCGGCTCAAGTGAAGTACCGTAAGTGACCAAGTCATCTTCATCAGAATCATCTGCCATTACTGATTAGTTGGAATTGTTTATAGCTGAGAGCACAACAGTAGATCTTGCACCAGAGCGTGGACTAAAGTGGACAGCAGAAGTGTCACGTATTATAGATGTTACGGCCACGGGTCGATCGCTAGCTACTCGTGAATAAAGATCTGAAGTAACTACCGCAGTAAGAACATTATTTCAACTTGACATTGTGCTTCCAGCAATTCTTTGGTGGATGGATGAGATTCTTTCTACTGGTTACCTCCACTAAACACAAAAACCAGTTCTTAGAGAGAATAAGCTCAAAGCAGTGCCTTGGTGTAGCAAGCTACTGTGCTGATAGCCCCATGAATAGGGCCAATCCACTCCGTATCCTTGGCCCCAGCACCATTGATTACCAATTCTTTCGCCCTATGATGTTTTTTTTCTGCAAAGATCTAGATCGTGAAACTTACCGATTGAATGCTTATGTACTTGCAGATAGCCGGACTGTTAAAATTTCTTTAAAAAACATCACACGTTTTGGGTGAAAATCAAATGATTTTCGAGAGTGAACTTTTAAAACGATCTCAACGATCTTGTTTATTTGCACTCGCGGCGTTAGTCTTAGTGCAAGACGTTGTTGTTCATTATCACACAACTATCGCGAATAGCGGGCGCTGTTGTGAAACTTCCAGATCACCACCACACTGATTGACGGTTTGCGGCTTAACGCCCTCTATCGGTGGAATAGTCGCGTCGTGTGTAGTGTTGAGTGACTCAAGAACGTTTTGCACCAAGACTATCGCGGCGTCTGCGAGTAAATTAGTCTGGTACCAACTCAATCGTAGCAATTGATTGTATCGTTTTTCTAATGCTGTTAAGGGAGCCAGACAATTGAAAATAATCAAGTTGTCAAGATCGTTGAGACAATTCTAAATATTAACTCACGAAAATCATTTGATTTTCACCAAAAACGTGTGATGTTTTTTAAAGAAATTTTAACAGTCCGGCTATCTGCAAGTACATAAGCGTTCAATCGGTAAGTTTCACGATCTAGATCTTTGCAGAAAAAAAACATCATAGGGCGAAAGAATTGGTAATCAGTGGTGCTGGGGCCAAGGATACGGAGTGGATTGGCCCTATTCATGGGGCTACTGTGCTGACTACTTATTTAATTTCGGATCTTTATTTGCGAGTAGCGATCGACCCATGACCTTTGTTTTGTTTACAAACATTGACCACCTTTTTTACGGAAGGCCTTGAGTAGCAAAAAATGTATAACATTGGCCCAGCAAATTAGTTGTGATTTTTTTGCAAAACATTACAACTTTTTTATGAAGCATAAGTTTACCTTTTGTTTTGGATAATCAAAATTTATCTATCAGTAATATGGGTATTAAATTGATAGCATTATTGGTCAAATAAGAAACTGTTGTATTTTTTGGAGTGAAGGCCGCCCATACTTTTGCCAACCAAGGTGTGATCATTGCCCTAGACTTCTCCAATGTTGATAAAACTTAGCAAAAGTCCACACATAATGGGCACAGACTACTAAATAGACTGCAACTTACCGCCCTCAAGAGTTTTAACATTGATCTACATTATAGTGACTGGATAGGACAACTCAGCGCGTTTGTGCACGTTCGATGATCGCTGTTATGGCTAAGCGCGTAGTCGCTGCAAGGGGTATTTGCGTGAAAGTACGCATGCGCGGCGGTCCAAGCACGCAGCGCCCCAAAAGAGCATGCAGTAGTGATGATGAGCATGTAGAAATTAAAGTGTGAAATTAATATTCAGTTGTTTTTATTATAAAACAATTGAGAGAGTTTCTTCTTGAGCTAGATTGATATTTAATTAATAAACGATGAAGAGCATGAACACATAATTAGAAAACTTCGAAGTTCAATCTCAAAACCAATACATTTGTAATTCCTTTTGAATAAGTTAAATGTGACCGTTTAAATAAACAAGACTCTTGCACATGGATAGTTTATTCGAAACACAAAGTTGACCTTTTTTTAAGAATGAGCCAGTTTAGCTTCATTTATTTCGTATTTACAAACAGAAAACCAGATAATTGCCATCTACATGTAGGAAACTAAAACTGAAGAAAATTAAAAAGTTGAAACGGTACTATAGTTATATACAATCTTTGTTCACACAATATTCTAAAAAGTTTAACAATCCCAACAGAGAATCTTCTCGTCTCTTGAGTTTTTTGTTTGTTGCAGCAAGCTGTTGTTTAGCTGCTTTCAGCTCCTTCTTTAATTCGGCATTATCCAATTCAATGGTCGTTGGCTTGGCATAGTCATGCTCCTTAGTAAAAAATATATATATTTATGTGTTATATTGATATAAATATGAATCTTAAAAAAGAAAATCAATTAATAACAACGCTTTAAAAGTTTAAGTTTACAACCACTAAATTCAAAAGATGAAGAAAACCCCCGCTTGGTTTATGTTAACAATGGCTATTTTAGAATATTATTATTCTAATTCACAAAATTGTATACCTTTTGTACGTTCAGTTTTATTTGCTGTGTCGTTGGTTGCCAACCTAGAAGTGGAGCCTTTGCTATAATGGACGTCAACGTGGTTCGTGGTTTTGCCATATTCTACAAAATGCGTTTCATAAAGTAAGATTAGTTTCACAATTCTCGTCTTCATAATCAATTTTGAGGGCTTCCCCCAGCAATTTTTTAAAAAGGTTTTCAAATAATTTAACGTTTGGTTTATTCAATTGAAATTGAAAGATCACGCAGATTGTCATTCGACAATGAAAAGGAAACATAATATTTCACTTTCCGAGCACCCTATCGTTTTAAACCGGCATTCAAATTAAAATAAAGCAATACTCATTCAGCTTCGTCTGATAGATTGGTCGGAATTGAATACCCTAAACAAAAAAGAAGCTTCAATTTTACTTTGATGTGTTTGTGATACTCGCGGTATATTGGATGGCTAATAATGAAAATGATGAAAATATGTTACTCACCACTACGGCACGATTTGTTATTTCATTGAAGATTGTTGGGCAAGCTCCTTTCTTCAGTCTTCTCTTAATTGCCCCCGAATGGAAGCAATCTGCATTGAAATGGTTACCACATAAGTAAGCATGTCGGGGCACCCATAGCTCTTTTGTCTTCACGTTGATTCGACGAACCCCAATCATCCATTTCTTTCTGAGAGTGTTTTCTGTCGGAAACCTAAAATGATAAAGAAAAACTACCTCATTGAGCATTGAAGTTTACACATACAAAGAAAAACAAAACCAAAACACCTAAAAGAAATATACATAATATACAGGCCTGATACTATTTTGGAAAACAGCAAGATCAAGTTATATTATTAATTAGGGGCCTATGTGTCAGTGTTCGTTTTTTTTTTTGGCAGACTATACCACTTACCTGTGAAAGGAAATCCGGTTTCCTCCTCCGTACATAGCCCCTGAAGAAGAACAACCTACCGCAACACAACCCTTTACCATTTTTGAAGCGTAAAACTTGTGTCGGTCTACAGTGACATCCCTTGTTTTACATAACGAAACCTTTAAATATGGCAAAAAACGGAGCAATATTTTTCCACGACCCTGAAAATCATTTATTTGCGTTGCGTGCAGATTGTGCGCCGCCTCCCCGTTTAAATTCAAAAGCCCCACTTGCAAACGCGCGCGTTCGCTACATTTACGCGCAGTCGTCCTATCCAGTCACTATAATGTAGATCAATGGTTGTAACCATTGATCTACATTATACTGACTGGATAGGACAACTCAGCGCGTTTGTGCACGTTCGATGATCGCTGTTATGGCTAAGCGCGTAGTCGTTGCAAGGGGTATTTGCGTGAAAGTACGCAAGCACGGCGGCCCCAGCATGCATGCAGCGCCTCAAGCATGCAGTAGTAGTGATGATGAGCATGGTGAAGTTAAAGTATAAAATTAATATTCATTTGTTTATGATAATTTTTCTTTTTGGAGAGAGTTTCTTAATCTAGATTGATATTTCATCAATTAATTTATATAGGCCTAGCTAGAGCATGAACGCATATTTGTTTTTAAAGTATCAAGCACATTAGAAAACTTCGAGGTCCAATCTTAAAAACCAATAAATTTGGAATAAGAGAAATTGTGGCTAATGTGACCGTTTAATAAATAAACAAGACTCTCGCACATAGATAGTGGTTTATTCAATACAAAATTATGACTTTTTTTCAATGAGGTGCCAGTTTAGCTCCATTTATTTAATATTTACAATTAGAAAGTTAGATAATTGCCACATGGAAAGTAAAACTGAAAAAAACATAACTGTGTATTCATCTTATCAGAAATTTAATTAGTTACACACGAAACAGAAACGCTAAAACGTAAAAAAGAGAGAAGTGAAGACTATAAGCAGGAAAACGTAACGTAAAGGTTCAGTCTGCCAATGAAAATATTCCTAAAAATTTCAGACAGGCAATCACGAGAAAATGTCAAAAACAAAAACAACTTTGAATTCAATCAAATTTAATTTAATTCAAAAGCATTGAAGTTTACACCTACACAGAAAAACAAAACCCAAACAAAAGGTGTCCGCCCTTGTTGGCCCGAACACCTATACACACAATATTGAAGTTTGTATTTAAAAAACAATATACAGGCCTAAAATACTGTTTTGAAAACAGCATAACCAAGTGTTAGTGTTCGTTTTTTCTGCAGACTACACCACTTACCTGTGAAAGGAAATCCGATTTTCTCGTCCGTACATAGCTCCTGAAGAAGAGCAACCTACCGCAACACAAGCCTTTACCATTTTTGCAGCATAAAACTTGTGTTTGACTACGGTGTCATCCCTTGTTTTACATAACGGAACACTTAAATACGGCAAAAAACGGAACAATATTTGTCCACGACCTCGTAAATCATTTATTTGCGTTGCGTTCAGACTCATGCGCCGCCTCGCCGTTTAAATTCAAAAGCCCCACTTGCAAACGCGCGCGTTCGCCATATTTACGCACAGTCGTCCTATCCAGTCAGTATAATGTAGATCAATGAGTTTTAACCACAACCTTTTGTACCCTCATGTGGGTGGGCGGGGCGCGATTTTTTTCCCAAACTTTTTTTTTATTTACCTTTTTTATATATTTTATTTCTTTCCAACATCCGCATTCCGATCGAAAAAAAAAAATCAAAATCATAACAAAAAAAGGTCACCATAGCAATGTCGTTTGAAAATGTCGGAAAAAATTCGCGGGCGGGGCTGGGTTCAAATGTGGCACGCTAAAAGAAACTGATGTACTTATTTTGATAATAAAAATTGTTCATTCTTATCATTATTAATGAGCGACTGAATGCTCAGTGATTTATTAAATGACAACTTTACAGTTACAGAGTGAAAATTATTAATAAAATAACCTGAGAGAAATACGATCAGTAATAATTATGCATGATCCACGTTTATTAGAAAAAACAAACAAATTCTTTACTTTAAAAAAAAAGGTAAACCTCAATATGAATTGGAAGTACCCTTTTGAAGTTCTGGTTCGACTTTGAAAATACAAAAACCTTTCATACTACAATTCAATTTGTCAACTTTAAATTTCTCATTACCTCTTACAAAAATCAACTTGTTCCTTACTTCTCAGTCGCACATAAGATCTAATGCAGACCATGGTGCTTTCCATTCTCTTCAAGGGACATTATTTTCTCTTCGGAAAACAATAAATTAAGCAATCAAATCCCGCTGGTTAAACATTGATTTAATAATTAAACAGGTGCACCCAATGCAAGTAAACATCTCTAATCAGCCCCTTCAAATAAATAGTCTCCTCCCTTAAGAGGCAAGTCAATTTTATTTCAAAATATGGTATAAAAGTTAGCCAATTAGAAGGGTCAAGCTTTGTTTGTGCAAATAAGAACGGGTAGCATGACCTTGATGCCAGGGGCCGTTTCGGCAGAAGTTCGGTCGCTCGGCCGGCGGTCGTGTGACGAGTTCGTGTAGTACTTTTGACATGTTTGAAGACAAGGAGGATGATTTCGAAATACCATTTGCTCCAAAAATGTCGGGTTTTCACCGGAGTTCCGAGACTAAACTCCTTAAATAAACGCAATGGTGAGTTGCAAATGTTCTTGTCTTTAGAATTAAAGTGTTGAAGGGGCATTTTCATTGGCATATTTGAAGAAATTTTAGGTGTTTTCGGCACCATGCTCAAAGTGAAAAACTGCACATGGTCATGATGTTCAGCGGCCGCTCGGCCGGCGGTCGTGACGCGTCGTGTATGTAGTACTTTTGAAGAAAAGGAGGATGATTTCGAAATACCATTTGCTCCAAAAATGTTGGGTTTTCACCGGAGTTCCGAGGCTAAACTCCTTAAATAAACGCGATGGTGAGTTGCAAATGTTCTTGTCTTTAGAATTAAAGTGTTGAAAGGGAATTTTCATTGGCATAATTTGAAGAAATTTCATGTGTTTTCGGCACCATGCTCAAAGTGAAAAATTGCACATGGTCATGATGTTCGGCGGCCGCTCGGCCGGCGGTCGTGACGCGTCGTGTATGTAGTACTTTTGAAGAAAAGGAGGATGATTTCGAAATACCATTTGCTCCAAAAATGTCGGGTTTTCACCGGAGTTCCAAGGCTAAACTCCTTTAAAAAACGCGATGGTGAGTTGCGAATGTTCTTGTCTTTAGAATTAAAGTGTTAAAGGGAATTTTCATTGGCATAATTGGAAGAAATTTCATGTGTTTTCGGCACCATGCTCAAAGTGAAAAATTGCACATGGCCATGATGTGTTGACTTGCTTTGTTTGTGTTTAGAGAGCATATAATATTAGAAAATGCGGAGTAAAACAAATTACTTTGAAAAACTCGTCTTTCTGAGAAGTAGTAAGTACATGTATAACCATGGAGGAAGGAACACAGTGGAAAGTGGAAATAACTGATATTCTTTAAAAGCACGGCCAAGAAAAGAGTGCTGCAAGTGCAAGCCCGTGGAAAAGATGTTGGCGTGTATCAATATCATGGTATTTGCACCTTGCTCTGTGTGTACCAATGACATGTTTTTTGGGTGGGGGGAGTTTTGACAAATTGTACAAACATTCCTATGTTTTATTTTTTATCTTCATTCAAGTAACTGTTTACAGTTGAACTTAAAGGTGAAACTTAGTAACATAGTGTTAGCCAGAGTGGTGCCTGTGTGTCTTTTGGACACCCTGTTTTATCTGTCAATATGTGAACAATTTGGACACCCATTTTTTTAAGTTCCAGCAAATTTGGACTGCCTTTTACCAAATCCTGTCTAAAACCTTGCTCAGTCAGTAAGAAGGTCAAAGTGCTTTAATTAATATAGAAGCTGTTTTTCATTTTACAACTGAGGCACACTACCCCACTACCACTAGTTCAATTTTTTTTTAATTAATAGATATAACACAGTTCCCAAAGAGTTTTTTGTCCATAACATTAACACTTACACTAACAGTAGGTTGCCAGAGCAAAGAGGTAGACCTACATGAGTTTTGCTGTTGTAATTATTTTAAAAAGCCATTCCCAGTTCAAGTTTACAAAATATATATGTGTCTAATATCCCTTCTCGAAAAAATGTTGATCTGACCCTCACTTTGAGGTTTTTTTCTAGATTTTTCAATGGATGTTGGACTTTCATAATATTAGCAATCTCCTCAGTATTGACATGTTTCAGGAAAAGTGGAAAGGAAGAAAAGTATGCCTCTGATTTTTAATTTAACTCACCTTTTTTTCTTGATTAATTTTTGTGTACCAAATTACAAGTGGGGCTACAACGATAACTTTAACATTTATTTTCAAAATGGTGTGTTTTGTTTGCCTACAGCTGCTCCATGAAGTCTCCAAAACATCTACATGTCAAAAGGTGAATGTCGGAGACCCAACTATCATCATGCAGCCTGGTATATAAAACTGCTTTATCTGTACGCAGGTAAATTGAAGCCTTTTACAGTCCCAATTCCTTCTTGTTATATCCAAAGTGAAGGTTACAGAAGGACTCGGCAAGTAGGCCCAAATAAAAGCTGCTTATCACAGGGTCAGGCACACCAATTTTTTATATCAAGAATGTACCATTGTGTAATTATTTTGTTTGTGACAGTTTGTACTTCACCTTAACAATTTTTGTACATGACTTTAATAATTCTCAATATTTAAATAAATGTTTTTTGAAAAATTGTTTAGATACTATTTAACCCTATCAGGACTGGGGGGGAGATGTGCCCCCACCATATTTTTGCCTGGAACTTTTTATTGCTGCATCCGATTACAATAACATTTTTGGACTTTTCCTAATATTTATAAAGGGTCATATTGTACAGCAACAATTATTATTGGGGTCAGCTGTTACCATGGCAACTGTGTTTTTACCAAGGTTCAAACAATTTGATTATTTTTCAGTGATTTTTTTTAATTTTTTTTTTTTTTACAATTTTTACTTGTTTTTAAGATTTGTTTTCCTCCCAAACAGTAGAAGTGATGTGTCTCCTGGTGATGTTGAAAGGAATTCATAATGGCTGCCCTATTTGGCAGTCATGTTGGATTTTGTGTTTTCAGTCCGTATTTAGGGGTTCAAACTATCCAAGTTTTTTTTGTAATGAATGGAATATTTTAAACATACCAATTTCCAAATTCTCAGGCCCAAAATTAATATAGGTTTAAACATCAACCAGGCCTAATCAATGCACCCTGGGAGAAACCAACAATTAAAGCAACTCCAATGGTTACCTCAGCAACAGAATAAAATGTCACGTAATGGATTATGCCAAATTTTGTTGTATTTGGACAAAAAACTGAAATTATGGGGAAACGACCCAGAATGCTCTTTAATTGTAATTTTTTTACTTTTTCTGCGTCATGTTGAATTTGGTAAAATGTATGATTGTGACAAGTATACACAAAGTCCACGAGTTAAAGCAATTTTAACTGATTTTAAACATGGATGGTTTAATCAACACAAAGTGTACATTTGTGTTTGTTATAGGCAGGCTTACCATTTCCATTGAGATCTACCCGTCAACAAGTAGCTGTCCAAGTCTGTCCTATGATATAGGAGCTGCACTCCCATGTGAAAGGTGAATTCCTCAAAAATTAAATAAAATCTTTTAGCCCTTGGTTATTAAAATGTTGCATGTCACTTACTAGATTAGTTTCATTCTGATGACTTAGGCCTACTGCTAATAAAGTTCATACCAGCACCAATCCTCAAGAGAACTGTTTCAGGAATTTGACATCCCTATGCACCGTGCAAATCTCGCTCGTATTTAAACATTTTGGGACCACTTTGGTCCCCCCATACATTGCTTTAACATGTGAACGAAACAACGTCCATGCTTTATCGGGTCCCATTGTTCGTATACCCTCGAGACTTGCATAGTCTATTAAATCATTGTTGGCTCATTTTGGTTGCAAAAATCAAAATGATCCCGAAACGCACTAGTCTCTTTTTTGTTACGGTTTGAAAGTGAAATAAAATATTTGTTACACTCAGTCCCATCAAACTGAGCTGTCTAGTAAATGTGCAGAATGTGTGATTTTGCTCTGGTTCAAACACAAGTTCAAGCAGAACTTCATTTAAAAGTTGACAGGCTTGGTAGTTTGTTATCTTTACCTAACTGTATTATTAATGATGGATCCTTAATTTAAACATTTAGGTTGCAAGTGATACATTTTGTTTGTGTTGCATTAGGCTTGCCATCTCCAAAGTAGATGTCTTAGACTGGCCTATTGGAGCTGCACTCTCCAGTAAAAGGTAATTTCCTAAGAAGTTACATGAAACAAAATTAAGATTTTGGTTATGAAAATTGTGCATGCCATTTGATTGATGAGTTTCATTCTGAGGACTCAATGATGTGAAAGTTCATACCAGCACCAATTGTCAAGGGAACTGTTTGCAGCATTTGACATCCCTCTCAAATCCTTGTTGCTTATTTTGATTGCAATAATCAAAAGAATCTTGACATGCTTGAACTCGTTAGAACTTTTTTGTGCTGTTTTCAGTTTTCTGTGTTTATTTTTGATTGAAAGTATACACAAAATCCTTAGGTGACAGCAATTTATCTGAAACTAACTGTTTTAATTATGGCTAATGTGTTTAATCAGTATTTTGTGTTCGTGTTGCATTAGGCTTGCCATCTCCAAAGAGATCTACCCGTCAACAAGTAGATTTCAAAGACTGGCCTATGATGCAGATAAGGAGCTGCACTTCCGAGTGAAAAGTAAGTTCCAAATAAATAAGATGAAAAAAAAAAAACTCTGGTTAAGAAAGTTTTGCATGCCATTTGATAGATAAGGGCCTAATGAAGTTCTGTCCTGAGGACTCACTGATAATGAAATCCATACCAGCACCATTTGTTTGTGTTGCAGTAGGCTTAACCATCTCCAAAGAGATCTACCCATCAACAAGTAGATGTCTTGACTTGCCTGTAGCAAAGGAGGTGCATTGTCTTGTACAAGATAAATTCCTAAAAGTCAAAAAAACAAAAGTTTGTTTCATCAATTATTTACATTTAATTATTAACACATCCAACGAGGCAATTAGTGCCAATAACAGAGTGACTAGATACCAATGAAAAAATATTTAGTTTTAGATCTGGGGGAAGAACCCAATGGGGGAAACCCATCGAATAAGGGACTGAAAAACCGATCCACATACAAGCTTCAGTCTGAGGTGGGATTGGAACCGAGGTCCACAGAGAGGAAAGGCAGGGAGAGAAACCACCGAGCCAACCTGATCCCCCTGGTTATTAAAGTTTTGCTTGCCATTTGTAGGATGAGTTTCATTCGGAGGACTCGATGATAAGAAAGCCCACTCCAGCACCAATCGCAAGAGATTTGTTTGTGACATTTAGCATCCCCCTTGAATCCATGTTACTTTATTATTTTGATCGCAACAATTAAAAAAATTCCTAGTTTGCATGAGCTCCTCAGAACATCATTGTTGTTTTTAATTTTCTGTTTTTATTTTTTCGATTAAAGGTATGCACAAAATCCTGAAGACAAAGAAATTTATCTAAAACTTAACAGTTTAAATCATTTTTTTGTGTTGCAGTAGGCTTTCCATCTACAAAGAGATCTACCCATCAATAAGTAGATGTCTTGACTTGCCTAAAGCAAAGAAGGTCCACTCTACACTACAAGGTAAATTTCTTTAAGAAACAAATAACAAAAATTCTCTTTTATCTAAATATTTACATTTAATTATTTACATGCCAACAGGCAATTAGCGCCTAAAATAGGATGACTAGAAAGCAATGAAGAAATGTTAGTCTTAGATTGTTGAAGGAAAATCCACATAATAATCAGGTGGGACTGAAAACCTATCCACACACAAGCTTCAGTCTGAGGTGGGATTGGAACCGAGGTCCACAGAAGGGAAAGGCAGGTTAGAAAACCACCGAGCCAACCTGATCCCCCCTGGTTATTAAAGTTTTGCATGCCCTTTGCTAGATGAGTTTCATTCTGACGGACTCGATGATCAGAAAGCCCACACCATCACCAATCGCAAGAGGTTTGTTTGTGGCACTTAGCATCCCCCTCAAATCCTTGTTTCTTATTTTTGATGCAACAATCAAAAGAATTTAGTATGCATGAGTTCCTCAGATCGTTCATTGTTGTTTTCAATTTTCTGTATTTATTTTTTCGATTAAAGGTATGCACAAAATCCTGAAGACAAAGAAATTTATCTAAAACTTAACAGTTTAAATCATTTTTTTGTGTTGCAGTAGGCTTTCCATCTACAAAGAGATCTACCCATCAATAAGTAGATGTCTTGACTTGCCTAAAGCAAAGAAGGTCCACTCTACACTACAAGGTAAATTTCTTTAAGAAACAAATAACAAAAATTCTCTTTTATCTAAATATTTACATTTAATTATTTACATGCCAACAGGGCAATTAGCGCCTAAAATAGGATGACTAGAAAGCAATGAAGAAATGTTAGTCTTAGATGTTGAAGGAAAATCCACATAATAATCAGGTGGGGACTGAAAACCTAATCCACACACAAGCTTCAGTCTGAGGTGGGATTGGAACCGAGGTCCACAGAAGGGAAAGGCAGGTTTAGAAACCACCGAGCCAACCTGATCCCCCCTGGTTATTAAAGTTTTGCATGCCCTTTGCTAGATGAGTTTCATTCTGACGGACTCGATGATCAGAAAGCCCACACCATCACCAATCGCAAGAGGTTTGTTTGTGGCACTTAGCATCCCCCTCAAATCCTTGTTTCTTATTTTGATTGCAACAATCAAAAGAATTTTAGTATGCATGAGTTCCTCAGATCGTTTCATTGTTGTTTTCAATTTTCTGTATTTATTTTGATTGAAAGTATTCACAAATTCCTAAAAATCAAAGGAAATTTATGTAAAACTTAACTGTTTGAAACATTTGTTTGTGTTGCAGTAGGTTTACCATCTCCAAAGAGATCTACCCATCAACAAGTAGATGTCTTGACTTGCCTATAGCAAAGGAGGTGCACTTTCTACTACAAGGTAAATTTCTTACCAAAGAAATCACAACATTTATTTTTTATCTTATTATTTACTTTTGGTTTTTGATATGCCAACAGGGCGATTAGCGCCTAAAACAGGATGACTAGAAAGCAATAAGGAAATGTTAAGTTTTAGATGTTGAAGGAAAACCCACATAATCAGGTGGGGACTGAAAACCTAATCCACACACAAGCTTCAGTCTGAGGTGGGATTGGAACCATGGTCCACAGAGTGGAAAGGCAGGTTTAGAAACCACCGAGCCAACCTGATCCCCCCTGGTTATTAAAGTTTTGCTTGCCATTTGCTAGATGAGTTTCAGTCTGACGGACTCGATGATCAGAAAGCCCACACCATCACCAATCGCAAGAGATTTGTTTGTGGCACTTAGCATCCCCCTCAAATCCTTGTTTCTTATTTTGATTGCAACAATCAAAAGAATTTAAGTATGCATGAGTTCCTCAGATCGTTTCATTTGTTGTTTTCAATTTTCTGTATTTATTTTTGATTGAAAGTATTCACAAATTCCAAAAATCAAAGAAATTTATGTAAAACTTAACTGTTTGAATCATTTGTTTGTGTTGCAGTAGGTTTACCATCTCCAAAGAGATCTACCCATCAACAAGTAGATGTCTTGACTTGCCTATAGCAAAGGAGGTGCACTTTCTACTACAAGGTAAATTTCTTACCAAAGAAATCACAACATTTGTTTTTTATCTTATTATTTACTTTTGGTTTTTGATATGCCAACAGGGCGATTAGCGCCTAAAACAGGATGACTAGAAAGCAATAAGTTTTAGATGTGGAAGGCAAAACCCACAAAATCAGGTGGGGACTTAAAACCTAATCCACACACAAAGCTTCAGTCTGAGGTGGGATTGGAACCGAGGTCCACAGAGAGGAAAGGCAAGGATAGAAACCACCGAGCCAACCTGATCCCCCTGGTTATTAAAGTTTTGCTTGCCATTTGTAGAATGAGTTTCATTCGGAGGACTCAATGATAAGAAAGCCCACACCAGCACCAATCGCAAGAGATTTGTTTGTGACATTAAGCATCATTATTGAATCCACAGTACTTTATTATTTTGATTGCAATATTCAAAAGAATCCTAGTGTCCATGAGTTCCTCAGAACGTTTCATAAAACTTAACAGTTTAAATCATTTGTTTGTGTTGCAGTAGGCTTACCACCAACAAAGAGATCTACCCATCAACAAGTAGATGTCTTGTCTTGCCTATAGCAAAGGAGGTGCACTCTCCAGTACAAGGTAACTTTCTTAACAAAGAAACAACAAAAGTTTTTTTTAATCTTATTATTTACATTTAATTAATTACATGCCAACAGGGCAATTAGTGCCTAAACCAGGATGACTAGAAAGCAATGAAGAAGTTTTAAGTTTTAGATGTGGAAGGAAAAGCCCACGTAATCAGGTAGAGACTGAAAACCAAATCCACTTACAAGCTTTGGTCTGAGGTGGTATTGGAACTGAGGTCCACAGAGGGGAATTTGCCTGTCCTTCCGTGTGTGTGTGTGTGTGTGCAATCATTGTCTGAGCGATAACTCAAGAAGGACTTGGCTTATTAGCTTCAAACTTGGTGTGTGGATTGGACTTGGGATCCTCCAGAAGCCTATTGTTTTTTGGACCCCCTACAACAAATTTCAAGATCATTATGGTTAAAACAAAAGAAATGTTGTCCGAGTGATAACTCAAGAAGGACTTGGCTTATTAGCTTCAAACTTGGTGTGTGGATTGGACTTGGGATCCTCCAGAAGCCTATTGTTTTTTGGACCCCCTACAACAAATTTCAAGGTCATTATGGCTAAAACAAAAGAAATGTTGTCCGAGCGATAACTCAAGAAGGATTTGGCATATTAGCTTCAAACTTGGTATGTGGATTGGTTTTGGGATCCTCCACAAGCCTATTGTTTTTGGACCCCTACAACAAATTTCAAGGTCATTATGGCTAAAACAAAAGAAATGTTGTCTGAACGATAACTCAAGAAGGGCTTGGTATATTAGCTTCAAACTTGGTGTGTGGATTGTTCTTGGGATCCTCCAGAAGCCTATTGTTTTTGAACCCCCTACAACAAATTTCAAGGTCATTATGGCTAAAACAAAAGAAATGTTGTCCGAGCGATAACTCAAGAAGGACTTGGCATATTAGCTTCAAACTTGGTGTGTGGATTGTTCTTGGGATCCTCCAGAAGCCTATTGTTTTTGGACCCCCTACAACAAATTTCAAGGTCATTTTGGCTCAAACAAAAGAAATGTTGTCCGAGCGATAACTCAAGAAGGACTTGGCATATTAGTTTCAAACTTGGTGTGTGGATTGGTCTTGGAATCCTCCAGAAGCCTATTGTTTTTGGACCCCCTACAACAAATTTCAAGGTCATTATGGCTAAAACAAAAGAAATGTTGTCTGAGCGATAACTCAAGAAGGGCTTGGTATTTTTTAGCTTCAAACTTGGTGTGTGGATTGTTCTTGGGATCCTCCAGAAGCCTATTGTTTTTGGACCCCCTACAACAAATTTCAAGGTCATTATGGCTAAAACAAAAGAAATGTTGTCCGAGCGATAACTCAAGAAGGACTTGGCATATTAGCTTCAAACTTGGTGTGTGGATTGTTCTTGGGATCCTCCAGAAGCCTATTGTTTTTGGACCCCTACAACAAATTTCAAGGTCATTTTGGCTCAAACAAAAGAAATATTGTCCGAGCGATAACTCAAGAAGGACTTGGCATATTAGTTTCAAACTTGGTGTGTGGATTGGTCTTGGGATCCTCCAGAAGCCTATTGTTTTTGGACCCCCTACAACAAATTTCAAGGTCATTATGGCTAAAACAAAAGAAATGTTGTCCGAGCGATAACTCAAGAAGGACTTGGCATAATAGCTTCAAACTTGGTGTGTGGATTGTTCTTTGGATCCTCCACAAGCCTATTGTTTTGGACCCCCTACAACAAATTTGAAGATCATTATGGTTAAAACAAAAGAAATGTTTGTCCGAGCGATAACTCAAGAAGGACTTGGCTTATTAGTTTCAAACTTGGTGTGTGGATTGGTCTTGGGATCCTCCAGAAGCCTATTGTTTTGGACCCCCTACAACAAATTTGAAGATCATTATGGTTGAAACAAAAGAAATGTTGTCCGAGCGATAACTCAAGAAGGACTTGGCTTATTAGCTTCAAACTTGGTGTGTGGATTGGTCTTGGGATCCTCCAGAAGCCTATTGTTTTTGGACCCCCTACAACAAATTTCAAGGTCATTATGGCTAAAACAAAAGAAATGTTGTCCGAGCGATAACTCAAGAAGGACTTGGCATATTAGTTTCAAACTTGGTGTGTGGATTGTTCTTGGAATCCTCCAGAAGCCTATTGTTTTTGGACCCCCTACAACAAATTTCAAGGTCATTATGGCTAAAACAAAAGAAATGTTGTCTGAGCGATAACTCAAGAAGGGCTTGGTATTTTTTAGCTTCAAACTTGGTGTGTGGATTGTTCTTGGGATCCTCCAGAAGCCTATTGTTTTTGGACCCCCTACAACAAATTTCAAGGTCATTATGGCTAAAACAAAAGAAATGTTGTCCGAGCGATAACTCAAGAAGGACTTGGCATATTAGCTTCAAACTTGGTGTGTGGATTGTTCTTGGGATCCTCCAGAAGCCTATTGTTTTGGACCCCCTACAACAAATTTGAAGATCATTATGGTTAAAACAAAAGAAATGTTGTCCGAGCGATAACTCAAGAAGGACTTGGCTTATTAGTTTCAAACTTGGTGTGTGGATTGGTCTTGGGATCCTCCAGAAGCCTATTGTTTTGGACCCCCTACAACAAATTTGAAGATCATTATGGTTAAAACAAAAGAAATGTTGTCCGAGCGATAACTCAAGAAGGACTTGGCTTATTAGCTTCAAACTTGGTGTGTGGATTGGTCTTGGGATCCTCCAGAAGCCTATTGTTTTTGGACCCCCTACAAAAAATTTCAAGGTCATTATG
The DNA here is from genome assembly GCA_032158295.1 of Pycnopodia helianthoides. NCBI lineage: Eukaryota > Metazoa > Echinodermata > Asteroidea > Forcipulatida > Asteriidae > Pycnopodia > Pycnopodia helianthoides. Next base: position 18,639,589 of record CM063246.1, on the reverse strand, counting down.
GCTAAAACAAAAGAAATGTTGTCCGAGCGATAACTCAAGAAGGACTTGGCATATTAGCTTCAAACTTGGTGTGTGGATTGGTCTTGGGATCCTCCAGAAGCCTATTGTTTTTGGACCCCCTACAACAAATTTTCAGGTCGTTAAGGCTTAAACAAAAGAAATGTTCTCCGAGCAATAACTCAAGAAGGACTTGGCATATCAACTCCAAACTTGATGTATAGATTGGTCTCAGGATCCCCCAGAACCCTATTGCTTTTGGACCCCATTTGTCAATTGTTCGGGTCGTTAAGGCTAAAACAAAAGAAATGTTGTCCGAGCGATAACTCAAGAAGGACTTGGCCTACCAACTCCAAATTTGGTGTGTTTGATTGGTCTTGGAATCCCCCAGAAGCCTATTGTTTTTAGACCCCCTACGTCAAATTTTCAGGTTAAAGTCTAAAACAAAAGAAATGTCTGAGCGATAACTCAAGAATGAGATTAATCTCAGCGGGGCATTGTTTGTGTTTGTTAACATACCATTCTTGTTTATCTTGATTGCAATAAGCAAAAGAATCCTAGTGTGCATAGAGTTCCTCAGAACTTTTCATTGTTGTTTTCAATTTTCTGTATTCATTTTTGATTGAAGTATACACAAAATCGTAATGTCAAAGCAACTTTATCTGAAACTAACTGTTTTAATCAATCGTTTGTGTTGCAGTAGGCTTACCATCTCCAATTAGATCTACCAATCAACAAGTAGATGTCTGGACTGGTTTATAAAAAAAGGAGCTGCACTCTCCAGTACAAGGTGAATTCCTGAATAAAGAAATAACAAAAGGTATCTTTTATTAAATTATTTAATGGATAAGAAAACGTTGAATAAAATTTCAGTTTGAGATGTGAAAATTACATACCAGGGACTGCTCGCTTTGTTTTCATGTACAAACAAGGGGATAACTCGAGAAGCTTGGTCTCGGCATATCAACTTGAAACTTGTGTTTGATATGGTCTTGGAGTTCTTTTGAAGCCTGTTGTGTTTGGACCACAGGCCAAATGTCAAGGTCATTATGGCTAAAGCAACAGAACTAATGTCCGAGCCATAATTTGAGAAGGAATTGGCATATCAACTCCAAATTTGTCCAGAAAAGGACATGGCTTGCGAGGCATTAACTTTTCTAAAAAAAATTCAGTTTTCTGCATTTATTTGTGATACAAGGAATACACAAAAGTATTTTATCTGAAACTAACTGTTTTAATCATCGATTATGTATTTAATCGTTAATTTTGCAATTGGTGCATTTTCTTTGTGTTGCAGTAGGCTTCCCATCTGTACAGATATCTGCATGTCATCAAGTAGATGTCCATCGTAAAGGAGCTGCACTCTCCAGTAAAAGGTAAATTCCTAAATAATAAAATAACACAAGTTAAGGTTATTTAAATGTTGCATGCCACTTATAGGTTAGTTTCATTCTGACGACCCACTGATAATAATTTCCATACCAGCAAAAATCCTCCAGAAAAATGTTCCTCCTATTTCATCACAGAAGCCATTATTTTAATCAGATATGATGGGATCTATCTCTTTGATCCACTTCTCTAGTGCTGAGGATACCAGTGTTCCCAAAAGCTCCTTGGAATCCTTAACTGCTGGGGTTATTGAGAGGTTAAACTGCCATCATTTCAACATACCTTCTAAAATTTGATTCCTAATTTCAGACCTTTTGTTTGAAACAACTCTCACACCTGGGCCCTATTTCATAGAGCTGCTTAAGCAGAAAATATTGCTTATTAATTTTCGCTGAGCAGAAATCAGCAGGATACCAGTCACAAATTGTGCATGTACAAATTGCCGGTAACCTTATTCCGGTAAGCATAATTTTGTTTTGCTTAGCTACTTTTTGTACTTAAGCAGCTTCATGAAGTTGGGTTCTGATTTAGGCAAAATGAGTTTAACTTACTTTTTTAAAATGGAAGGATAAAAAAGGTTATAAAAAATATATAAAAAATTGTGTCGTAAAAAATTTCATCCATATACTTTAAAGCGAAATTGATACCATCCAGAGCTTTTGGAGGGGGTCCCCACCAGTTTTTAATTATCTATGCAAGAGATTTTGCTATTTTCTTATCTGTAAACTTAACCTTTCAGAGCCAGAGAGATTAGCTTGCTGTTCCCTAAAGTCAAGTTAAGTGAAGAGGGAATTGCCTCTACTAACATCTATGAAGGCTACATGGGGAAGGAGAGCAACGCATATGAAAACATCAGCATGTCATCAAGATGCCCTAGCTGTTCATTGTAGAGATCGTGAATGAACAACCCAGGAATTTGTTGTCTTAAGTTGTGTAAGCTATTCTAGATGTGTTTAATTAGTAAGATGTTTTGATGTTTTTTGTATTCGTCGTATGGTGGGCTGTTTTCGCAGCACTATACAGTAAACATTCTTGTAAGTAAGTGCACCATTGCAAGCAAGCACATACGCATATCATATTTGAACTATGAATTTGGAGATATATGCTTTAGAGCATTGTGTGTTCAGAGATTCGATTGATTGTGCGGAGATACAATAAGTTGTGCGGAGATACGTTAGGTGGTGCGGAGATACGACTGGTTTTGCGGAGATACGATAAGTTGTGCGGAGATTCGATAAGTGGTGCGGAGATACGATAAGTTGTGCGGAGATACGATTGCGAAAAGGGACTTGGACAAACGCACGTGGTGTTTGGAGTCTTACTTCGGGCCAGGGTCACAGCTGGTGGTTGATCTTAAAGGTGCATCAGGCTCCCTGATCAGTGGGATGGTACTGGTGTTATCACAATTATGGTTGGCTAAACTGGAGTAGTTCCTAGTCTAGGCTAGGGACCGCGTTAGTACTGTAGGGGACGTATCCCTAAGGAGGGGGTGCGCGGACCGGGCGCTCTGAAAAGAGTACGAAGGCCCCTAAGATCGGGGAAGCGTCGTGGGGCTGGTATCCTGGGACCTGCTCGTGGTGGCCCTGCTTTAGACTAACCTTACCAGGATGAAATTGGAAAAATTTAAAAGTAATCGAAATCAACTGCTTGCAATGGTGCACTTTTACATTACACGTTATATTCATGAATTTAATATACAATGTAATATACAGGCATGCAACTTTTCAGGTCTTCAGCTGATTTCCTCATTTTTGGTTTTTCAGCTGTACTGAAATCGACAATTAAAAACTTTGCATGCATGCCTGAATATACAACAATTTTTAATTGTTGTTTTAATATACAGGCATGCAACTCATTTTAAATATGGTTTCCTCATTTTTGTTTCTTTAACTGTACTCGTTTGTACTAACAATACAAAAAACACAACAAACTTCTGTGCAAAGCACAATTTCATCTTTCAACAAGCGTGCCTGAATATTCAATACTTTTTAATATTTATTAATAATATACAGGCATGCAACACATTTCAGGTTATCAACTGATTTCCTCATTTTGTGTTTCTCAACCAGATTGAAAATTGAAAAACAGTACGAAGTTGTTCAGATGCTTTATGTCACTTGCCTTTTATTTGACAAGCTGCTAGCTGTTGCACGCCTGAATATACAGTATTAGGTATATTTAATTTCCAGATTATGCTAAATACTCCATCTAGAAAAGCATGTGAACATTGCACTTCTATATAGAACCCAAAATAGAAAGAAAAAGAAAATTGAAAGAATTCCAGGTCATCGTTACCTTTGAAACTATAGGATCATGTACTTGTGTCAACCAAAGTTTCTGCTGCACATACCTTTTTGGCTTTCTAGGGGGTAATCCAACAAACCAAACAGAAATTAAAAAGTAATGGAACAGATGAAATGTTTTTTTGCGGAAAACTTTATTGCAAAACATGTATACAGATCTGGTATGTTAAAGCTACCAATCTGGAGGCACGGTATACACAAACTGTTTGGTGCATAATATGATGTTGGCTATGAATTCTACAGAAGTTTGACATGAAATTGCACTTCAAGAAAACAATAAAATAGTGGGAACAAGGATCATTCACTTATTCCATAGTGCGGGTGGAATACGAATTTAGCGTAGTCTTGTTTAGTCAATTATTTATTTAAATATAATTATTGCTAAATAAAGTTATTTGTGTGGAGTCTGTTTTTTTCTGCCTCCGGAAATAAATTACAAATACATATTCAAGAAACATTGATTGCAGTCCCAAGACATAAAGAAGTTAAAAATTGAGTTCCCAAAGTCATTTTATATGCCAAATTAATCAGCCAATGACACTTTGTTAATAATTTTAAACAAAATAAAGCAATACAATAAGCAAAATGGTAGCCATGATAAACTTTTCAGTAAAAAAAAGATAGCACTACGTATTGACACCAGACTATCAAGCCCTTTTTAAACTTGATTAAAACGAATCAAAGTTTACAATTGCCCCCTCTGGCTTTTTAAGTTCAGGTTGCTTGAAACGAGACTATATTCAAAAACAAATTTTACGCCCTCTATTAATATAATTGAAAACGGCTTGAGTAAAGACTACCCGAATCAAATTTACATTTGCGCCCTCTACGTTTTTATTATAAATATAATTGAAAACGGCTTGAGTAAAGACTACCCGAATCAAATTTACATTTGCGCCCTCTACGTTTTTATTATAAATATAATTGAAAACGGCTTGAGTAAAGACTACCGAATCAAATTTACAATTGCGCCCTCTACGTTTTTTATTATAAACATAATTGAAAACGGCTTGAGTAAAGACTACCCGAATCAAATTTACATTTGCGCCCTCTACGTTTTTATTATAAATATAATTGAAAACGGCTTGAGTAAAGACTACCGAATCAAATTTACATTTGCGCCCTCTACGTTTTTATTATAAACATAATTGAAAACGGCTTGAGTACAGACTACCCGAATCAAAATTTACAATTGCGCCCTCTACGTTTTTAAGTAAAGGTTGCTTGAAACAAGACTATGTTCAAAAACAACATTTTGCGCCCTCTATAAATTCTTAGCGTTATCTTATACTTTGGTATTTATTTAAAACGGCTTGATGCCCTCTGCCTTGGTTGAAAGATGTATTGTTTCCCCCCTCCCCATCTTTTAAACTTTTGTGGGCTAAATAAACTTGTTTATTTTTAACCATTTATTTTTTTGTGCCAATACACTTTCAAATATCAAAAATTACGATTTGGGCAACTTTATTATGGTTACCATTTAGCACAATTGAATGTAAAATTACAGTTGAAAGTGAAATTACCAACCAAGTGTTATGGGCCGATTAAATTGGCCTTCATGACTTTGGGAAGTCAGTTTTTAACTTTTTGATGCCTTCGGACTGCCGTCCATGTTTTTCAAATTTATATTTGCAATTTCTTAAAATGTTCCTATACTTTACATCATTACCGTACATAAATAGGTTCTGTTTGTTTCAATGGTAACCATAATAAACCATTATTTGGTACTCGGGGGCGAGAAAAGAAACAGACTCCAAACAATTAACTTTATTCAACAATTTTAAATAAATATTTAACTAAACCAGATCATGCTAAATTCTTTCTTCAAGTGCAATTTCATGTCAAACTTCTGTAGTTTTCAAAGCCAACATCTTGTGCGCCAAACAGTTTTGTATATCGTGCTTTCAGATTGATAGTTTAAACATACCAGATCTGTAGACATATTTTGCAATAAAGTTTTTCCGAAAATACATTTCATCTGTTCAATTACTTTTTAATTTCTGTTTGGTTTGTTGGATTACCCTCTAGAGAGCCAAAAAGGTATGTGCTGCAGAAACTTTGGTTGTCTCAAGTACATGATCCTAGTTTCAAAGGTATCATCGCGTAAAAGGTACAACAATGACCTGGAATTCTTTCAATTACATTTTTCTTTATAATTTGTGTTTTAGGAACAATAACAAGCACAACATAGAAGTGTAATGTTCACATGCTTTTCTAGAATGAGTATTTAGCATAATCTGAAAATTAAATATACCTAACACTGTATATTCAGGCGTGCAACAGCTAGCAGCTTGTGTTGTCAAAATAAAAGGCAAGTGACATAAAGCATACGAGCAAGTTTGAACTGTGTTTTTCAATTTTCAATCTGGATGAGAAAACCAAAATGAAGAAATCAGTTGATAACCTGAAATGTGTTGCATGCCTGTATATTATTAATACATATTGAAAAGAATTGAATATTCAGGCATGCTTGTTGAAAGATGAAATTGTGCTTTGCACAGCAGTTCGTTGTGTTTTTTTTATTGTTAGTACAACCAAGTACAGCTGAAAAACCAAAAATGAGGAAATCAGCTGAAGACCTGAAAAGTTGCATGCCTGTATATTACATTGTATATTAAATTCATGAATATAACGTGTAATGTATAAGTGCACCATTGCAAGCAGTTGATTTCGATTACTTTTAAATTTTTCCAATTTCATCCTGGTAAGGTTAGTCTAAAGCAGGGCCACCACGAGCAGGTCCCAGGATACCAGCCCCACGACGCTTCCCCGATCTTAGGGGCCTTCGTACTCTTTTCAGAGCGCCCGGTCCGCGCACCCCCTCCTTAGGGATACGTCCCCTACAGTACTAACGCGGTCCCTAGCCTAGACTAGGAACTACTCCAGTTTAGCCAACCATAATTGTGATAACACCAGTACCATCCCACTGATCAGGGAGCCTGATGCACCTTTAAGATCAACCACCAGCTGTGACCCTGGCCCGAAGTAAGACTCCAAACACCACGTGCGTTTGTCCAAGTCCCTTTTCGCAATCGTATCTCCGCACAACTTATCGTATCTCCGCACCACTTATCGTATCTCCGCAAAACCAGTCGTATCTCCGCACCACCTAACGTATCTCCGCACAACTTATTGTATCTCCGCACAATCAATCGAATCTCTGAACACACAATGCTCTAAAGCATATATCTCCAAATTCATAGTTCAAATATGATATGCGTATGTGCTTGCTTGCAATGGTGCACTTACTTACAAGAATGTTTACTGTATAGTGCTGCGAAAACAGCCCACTATACGACGAATACAAAAAACATCATAACATCTTACTAAACACATCTAGAATAGCTTACACAACTTAAGACAACAAATTCCTGGGTTGTTCATTCATGATCTCTACAATGAACAGCTAGGGCGTCTTGATGACATGCTGATGTTTTCATACGCGTTGCTCTCCTTCCCCATGTAGCCTTCATAGATGTTAGTAGAGGCAATTCCCTCTTCACTTAACTCGACTTTATTGAACAGCAAGCTAATCTCTGGCCCTGAAAGGTTAAGTTGACAGATAAGAAAATAGCAAAATCTCTTGCATGGATAATTAAAAACTGGTGAGGACCCCCTCCAAAAGCTCTGGACGGTATCAATTTCGCTTTAAAGTATATGGATGAAATGTTTTACGACACAATTTTTTTTTCTTTTTACTTTTTTTATCCTTCCATTTTCAAAAAAAAAGTTAAACTCATTTTGCCTGAATCAGAACCCAATTTCATGAAGCTGCTTAAGTACAAAAAGTAGCTAAGCAAAACAAAATTATGCTTACCGAAATAAGGTTACCAGCAAAATAACCTTGTCACATGTACAATTTGTGGCTGGTATCCTGCTGAATTCTGCTCAGCGAAAATTAATAAGCAATATTTTCTGCTTTAGCAGCTCTATGAAATAGGGCCCAGGTGTGAGAGTTGTTTCAAACAAAAAAGGTCTAAGATTAGGAATCAAATTTTAGAAGGTATGTTGAAATGATGGCATTTCAACGTCTCAATAACCCCAGCAGCTATGGATTCCAATGAGCTTTTGGGAACACTGGTATCCTCAGCACTTAGAGAAGTGGATCAAAGAGTATGATCCCATCACATTTGAATAACATCTGATTTTCTGCATCATGCAGACATAAAAGGTCTAAATTCAAATAACAGTCTGAAATTTTTCACTAATTATCAGTACAAAAAAGTTATGCACACAGTTTATGAAAAAAGTTAAACCAGGATTTACATACTTTGCTTCGGCCTTGAACATCTACCTAAAGACATTCAGCCAATGATACGTACTTGAAGACCTAATAAGGAAAGAAACAGAAATAGAAAAACATAAAGGACATTAAAACATGTTCTTTGAAACCAATCGTTTATATAGATAATTTACACGGTAAAAAAAATGTCTTTTTTAGTTTATAGAGTTGTGAGACAAGGTAAGTTTGTTTCTCCATTCGAAAACAAAAACTTAAAAAAGGGCTAGTGTATTTTTATCAAGTTTTTACAGGTGGTTTATAGAAAAGAAAAAATCAGTACAGCTGGACCACAGTTAAAACAGTTTCAGATAAATTACTTTTACTTCATCCAATCCAACATATGAAAAGAAAATTCAAAGGAATGAACAACAAATTTTGGAGGATTTTGTACAGGGTTCAATTAATTTGATTCTTGCAAACAAAATAAGCACGGTAAATTAAGGGGTCGTTATGTCAAAAAATATTTCTCTTGAGCATTTGTATGAATTTTATAACTAGTGATCTCTCAGAATAAAAGTAATCTAGAAAATGGGAAGCATGTGTCAAATTATTTGTGTATTACACAAACAAATGGTGCTGATATAAATTTCATTAGCAGTGAGTCCTCAGGACAGAACTTCAGTAGGCCCTTATCTATCAAATGGCATGCAAAACTTTCTTAACCAGAGTTGTTTTTTTTCTTCATCTAATTTATTTGGAACTTACTTTTCACCGGGAAGTGCAGCTCCATATCATAGGCCAGTCTTTGACATCTACATGTTGATGGGTAGATCGCTTTGGAGATGGCAAGCCTAATGCACCTCCTTTGCTATGATCTCTTTGTAGACTGTGAGCCGTCTGCAACACACAAAAAATGATTGAAACAGTTAGGTTCAGATAAATTGCCTTGACATTACTATTTTGTGTAGGCTTTCAATCAAAAGAAAATTCAGAAAATTAAAAATAACAATGAAATTTTCTGAGGAACTCTATGCACACTAGGATTCTTTTGATTGTTGCAATCAAAAAAAGCAACAGGGATATGAGGGGGATGTTAAATGCCACAAACAAATCTTTTGCGATGTGAGATTTCTTATCATTGAGCATTCTGAAAGAAACTTATCTAGTTATTGGCATGCAAAACTTTAATAACCAGGGGGATCAGTTGGGCTCAGTGGTTTTTCTCCCTGCTTTTCCCCTCTATGGACCTTGGTTCCAATTCCATCTCAGACCAAAGCTTGCATGTGCATTGGGTTTTCAGTTCCTACCTGATTACTTGGGCTTTTCCTTCCACATCTAAAACTTAACATTTCTTCATTGCTTTCTAGTCATTCTGATCTATGGGCTAATTGCCCTGCTGCCATTAAAAAAAATTAATTTAAATAATAATTTAAACAACTTTTGTTATTTCTTTGTTAAGAAATTTACCTTGTACTGGAGAGTGCACCTCCTTTGCTATAGGCAAGTCAAGACATCTACTTGTAGATGGGTAGATCTCATTCAAGATGGTAAGCCTACTGCAACACAAACAAATGATTTAAACAGTTAACTTTTAGACAAATTTCTTTGAATTAAGGATTGTGTGAATACTTTCAGTCAAAAATAAAATTAAAAAAAATTTTAAAAATAAAAAATGTTCTGAGGAACTCTATGCACACTAGGATTCTTTTGATTGAAGCAATCAAAATCATCAGAAACAGGGATTTGAGGGAGATGCTAAATGCCACAAACTGTTTTCTTGACCATTAGTGCTGGTGTGAGCTTTCTTATCATTGAGTCCTCAGAATGAAACTCATCTAGCTAATGGCATGCAAAACTTTAATAACCAGGGGATTAGGTCGGCTCAGTGGTTTCTCTCCCTGCTTTTCCCATATGTGGACCTTGGTTCCAATCCCACCTCAGACCAAAGCTTGTAAGTGGATTGGGTTTTCAGTCCCTTCCTGATTACATGGGTTTTTTCCTTCCACATCTAAAACTTAACATTTCTTTGTTGCTTTCTAGTCATCCAGTCTTAGGCACTAGTTGGCCTGTTGGCATGTTAATAATTAAATGTAAATAATAAGATAAAAAACAACTTTTGTTATTTCTTTGTTAAGAATTTTACCTTGTACTGGAGTGCACCTCCTTTGTTATAGGCAAGTCATGACATCTCCTTGTGGACGTGTAGATCTCATTCAAGATGGTAAGCCTACTGCAACACAAACAATAGATTTAAACACTGAAGTTTTAAATAAATTTCTTTGACTTTAGTTATTTGTGAATACTTTCAGTCAAAAATAAATACAGAATATTTAAAACAACAAAAAGTTCTGAGGAACTCTATGCACACTAGGATTCTTTTGGTTCTTGCAATCAAAATCATTTAGAAACAAGGATTTGAGGGGGATGCTAAATGCCACAGTTTTCTTGACCATTACTGGTGGTGTGAGATTTCTTAACATTGAGTCCTCAGAATTAAACTCATCTAGCTATTGGCATGCAAAACTTTATTAACCAGGGTGATCAGTTTGGCTCAGTGGTTTCTCTCCCTGCTTTCCCCTCTATGGACCTTGGTTCCAATTCCATCTCAGACCAAAGCTTGCATGTGCATTGGGTTTTCAGTTCCTACCTGATTACTTGGGTTTTTCCTTCCACATCTAAAACTTAACATTTCTTCATTGCTTTCTAGTCATCCTGGTTTAGGCACTAATTGCCCTGCTGCCATGTAAAAAATTTAATGTAAATAAAAGATAAAAAACAACTTTTGTTATTTCTTTGTTAAGAAAGTTACCTTGTACTGGAGAGTGCACCTCCTTTGCTATAGGCAAGTCATAACATCTACTTGTGGACGGTTAGATGTCATTCAAGATGGTGAGCCTACTGCAACACAAACATATTGTTAAAACAGTTAAGTTTCAGATAAATTTCTTTGAATTTAAGATTTTGTGAATACTTCCAGTCAAAAGTTAAAGGAACATTACAGAATTGGTAAGAACAAAACTAGTAAAATATACTTTTTGATCAGTTTTACATAAAACTTACACGGTCTAACGACGATGATAATAGAAAACATCCCTTGAAATATTTCTGCCTAAAATGCCATATTTAATGAGAAATGAATAAAATAATTTTACGATTGGAGTTTATTGCTCAGTGAGCGTTTTATTCATTTGTTGAATCTATATGATTTCATGCAAATGTTTAATTGGCTTCTCACTATTTTCTCGTGACCCAGATGGCCGATCGATCTCAAACTTCTACAGGTTTGTCAGTTTATGTATATGGTGAATTACATAAGTGCTTACACTGGCAGCAACTTTTTTATAGCAAAAACCAATTCTGTAATGTTCCTTTAATACAGGAAATTTAAAACAAAACAAAAAGTTCTGAGGAACTCATGCACACTAGGATTCTGTTGATTGTTGCAATCAAAATCAGAAAAAGGGATTTAAGGGAGATGCTAAATGCCACAAACAGTTTTTTCTTGAACATTAGTGCTGGTGTGAGATTTCTTAACATTGAGTCCTCAGAATTAAACTCATCTAGCTATTGGCATGCAAAACTTTATTAACCAGGGGGATCAGTTTGGCTCAGTGGTTTCTCTCCCTGCTTTCCCTTCTGTGGACCTTGGTTCCAATTCCATCTCAGACCAAAGCTTGCATGTGCATTGGGTTTTCAGTCCCTACCTGGTTACTTGGGTTTTTCCATCCACATCTAAAACTTAACATTTCTTCACTGCTTTCTAGTCATTCTGATCTATGGGCTAATTGCCCTGCTGCCACGTAAATAATTTAATGTAAATAATAAGATAAAAAACAACTTTTGTTATTTCTTTGTTAAGAATTTTACCTTGTACTGGAGAGTGCACCTCCTTTGCTATAGGCAAGTCAAGACATCTACTTGTGGACGGGTAGATGTCATTCAAGATGGTAAGCCTACTGCAACACAAACAAATAATTTAAACAGTTAAGTTTCAGATAAATTTCTTTGACTTTAGGATTTTGTGAATACTTTCAGTCAAAATTAAATACAGAAAATTAAAATAAAAAAAACAGTTCTGAGGACCACATGCACACTAGGATTCTTTTGATTGTTGCAATCAAAATCAGAAACAGGGATTTGAGGGAGATGCTAAATGCCACAAACAGTTTTTTTGACCATTAGTGCTGGTGTGAGATTTCTTGACATTGAGTCTTCAGAATTAAACTCATCTAGCTAATGGCATGCAAAACTTTAATAACCAGGGGATCAGTTTGGCTCAGTGGTTTCTCTTCCTTCTTTTCCCCTCTGTGGACCTTGGTTCCAATCCCACCTCAGGATTTTGTGAATACTTCCGGTCAAAAATAAATACAGGAAATTTAAAACAAAACAAAAAGTTCTGAGGAACTCATGCACACTAGGATTCTGTTGATTGTTGCAATCAAAATCAGAAAAAGGGATTTGAGGGAGATGCTAAATGCCACAAACAGTTTTTTCTTGAACATTAGTGCTGGTGTGAGATTTCTTAACATTGAGTCCTCAGAATGAAACTCATCTAGCTATTGGCATGCAAAACTTTATTAACCAGGGGGATCAGTTTGGCTCAGTGGTTTTTCTCCCTGCTTTCCCCTCTATGGACCTCGGTTCCAATTCTATCTCAGACCAAAGCTTGCATGTGCATTGGGTTTTCAGTCCCTACCTGGTTACTTGGGTTTTTTCTTCCACATCTAAAACTTAACATTTCTTCATTGCTTTCTAGTCATTCTGATATAGGGCCTAATTGCCCTGCTGCCATGTAAACAAAAAATGTAAATAATAACATTAAAAAAACTGTTGTTATTTCTTTGTTAAGAATTTTACCTTGTACTGGAGTGCACCTCCTTTGTTATAGGCAAGTCATGACATCTACTTGTGGACGTGTAGATCTCATTCAAGATGGTAAGCCTACTGCAACACAGACAATAGATTTAAACAGTGAAGTTTTAAATAAATTTCTTTGACTTTAGGATTTTGTGAAAACTTTCAGTCAAAAATAAATACAGAATATTTAAAACAACAAAGAAAAGTTCTGAGGAACTCTATGCACACTAGGATTCTTTTGGTTCTTGCAATCAAAATCATTTAGAAACAAGGATTTGAGGGGGATGCTAAATGCCACAGTTTTCTTGACCATTACTGGTGGTGTGAGATTTCTTAACATTGAGTCCTCAGAATTAAACTCATCTAGCTATTGGCATGCAAAACTTTATTAACCAGGGTGATCAGTTTGGCTCAGTGGTTTCTCTCCCTGCTTTCCCCTCTATGGACCTTGGTTCCAATTCCATCTCAGACCAAAGCTTGCATGTGCATTGGGTTTTCAGTTCCTACCTGATTACTTGGGTTTTTCCTTCCACATCTAAAACTTAACATTTCTTCATTGCTTTCTAGTCATCCTGGTTTAGGCACTAATTGCCCTGCTGCCATGTAAAAAATTTAATGTAAATAAAAGATAAAAAACAACTTTTGTTATTTCTTTGTTAAGAAAGTTACCTTGTACTGGAGAGTGCACCTCCTTTGCTATAGGCAAGTCATAACATCTACTTGTGGACGGTTAGATGTCATTCAAGATGGTAAGCCTACTGCAACACAAACATATTGTTAAAACAGTTAAGTTTCAGATAAATTTCTTTGAATTTAAGATTTTGTGAATACTTCCAGTCAAAAGTTAAAGGAACATTACAGAATTGGTAAGAAAAAAACTAGTAAAATATACTTTTTGATCAGTTTTACATAAAACTTACACGGTCTAACGACGATGATAATAGAAAACATCCCTTGAAATATTTCTGCCTAAAATGCCATATTTAATGAGAAATGAATAAAATAATTTTACGATTGGAGTTTATTGCTCAGTGAGCGTTTTATTCATTTGTTGAATCTATATGATTTCATGCAAATGTTTAATTGGCTTCTCACTATTTTCTCGTGACCCAGATGGCCGATCGATCTCAAACTTCTACAGGTTTGTCAGTTTATGTATATGGTGAATTACATAAGTGCTTACACTGGCAGCAACTTTTTTATAGCAAAAACCAATTCTGTAATGTTCCTTTAATACAGGAAATTTAAAACAAAACAAAAAGTTCTGAGGAACTCATGCACACTAGGATTCTTTTGGTTGTTGCAATCAAAATCATCAGAAACAGGGATTTGAGGGAGATGCTAAATGCCACAAACAGTTTTTTCTTGAACATTAGTGCTGGTGTGAGATTTCTTAACATTGAGTCCTCAGAATTAAACTCATCTAGCTATTGGCATGCAAAACTTTATTAACCAGGGGGATCAGTTTGGCTCAGTGGTTTCTCTCCCTGCTTTCCCTTCTGTGGACCTTGGTTCCAATTCCATCTCAGACCAAAGCTTGCATGTGCATTGGGTTTTCAGTCCCTACCTGGTTACTTGGGTTTTTCCATCCACATCTAAAACTTAACATTTCTCCACTGCTTTCTAGTCATTCTGATCTATGGGCTAATTGCCCTGCTGCCACGTAAATAATTTAATGTTAATAATAAGATAAAAAACAACTTTTGTTATTTCTTTGTTAAGAATTTTACCTTGTACTGGAGAGTGCACCTCCTTTGCTATAGGCAAGTCAAGACATCTACTTGTGGACGGGTAGATGTCATTCAAGATGGTAAGCCTACTGCAACACAAACAAATAATTTAAACAGTTAAGTTTCAGATAAATTTCTTTGACTTTAGGATTTTGTGAATACTTTCAGTCAAAATTAAAAACAGAAAATTAAAATTAAAAAAAACAGTTCTGAGGACCACATGCACACTAGGATTCTTTTGATTGTTGCAATCAAAATCAGAAACAGGGATTTAAGGGAGATGCTAAATGCCACAAACAGTTTTTTTGACCATTAGTGCTGGTGTGAGATTTCTTGACATTGAGTCTTCAGAATTAAACTCATCTAGCTAATGGCATGCAAAACTTTAATAACCAGGGGGATCAGTTTGGCTCAGTGGTTTCTCTTCCTTCTTTTCCCCTCTGTGGACCTTGGTTCCAATCCCACCTCAGAATTTTGTGAATACTTCCGGTCAAAAATAAATACAGGAAATTTAAAACAAAACAAAAAGTTCTGAGGAACTCATGCACACTAGGATTCTGTTGATTGTTGCAATCAAAATCAGAAAAAGGGATTTGAGGGAGATGCTAAATGCCACAAACAGTTTTTTCTTGAACATTAGTGCTGGTGTGAGATTTCTTAGCATTGAGTCCTCAGAATGAAACTCATCTAGCTATTGGCATGCAAAACTTTATTAACCAGGGGGATCAGTTTGGCTCAGTGGTTTTTCTCCCTGCTTTCCCCTCTATGGACCTCAGTTCCAATTCTATCTCAGACCAAAGCTTGCATGTGCATTGGGTTTTCAGTCCCTACCTGGTTACTTGGGTTTTTCCTTCCACATCTAAAACTTAACATTTCTTCATTGCTTTCTAGTCATTCTGATCTATGGGGCTAATTGCCCTGCTGCCATGTAAAACAAAAATGTAAATAATAAGATAAAAAACAACTTATGTTACTTTTTTGTTTAGAAATTTACCTTGTACTGGAGAGTGCACCTCCTTTGCTATAGGCAAGTCATGACATCTACTTGTGGACGGTTAGATGTCATTCAAGATGGTAAGCCTACTGCAACACAAACAAATAATTTAAACGGTTAAATTTTAAATAAATTTCTTTGACTTGAGGTATTTGTGAATACTTTCAGTCAAAAATAAATACAGAAAATTAAAAACAACAAAGAAAAGTTCTGAGGAACTCTATGCACACTAGAATTCTTTTGATTGTTGCAATCAAAATCATCAGAAACAGGGATTTGAGGGGGATGCTAAATGCCACAAACAGTTTTCTTGACCATTAGTGCTGGTGTGAGATTTCTTATCATTGAGTCCTCAGATTGAAACTCATCTAGCTAATGGCATGCAAAACTTTAATAACCAGGGGGATCAGGTTGGCTCAGTGGTTTCTCTCCCTGCTTTTCCCTTCTGTGGACCTCGGTTCCAATCCCACCTCAGACCAAAGCTTGTATGTGCATTGGGTTTTCAGTTCCTACCTGAGTATGTGGGTGTCACAGCTAGAGAAATAGTTATTTTGTATTTTCTCTGTCCACTAAACTATGGGCCACGATTTGCTACAGTGAAATTGCTAGTGCAAGTTGCTACTGTGCAGCAGTGGCTTTGTTGTAAATAGGTTTGGCAGGTGAACAAGTGCTACTGTGCAGCAGCAGTAATTGTTATATAGGTACAAAGGCATTGCTAGAGTCTGTTTCTTTGTTTTTTGGGCGTAGTCCCTCAGGAATGTCTTGGGAATGTCACTGGTGTGGGTGAGAGCAGAATATAGCCTGCCCGATATGGGGTTGAGGGTCCCCCCCCCCAATGTTCCCTTACCATAACACACTATTTTCCTCTTGTATAGAACTCCCCCCCCCCTAAAATCCTCAAAAGATTTCCTGAGATTCCAAGCACACAATGAAGACACAATAGGGGGGGGGGGTACCCTCTGCCCCATATGAGCACCAATTGGAGCAGAATGGTAGTGTGGGATATAAAGTGGAGAAATTGAAAGTATGTTCAGAGTACCAGCTTGAAGTCGGGTGTGTGAGGTGTGTGAGGTGTGTGAGGTGTGTGAAGTTAGAGAAAGGCAGCCAGAGTTCTCTCATGCATGCTGCGGCATGGATGTAATGGATCTGTTGAGGCACAGAGGAAACCTCAGCTTGGCAAATAGTAAGTTCTTTTAAATTTTGTTTGTGGAGAAAATACTGTGAAATGATGTAGTGTTTTAAATTAAACATAGGGCACTTGGTCAAAAGCATTTTTATTTTAAACAAATTGTTGATCCAAAAGTAGATTATTGCAATTTTGATAATTTTCCTTGATTTACTGGCAAGTGTACTGAAAAAGTATAGCCTAACTTTTAAGACCATGTTCTTGTACAGTGTGGTATTATTTTCACTTATAGATGGCCCTACCTAAAGACTAATTCAGAGTTTAAATGCTTGAACACTCCTGATGTGAGTGGTGGTACATCGCGCCACCACTGAGCTGATGTGAACCTCAGCTTTGAAGCATTTATAGAGGAGGTGATATTGTCTTCAATGGGCTGGATTCGGCGATCGACTGATGACAAGTTGATATGAGCTAATTAAGTGGACTGGATAACTATCATTGTTGGAACACTTAACGGTTGTTGCCATTCAGCAAGGATGAATGTCCGTGAGCATGTCTTGAACATTGAAAGTGTGGACTCCATAATATGTTATACTATAATTATTTGAGTTGAGGGTGGTTCTTTGTATGGAAGAAAGATTATTGGATCATTGAAAGGTGATAAATTATTGAAAGATTACTGTTGATCGATAAAACTTATTAAACTATTGAGGATTGGTGTTGATTTATTGAGAATTTGGAAGTTTAGAAAACTGTGATACAAGACGTTAGAAATTGATGATTTATTGACGAATTAAGGTTATTTAAAATCAGCAAATCACTAATTGATATTTGGTTTGACAAGAATTTTGAGAATTGGATGTAAGGACATGAAGAACATGCATGTACATCATGTACACATTGCATACACGTATATGTGTACACCATTGATCTCCATGTGTTGGACAGTTAAACCACTATTGTTATATAATAGTGATATAATCTGACATTATTGTGTAGCCCATCTTTAAGACACAATTTTGTAAGATCAGATTAAATCATTATTTTATACCAAAAGTGGTTAAATTGTCATAATATTACAACACTTTGAGATCAATAGAGACAATGTACACGTGTATTACACAATGTGTACATGATGGATGCATATATCCTTACGCATTGCAAAGGCAACCGAAAATGGGCAAAATACCCCAATTTTATAAATGTTGCCTAACCATGAAGGAGATGAGTCTCCAAAACAAAATTTGGTCCAGATATAGATTAGACTTGTATACAAATGGTCTTAGTTTAATGTTGGTTGGTAACTGTTTTGCATATACAGCATATTGGTTGGTTTGACACGGAATGACCCCCACGGCTTTCGACATCTGTTGACAATGGAGGTAAACATTGGGCTGATGGTAAGTGATAGTTTATAGGTTTCAACATGATAATATACATGGTATTTTGGTAATGCAAACAATTTTGTACAATATGTACTTGGCATTGGCAAGTGGCCAGTGGCGTAAGGGGGGGGGGGGGTGTCTGTGTGTGCAGAAGCCCCCCTGCTTGGTTTTTCGGTGATATCTCAAAAACGCGACCACCTTTAGAGTGAAATTTTCACAGGTTAGTTTTATTGTATGTACCTATAGGATTAGTTAAATCAGTAGGCTCCAATACCAAACGTGTACTGTGCCTTTAGAGCCCTATGAGCTTCTTATTGAGTTTCACCTTGAAAACAGCTTGAAAAAAACAAAAACAAAAACAATACCGAGGCATTTTTGTACAATTTGTCAGAACTCCCCCAAAACACAGTGGAGCTCAGTCACATCCATTATTATCATGATTATAGAGCAAAATGCATGTCATGCATGTTCCACTACAACAACTTCAAGTACAACACGCTAACCTCCTTCTTTTCCAGGGGCTTGTAGCACTCTTTTCTTTGCCGTGCTTTTAAAGAATGTCAGTGATACTTAACATTCAGAGTTTTTTTAAGTAAATTTTTTACTCAACATTTTCTAACAATGCCCTCTTCTTAATCTTATTACAGTACACCGAAAAAACAAGTCAACACATCATGACCATCATCACACCATGTGCGAATTTTAACTTTGCGCATGATACTGAAAACACCTGAAATTTCTTCAAATTATGCCAATGAAAATTCCCTTTTAACACTTCAATTCTTATGACAAGAAAATTCGCAACTCACCATCGCGTTTGTTTAGTAGTTTACCCTCGGAACTCCGGTGAAAACCCGACATTTTTGGAGCGAATGGCATTGATTTTTCGAAGTCATCCACCTTTTCTTCCAAGTATGCGCACAGTACGAACGGCGCCGAACGGCGGCGAGCGGTGGCCGAGCGGTTGCGAGCGGCAGCCGAGCGGCAGCCGAGCGCCTACGGGACGGCCGAAAAGCCTGAGCGGCCCCTGGCATCAAGGTCATGCTACCCGTTCTTTTCATAAAAAACGGGTAGACTGACCCCACCCCTTCTCATTGGCTAACTTTCCCATAATGAATTTGTCATGTAAACTTTCTGTTGAAAACATTCGCGGGGGGCCGGGGGGGGCGTGCGCGCCTGCGTTACGTGTACAAATTTCCTGAAAAACATCAGTTTGGTGGATAAATATAATCATATCTCTGGAACCCTTTATTGTACAAACTAGTCCAAAACGGCATATTGATCCTGAATTTCTACTACTTCATGTTGTCTTGCTTATTTTTCATTCGGGTAGTGTTTTGCCACTTCATTTTGAAGGTTTTTACGTCCAGTCTTGGTCAATTGTGTATGGAAATTCCTAAAGTCTACCTGATTTATAGCCGCATGAGGGCTATTTTGTTAACTTATTTCAGCAACCCGACGGCCGATTGCTTAGTTCAAAACGGATTTGGTATTAAGTACTTATTCTGACCAACACAGTGCTCTAACAAATTTTGTGATTGGACAAATTTTTACGAACGTCATTTTTGAGTTGAACTTTGAGTGTGTGTACTCTGTATGGTATGAGTTATTTACATAACTCATAATTCATTTTATCAATTTTATGATCAAATGCTTTATACTCAGCATACGTACCATACCACATTCCCTAGTCTGTGCGTTCCTTGTTTGGATCGGCCATTTCCGTGCATAGGTGATGGATCAGGCTAATGTGCATGTACTGTAGTGTTAACGGTTGGCCGTGCATACATGATGGATCAGGCTAATGTGCATGTACTGGGGTGTGAACGGTTGCTGTGCATACGTTATGGATCAGGCTAATGTGCATGTACTGTTGTGTTAACGGTTGGACATGCTGGCCCATTCTGGCAATTGTGATGTGTGAAGCTATTTATACTGGTTTGGGGGGTCCAGATGTTTGGGCCAACAACCAATCAGCATAGGCGTAGTGGCGAAAATGGTTTGATTGGTCCTTAAGTTTAAAAGGTCAGCCAATGAGCAGGATATATTGGCAAGTCGCTTTTTACCCCTTTTTGGAGGGAAAACATTTTCTTGCTTAGCGTCACTTTGTCACAGCTTGTGATTGAAGCCAAACTTTATAAACCGCCTCCTCCCCTGTTGCTCCACCTTTGAAATGGCAGGTTTTTCGCAGAAAAGGACAGAAAATAGTAAATGTCTTATAATTTCATTTGTAGAAAAAATTGTATCACGTAATTTCTAGTTGTAATGGCCAAGGTTATGTAACTTTTCTTACAATAGTGCCATCCGTGTTTCGGTCGGGCTATCTTACCTGTCCCCCTCGTTTTCCAACTTGGGGAATTTCTGATGTGTTACTAGGACTGGGATACACTTCTCTCTTTTTATCACTTATAATTAATGGTAAAGTTAGATTTAGGGTGCCCGGCGGTTCCGCCGGGGCCATTCTTCCCCCTCGTTTTCCAACTTGGGGAATAGCATTTTCATGTAGGACTTTTTAAATACTTCATTGATAGGTGCACAGTGTGCATCAGGTGAATGGTTCAGGGAAGGTGCGTGACATGTTTTTGTACTGTATTGGGGTCACTAGACCCCACAATGTTCATGTGTGGTACACCTGAGCGTGGTTGTCCTAGCTCAGCTGTGTTTATGTTTGTAAGGATGTGGTACCCCCCTTGGTGTGGCCACTTTGGTAAAAGGGCGTGATTGTCCTTTGTGTGGTCACTTTGGTGAGGGCGTGGTAATCCTTGGTGGCCACTTTGGTAAAAGGGCTCGGTATAGTCCTTTGTGTGGTCAATTTTTGTTGTTGGTGTGGCCACTTTGGTAAGGGCGTGGTAGTCCTTTGTGTGGCCACTGGTATGTTTATGGTTGTCCATTGTTACATGTATGTTTTGTTTGTCTGTCAGCCGGTTTGCCCTATGTTCGGTATCCGGCTCCTTGCCATTTTACAAATTGTTGTTTTAAATAGTGTTATTACTTTTGGTTTTAATTACAGGTGCTAATTGCGCTTAAATAAATTGCAGTGTCAAGCTGTGGCGGAAATCACATATCACATCGCTTATTGCATTTTTTGTTGTCGTCTGAGTATAACTTGTAAATAAAATTGTACACGACAAATTCATATTATTTGGAAAACTTGGGTTTCCTGTCTCAAATCAAGGGATGATACTATTTTATTTGAAAGGGGCTGATTAGAGACGTTTACTTGCATGGGATGCACTCGTTTAGTTATTAAACCAATGTTTAGCCGGCGGGATTTTGGTTAATTTGTTTTTCCGAAGAGAAAACTAATTAGTCCCTTGAAGAGAATGGAATACACCACCATGAAAAAAGAGTGACCATAGCTTTTGTCTAGAGGTAAGGAAGATTTAGAAGTTGATCAATACTATCCATCCGATAATTAGCACATCTTATGTGCGACTGAGAAGTAAGGAACACTTTTTTGTGTGTAAAGGGGTAATGAGAATTTTAAAGTTGATCAATGGAATAATTGTAATATGAAAGGTTTTTATTTTCAAAGTCGAGAAACATTCAAAAAAGTAGTTTGGACTCATTTTTAGGCTTAATTTTTCTAAATTGATTAACCAATGAACATTCAGTTGCTAATAATGAAAGGATAAACACTTGTGATTATCAAAAGTTGGGATTAATTCATCAGTTTCTTTTAGCGTGCCACATTTCCAACCCAACCCAGCCCCGCCACCCACATTGTGGTCAAAGTTCCCCCTTTTCAAAATAAAAGCTTGTGATAATCAACATGTTTAGGTTATTTCAGCAGTAGCACACCCGCCAATCCAACCTAGCCGGTGTCATAGGGAAATATGTCCCCCGGAGATTCTGTCCCAAATAATAATATGGGAAATTAAAGGAACATGTTGCCTTCGGGTTGGGCGCTGTTGGGCGCTTTGGGCTATAACAAGCGTTTGATGTATAATGAGCACGGTCGGAAAGATGTTTAAAAAGTAGAATATAATGATCCACACAAACGTGCCTTAGAAATGCTTCGCTTTTGATAACTTTCGCGAAACAAAACGCTCCGCCATTTATGAGAGTCAAGATTTTGACTCCCACAAATGGCGGACAAATTCTATTAGTCTTATTTCCAGTCGCAGCTGTTGAACTACGACTGAGCAATTATTTTATTTAAAATGTTATGATTACCATCTGTTTATTGTATTCCAATAAATATCCAGTTAATAAATGAATGAAAAAAAAAAAAAAAAAAAAAAACATACGTTAAATAATTAAGTAGCAAGTCCCCACGTCTCGGTCCGTCCGGGCGTCAGGGACGTACCAGCAGCAGCAAAACCCCGCGGCCATACCACCATAGACCTCCCCCTGCATGCTGCAGTACAGTAGACGACGCGAAGACAGGGTTCTCGTACAATGTATGAGATTAGCGGGGCCAACCTAGTAACACCGATGCTTTGTGTGGTGTAAGAAGGTCTGGTACCCGTTACTGTTATTGCATCGACGATCGTATTGACGGCTTGAAAAACGTATACATTTCGCGGGACATGTCTCGGGGGTCAGAGGTCAATGTTTGTTTTTTTAAATTACCATTCACTAGTTATAACACATTAAAGGTGTTTTATTGCAAGAACAACTCTTAATAAGTATAAGGAACACCTCCAAACAGTAAAATTTCATGAGATTTGAAGGCAACGTGTTCCTTCATGGGCTGAATGAGGATGATTCAAAAGAGGGCGCTATCAGAAGAAGCTTGTACACAGTTTGCCGTACGGGGGGACACAGAATCCCCGGGGGGGACAGAATCTCCTGCCACACTAGACTGGTCTGCTGTCGGACAGGCACCGGTCTGTTAATCAAAGAAATGGCAACGCTAGACTGGTCCCCTGTCCGACTGGTCCCCTATCCGCAAGACCGCAATGGGATGCAAAGTCAAAGGTGCGTTTTCCAGGATTCCTCCAAACACTCGAAGCCGGTCTCTGGCGTAAAACACGAGCCTGGATGTGTGACGTCAGATGTTCGGGCTACTGCCATGCCACCGGCCCCGCCTACCCCCATTATGTACGTGGTTATAAACTCTTGAGGGCGTAAAAATACAGTCAATTAATAGTCTGTGCCATTATGTGGGGACTCTTGATGAGTTGTATTGACGTTGGAGAAGTCTAGGGCGATGATCAACCATATTGTTTTTGTCTAACACGTGTTTGACTATTGATCTCAACAACGTGTTTGACTAGGGTAACGGGTCGATCGCTACTTATGAATATAAGGATCTGAAGTAACTACCGCAGCCAAGAACACATTTTGAATTCCATCATTTCCAGCATTTCTTTGGTGGATGCAATCTGCTTGCCTCTACGTGTGGCAATTAATCGACCATTCTCCGTTGATCACGACCCCAATCCAAACTTCACACTTTTTCAATAATGAAATTAATTTTTCTGGTCTGCGTGTGTGTGTGTATATGTCACTTTTGCAGAGTGTGTGTGTGCGTGTGTAATACAGACATATACATGCGTATGTGCTAATATTAATACGCTGAAATCCACACCATCGATTTGGAACCGCTTTTTCAACACTTAATTTTGAAAAATACATCCAACCAAAGACTAGCATTCCATACACAAAGGATTCATGTTTTTGTGCTGATTTTTCCAGATTTCAACGTTCTCTTATATATTTCTGATAAAATATATACTTTTAATTAATAAACGAGTCACCTTGCTGCAGTCTCTGCGTGTGTATTACATCGGCGTCTAAGACTATGCGTATTATTTTGCTGATTTTTCCAGATTATAAAAACGTTTTCTTCTGTTTATTTCAATTTCTTGAATATTAAAGAACACGAGTCACTCTGTGCGTGTGTAGTAAACTGTCATACGTACATATACAATACGCTGAAATCCAGATTAAAAACAAAATTGGATGTAATAAAGTGTTGAGGAAACCGTTTTACAAATCGACCCGTCGTTTTGATTTAACGTATTGTATACACATGGCAGTGTATTACACCATAGAGCAAGGAATGTACGCACACACTTCAGCAGAGGGACTCTTTTTCTTTATATTAAAAAATCAAAAATAAATACAAATAAGCTGTTAGAAAATCGGGGAAAATCAGCAATAATACATTAATCTTTTATGTTTGGAATGACAGTCTTTGATTGGGTCATACACGCAGAAACTACAGCAAAGTAATTTTGATTGTATACATTTTTACAGATGAAGTGTTAAGAAAGCAATTTTTAAAATCGACTGGTCAGGTGAATTTCTCAGCCGCTGATATGTATGTAACCTATTACACATGACGTGCCTAAGAGGGTTCGTGACTTTGAGTTTACAAACATAAGAAAAAAAAGTTATGAAGAATTGTCAGAACAGAAAAAAAGAAGGAAAAAAATGAGTGACATTATTTTGTGAATCGTGTGGTGTATATGAAATTCGATACCCTGCTGACTACTGATTACTTCGGATCTTTATTCGCGAGTAGCGATCGACCCGTGGCGTTTTTAGGTATGCACTATGCACCCCACTAAATAAACTCCCATAGCATACTGTGCAAAATGCTAAATGTTCAAAAAATACACACTAAATACTTAGAAGTCTCTCAGCTTTTTACAGTAAAGGGGAAATTATCCATTGACACTTGAACTTTTATTCTCTGCTCAACTTGATATGGGGAGGCCCAAGGCCCATTGCGTTATTCCCCTTCCAAATAAAAACACCCCTACACAAGCGTAATTTTCCAAACGTCCGAGTATCAATCTCGAAAAATGTCCCTACATCTCTCGGCAAATAATACCATTTATTTCAGCAGGGGCCTACTTCGTCAAAAATACCTCAAGTTGGGAATCAACAACCCTCATATGTCACAACATTGAGCAAAATTTGTACACTGTATCCCTTTTCTTGGGCTCTCAATGGCCTACAAAAAATAACGAGGCCGACGTTAGAGGAATGAACCCTTAGAAAGTAACATCTAGCTCAGCAGGGTGCACACTGAATAGGGAGAAAACAGAGCGTTGGCCTCATTAATATTTTGAATAGGCCTATCAGACAGATTTGAGAGCTTATAATATACATAATATACACATGGACTGGCAGTGAGGTCACTAGAGCACGTATATTCTCCGAGGGGCTGTGAGTGTGACCGGGGGGGGGGCTATTTCCCGAGGCCGAAGTCCCGAGAGGGGATAGACATGCTCTATTGACCGAATCATGCCAGTCCATGTGTTTTACACCTCGGTATAGCCCGAACATCTGACGTCACACTTCGAGGCTCGTGTTTTACGCCAGAGACCGGCTTCGGGCGTTTGGAGGAATCCTGACAAACGCACCTTTGACCTCGCATCCCATTGCGGTCTTTCAGATAAAGACAGGGGACCAGTATAGCAGTGACCATCTCTTTGATTAATAGACCGGTGCCTGTAAGGACAGCGGACCAGTCTAACCTCGGTATAGCCCGAACATCTGACGGCATACTTTGAGACTCGTGAATTACTCCAGAGACGGGCTTCGAGCGTTTGGAGGAATCCTGACAAACGCACCTTTGACTTCGCATCCCATTGCGGTCGTGCGGATGACCAGTCAGACAGAGGACCAGTCTAGCAGTGACCATCATTTCTACTAATAGACCGGTGCATGTCTTTATCCTTACGGATAAGGACAGGGGACCATTCTAACCTCGGTCCAAATATGAAATAAGAAAATAAACTTTTCTTGTGGGCGCTGTTTATAACAAGTCAAAAATTTGAACTATTTCCCGCAAATTACGCCTGCGCGTTGTCTTGACGCGCGTCAAGTTCACGGTGGCGCAAATCTCATGCACTAGCCTACCCCCACGTGACCGTGTTTTAGCCAACCAGAACACAGAACTAGCAAGAGGTGTGTTATAAAAGTTGGATATGGGACGCACCCCAATTTTTTTTTTTACTATATATGTACGTTTACATATTTATAAATAAATAAATTTAAATAAATACATACATAAATAAATGAATAAATAATATAATAATAAATATAAATAATATAAATAAATAAATAAATAAATAAATAAATAAATAAATAAATAAATAAATAAATAAATAAATAAATAAATAAATAAATAAATAAATAAATAAATAAATAAATAAATAAATAAATAAATAAATAAATAAATAAATAAATAAATAAATAAATAAATAAATAAATAAATAAATAAATAAATAAATAAATAAATAAATAAATAAATAAATAATAAATAAATAAATAAATAAATAAATAAATAAATAAATAAATAAATAAATAAATAAATCATTTAATTACTTAATAAAAATAAAGAAATAAAGGAAATATAACTAAACTGTAGTGACCCTCTTCGTTTCGTACTGTGAAGCATACAGATTAATCCGTGACCACGACTTGTCAGTGCATGGATCAGTTAAGAAAAAAACCAGTCTCATTCTGTCCTAATTATTGACTCTATATATATATAGGCCTAGTTGCTTTGAAAATCAGAAATTATTTATTCCCCATCCTGTAATGTGGCCTTTTCAAGACAGGTAGTTAGGTCTATTATTGTTGCATGTTTTTCCCCGGTGAGCTGATGGATGGGGGGTGTGGCAAGTGGGTTGAGTATGGTCGTCCGGGACCAATCCCTACAATCCGGAACCCCCACGGCTCTTGTCTCAATGGCACTCCAGGTGCAGTCAAGCTTTCTTGGATAACTCAGGGGGAGCCTGGTATGTCAAACTATAACTTTAAAAGCATTTTAGTGTTGTTTACCAAGTTGGGTTTCCTTGTGCATGACAAGCTGCTGCCCTGGTATTTTCAACAACAACAATACGTGTGGTGCATGATGATAATGTACGAAGACAGTGTAAACGCTTATAAAAAAAATTGTTCAAATATTTGAAGGATTGCCTTTTGTGCTTGCGTCTGACATCACATAATTGAAGGTCCATGGACCACCCTGCTGAGACTAGGCTGTGTCGTGCATATCAAAAGACGACGGCTAAGTTTCGCCCGACGCACGGCAGAGCATAGCTGCAGAGTGTTATACTTATAGGTGATTCATCGGTTCCTTTGAGGAAAGGTGCCCCTTCCTCCATCGTCCGTTCTCTATGGGTAAAGCTAGCAGCTATCACGTTGCTGCAAATTTCGAAATAATTGTCAAGAAAAAAACTTGTAAAATATACTTTTTGATCACAGATTACATAAAACTATAAAACTTACACGGTCTAATAATGATGAGAGTAAACAAAATCCCTTGAAACATTTCTGTCTGAAATGCCATTGATGAGAAATGAATAAACTAATTTTCTGATTGGAGTTTATCGCTCAGTGGGCGTTGTATTCATTTGTTGAACCTATATGAGTTCATGCAAATGTGTAATCGGTTTTTCACTATTTTCTCGTGACCCAGATGGCCATCGATCTCAAACCAGATCGATCTCAAACTTCTACAGGTTTGTCAGTTTATGTATGTGGTGGATTACATAAAGTGCTTACACTGCCAGCAACTGTTTTGTTAGCAAAAACCAATACTGTAACGTTCCTTTAAGCTTATTATCTTTTAGGTACCGGTATAGCATTGTTAATTAAGCCCGGTGGATCCTTGTAGATAACATTATCCATTCTTCAATGTAGGGATGATCTGGGAGATTACATCATCGTCAGATTATCCTCTCTTTTTTGAGAACTCATGATCAGTAATTGCATGGGCGTTGGGCACTAACGATATTTTGGTACGGCCTTGTTAAAAGTTTTTAACATAAGTTTGTGCCACACTAAAAGTGTTCGAAACACCATGGGTTGGGAGGAGTGTATCAATCACAAATCCTATCGTTTTTTCCAATAAAAACATCACACAACCAACTTGTAACAATGTCATCAAATCGGATGTTAAAATTTTCGGTGGTTTAGAAAACACCTAAAAACTGCACTCTATAAAAACCTCCCGGCTCATAATGACCCGATTCCGGGTCTCATGGGGCCTGACCCATTTCTAGGTCAGTGTGACCCAGTATTTGCGTCAAAATAACACCAAAATGGGTCAAACTAACGCAGAATCCGAGCTTAAATCAAGTTTCGTCCAACATTTTCCGGGTCCAGCCATGCCCAGAAATGGGCCATCAGGCCCCGGCCCTGAATTTTGTTCAGAGTCCCAGAAGTTCCTGTGCGAGAATGAACGGGGTCAATTTACTCGCAAATTGTAGCATTTCAGAACGATCCTAATTCTTTTCATAACAATATTGTTACGAATTTCCAAGCTTATAAGAAAAGGGGAGCTTCATCACGACAAAGTGTTCACTAATGACACCTTTAACTCACGGTCACGGCGAGGTCGGATTCATAAAACACTCCCGCGGCGAAGCTGAAGGCCCAGATTGTGCCGAAGTGCTCCGATATGGCCCGATTCAACAGAGCAGAATGTCACCATTGATTGTTCGTAAAGAATACGACCATCGCTACACAATCGTACTTTCATGTGCAGTTGGTTTGAATAAGGCTGTTTTCTGTTTGTTTGTGGTGAATAATCTCTTCAAAAATTGTCAAACAGAATGATAGGCCCTCTATTAGACACCTCAATTTCAAAAATGTTATTTAAACATGCCCAAAGGGAGTTTTAAAATGCAACTATTGTTTGGGTTGGGTGTGGTTTGAGTGTAAATTTATGAGTCAATGGATCAAGCTCACCAATACAAACAAGGCATTTACCAGATAGGGAACAAGCTAAAATCCCATTAGAAAAGTAAACATGCGTGTGCGCGCACGTATACTTGAAACGCGCACGTTCATGTCGTGAGTGTGGCGTTGGAGATGCACATGTGCTGCCCACAATGCGCAGTGTGGTGATGCAGCCAATGCTGTGATCGGTCAATATGTTAAGGGCTTAATGGATCGGTCTGTTGGCTCTAAACCGCGCCTGTGGCAGCCCTGGTTTCAAAGCGGTTTCCTTGAATATAGGACCCTAAGCATTGGAGAAAAATCAATCATGTCAGTACCATTGATTTGTCAAAATGACCGTATCCAATGGCAAGTTCTGACACGGTATACAAAAAGGCGGGAACCCTGGTAAAGTTACGGAACTTTTCGGATATTTGGAAACTATAATATTCACTCATTTAGTTTCCATACCGTTTCAATATTAAACGTGAAACTCTGATGATGTCCTGCTGAATGTTTCAAACACTGATTTGTAAAACATAATGTGCTATGTTGACACCTCGGGGCCTATGGAGTGTGCTCAGCATACAGCTTCCAAAGACGAACCAACATAGCGCATTGAATAAAAAAGTAAAGGTAAAGTCGGTCCCGAGCCAATATGGCTCACCAGACCGGGGTTTATATCCGGTTTCATTGGCGTTAAACGACTGAGAATTTTTCTATTCCCCTGGACAGGATGCCAGTCCGTCGCAGGTATACTCCCGTGCTCTCAGTGGTACCCATTTGTACTCCTGGATGGAGAGAAGCAACTATGATAAAATGCCTCGCTCAAAGAGCACACGTGTCGCAATTGACCAGACTAAGATTCGAAACCACATTCTGTAAGTTACAAAACTTGAGTCCAGCACCTCCCCAGACTGCCAGGCCACTAACTCAAGGTAAACCAATCCTTAATAATTGCCTTCAGCCAACTCATTAGTCCAAAACTATTACTTTGTATACTGAGGCTTGTTTCATTATTGAAACACCACAAATCACAGCCCATCTATTTTTGAAGGAGGGTGAGAGTTACGTAATGTATTAAGGCGGCTTTACCGAAGCGCATGATGTACAAGGCCAACTCAAGCCTAGGGTTCGATGAGGTCGAAGCCCCACACTCAAAAGCTACTAACCCAGTGCTGCAAACATGGGTGGACAATTAATTGTCAGCTTTTATTGTTCCACCTCTTTATCATACACGACCTCGAATGGGTTGCCTACAACCACAAGGTATAAATCATTAATTGTATATGATGTAACCGCTCACGCCTTCATTTTTATTTGCAAAATTTCATAAACAACACAGAAAAACATAATTGGAGCATGTCGTTTTTTTCCGGAAATCATTTGCACTTGACATTTAATACAATGATGAATTGACAATAGTGCAATCTACGAAGATGACATCACACCGTTCTTGTTTGTTTAATAACAGTATTGTTTTTCGCATTTTACAGGCATAAACTTGGACATGTAATGCAAGGGTCGTCAAACTTCAGTGAATATTAAATACATTTGTCTTTAGTGTATGTTTGGTTGTTCATTTGCAGGACTGTTGATAAAGTATATACATTAGTTTTTTTTTACAAAAACAGAAAACTAGGATTAACATGCCATATTTTATTCTTTTTCTTGTACATTGTTGTCGAAGGTAAGTTTTGCTTGTATTGATTTAAAAAAAAATTGAAATATGAAATTTACCCATTTCTGAGTTCAAATTACCCAATTGAATGATAGGGGGCCTACACAATAAAAAAAAAATTAAAAAGGGCGGTGACACTCGTAGTCTACGTTCTCATATTACGGAACCTATAATTCACTCATTTAGTTTCCATACCGTTTCAATATTAAATGTGAAACCTTGATGATGTCCTGTGTTTCAAACACTGTGTCGTAAAACAAACTGTGCTGTGTTGACACCGTGCCTATGGAATGTGTTCAGCATACAGCTTCCAAAGAATGAGATTATATTAGCTTTATTTGTTATAATCCTCTTAACCATTGAAACTTTGTTTGCTTGACCAGTATACAAACTTGCATTTGCTTAACTATATACAAAGTTATGTTGAACATTTTTATTTATAAGAAAATAGGCCTAATGGCGCGTAATTTGCAGAACTGTTAAAGGATCTAAGTTTTCTCTGAGGCTTAAACATCACCAAGAACGTATTCCTGTCGTTTGAACCAACATATTGCGCATTGTATAAAAGTTAAGTAAAGTCTGTTCCAAGCCAATATGGCTCACCAGGCCGGGGTTTATAATATCCGGTTTCATTAATTATATTTTATGTAACTGCTGCAATTCATTGCTGGCTTTAGAAAGAAACGATATCGGCTAACGGCTATGGTGGTTTTAGTGGTTAAAGATCCAACGGAAAATTGAAGGGAATGTCTTTAGAATTGACCCAGATCCAGGTCTCATGTGACCTGGCCCATTTTGGGTTCAAATGACCCGGAATCTGTCGTCAAATGTTCGAGGAATGGGTCAAAATTACGCAGAATCCGGGTTTGTTTATTCCCTTCAGGCGGGTCAGCCTAACACGCAAATGGGTCAGGCCCCCTGGGACCCGGAATCCGGGTCAATTCTGACCCAGGAGTTTTCAGAGTATACTGGGCTGTTTAACCCGTCACCCGTGCCTGTACATACTTCAAAACTACACCTAAATGAAACAAGTCTTGTCACTCGTACAGCCCAATGTGAAACGCTTCTTTAAAAAACACGCACAGCGAGACAATGAAAGAGCGTTTGTATATTGATATTCGCGAGAGGAGTTAATCTTTAGGCAAATATTGGATATTGACATTCGGTGAACTCCTTGAGGTATTTTGGGAGCTGTTCTGCTTTACGAGCTAGCATTACCCAAAGGGATTAGAGAGACGCCCCAAACCCAAAGTTTACTTGAAGTGTGACTCCAACTCTAAACTAATCAACCACACATGCCCCCTAGCAGAGCCTTGTGTCATGCCGGACCATCGTTATTTGAGTTTGTCATTTTTGTTTCGTTCTTTATTTCACCGGGTTCTGTTTATAAGTGTATCCATAATGTTGTTCTTGTTTGCATGGGCAAGCTTCGTTGTCAAAAGTTAACGACTTTAGTATACGATGAATGAAAAAGCTGCCGCCACCCATCAGTCCCTTCACCTTTGATGTCAGAAATGAGATGTCGTTGTTTGGTGTAATAAATAAGTAACGTCTTTTTCATGACATGCAAAGAGCAAGTCACAAACAGTGGCGGCACCAGACCTGTTAATCTGGGGGGGGGGGGCAAGAGGGGGGGGGCAAACTTAAATTTAGGGGGGCAAACAAAAGTCTATAATGTACTGTATAAGCCTACAATTCACTCCAGAAATAAGATTTTGCACTGTGTGAATGTGACGTGTTGTGCGAACTGCGTGTACAATGGCTGCTTACGGTTTTGGGCAGACAATGCATGTCTATTTATAGCAAGTTTCCAAGCTTGTGCAGATAAATAAATCCACATTTTATTAACATTGCCGGAGATGGAAAGTGTATTCGGCTTTTTTGATGGTGCCAGCTAATTATGATGGATGAAATTGAGTTTATTATTTACAGCGCAAACAACATTGTAACAATTTGGGTGCAATCGTTTGAGATTAAACTCAATTTCCGCCATCGGGGAAAAAACTGGGGGGGGGGGGGCAAACTGGGGGGCAAAACAAATTACTGGGGGGGGGGCATTTGCCCCCCCCCCCCGTGCCCCCCGTAGCGCCGCCGCTGGTCACAAATGGTGGTAAAAATCATACATAGCCGCACGTTATTATCAGCCTTCAGCAATGCCATACCAAGTTGACACGCCACAAAGGAGACTTTTTTGTGTTCTTTAAAATAACAAACTAGAGAAGATGTGTACAAAAGCTCCCCGCCGTGACTGATTGCCCAAAAGATGTCTGTTCTGTAGGTCTAAAACTAGGGCCTAAGTGAAGAAATAAAAGCAACAAAAAACCTCGTGGGAATTCATCTGCTCTTCCACTGTTGACCATTGTTTGCTGAGATCATCGACCAGTCTCAAGGTTTGATGACGTAACACCATGGCGGCGACTGTCAGTCGAGAGAAAACATTTCAACGACATTTTCTAATAAGAACGAATCCTATTTACGGAGTCTGAAAACAGTGCCAATCATTTTACACCACTCCCAGCCTTCACGATTACCCAAAGTGTATGTGTGTGATGAGACGGAAAATTGCCTTCCATAAGAGTGTGATAAATCCATGAGTCTCTGTACTTTGAAAGATGAAACTGTGCGTTCATATCCACTTTTTATACAATTTATGGTTGGTAAGGCGTGCTGGGGTTGGGGTGGGTTGATGTCCGTGTCCCCCCCCCCCCCCGCCCCCGGGTCCCAATCAGGTCCCAATTTCATAGAGCTGCTGAAGCAGAAGTAATTGCTTAACAACTTTCTGCTTGGCAGAAATGAGCAGGACACCAGTCGCACATTGTACTTAAGTGACATGCAAGTCTGGCTGGTAACCTTAATGGCAAGCATAATTTTGTTGTGCTAAAGCTACTTTTTGCGCTTAAGGAGCTCTATGAAATTGGGCACTGGTCTTTTAAGATTAAACATCACCAGAGTAAAATGTTACATTTTATTGTAGCTTAATTGAGTTACAATTTCAATGTTTTTAAAAACATTTTTCCATTTACAGGCAGACAATGTATTTGTTTTTACACGCCTGTCAGATTATCCATCATGGAGGAGGGAATCTTACAAAAACATAGTAAATGGCATAACAAGAGCGCTGAAAGGGGGCTTTTTAAGAAAAGGGTAAACGGAAACTTGACCGGAAGTTCCCCCGTAAGAAAACAATGGTGCACCCTTTGCATGCGCCCCCTAAAAGTTTACCCTTGTCTCGGCGCTTGCCAGTGAAAAAGACTAATGTTGATATGAAAGCTCTTGATTAAACATGTTCTTGCGAGTGGTACCAAAGAAGAAACAATAAATATTCCGTCTAAACACAATGCCGTAATCTATGGCTCTCCCTCCCATTATCATTGCCATGGCTAATGTCAATTGCATTATTAAAAATATGTATACAAGAATAAGAGAAAAAAAAAATGATTTAAATATAAAGCGTTTTTACTGGCACCAATATACTTGATCACTTCACGTGTCACGGTTGCGGATGTGTGGAAAAAAAACACTACAACAAGAAAGAGGAACGCAACGTGGCACTAATGGGCTACCGTACTTTCAGAACCAGCAAACCTAACACGCCCACACTGCAACAAAATGTCTTATTGATCTAAAGATTTAGTAGAAGACAGTTCATTCGTTTTGAGGCCGGCCTGGACAGTTCTTGACCTGCACACAGAGAAAACAAAGCACGGTAAACAAAAAAATCTTTAGATCACATTTGCAAGACGGTGTGGTATACGGAATTGGACAATACAACCCAGGACCCCGTGCAGAGTCTTCAATATATAGATTGCATGTTTATGGCCTGAAATTTCGATTTAATTAAAATTCTGTTTTCAAAGGCGGACGAAACCTGGAGGTAATAATTTCCTCGTTTGCGCGTTACCACGTCTTGTATTTCCTGGCTTTGCTCGTGTATAAATACACGGTACTTGCTAAAAAAGGGTTTATGGCACTCCCCTTGCATCAAGACGAAGGAGAAAATGTCTGCCTTGTGTTTACACGGGGATGGGGTTCATTATCCTGGGTGGGGGGGTTACACTCTAAAACTTAATCCCTTTAATAAAGATGGATCGCAATACGCGTCATTGACCGCCATCTTTGATGTAAAACGGTGGAAAAGTGCTCGCGTGTACGCGCTACGCACGACTCTCAGCCAATGATAGCTCTTCACGCGTGCACAATTCATCAAAGATGGCGGCCGATGACGTCTATTGCAATCATCTATTGGACGAACATTTTTGTTGAACAATGTCACAATGTTCGACAACCAGGAAACTAGTGGGCTATTGTCCTATAGTGCTGTTTTCTGTGCGTGGGTCAATATAACTCAACAAAGACCGCAATCATTCAGAAACAAGCTGGAGACATCTCTAGTGCTCGAGATTGTATGAGGTTATACAAAGGACCAAAGGAATCTTGAGACGAAACTGCACACTTTTATGTACCGCATGCCCAACTAAAGTTTTTCATTCAGATTTGTAGTCGCTATAAGAACTCACAAAAATGAAATACATTGTTAGGTCACTATATATTGGTAATTGTTGGGAAAGGAAATATCATGACAAACCCAGACGTATATTGTAAATTGTAATCTGATAAAAGTCGTCGTGAGAAAAACAACAAATGTTTCCATATTTGAAAAACAATTATTTTAGATTAAATGTGGGAATAATGTATTCGGGATTTTAAAAATGTGATTATTCCTTGAATATTGCCTGTTTTCACATCTGTGAATCGAACTGATTTCACCAAAACAGAGCCCTTTGATCCTAACAAACCCTTTTCCCCTAAAAATGGAATAAACCAATGATTATAGTGCCCCCAACGGTGACCCCAATAATAACATTCAAAGCAACAATGTTGATTTTGTCAAAATACACACATTTTATGGCATCTCGACAACAAAATACGAAAATTATGGAGAAAATACGGTTTTTGACCACATGGGCAAACAACCACAACAAGCCCTGTAAAGTTGACATAAGTTTAGTTTTACGTCATCATGTAGAACTTGGTGATGTGAAAATTGTGGCAAGTTTCACAAAAATCGGTCTAGAACTTTGTGCCGTGACAACTGGTCCCCGTAAGTCAAAAAAAAAAGGGGAAAAGAAAAGGAAAGGCCCGGTCCTGATAGGCCGGAGCACTACGGGTTAAAAGCAAAACATATAAATTTTGTGAGCTTGGCATTATGTTCATTTGATTCATTCAACATCGGTAAGGTTGCACTTACTTCTGATACCTTTTAGAAATCACTGAAAATGTGCAGTGCATTGGCGATACATTCGAAAAAAAATGACTAGTTGTCATTTGAAAATTTAAAGTTTCCATTTGAAAATTTAACAGGTATAGTTAATGGTTGACAATTGACGACATTTTTCTGTTTCACACTTTTTATGGAATTCGGGGCTGTATTCACTTTCCTCTCAGCACCGATTAACACAATCATTATAATTATTGGTATTACTGGCACTAGAATGTTGTATACCACTCCTTACAATCATGGTCAAGTAGGTATACATGATACAAAAGTGCCTAGACAAACCATTCGGTTAGTGTGAGGTCAAGCTAGGTTCAATGGACATCAAATCTTAAAAATTGTCAAGTATTTTATGTTTTTGTGCAGCCCTTTCATATCAGAGATATCTCTTATAATGCCATCGTGTGTAAACGTCTATGAAATACCAGTCTCCCTTTATACTTTATACAGTGGAAAATGTTCACAATAGGTACAAACCACCCATCAGATAGTTATGGGAGCGTTATGGGAGTATTGATTCTTCAAGGCTTAAAAAAAGTATTTATTAGCATGACAATGAGACTTTCTTCGACTACCTTATGTAACTTCTTTGAAAGTACAAAAGATCTCTATGGACAAATTTGTTCGTGCTTATGCGGCTTATAGGTGGTTTCCCAAGACCGAGCGTCGCTTTTCTCCAGCAGTTGCTCCTTGAGAGGTGGTGGGGGCAAACGTTGTTCAACTCGGTACGGGAAAAGACTGCATTTTTGTTGGCATTCCCGGTGTTCAGACACCTTCAACAATCCTGAAAACATGGACCGGCAAATGATTTTGAGCATGGCTCTTTTGGTCTTGGTGGCCCATCAGACACTTGCACAGGGTGAGTTCAAGTTCTGCCGAACTTGTTTTTTTTGTGTCCTCTTTACCGTGTTATGTTGCCTAGTTTTGTGGCAAATACCCGTCAATGTTTCTTTGAATTGTAAGTGAAAATGCAAAAATGCAGTGGTGACGAGTCACGAACCTTTTCGAGTTCAATGTTGGTTGTTCCGTTAAGGAGAATGGGCGAGAAAGTATAGATTTAAAAAGTGGACAATGTAGTCACGAATCTACACTTACTAAACAGTCTATTCTCTTACTATTTCCTCAACCAAAGTCATTGATTATGTAATGGTATCAATTAAATCGATATTTGTATCGAATCTTAGTTGAGTGTAGATTCGAAAAAATTGATATGCTGACGTCACGGAAATAGTTTGATATACAAGAATTTAACCCATCCAGTAACTGCATTAGATGAGCATGGTAATTTTGCCTGTTCTTTTTTTATATATTTTTTTTAAAAGAATAACTGTGTTTTTTTTTAGCGTCCCTGCTTTGTTCACCACAAGACCATTGTTCGAAACGAGACCCCGGACGGGCCTTTTACTTTAATCCTACCCAGCCCAATCCCACAACTCCTCCTTAGTACTCGGTATTGGTTTTGGATTATCACAGAGGAATTCATTGTAGTAGTGTAGATTATTAGATCTAAGTAACACGCACTGTTCAATTTATACCACATTCATGACGCTTTTGAACATTTTGTGGCAAGTTTCATAAAAATCGCTCAAGAACTTTTCCCACCACCGGTCCCCGTAAGTCAAACAAAGGAAGAAAAAAGAAAAAGAAAAAAGCCCGTTCCTGGTATTGGCCGGAATACTACGGAATAAAGACAAAAATATTGAAATTGGTTAACTTTGCATTTCCTATGTTCTTTTGAAACATTCGACATCGGTAAGGTTGGTTATAATGGATTCGGTTATATGCGCTTACCTTTGATACTGTAACTTTTAGGTATATTGATCGCTAAAACTGTGCAGTGCAGTGGCGATGTTCACGTGCGTTACATTCGAAAACAAATGACTCGTTGTCAATTGAAAATGTAATTTAAAAGTTTCCATTTGAAATGTTACATGTACTGAGTTCATAGTTGACAATTGGCGTAATTTTTCTGCTTCACACTTTTGTGGAGTTCGGGCTGTATTCACTTTCAGACCCGCATTTCTCATGGCGGGAAAATGTCTAATCTGACCTCCATTTTTAAGGTTCTTGTGCGCTTCGCCTCTTTGGTGAATGTTGGAGTTCATATTTACCCCCATCATCTCAAGCAATTAGAATTAACGTAATTTTTGACCATTCTAACCAACAATAATATTGTCACACAAGAATAATGACTCACTGACAAATAGTGATCAGGCAGACATAATGGCTAAGTGGTCTCCTTCCTGCCTTTCACCTCTGTGGACCAAGGTTCGATTCCTGGACCAAAGCCTTGCTGACCCGGAATCCCGGTAAATTCTGACCCAGGACTTTAGATCGATATAATTCATTCAGGCAATGCACTGTGTGTTTTGTCTTTGCATTATGTTTGATTGATTAGTTAGTATTCGGCAAACTTTACAACAACAATGGGCAACCTTGTTGCCTAGTTTCATCAGGAAAAACTAGCTTTTATATTCTGTGCACGTTTTTTTTTAATACTACTGACAGGACACCTTATAGGCTAGGGAGGGGCCGAATTCGATTCCAGGGTTTCGAAAATGGCGTAAGGCCTCCGTGTGGGTGTGACGGCCTAAGCGTTTTCTCTCCATTTAGTCTGGGCCGAATTATTTCATAAAGCTGTCACCGAGTATAAAGCAACTTAAATTTTCTAGCGATAGCCAGTTCACTCCAATGCTTTTTAAATTTTTTTGTAAAACTATTTTTAACCGTAGCATTCTGACTTGTGATACAATACGGGGTTTTTTGTGGGGGGGGGGCTGCTGCCGTTAGGGGGCGGCTGCTCGGACGGAGGTTGTTGTTAGTGTATTAATTATTTCTTATTTTAACAACACTGCCTTGTGGTTGGTTTAGAGCGCGTCACATGATAATAATGTATAATTTAGAAAGCCGCGCGAGGGCAATGTAAGCCGACTAATTGGGCCAAACCGTAGCAACAAGTGAAATATAGCTGTATGACAACGACAGCTTCTATGTACATAGACGCCTAGTTTGATCCGTACAATTATTTTACTCCTGGCGCTGCGCTAGAGCACTAATTCTCACCAGCGGTGATCTATGGAGCTATCACTTCCTGATAGAGCGTTCAATTCAGCCTTGCCCTTCCACGCTCCGACAGGATGGCCTCGGTCAATATTTGCATACTGAGCGCTCAATATGGGGCTTTGGTGTACCACCCTGTGTCTTCACACATTCTTATTTTTACATCCTTGTGGAGACACTTTTTTCTTCTTTCCTTTGTCCCTGTAGTTAACATCCTCTCGTAGACTTTGAACACAACTTTCCTTGTGGCGCACCCCGGTATTTAGAATTTCCCCATTGTGAATA
This sequence comes from Pycnopodia helianthoides, assembly GCA_032158295.1. Taxonomy (NCBI): domain Eukaryota; kingdom Metazoa; phylum Echinodermata; class Asteroidea; order Forcipulatida; family Asteriidae; genus Pycnopodia; species Pycnopodia helianthoides. The sequence continues at coordinate 18,600,653 of CM063246.1, read as the reverse complement.
AAAATAGCCCTTTTCTTTTCGGTTTTGACTTTCCTGAACTTTTTATACGCCCTCTACTGACAACGAAATTCCCGAGTTAGCAGACGACATTGTCCGTCCGCCGCGCCTCTTGCAAAAAGCTCCGATATTCTACCTCCATGGCCTGTGTGCATCAAACAACCAACAGTAACGCTTGTTTTCTGAATTGTTGTCGAAAAATCGGTATTTAGACTCATTGAGAACTAAATTTATGTGAACATTTCATTTCAGAGTGTGCTGTTAACCTGTGTGATAATGGCGAGAAGTGCTACACACGGAATAGCGCAGAAGGCTACGTGTGCGAATGCAACTTGCCGTTCAGAGATAATTACAACTGTGCCACGGGACTAGGTAAGTTCCTCAATCTCAAGACGGGGGGGGGGGGAGGGTCTTAAAAATGTGCCTGAATTTATTTGTACTTTTAGAGAGGCAATGGGGGCATTTACCTCTGTTGCTCCAGGTCATTGATTTGTTCACCCTTGAAATGTTTCGATAGAAATTTAGGTGTCCTTAACCAAAGAGAAGATGCTCGGGGCCCAATTTCATAATTAAGCAAAAAATGCACCGCTTAGCAAGTTTCTTTGCTAAGCAAAAAATGAGTTGGGGACCATTGGCAACAATGTGAATTTTATGACATTTTGGCTGGTTACTTGTTTCAAATAAGCTATATTTCTCTGTGCTTATTAATAGCAAGTTTTTGTGCTTACAGGCTTTATGAAATTGGACCCTGTTGCCCTTGCCCTTTCAAAAACAAAGCATCGAATCGCATGCTTTTTGGGCACTGCGAGGTGCAGAATTTTGTGGTAAGCAGTGCCACAAAATTGGGCCCAGGTTCTCAACTTTGTCCAAGTTCTGCAGTTTGTGGCACTGATCAATCACACATAATGCAAAAACGATGACGGGAAATTGTACTATGGGCTTAATACCTCACTGTTGTGGGGCTAGGAGGATTAATTATGTGCATAGCAGTCTTGGTGCAAGACATGTTTAGTGCATTTTGCTGCCTGATTGGATACTCTACAGTGATTCAACGCTTTCACAACTCACGAGAAGTAAGTGCGGTGGTCGTGCAACAAGAAACCGTGTAGAAACCGCGTAACGTCTTGCACCAAGACTGCAGAGTGCAAGCACTAATTCTTAAACTGATTTTTTAAATTCTTCCCCAGACAACCAGGAAGTCTACACCTGCTATGGAAGTGCCTGCGCTACAGGCATCTTCACCAGTAAAGACTACCCCTCGGCCTATCCCAACCGGTACCGTGCTTTGTACCTTCTCTACATCCCAGGGGCTAATGGGATTCGATTCTCCTTTAACAATGTCTTTGGAGTTGAAATGGACAAAGATGAGTTGTACATCGGCAGAGGCCTTTCCGTCGACTTCTCAGCTTTGAATGGTGTCAGCTCCGTCAACCCAGATGTCTTCTTCTTTGAGGGGTTCACCCAGCCAGCTGATTTCGTCGTTCCTGACACGGATACTGTCTGGATGTACTTCATCACAGATAAGAACCTCGAGTTCAGCGGTTTTTCCGTATCTTGGCAGCCAGGTGAGTAGCCATAATAGTCAACTTCACTGAAGTACAAGCGAAAAAAAATAATAAAAATGGAGGGAGATTGGTCTTTTTGTCTGATTTGCTTCATTATGACTTTCCAAATGCTAACTTCGCCGAAAAATAAAGTTTTATTGATAATTTTGCTCTGTTTCAAGACAAATACATGTGTGTAACTTTTTTTAGACCTCAACAGAATTATAGGTGTCTCCACAGGTTTCAGAATCAGTGACCAAGACCAACAGAAACAGACAGAAATGACAGCAAAAGTCCAACGAAAATACAGTTGCCAATTTTAACCAGTAACTTTTATTCATCTCACCAGTTGATAGTGCTGCGCCAGTTTATTACCAACTGTCCGTCAGACATCGTTCAGACATCACCATTAAACCAGGCAACCCAAGTGTTCTGGACTGCCCCAACTGCAACTGATGACTCTGAATTCAGCACTAGTGTTTCTCACTTTCCCGGGACTACCTTCCCAGTGGGGTCAACTACTGTTACTTACCTCTTCACAGACACCCTTGGCAACAGCAACGCTTGTTCCTTCACGGTCACTGTTGTATTTGGTGAGCACACTTTTTAAAACGTTTTAGCTAGAACTTAATAAAAAAAAGAGTCTCCCAGGTGTGACGTGACAGTCAGATTGCTTGGTGACTGGGGACTTTTTGTATCATTACTTTATGTAACAAAATGTTGGGACTGATCGAGAAATACTTGAAAACCTATGACCAGCCTTAAGCCTTGATCATTTTTCAAATTTGTTGCCCTGTCTTATTTTTCACCTTCTATCACGTGTCATGGCCGAGCGGTTTAAGAGTGCCGGACTCAACCTCTGGTGTTTCTGATCAGCAGAGTGTGGGTTCGAGTCCCGGTTCATGGCACTTGTGTCCTTGAGCAAGATACTTTACCATAATTGCTCTGTCCTTCGGATGGGACATTAGGATTGGTAGTGCACATAAAAGAACGCAGAATACTTATCGTGGAAGAGTTGGGGTGAGCACACTTTTTATATAGCCAAACAGATTTTAGAAAAAGGATGTTCCAATTTGTTGTAAGTTAAAAAAAAATTGCTCAATTAAAACACTTCTCCATGTCATGGAAATATGGATCGGGTAGGCCTTATATACAATTTCAAAAAAAGGTTTCTGAAAAGCACCATTGATGCCCTCAAATTTTGCAGGGAAGGGCCTGTACGCTCCAACCAAACACTAGGTATTACAAGCTTGGCATTTTACTTAAAAAGTCCTCTGTCACCAACATTATGGGCATAACCCTTAGTGCCTCGTTGAAATCCCTTTTGTTGTTTGACTTACTACATACTTTGTGTTCAGATACTGTTTGAGCTTCTCCCTCTGTTTGTTTGACAGTAGATCTGCCTTTCTTTGACTTTTTAAAAAACCTTCTTTGTAGAGTACAAGTACAACTTTACAACTGGACTTAAAAGATACCATTGAGAGCCAAAGCTTTGTATATTTATGTAAATCCTCTTTTGCTGTAAATCCTACATGAAAGGGAACTATTCAGAAGAGGGATTAACATTCCTGTGTAAAAATACATATTTATGAGTAGGCCTAGGTTTCAAATGGAAAATATTTCATGTGTTAAAGAAAGGAAAAAAAAGCTAGGGTTTAGATTAACACACCAACAGCACAGCAGTGGACCTTGATCAGTATGTTGTCCCGTTTGATCAGTTTGACAAATCAAACACAGGCGCATTTTCATTTTTTTCGTAGATTCTTGTGGTTTCAAATTGACCTGAAGCTTCAAACAATGTCCTTAGTATTGCATAATTTGTTATGCCCCGCAGTTTTCAAAGCCACCGAAGGGGCATACTGTTTCCAACATGTCCTTCCGTGGGTGTGTGTGCTTGCGTGTGTGTGTGTGTGTGCAATCGTTGCTGATAACTCAAGAAAGACTTGGCATATCAACTCCAAACCTGACATGTGGATTGGACGTGGGATCCCCAAGAAGCCAGTTTGTTTGGACCACCTAGGTCAAAGGTCAAAAAACGGACTGGATTGTGGGGCATTTGTGTTTGCCTAACACAACTTTTCTTCATTTCTTCCTGCAGTTGATTCCACTGCGCCAGATGTCACTGGATGCCCAAGCGATATTGTCCTAACATCAACCAGCAACCAGGGTACTACATTGTTTTGGACTGCCCCAACCGCAACCGATATCTCACAGGTTACCACACAAGCTTCCAACGCTCCTGGTGACATCTTCCCCATTGGCAATACACAGGTCACATACCTCTTCACCGATGCATCAGGCAATACTGCCGCGTGCACATTTCAAGTGACTGTGCAGTTTGGTACGTGGAATTTTGTCATTACGTCTGAGGGAAAATACCAAATATGAAAAGCATTGTCTTAAGTCAACATCAGACTGATGTCAATCAGGCATACGTTTCGCCTCATTCACAATTCAGCAGTTATTATGACAGAGCTGCCAACTCTCCCTGGTTCTGCAAAAAGTTCCCTGAAAATCAACCAATGTTTCCTCGTTCTGATGAACAAATTTGAAAATCTCCCTGATTAAGGAAACATTTTCCTGTTAAGTTGAATGTAGTTCTAAATATCTCCCTGATTGTGATACAATCCTGCGTCTGCACCCTGAAAAACAATTTCTGACGAATGCTTTTCGATGATACTCAGCACAATTGAGAATCTCTGAAATATGCTGAGCCTGAACTAAGTCACACGTTTCATTATGTTCTTGTGTTATAAGGCCATTTCTGCTAATAGTGTTGTTGCAAATTATTTTTACCAAGCAAGTTAAAACATGAACCACAACTTTCACCGGCAGATTCTCATTGAACAATTATCTTTTTTTTCTTTCAGTGGATAACATCCCTCCGACAATATCAAACTGTCCTCAGTCCTTTACCCGCACTGCATCCTTTGGTGTGTCGTCCATCGCCGTCTCCTGGGTCGAGCCAACGGCTACCGACAACCTGGGCACGCCGACCCTTTCTATTCGAACCCCAGTACCCGGCAGCCAGTTCAACGTCGGACAAACAACCTCGGTGTTGTACAGGTGGACTGACTCAACAGGAAACACAGCAGATTGCAGTTTTAGCGTCACAGTCATATCGCTTGGTTAGTGGGGACTTTAGTTATTGTTACTCCATGTAAGATAATTAACAAAATGTTGGGAATGATTGAGATAGGCCTATACTTGAGAATCCATGACCAGCCTTAAGCTTGGTTCATTTTCAAGTTTTTGTGCTGTCTTCTTGGCAGCCCCCTTCTATCACATGTCGTGGCTGAGCCAGTTAAGAGCACCGGACTCAACCTCTGGTGTTTCTGATCAGCAGAGTGTGGGTCCGAGTCCAGGTCTTGTGTCCTTGAGCAAGATACCTTTACCATAATTGTTTTGTCCTTCTGAAGGGACATTTAAAGGTCCTCTACAATATTGGTAAGATCGAAAAACACAAATGTTCACAGATTCACACATAACTTACATGATTTAAAGTAAGTAATGGTAGAAAGGGTTCCTTAAAATATTTCTGCCTTAAATGCTATCGTTTCTGAGAAATGAATAAAACAATAGTTTTTATCGCGCGCGATTATAAACTTGATGTTTGAAAAACAAAAAACACAAAAGGTCTCTTTTCACTATTTTCTTGTGACCTCGATGACCAATTGAGCTCAAATTTTCACAGGGTTGTTATTTCATGTATATGGTTAATCACACAAAACGTGAACTTTGTTTGCGACTGTTTTGTCAGCTCTACCAATCCTGTATAATACCTTTAAGCCGTAAGTCCCATGTACTAGGATCGGTAAGTGCATGTAAAAGAACCCAGAACACTTACCATGAAAGAGTTAGGGGTTAACCCCAGTGTTTCCCGTTCGCATAGCAAGCACCCTTGTTTACAGGCTTCCTCAGGATTGCGAGCTACAGTGATTAAGTTCACCCATGAGGCATCCTTGGTTTCATTACTAGAAATCTATAACGATAATAATAACAACAATAATATCGACTAACCTAATAGGTTGCATGGATGGCTAGTGTGTAAAGCGCACACCTCTAGCTGTGGCCCTGGTTCAATTCCAGGCTTGGGCCATATATGAGTAGAGTTGTATGTTGATTCTCTTCCATGTCTCTCCTATTTCTTTCAAAGTCACACATAACCCATTTTTTACCCTTCCTCCATCCTGTCCAAACCCGAATTTCAAATAAAAAACACAAGTGTATAAATTATTTTTTTCTGAAATAAAGGCTTGTTGATGTCATCATATATGTTGTAGCGCCCTCAAACGAGATGTTCAGTTTCTAGTTACATTTTCATGTTGGGACAATTGATACACCATATTGGGACTGTAATTAGTCAACGAACTATACTACATGTACGTCACTGTGACATCATACATACATTTCTCTATCATTTATTTTGTTACACCCAAAACCCCCTGTGTTTGTTATGCAACACACACATCTCTTTTTTTTCGTTCTTTTTAGTGTTAGATTTGTATAACTTGCATTTGCATATTCACAGAACATCAGCATAAAATAATAAAATATTCTGGTCAGTTCAACGCTATTTTAAACTGAGCCTTATTTCCTACGTTCTTTGATGTATACCAAGCTCCCCCGCTCTGTGCATTTGTTACAGTAGTCTTTTCTCTACACCAGCACAAAGAAGTTATCTTACAATATTCAATACACACATTTCTAGTTTATGTTATTATTATTATTATTACTAGCGAGGTGACCAATTTTTAGAAGAACATTTCTCTTTTCCTCTCTAGCTGACAACGAGGCCCCAGTGGTAACCTTCTGCCCGGAAGATATCACCGAGTTTGTTACCTTCCAGTCTGCCGGTACCACAATCACGTGGACTACACCATCAGCCGTCGACAACTCCGGTGCATTTGACACCACACAGACACACGTTCCCGGGACATTTTTCGCCACCGGTGTTAGCGTTCCTGTCACCTACACTTTCACCGATGCTTCCAATAATCAGGCAACTTGTACTTTCACCATTAGAGTGTTCCAGCAGAGTAAGTTGATAATTGTTTTGAGATGCCCCAAAAAAACGAACTAAACAGCTTGTTCAGTGACAAGTTTTGAGATTGAACTATGTTCTAAATTTATCTTTAAACCCAAACCATCCTGAATTTGCTAAGAGTCCATCTTTTGGTTTTGCTGGAATTTGAATTGTTAGTAAGTTACCCCAATATCTGAGCATGTGACTTCCGTTTAACTGTTTCCACCAAATCCAATCTGTAAAAGGGGAAGTCTTCCAGCCAATTTCTGGGATCGATTAGGATTACAATTACAACTCTGTACCCAGTCTTGATAGTCACAAAACCAGAAACCACAGGTGTGGCAGTTCTTCAACCAAGAAAAAAGGATGTCCATCATTCTTCCTGGATAGCATCTGGGGCTGACATTTTAAAGAAAAGGAAGGTCTCATTTTTTTAAACTGTCGGCTCCGTTAAGGATTTTAAAAGTTTTTTTTTACAGGGAAAACAGTTAACCGGCTAAATGTCTCAACCCTAGCTCTGAGTAACAACAGGGTGAAGGATTTGGGACAGCTTGTAACCAGATTGCCTAGGTATATAGGGTTGATGAATTTAGAACTTCAAAAATTATTTTTGTTGTAGTCTGCGCAAGCAAGGAGAACAGTGCTTTATAAGTACATTGTGAAAAAGTATAGCGTTGATAGTAAACTCGAGATAACCCTGTCCTTCCTCAATAAAATGTAGGTGATACAGTGGCACCAGTTATCAGTAACTGCCCAGACAACATGGCCATCACTGTACCCTTTGGGAGCACAGGGACCACTGTGTCTTGGAATGAGCCCACAGTTACTGATAACTCTGGAGCATTCACAACCACGCAGACCAGAGAATCAGGGACTTTCTTCAACACTGGAACACAGACCCAGGTTACCTACACATTCATTGATGCTGCCAACAACCAAGCTTTCTGTACATTCACTGTGACCGTAGTGACATTGGGTAAGTATTTGAAATAACGGCTTCAGACAATTGATTGATTTAAGTACTAAACCTAAAGGAAGCTAACATAAGTTGTGTTTTTTGTAGTTGAAATAATTTGTTTTCCCCCTATTATTTCATTTGTATTGCATCATAGGTGACAATTCAGCTCCAGTTGTGACCTCCTGCCCAGAGGACATCACCACATTTGTCACATTCCTGACCCCTGGCACAACAGTGACATGGACCGAGCCAACTGTAGTTGATAACTCTGGTGCCTTTGATACCACACAGACACGTACCTCTGGATCATTCTTTGCTGTTGGTGACTCTCAGGTCACCTACACTTTTGCTGATGCTGCTGGAAACCAAGCTATTTGTACATTCCTTGTGAGAGTTATCCAACAAGGTAACAATTTACCCATTAATTGGAAGGTATTTGAAGGGTGATTGATAGCAAAATGGAAGAATAGCCAAGCCCAGGCTGTACAATCAGAATTATTATTTTGGTTTGCAATCTTCGGTTGTGACTTCTGATTTATCTTTTGGATGACACAATTTTTTTTGTTTCTATTCAAACTCAACAGGAGATAATGAAGCCCCAGTTGTTGCAGTTTGTCCTGAGAGTACCTCAGTGACAGTTCCCTTCCAGAGCACAGGGACCATTGTGTCTTGGAATGAGCCCACAGTTACTGATAACTCTGGAGCATTCACAACCACGCAGACCAGAGAATCAGGGACTTTCTTTAACAGTGGAACACAGACCCAGGTTACTTACACATTCACCGACGCTGCCAACAACCAAGCTTTCTGTACATTCACTGTGACCGTACTATCATTGGGTAAGTATTTGGAGCAAAGCAAAGACTTTAAAAATTAATTGATTAATATTCAAATATATAAAGGAAACTAACAAAGGTTGTGTAATTTGTTAATTTGAATACTTTTTTCTTTCATTCTTCCATTTGTTTTTCCTCATAGGTGACACTTCAGGTCCAATTGTGACCTCCTGCCCAGAGGACATCACCACATTTGTCACATTCCTGACCCCTGGCACAACAGTGACATGGACCGAGCCAACTGTAGTTGATAACTCTGGTGCCTTTGATACCACACAGACACGCACCTCTGGATCATTCTTTGCTGTTGGTGACTCTCAGGTCACCTACACTTTTGCTGATGCTGCTGGAAACCAAGCTATTTGTACATTCCTTGTGAGAGTTATCCAACAAGGTAACAATTTTTCCTTTCAACTGTAAGGTATTTCAGGGGTTAATGGTTTACTATCTTTTGTCATGACTTCAGACTTCACTTTTGGATGACATAAATATTTTGTTTCTATTCAAATTCAACAGGAGATAATGAAGCCCCAGTTGTTGCAGTTTGTCCTGAGAGTACCTCGGTGACAGTTCCCTTCCAGAGCACAGGGACCATTGTGTCTTGGAATGAGCCCACAGTTACTGATAACTCTGGAGCATTCACAACCACACAGACCAGAGAATCAGGGACTTTCTTTAACAGTGGAACACAGACCCAGGTTCCCTACACATTCACTGACGCTGCCAACAACCAAGCTTTCTGTACATTCACTGTGACCGTAGTACCATTAGGTAAGTATTTGGAGCAAAGGACTTAAAAGTTAATTGATTAATATTTCAATTTATAAAGGAAACTAACATAAGGTTGTGTATTTTTATATCATGAAAACTTTTTTCTTTTTTATTCCATTTGTTTTCCTCATAGGTGACACTCAGGTCCAATTGTGACCTCCTGCCCAGAGGACATCACCACATTTGTCACATTCCTGACCCCTGGCACAACAGTGACATGGACCGAGCCAACTGTAGTTGATAACTCTGGTGCCTTTGATACCACACAGACACGTACCTCTGGATCATTCTTTGCTGTTGGTGACTCTCAGGTCACCTACACTTTTGCTGATGCTGCTGGAAACCAAGCTATTTGTACATTCCTTGTGAGAGTTATCCAACAAGGTAACAATTTTTCCTTTCAACTGTAAGGTATTTCAGGGGTTATGGTTTACTATCTTTTGTCATGACTTCAGACTTCACTTTTGGATGACATAAATATTTTGTTTCTATTCAAATTCAACAGGAGATAATGAAGCCCCAGTTGTTGCAGTTTGTCCTGAGAGTACCTCGGTGACAGTTCCCTTCCAGAGCACAGGGACCACTGTGTCTTGGAATGAGCCCACAGTTACTGATAACTCTGGAGCATTCACAACCACACAGACCAGAGAATCAGGAACTTTCTTTAACAGTGGAACACAGACCCAGGTTACCTACACATTCACTGATGCTGCAACAACCAAGCTTTCTGTACATTCACTGTGACCGTAGTACCATTAGGTAAGTATTTGGAGCAAAGACTTAGACAAGTTAATTGATTTAATTTTCAATTTTATTCAGGAAACTAACATAAAGTTGTGTTTTTTTTAAATCATCGTAAATCTGTTTTCCTTTTATTTCATTTGTTTGTCCTCATAGGTGACACTTCAGGTCCAATTGTGACTTCCTGCCCAGAGGACATCACCACATTTGTCACATTCCTGACCCCTGGCACAACAGTGACATGGACCGAGCCAACTGTAGTTGATAACTCTGGTGCCTTTGATACCACACAGACACGTACCTCTGGATCATTCTTTGCTGTTGGTGACTCTCAGGTCACCTACACTTTTGCTGATGCTGCTGGAAACCAAGCTATTTGTACATTCCTTGTGAGAGTTATCCAACAAGGTAACAATTTTTCCTTTCAACTGTAAGGTATTTCAGGGGTTCATGGTTTACTATCTTTTGTCATGACTTCAGACTTCACTTTTGGATGACATAAATATTTTGTTTCTATTCAAATTCAACAGGAGATAATGAAGCCCCAGTTGTTGCAGTTTGTCCTGAGAGTACCTCGGTGACAGTTCCCTTCCAGAGCACAGGGACCACTGTGTCTTGGAATGAGCCCACAGTTACTGATAACTCTGGAGCATTCACAACCACACAGACCAGAGAATCAGGAACTTTCTTTAACAGTGGAACACAGACCCAGGTTACCTACACATTCACTGACGCTGCCAACAACCAAGCTTTCTGTACATTCACTGTGACCGTAGTACCATTAGGTAAGTATTTGGAGCAAAGACTTAGACAAGTTAATTGATTAAAATTTTCAATTTATTAAGGAAACTATACATAAGTTCTTTTATTTTATTCATCGTAAACTGTTTTCTTTTATTATTCCAATTTGTTTGTCCTCATAGGTGACACTTCAGGTCCAATTGTGACTCCTGCCCAGAGGACATCACCACATTTGTCACATTCCTGACCCCTGGCACAACAGTGACATGGACCGAGCCAACTGTAGTGATAACTCTGGTGCCTTTGATACCACACAGACACGTACCTCTGGATCATTCTTTGCTGTTGGTGACTCTCAGGTCACCTACACTTTTGCTGATGCTGCTGGAAACCAAGCTATTTGTACATTCCTTGTGAGAGTTATCCAACAAGGTAACAATTTTTCCTTTCAACTGTAAGGTATTTCAGGGGTTCATGGTTTACTATCTTTTGTCATGACTTCAGACTTCACTTTTGGATGACATAAATATTTTGTTTCTATTCAAATTCAACAGGAGATAATGAAGCCCCAGTTGTTGCAGTTTGTCCTGAGAGTACCTCGGTGACAGTTCCCTTCCAGGCACAGGGACCACTGTGTCTTGGAATGAGCCCACAGTTACTGATAACTCTGGAGCATTCACAACCACACAGACCAGAGAATCAGGAACTTTCTTTAACAGTGGAACACAGACCCAGGTTACCTACACATTCACTGACGCTGCCAACAACCAAGCTTTCTGTACATTCACTGTGACCGTAGTACCATTAGGTAAGTATTTGGAGCCAAGGCTTAAGAATGTTATTTGTTTAAAGTATTTAATTTTATAAAGGCAACTATATAAGTCAACAAAATTAAATAATTATTCAATTCCTTTTTCCTTTTATTCAAATTTGTTTTCCTCATAGGTGACACTACAGGTCCAATTGTGACTTCCTGCCCAGAGGACATCACCACATTTGTCACATTCCTGACCCCTGGCACAACAGTGACATGGACCGAGCCAACTGTAGTGGATAACTCTGGTGCCTTTGATACCACACAGACACGACCTCTGGATCATTCTTTGCTGTTGGTGACTCTCAGGTCACCTACACTTTTGCTGATGCTGCTGGAAACCAAGCTATTTGTACATTCCTTGTGAGAGTTATCCAACAAGGTACAATTTTTCCTTTCAACTGTAAGGTATTTCAGGGGTTCATGGTTTACTATCTTTTGTCATGACTTCAGACTTCACTTTTGGATGACATAAATATTTTGTTTCTATTCAAATTCAACAGGAGATAATGAAGCCCCAGTTGTTGCAGTTTGTCCTGAGAGTACCTCGGTGACAGTTCCCTTCCAGAGCACAGGGACCATTGTGTCTTGGAATGAGCCCACAGTTACTGATAACTCTGGAGCATTCACAACCACACAGACCAGAGAATCAGGAACTTTCTTTAACAGTGGAACACAGACCCAGGTTACCTACACATTCACTGACGCTGCCAACAACCAAGCTTTCTGTACATTCACTGTGACCGTAGTACCATTAGGTAAGTATTTGGAGCCGAGGCTTAAGAATGTTATTTGTTTAAAGTATTTAATTTTATAAAGGCAACTATATAAGTCAACAAAATAAAAAAAATTATTCAATTCCTTTTTCCTTTTATTCAAATTTGTTTCCTCATAGGTGACACTACAGGTCCAATTGTGACTTCCTGCCCAGAGGACATCACCACATTTGTCACATTCCTGACCCCTGGCACAACAGTGACATGGACCGAGCCAACTGTAGTGGATAACTCTGGTGCCTTTGATACCACACAGACACGTACCTCTGGATCATTCTTTGCTGTTGGTGACTCTCAGGTCACCTACACTTTTGCTGATGCTGCTGGAAACCAAGCTATTTGTACATTCCTTGTGAGAGTCATCCAACAAGGTATTATTATTGAAACATTTATTAGACCATGCAAGTCTTGCACTTATCGAAAATGAGAAAACACCTTGAACAAAGGATATGTTTTTACTATGAAACCAAGCCCTTTAAAAGTATTTTTTTATGCAAAATCTTTAACATTAAAATACCAATAGCAAGTTGCTATTGATGCAATTACTTTTTTTTATTGATATCCAAAATTATTTGGTAAAAATAATATTCAAGCAAAATTTAAAGTTTGAGACTAGGACGCTTACGTTTTGAATCCCCATTTGCAAATTACGCACAAATTGTGTGACCTTTACATAGGTTTAATGATAATATGAGCGTCAGTTTAGAAAGCTCTTAATATTAACAAGTAACCTAAAACAGACGTCAAGTCTTTTTGCATTTTCTTTGTTAATTTTTAAAGATATTTTACTCATGTATTTCATGGCTTAAGTTAACTTTCTCAACATTATGCTATGATTTGTTTAGCCATAGACTACATTAAACTATAATATTTGAAGAAACAGAATCGGGCAAACATAAGGCTCTATACAGTTGGGACCAAATTGGTCGTAGAAGTTTGAATACAAGCAAGACGTACACATTCTTTTGGAAAGTATAGTATGGGTGAATGATAGTTTGATTGAAGAATAGTTAACCCAGGCTGGACGATAAAAATTATGATGTGGTTTACAATCTTTGGTCATGCCTTCAGGCTTCTCGTTTGGATGATATAATTCTTTTGTTTCTCTTCAAACTCAACAGGAGATAATGAAGCCCCAGTTGTTGCAGTTTGTCCTGAGAGTACCTCAGTGACAGTTCCCTTCCAGAGCACAGGGACCACTGTGTCTTGGAATGAGCCCACAGTTACTGATAACTCTGGAGCATTCACAACCACGCAGACCAGAGAATCAGGAACTTTCTTCAACAGTGGAACACAGACCCAGGTTACCTACACATTCACCGACGCTGCCAACAACCAAGCTTTCTGTACATTCACTGTGACCGTAGTACCATTAGGTAAGTATTAGGAGCCAAGGCTTAAGAATGTTGTGTGTTTAAAACCTTGCAGTAATGCACCCAACCACAGTGCACAGGCACGTATCAAGAAAAACATAACCATCTCAAAATGGTAGATCCCAACCCCGTGATACTCCTTGATGTCCTGCAGTGTACCAATACACACGTTTTAGGAGTGGTGTCAATCAACAGGGGTCGTCAATTTGGTCAGGAGGGGTGGTGGAAAAAATTTGTCCCCATAGCTCATGCACAAACTCCTACTTCTGCGACACGTGCGCCACAGATCACTACCACAGCTTAGTGGTAAGGCATGATGTGTCTGACCGTTCTAGGTTCAATGGCCTTTTGTGAATGAAGGTCTTGTGATCTTGTGCCGACAGCAGACTGGTTTAGCAGACATAAATCATTGAGATAAGGCAGAACAGACCCTCCTAACCTATCAAATGGGCCTGCCACACCTCTCTGGCAGGATGACGTAAGACCGTTGGCACAAAACAGGTGCATCGTTGCAGGGTTAAAGTATTGAATTTTATAAAGGCAACTATATAAGTCATCAAAATAAAATAAAATTATTCGATTCCATTTTCCTTTTATTCATCTTTTTCCCTCATAGGTGACACTTCAGCTCCAATTGTGACCTCCTGCCCAGAGGACATCACAACATTTGTGACATTCCTGACCCCTGGCACAACAGTGACATGGACCGAGCCAACTGTAGTTGATAACTCTGGTGCCTTTGATACCACACAGACACGCACCTCTGGATCATTCTTTGCTGTTGGTGACTCTCAGGTCACCTACACTTTTGCTGATGCTGCTGGAAACCAAGCTATTTGTACATTCCTTGTGAGAGTTATCCAACAAGGTAACAATTTTTCCTTTCAACTGTAAGGTATTTCAGGGGTTAATGGTTTACTATCTTTTGTCATGACTTCAGACTTCACTTTTGGATGACATAAATATTTTGTTTCTATTCAAATTCAACAGGAGATAATGACGCCCCAGTTGTTGCAGTTTGTCCTGAGAGTACCTCGGTGACAGTTCCCTTCCAGAGCACAGGGACCACTGTGTCTTGGAATGAGCCCACAGTTACTGATAACTCTGGAGCATTCACAACCACACAGACCAGGGAATCAGGAACTTTCTTCAACAGTGGAACACAGACCCAGGTTACCTACACATTCACCGACGCTGCCAACAACCAAGCTTTCTGCACATTCACTGTGACCGTAGTACCATTGGGTAAGTATTTGGAGCAAAGGCTTAAGAATGTTATTTGTTTAAAGTATTTAATTTAAAGGAACATTACAGAATTGGTAAGAAAAAAACTTGTAAAATATACTTTTTTATCACAGATTTACATCAAACTTACACTGTCTAATGATGATGATAGTAGAAAACATCCCTTGAATCATTTCTGTCTGAAATGCCATATTTGATGAGAAATGAATAAACTAATTTTCCGATTGGAGTTTATCGCTCAGTGAGCGTTTTATTCATTTGTTGAATCTATATGATTTCATGCAAATGTGTAATCGGTTTTTCACTATTTTCTCGTGACCCACATGGCCGATCAATCTCAAACTTCTACAGGTTTGTCAGTTTATGTATATGGTGGATTACATAAAGTGCTAACACTGCCAGCAACTGTTTTGTTAGCAAAAACCAATTCTGTAATGTTCCTTTAATAAAGGCAGCTTATATTAGTCATTAAAAAAGTCTGATTCCTGTTCTCTCTTTATTCAATTTTTTCCCTCATAGGTGACACTTCAGCTCCAATTGTGACCTCCTGCCCAGAGGACATCACCACATTTGTCACATTCCTGACCCCTGGCACAACAGTGACATGGACCGAGCCAACTGTAGTGGATAACTCTGGTGCCTTTGATACCACACAGACACGTACCTCTGGATCATTCTTTGCTGTTGGTGACTCTCAGGTCACCTACACTTTTGCTGATGCTGCTGGAAACCAAGCTATTTGTGCATTCCTTGTGAGAGTTATCCAACAAGGTAATCATTTTAACCATTAATTTGGAAGTCCTCAGGGGTTAATGATAATTAGATGGAAGAACAGCAAAAAATAGGCTGGACATCCAATTTTGTTGTAATTAGTATAACTTTTTGTCTAGCCCTGGTAGGAGGAGGCCAGTTTCCGTAGAACTGCATTGACTCCTGGGTACAAAGTTTCTGTACAATGCAAATAACATGTCAACTAATGCCTGTTTATACTTTTCACCTGATTGAAGATGCTAAAGTTTCTGTCATATATTCTTCCTGTTGTAACCATACTTTTGATATACCCACAAATAAAAAGTATATCCAGAGGTGATATTACGCCAGAAAATTGAAAGAAGATCCACGCTTCCATTGTAAACATCAATTGACATGTAAGCTTGTGTGCACATGCGCAAAATGTGTAGCAACTTGAGATTCACTTTCTCATCAACCAAAGCAAAACATTTAATTAGTTAGTTTTGTATCGATTCTACATTATTTGTTATATAATGCAATTAGTTCTCGACGCTGTACTTGATGCTATTTCAAAAATTATTGTAAATGATCAATACCTTGAGCAATGATGAACTTGCTACAAATATTGTGGGCGTGTGTGCGTATGGAATCAGTACAGAAAGTTACAAAAGAGACCTCGATTTTCATAAAGATAATGTCACCCAGGGACAACAATTTAAATTCTGAACCCAGCAGTCTTGGAATTTTGGACATTAGGAATATGTGAACAAAGCTTCTGGTAAAATAAAAAGGAAAATATTTATATTTTTTGCAGTGGCAGGGGATCTCTATACTCCGGATTCTGTCGCATTGTATGCATTAGAGGAGTCATTCCTGGGCTACTTTTCGCCATGCCTTTAGGCTTCTCTTCTTTTGGATGACACAATTCTTTTGTTTCTCTTCAAACTCAACAGGAGATAATGAAGCCCCAGTTGTTGCAGTTTGTCCTGAGAGTACCTCGGTGACAGTTCCCTTCCAGAGCACAGGGACCACTGTGTCTTGGAATGAGCCCACAGTTACTGATAACTCTGGAGCATTCACAACCACGCAGACCAGAGAATCAGGGACTTTCTTTAACAGTGGAACACAGACCCAGGTTACCTACACATTCACCGACGCTGCCAACAACCAAGCTTTCTGTACATTCACTGTGACTGTAGTACCATTAGGTAAGTATTTGGAGCAAAGACTTTCAAAAATTGTAACTTTTTTTCTGTAAGACGTTTTATCTGATACAGTAGTGGATTTTTTCCATCGATTGCCTTAGTTTAAAGTAAGTTACCTACACTATTAGGAATGGTGCTATCAACCAAGGTTTCTGCATATTCACTATGACCATGTTGAATAAATACTAAACAATACGTTTATAAGTACAACTACTGCTCCAGTCTTTACAATAAATGCAGGAGGATTACAGTTGTGACAAGGTTGGCATTCTGACAAACTTCAAAGTAGACTCGGTGCGTGTGTGTGTGTGTGTGTGTGTGCGCGTGTGTGTGTGTGTGTGTATTGTCCTTTGGACGGCCCGAGACAGCCGTGCAATCAAGGCTAGGGATTTGAATGGATTAGTCTAACTACTGCATCTTGTGTATTTCCTCATCAGGTGATACTGTTCCACCAGTCGTCGCCGCCTGCCCCAGTGACATTACGGAGGTAGTTCCCTTCCTTACCAATGGAAGGGCAGTCACGTGGACTGAGCCGATTGTCAGTGACAATTCAGGTTTCTTTGAGACCTTTCAGACAATAACGTCAGGGTCTTTCTTTGCAAGTGACATGAGCACTGTTGTCTCTTACACGTTCAGGGATGCAGCTGGCAATGAGGCGGCTTGTACATTTACCGTCAGAGTACTCCAACAGAGTGAGTGCTTATTTATGTAAACTAACCCTTTCAGCCCCAATGGTGACTTTAGTCGACTGTGCACTATACCCTGCTTGAACCCCAATGGTGACTTTGGTCATCTGTGCACTATACCCTGCTTGAGCCCCAATGGTGACTTTGGTCATCTGTGCACTATACCCAGCTTGAGCCCCAATGGTGACTTTGGTCATCTGTGCACTATACCCAGCTTGAGCCCCAATGGTGATCTTTAGTCATGTGTACACTTTACCCTGCTTGAGCCCCAATTGTGTCTTAAGCCAAGTGTGCACTATACCCTGCTTGAGGCCCAATGGACTTTACTGGACCAAGATAACAGACAAAAAAGCACTCAAGACTGAGCACAAAGGCCATTTTTTAAAGCTGTATTTTTGTCTATGTTCACCCTCCATACCCAAGTCTACTATGATTGGAAAGAGACATATCCCATCTTTCTAATGATGGTAAAATAAAGTAAGGTTGCTATTATGAAATCCCTTCAAATTGGAGTGGAAAGATCCAAAATGTCAACAACTTACGGAACTCTATATGGTTGTGCACAAAAAAGTGTTTGGTTTAAAGAACACAGTGAGGAAACAAAAACCAAGAATTTGTACATTTGATATTGGCCGATCTCAAGTAATTTTGATGAATTGTATGAAAGGAAATTCACTAAGCAAGACTTTTAAACACAAGGTTTCTGTTGTGTGAAAATGTGTGCTTCACACTTGAGTAGTCAAACAGTGTCGGCACCAGCAGTTGTTTATGTCACTGAAAAGAATTGGGCAATGAGAGGGTTAACATGGACATTTCTGTTGTTACGATCCTTATTTCAAAGTGTAGGTCCGTCCAAGCATGGTCCAAGTATGCCTTTTGTGTAGTCTCAATAGAAATGTATTGAACATTTTATGGCATGGTACTAGATCACATCAACAAGAGAAACTTTAAGTTGCAGTCCCAACTTCTGTAACTGCAACCAAGTTTTTAGGTTTCTTCGAAGAGCTTGAGTACAAATTTAACTTTTTCAACCCATGATGATTTACAACCTTGGTGTACAAACACATTGCATTTTCCTATGGGTTCTCTCTTTTTTTGACAACAATTAAACAGCCGATATGACACCACCGATGGTCGCCAACTGCCCCGAGAGCACCTCCGTTACTGTGCCATTCCAGAGCTCTGGAACAGGAGTCTCCTGGAATGAACCGGTCGTAACAGACAACTCAGGAGCATTCACCATTGACCAGACACGCCAATCGGGATCCTTTTTTGGAAGTAACACACAGACGGCAGTCACGTACACATTCACGGATGCCGCTAACAACCAAGCCTCCTGCTCCTTTACTGTCACTGTTGTACCCTTAGGTAAGTTGCTGTTTGAAGCTAGGGATTTTGCATTCTTTTCATTCCTGCTGGTCTTTGTTGTGCCATCACAGTGCCGTAAAAAATTGAAGACTACTTGGATAGATTTGGTTTATTTGTCCACAGACTCTAGCAAGTCTCACGCGTATTTAAACCAAGTTGAGTGTTGTTTTTTGAGCCCTTCCCTTCCTTGGGTTAGTTACGAGAAGTATCGGCGCGAATCCATGGTAGCAAGGCCGTGCAACACTGCTCGCTGAGAACCCCTGGGGTGCGCTTTCGCGGCTGTAACCATTAGCTGATTCGGTTATTCGCCAGTGATCAACCAATAGGCACTTCAACCAAAACAAATTATTGGTCAAGACGGCCGGAAGCACCCCTGGTCGCAACCATGTTGAGTTTTACATGTGCGGGATTCTGTTTCCTCAAATTCTGCTGTTAAAAATGATATCATATCATGTTGGGAAAGTAAAATTTAGACATGAAATAAATATGAAAGTAAAATGAATTTTAATCAATCAACAAAGAAAACCAAAGAATAACACTCAACCTCCGTTTCGGGTTACTTGTAAGCAATTCGGAATTTTGCCCAACTGACTTTCTTGTTATCAGTTATGGTTGCACAAATTTAGGTGTGATTGGCAAGTGGGGTTTCAAAAAAATAAGCATCCTCATCCCAAGTTTTAAGTTTTTTGTCAATGTTAATTTTAACAAATTATTTGCATTATATAAAAACTTATATTGTCTTTATAACAAATTGCTATGGGTATTTCAAGAATTTTGTATAAATAGAATTTAAAAATAATTTAATTCATAGAACAACATAATTTTCCTTGGAGCTGTTTTCTTGTTCACGATGTGAACCAGAAACACAGGGAATAACCCTATACTCTTACACGTGCACTACCAATCCTAGTACACGGCACCTACTAAGGACAAAGCTACGACGGTTAAGTGTCTTGCTCAAGGACACTAGTGTCAAGACCAGGACTCGAACCCACACTCTGCTGATCAGAAAGACCGGAGCTTGGGTCCAGTGCTTTAAACTGCTCGGCCACAACACGACAACAATGATGTATGTAATGACTTTTTGTAAGCGTTTTTCCAATATCTTCAAGTAAATTTCCCACTTTGCTTCCCTATTTACAGGTGATACTGTTGCACCAATTGTGACCTCCTGCCCAGAGGACATCACCACATTTGTCACATTCCTGACCCCTGGCACAACAGTGACATGGACCGAGCCAACTGTAGTTGATAACTCTGGTGCCTTTGATACCACACAGACACGCACCTCTGGATCATTCTTTGCTGTTGGTGACTCTCAGGTCACCTACACTTTTGCTGATGCTGCTGGAAACCAAGCTATTTGTACATTCCTTGTGAGAGTTATCCAACAAGGTAATCATTTTAAGCATTAATTGGAAGGTATTATAGGGGTTAATGAAAGTTAGATGAAAGAATAGCCAAGCCTAGGCTAGACAATCAAAACAATGATTTGTTGTCAGGGTCATTGAGCAATGGAAGCGATTATGGCTTCATACCATGCCCAATATTGGGCAGAGGGTATACCCCCCCCAAATGTTCCCATAATTTGTACCCACACTTTTTCCCTCTTATGCAGAAGTAACCCCCTAAAATCCTTGAAAGAATTCCTGAGATTCCCGGCACACAATGAAGACACAATAGGTAGTTCACCACCTCACCTCCCATATCGAGCACCAAATGTATGACTTGGTGTAGTGTACCAGAACAAGTTCTGGTGTGTCCACGGTGTGGATGTTGCTCCTCGAGAAACTCATGTTTAGTCGATGTGTCCTCTGGGGTGGGAGTTCAGACCAAACATTCCAAGTTCTAGGTAGCACATAATGATCCTAGGATACCTTATATTGAAGAGGAGGGGGCTTGTCCAACCGCTGGCTTAGCTGGCAGCAGTTGGGTTCACATCACCTTTTCCCCCCTCCTTTCAAGGTGTTGTATAAACTGTTTGCTTATTTCATAAATCATTCTTAATATGACAATGGTAATACACTGGGTACCACAGCGCTTTACAAGAAAAACAGTGCATTAAGTAAAGTGAATAAATTACGGCACTAATAATGGGGAAGACAGTTGATCCCTAGCAATCAACCGTTGAACAGGACATTGTTCAGATGTTTCTTAGTATCAGAACGATACTCATCAAAAGTTGAAAGTATTCGTGATGTCATATCCGAATTGTTGTGGAAAATATATCGCCAAAATATCAGAGCCAATATCTATAACACCTCAGCAGCAAGCGCCTTCATTCTTAACAATCTGCATAATCTGCAAGTGGCAGTGCAGTTAATTACGAGAAGTCCCCCCGATCCACTAAGCGAAAGAAGTAGTCCAGGCCGATTTCCTACCTTCCACCCAGGTAGTAGTTAATAAACAGGACAGTTCTTTTCAGAACTGAGAAGTCTCCCGAATTCCGAAAATTTACTTTGCAGTAGTAGAACAAATAGCAAGACAAGTTCTCTAAAGAACAAATTCTACACAGCAAAGTAGATATACACATGGTGTTACCGCAAATCGATATACAACTAAAACAATATCATCAAAATGTGAAGGATGGCATGTTTTCACCGAGTGCGCTCGATGGTCTATTGTTGAGACATGTGCTCTTGGTGGCGGAGGGTCGTGGGTTCGAATTCTACCTGAGTAGTGTGCGTGTTGTGAATTTTTTTTTTACATAGGACTCTGGAAAGAACCAGGTATGCTGTGCTTATTACACATCCGTGTTACGGAAAATACTTCATATTCTCATCATCAACAATGCAGTTATTTCTACTGTCATGGATAATATTCTTTGTTCTTTTTCTTATTTAGGGGATAATACAGCACCAGTTGTCACGCTCTGTCCAGAGAACATTGTCGTCTCCGTTCCTTTCCAGAGCACCGGTACCACCATCAGCTGGAACGAGCCGATCGCCACGGACAACTCTGGGGCCCTGACCACCACATCCACTCACACCTCTGGTGACTTCTTTGCTGCCAACAGCCAGACTCCTGTGACCTACACCTTCACAGACGCAGCCAACAACCAGGCATTCTGTACTTTCACAGTGACCATTAACCAACTAGGTGGGTACTTGCAATGTCTCTCGGATTGTGTGTAAGAATATTTCAAGACATAGTGTCAGGAGGAACCGGGACAAGTGGAGGACTTGAACCTGCAACCTTCAGACATCAGGCCACTCTAACCGGTTTAAAAAAAGAAAGGAAACAAAAGAGTGGTGACTCCATCTTAATTGGCTGTTCAAAACTGGTAGGAATCGTGGCTGAGCGCTAAAGGGCCTCGCCTTCAGCTCCATCCTTTATCACTCAGCCACAACCCTGCAAGGTTTTAAACAGCTGTTCAAGACTGATTCACCACTCTTTTTTTTCCTATTCATAAATAAGTTTCCACTAGAAATATCCAAACACCTTCAAAAGTTGAGAACAAATCCAACAGTTTAGCCTCAGCTCACCTCGACTCTGCATTTTAATTTCTCTCCATGTTGAGCGCCAGGTAGTCTCTGACGCAAGTTTATATCTTGCACACTTAAGTTTCAAGCTACCGCATGCAAGTTTCAAATTTGCGTGAGCCAAATGTACAACCTACCAACTCAAATTTGGCTGTGAAATTTTTGCGCTCCCCGCAATCATCAATAGCGCCCCCTTTTGACTCAATTTCCTCAGGCCATGTTTAAACACTGCTCACCGTGTTATCGCTTGTTTAAACATAGCCATGCCATCTCCTCTCGACCAGTCAGAATGGATTAACTGTCGTTGGCATTTATGAATTAATATCGAAGGTGTGGGCCTCCAGTAAGGCGGGTTCATACCCCATTCCATTTGGGTGCAAACTTAACTTTCAAATGTCAGATATGGAGAATTGTTCAGAAAGATTGTCCAAAGGTTGCTCACATTCCAGCTAGCGCAAATTGATAATATTATTTTTGGCTGTTGCTTTGTATTTCCTTGAACTGATTTTCAACTCCCTTGGTGTTGATGTACAGTATTTTTTCCCTATTTCAGGATTTTCTCCTCAGGCCTTCAAATAGTCTTGAGCGAAGTAAAGCAATCACCAAAGGGAGAAAGAAAATAGTCTATAAAACCTCCTGAATTGTAACATCTAGAATAAGGGGGACCCAGACTCCTAAGCCACTTTTCAGGAATGTTCACATCCGTCCAATCTCATCCCTGTAATATCTATACCATGTCCTATATGGGGCCCGAGGGTGTCCCCCCCCAGATGTCCTATATGGGGCCCGAGGGTGTCCCCCCCCCCAGATGTCCTATATGGGGCCCGAGGGTCCCCCCCAGATGTCCTATATGGGGCCCGAGGGTCCCCCCCAGATGTCCTATATGGGGCCCGAGGGTCCCCCCAGATGTCCTATATGGGGCCCGAGGGTCCCCCCAGATGTCCTATATGGGGCCCGAGGGTCCCCCCCCAGATGTCCTATATGGGGCCCGAGGGTCCCCCCAGATGTCCTATATGGGGCCCGAGGGTCCCCCCAGATGTCCTACAGGGGTTTCCCTTAACTTTTTTTTCCACTCGCCAGCCGGGCGATTCAACCAAACTTTTGGATCGCCCGCAGGTTTTTTCACTAGCCCGCATGTATATGTATGTACACACAAAATTTTGAAAACGTAAAGGAAAAAAAAAAAAAACCTCAAAACAAGTTAGCAAAATTGCGTTTTGGGACGTTTTTTATCCCTTAATTTCTGCCCTAAATTATCCTTTTTCCATCAACAACTATTTTTATGGATTCATGTTTTGAGGATCGGTTGTTTTGAACTTCGTTTGCAATAAAATCTTCGTGAATCAGCGATCGGTCGACAACGCACATTGAGAAATAATTCAATGAACTTTGAACCGCATCGCCCTCTATCGGCAAAGTTGGTGATGTTTGATTAGACTTAATCCAAGGCTGTGTATTGTACACAATCTGCAGATGTGCTGAACAATGTGCGGCAATTCTTTACTCCGTTCGTGAACGTGTACTGCGGTAAAGTCTAGCCAAGATCTTATGAATATGGTAATTATCAACGGCCATCAACGGCCAATCACAGCGTGCGGAATGTTGGTTAGCTTGGACTTTGAACAGTGGACTGTGTGTTGTGTATACGCTATGCATGGACTGCCACCGGTGGGCGACCGAACGTTGTGTGTGGGGGCGGGTGCACGGGTGGATTCTCAGCAGTCAGCACCATGTGGTTATGTGCATAGTGTTTTAACGACTGTATACCGAAATGATCGATCGCAATTTCTGATCGCGATCGCGGCAACATTAAATCTAGCAAATATCCAGACTTGTCAAACTATTTTAAAAGCTTTCTTTGGGATTTTACCACTGTTCCCACATTTATTGTAAAAAGGAACAATTATTTGACTCGCCCGGCGGGCTAGTAAAGGAAGGGTTTTGACTCGCCCGCCGCTACTTTCACTAGCATTTGGCGACCGGGTGACCGCTAATTTCGAACCCTGTCCTATATGGGGCCCGAGGGTCCCCCCCAGATGTCCCGTACTTTAACACACTATTTTACTTTTGTACAGAAGTCCATCCCCCCCACCCCCTAAAATCCTCTAAAACATTTCTGAGATTCCCAGCACACAATGAAGACATGATAGAGGGGGTGGGGGGTGGGTACTAACATGCCCCATTTCCAGCAGAAAATAGTCATATCTCTTGTTTCCCCTCTCAGGTGACACTGTACCCCCCGTGGTAACAGTCTGCCCCAATGACATCACTGAGTTTGTTTCCTTCCTCTCCACTGGCACCACCGTCTCCTGGGCTGAGCCTATCGTCTCAGACAACTCCGGGGCGTTCACCATGACCCAAGACCGAACGTCCGGCTCCTTCTTTACAACTGGATCGGATACTCTGGTAACTTACACCTTTGCCGATGCTGCTGGCAATGAAGCCATCTGCGTCTTCACTGTTAGGGTCATTCAGCAAGGTACGTTTTTATTGAGGGAGTTTTTTATTCATGTCAAACTCTGTATCATACAAACAATTGGATGCGTAGGAGTGCATTGGTACAGAATATAATTACGAGGTGAAATCTGGACTGTTCTATTTTATGAGGCTTCAAATGGAAAAGCCAGGGATTTCAAGAAGCGATTACATTCTGCATCAGTGCACAAACGAAATGCGTTAAATATTTGTTTTATATAACTCACAAATAGATCCTTGTTGTTTTCTTTTTATTTTGCAAAAAAAACCTACAAAATAGACACAGAAATTCACTCATCGCACACTCTGAAAATTCTACAACATCTTTGACAATGTGGATAACTCCATGTAGGCACCAACCTTGTCTGCAGTGACGCGACAATGTCTCGTTTGGACAAACAATCATTTGAAAATTCTACAACATCTTTGACAATGTGGATAACTCCATGTAGGCACCAACCTTGTCTGCAGTGACGCGACAATGTCTCGTTTGGGGAACAATCATTTGGGAAATGATGCTGCGAAACCGTTGTATAATTATTCATATAGGACTCCTATATTAAATCTTGGAGCGTCGCGGCAATATACACTTAATAAAATAAAAGATGACACAATGATACGTGTTCCTCCAATCAAATGACAAGGATCTGTGGATATGGTATATACTTTTGGTTACAGGTTGTTCATTATGTTTTTGAAATTAATTCTTCTTAAGTAACTGTTGCAAAACTAGTGTCCCGAATTCTGAAATCTACTCCGACAAGTTCTCAAGAACAGTTCTACAAAGTAGATATGGTGTTACCGCAAACTGAACATACATTGATTCCTCACCATGCAATGCCTAAAAAAACAAAAACATTTTACACAAGCATAGCTTCACTAGCACAGCTAGTCACCCGAGTTCCGAAATCTACTCAGAGGCTGTATAATAAATAGCAATACAATTTCTCAAGAACAAATCTACACAGCAAAGTAGATGTTTACACATGGTGTAACCGCAAACTGAATATACATTGATACCTCACCATGCTATGCCTCGAAACCCGTATACACTAGCAAAGCTGTTATTTAAATTGTTATTTTTTTTACTGCTAATACTATTTCTGTACAACTGCCAGAAATCCATGTGTTTGCATGCATTGTGCATAATGCGTAGTGCGCGGTGCGTGAAAATGAAAGGGCACGACAAGTATAGTTCCACTATCTGTATTGTGTGCTGCATTATCCGTAAAAATGATGTGCTTTGGTCGACGTGTATTCTAATTTTAAAGGATTGCACACAACGCATTATACACACAATGACGGACACATGGGCTTCCGGCCTTACTGTACTTTAACTACTAGTAGAAACATGATTTATTCAAATTAATCTATTGTAGACTAATTAAGATATTTATTATTTAACTTTTGCTTAACTCGTTGTTTCTTCTAACTTTCAGGCGATACATCTGCTCCAGTTGTCTCAGTTTGCCCCGATAGCGTCTCGGTGACAGTTCCCTTCCAGAGCGCAGGGACCTCTATCTCTTGGAATGAGCCCACAGTTACTGATAACTCTGGAGCATTCACAACCACGCAGACCAGGGAATCAGGAACTTTCTTCAACACTGGAACACAGACCCAGGTCACCTACACATTTACCGACGCTGCCAACAACCAAGCTTTCTGCACATTCACTGTGACTGTAACTGAGCAAGGTGTGTTTAACATCCGAAAAGTGAAATCTACAAAATTAGTTGTTACCGAATTGTTTTAACAATAAGCAACTGCTGGTGACCACATTGTTTGACCACTATAGCATGAAGCAAACATTCTTACCACAACAAAATGCTTTTGTTCAAAGGCCATTTTTACAAGACTCTATAATCACCTTGAAGATATTGTTTCACAGCAAAATAAGTTTGAATACATGTCTTACTTATTGAATTTCCTTTTTGTAGAATCCAAAAATCATTGAGATCGGCCGATAAATTTCTAAGTTCTTGGTCTTTTTTTCCTCAGTGTGATCTGTAAGCCTTTTTTGTATCCAACTATATGGCACTCTGTTGGCAGTCCGGTTCTTTCCACTCCAATTTGAAGGGATTGCATAATAGCAACCTTAGTTTATTGCAACCTTAAGTTATCGGATCTGATCGGATCTTTCTCTGTCCAACCATTTTAAACTCGGGTATGGAGAGTGAACATGGACAAAACTTCAGCTGTTTAAAAAATGGCCTTTGTGCTCATGGCTTGAATGTTTTTTTTGTATTAGCTTGCTTGGTTGACTAAAGTCGCCAATGGTAAGGAAGGGCTAAGCTCCTCAAAACCATTCAAACAATAGTTAATTTAAAAGGGCCCATTTAGAAAACTATATTTCTACTTATCGAAAAAAAAAAAAACAAGCAAGGAAGTAGTCACTAATTTAATCACGATGGTACCCTCTCCTGTTTAGAAAGTGTTTATTTCTTTACTTAATTTGTGTTTTGACCGAGCAGCATTAAAAATATTACAATTATTTTGAATGCTTTTTTAGCTGATCCGGAACCACCTGTAGTCATTTGCCCCCCTAACCAAAATGAAGAGGTCCAGTTCGGTGCTGGTGGAGCTATTATCACCTGGAACAACCCGACTGTTAGCGACAACTCCGGTAGCTTCAATCTGGTCGAGAGCAGCCACAACTCTGGTAGCTTCCTCCCCACCGGGCAGACTGTCGTAACGTACCGCTACGCCGATGCTGCCGGAAATGAGAACTCTTGCAGCTTTGTTGTGAATGTTGTTGAAGGTAATTATAGTAGACCCTGTTACTGTACGTCAATTTGATGTATACGATGTGTTATTGTTGGTGTTTACGATTCGTTCGCCACTGTTCGTCTGTTTTTTATAAACTGTGCCAATTTTGTCGTAATGTTGGAAGATGAGAACAGATCGCCTCAAAAAAAAGAGGAATTGATTAGCGTGGCATAACAAAACAATTTGTGCATTCTCTGTGATGGGGTCCATGAGTTTGTACACCCTCGGGGGTAAATGGCACCATCGAGGGCGCCATTCATCCCTACGGGTGTACAAATTACCATGTACCCCATCACAGTGCGCAACAATCGACCGTATCAAAAAGAAACCGTACTACACACTAATGGTTTTATGGACTGCTTGAAATGCCCAGCTGATTGACAAATGACAAATTTTCATTGGTTACAAAAGGTTCTGTAGAAGACTGTAGGTATTAAGTGATCACACAAGCGTGAGTGGAATACGGATAAATATGGAGCTTTTGTGTCCCATATCCTAAGGTCAAGTTGGATATGGGACTCAGACTTGCTATATTTTCCGTATTCCATGAGCGCGCATGTGGTAACGAATTTATCCTCTCGCGAACTTGACTCGCATATTAACGCAATACGCGGTGTTGGAGCAGCTGAATGTTTTGCGTATACTTAGCTTAAAATATGTCAAGTTAGAACAGCGCAATACACAGGGTGTGGTATGAACTGTGTGATATAGGTTTATATCACACCTCTTGTTGCTATGGGTTGACCAATCAGAATCAAGGATTCAAGTTTGCTTGAAGATGAACATCTATGTATCTTTGATCTCCTCTTGTCGCAGTGGACTCCATTCCTCCAGTGCTATCATCCTGCCCAGCCAACATTGTAGAACAAGTTCAATTTGGCGTGTCCGGCACTACGGCTACCTGGGCCGAGCCCACAGCTACCGATAACACCGGCCAGACAGTGGTCATCTCCCAGAGGAACTTCCAGCCAGGGTCCTTCTTCCCGGTGGGTGACACCACCGTGACCTATGTACTGATGGACCCATCTGGGAATGAGGTTACATGCCAATTCACTGTTACTGTTGTTGCTGGTAAGGAAACTACTCTTGGCCTTTTTTATGCCATAATTATTATTATTTTGATATTTGGGTCGAACAAAGAAAGGTGATCCCCCTTACTGCCGGTTCCCAGATTGTATCGTAAACTTGGGTATGACCCCTGGTTATACGGCAGTTATAGGTTGAATGGCTTCTGACTGGCACCCCGAATAAGGACGTTGACAAATGAGTCAGTCATCAGTCATGTCAGTTGGTAGAGTGCCGGCACATTAACCTACATTTATACAGGATTAAAACAATCGAACGGTTCCAAAAACCAAAGGTATACTTTGCCATACTTGGCAAAGACTGAACTCATGTTGTTCTTTATTAATCATAAAAATAACGGAGACTTGTAATGGGGCATGTCTGACACATATAGAGAAAAGAAAACTCTTACTAACTGACATCTGAGTAAACAGAAACAAATGAACCATAGGTGAGACAGACATCCTATTGAATGAGATAGATTCCAAGTCCGTTTTCTTGAATGGTGAGGTAGGAAGTCTCCGGGAGAAAGATCGGTTTTTCCCCAGGAGTGATGTGAGCGGGGTGAGAGAAGATTAGCGTTGGAGGAAACAAAACCGTCGTTGTGGATCATGGCCATGTCGCACCTCTTGGAAAAGGAATAACATCATCAGAATGCTCTAGAATGGCAAAGGTCGTGGGTTCGCATCCCACCCGAGTTATATGGTGTTGAATTTTTTTCACAGAACTCGGGGGAATTACCGAGTATACAGTGCTTTACACACATCGGTGAAAGGGTAAAACCAAATAATCTTGTCATCAGAGTTGCATTTCAAAAAAGAAGGAATTTTATCAATTATTACCTGTCCGTACTTTTTTCCTTGTCCAGTTGACACCATCCCACCACA
The DNA here is from genome assembly GCA_032158295.1 of Pycnopodia helianthoides. Taxonomy (NCBI): domain Eukaryota; kingdom Metazoa; phylum Echinodermata; class Asteroidea; order Forcipulatida; family Asteriidae; genus Pycnopodia; species Pycnopodia helianthoides. The sequence goes on along the minus strand of CM063246.1, from coordinate 18,571,165 downwards.
GCTCCTCTTCTGCCCCTCGGACATCACTAGGACTGTAGTGGCTGGCGATGCACCAGTCCCGGTCAACTTCGTTGCACCGACTGCAACGGATAACACCGGCGTTGTCAACCTCGCCTTCAACACCAGGAGCCCCGGGGATAGTTTCCCCGCTGGCTTGACCCAAGTCACCTACCTCTTTGAGGACGAGGCCGGGAACTCTGTCAGCTGTGTGTTCACAGTTACAATCCAAGAAAGTGAGTGCAGATAAAAAGATTCAAATTGTTTTATTTCTCTGACCTTCTCATACTATCATCCTCTGTGTCACTATTGAGAGCACAACTGTATTTGGCTTAAGATGATGGCTGATTCAAAAAGGAGTGTAACGTGAACTATGATGTCACAAAATCAGCCAACGATTCACAGATTTTGCTTGTTCCTGAGATTTACAGATATGTGTGATGTAAGGATTACTTTTGAGTGTAAAAAACTACAGAATGTAGCTTACTCTATTCAAATCTTTGCCAGTGTTGGAGCTGTAAGTAAACAAAGAAGAAGGTACACTTGTTGCGGGGCGTGACCGAGGGTCTCAGAGCACTGGTGACTCGAGCTGCAGTGTTTCTGATCAGCTGAGTGTGGGTTTGAGTTCCAGTCATGGCACTTGTTTTCCTTGAGCAAGATACTTTAACATAGTTGCTCTGTCCTTTGGATGGGACATTAAGCCGTATAGGTCCCATGTACTACGATTGGTAATGCACATAAAAGAACCCAGAACACTCGTAAAGGAAGAGTAGGGGTTAACCCCGGTGTTTCTGGTTCTCTAGCAAGCACTCTTGTTTACAGGTTTCCAATAAGGCATCATTGGTTTCATTACCAGAAATATATAATAATAATAATAATGATAATAACACTGAACCAACAAAAATGGGTAAATCATCAATTTATTATCATTGTGAGCCTTCAAAACATCTGCAAATTTGTTTATGTGAAGATTTGAATCATGAATATTTCACGCATGTTAACTCTTGCAGTTGATGCCTGCCTGTCTCAGCCCTGCTTAAACGGTGGTATCTGTATCCCTGATACTGTGACCTCCTACCGCTGTGTGTGCACAGATTGCTTCACCGGTGACCGCTGCGAAGTTTGTAAGTACCCTGAACGGTGATACATTTCATCGTCAAATTCCCTACCTTTGACCCACTTGATTGCGTATCAAAATGTCAAAACTATTGTCAGTGCGTTTGTGCGACCTATAACTTAGCGCACGTGGTTGTTTACGGAGGTGAACAGTTATTTTGCTAATAGTTGAATTCAGTTACTCAGTGAAAGTTTCCTTTACCACTTTACCCATATGTATACATATGCGTGTCGTGGCCGAGCAGTCAAGCACACTGGATTCAAGCTCTAGTGTTTTTGATCAGCAGAGTGTGGGTTCCAGTCTCGGTCTTGACACTTGTGTACTTAAGCAAAACACCGAAACATTGTTGCTTCGTCCTTCGGATGCGACATAAAGCCTTGGGTCTCAAGTGTTGTGTAAATCACGTAAAAAGAACCCAGCTACACTTATTGCTAAGCGAATTATGAGGGGTTTGCCTCGGTGTTTCTGGCAGTGGCTGCTGAATGCACCACAATATCTTGTAAACCCTTATAAAAGGGTCTCCAAATTCAAAAATTCCAAAAGCCTGTCGTAAAATGATAATAAAAAGCGCTTTAATGCCCGTAGAGAAAGCGCTATATAAAAACTATTTTGGGGTAGAACTTTGTTCAGATTATTTAAAATTTACCTAGTCAGTTTCCCTGGTTTATTACTTGACATTTATAAAAACTAGTCAGTATAATTTGTATTATTATTACTTTGAAAGCTGCTCTATTCCACAGAACCACACGATACTCAAAAAGCTTTTACAGTGTGTACAAGTTAGGAGTCCCTTTTTTCCCCAGCACACTTTCTCCCCTTCTATTTCCCCCCCCAAAAAAAACTATAATCAAGCTAGTTTATTTATGCATCTTTTGATTTTATGAAAAGTATTAATGCACTATTTCTACATACTGCTTCTCTTTGGAACTCCTTGCCTGGAACATGTTTCCCTCCATCCTACATCCTAGACTGTTTTTTTAAGAGGAATATCAAGTCTTACTTTCAGTTTCCTTAAGTAATGTTCATCCTAACGTTTTCTACTTGTAGCCCCTTACCCAAAGTGGCTTTAAGCCTTGTTTGGGGCAGACTTGCATACAAAAAGCAGGCCTGGAATTTTACTCTTTGAGAAGGGCACATCCTTTGGAAAATCTTATTGTCTATGGGAATTTGAAGGGTCACCAAGGCCAATGCAAGGAACAACAGAGGCCACATGTAATTCCAGGCTTAAAAAGAGTTCTTGAAAATGATTTGTTTTTCGTTTGTTCACAATGCCCTTTTAAAGTTGAACGAATAAAAACGGCCTCAATGTTAACATCTATTCCGCACAGCTGTGGACGCTTGTGATAACAACGTGTGCCAGAACGGTGCAGCCTGCGCTCAACTTCCAGGCTCCTGCACACAGTATGACTGCCAGTGTCCTCAGTGCTATACGGGACAGTACTGCGATGTCTGTAAGTATTACGTAGATCGTCTCCGTTTGTCAGGATTCATTCTTTTCCTGATCACAGGATATTTTTTAAGGGAGATATTTCTTTGCCGTAAACTTTACACGAAGGATTACTGCCAATCAAGGAAAGAAGGAAAGAAGGAAAGAAGGAAAGAAGGAAAGAAGGATAGAAGGAAAGAAGGAAAGAAGGAAAGAAGGAAAGAAGGAAAGAAGGAAAGAAGGAAAGAAGGAAAGAAGGAAAGAAGGAAAGAAGGAAAGAAGGATAGCCCATGTTGGGTTCAAATGTCTTTCTGGCTTGATGTAGAGAGTCTGTAAAAATAATATATATATATATATATATAATGTAATAAAACCCTGTGAGTTTAGGGGGGGGGGGTGTCTCTAGACCACAAAGACTTTGTGCACATTTTTTGTTTTTGCAGTCAAACCTACGGACCCAGTTTCATAGAGCTGCTGAAAGGCAGGATATACTTTTGGTAATTGACAATTACCAAAAGAGTACCCTGCCTTTACTTAACTAATGATATTATCAATGTGGCATTGGTTCTGCCAATCTGTTTAAAATATTAATTGTCGATGCTTGTTTTTACCTGTCACACATTTCGGAGCTTATAATAATTTATAAATGAATAAGCTAGTGAATCAATGCCATTTAAAAATAATCCCCAAACAAAATACAGCGAGGCAAAAGAAACAAATAGATCCTTCAAATCTTGACGTGAAATCATTGTCTGACCACTGACTGTAAATGTATTTCCTTTTTTTTTTCAAAACAGTCGTGGATAGCTGTGAGAATAACCAATGCACCAATGGTGCCGTCTGTGCCACTGATCCCAATAACTGTCTGGAGTACACCTGCCAGTGCCCGTCTTGCTTTACTGGGCGCTTCTGTGACATACGTGAGTTTCAAATTATGTGATTTTTCTTCCAAAATCAGACTGTTTTAGTTTTAACATTTTCAAGGCTAAAACTTTTGGATATGACAAACAGAATCGAAGCGGGTCGTGGCCGTTTTGGTTTAGCGCATCGAACTCCAGTTCTGATGGCTAGGTCCTTAAGCAAGACAGATTACTGTAATTGCTTCACAGTGCATTGCTATTTTCCTCATTCATATGCTGACTTCACTGAAGAAGAGAGAAAGAAAGAAAGAAAGAATAGCCCGTATGCATGTCCCAAGGCTCATGATCAGCGCGCAGAGGATTCTGTGGGTGAAATCCGAAGCCAGCCAAACCGGCAACCATCATGGCATCCTCCTTGGCAGCTTGATTTAATTTTTAACCCAGTTTCCAAAGATGCATTGCAGCATATTTTTAAGATGTGCATATGGGCTTTTGGAAAGGCACAACTCTTTCAGAATCTACCAAGAGCTCTTCCTTGACACAAAGCAAGGCATATTTTTTTATAAATACTTACCCTTACAGTCCCAATTCCTTCTGTCTTAATCCAATTGCCAAATTGAAGGATTTAAAGGACTGGGGCCAGTAGGCCCAAATAACAATTGCTTATCACTTGGTCCACATTCCAATCTTATCCAAGTCCAAACAATTTGGTGTGGAGTGACATAGGAGAAGAGAATATTGGAGGATTGAGGCCAAACGCTAGACGAACTACCATAGTCTAACATGATTTTTATATTGAACAAAATATATGGGATTGTCATATTCTGAGTTTAATTAATAAATAGATTGAACGAAACAAAAATGACAAAAAATAAGTAAAAATAAAAACATTGGATTGTGTTTATTCCATCCTCAGCGATTTCCGCCTGTGCATCCAACAACTGTGGAAATGGAGCTGTTTGTGTACCGAGCTCCAACTCCCCCAATTCTGCTTTCTCATGCTCGGAATACACCTGCTCATGCTCTGGATGCTTCACTGGCGAAAGATGTGAAAACCGTAAGTGCTTTTGCCCCCTTTGGTAACCTTATACCATGTTTCCTTCAGCAGCTCTTTTAACTTGGTAAAATGATCTCTTGATAAAAAGGGGTCTTATAAGTTTGATTTGTAATTCGCAGCGCCGCTGAGCTGCCTTTCTGTTTCGATTGAGATTTCGAAATGTTGACTGTGTGAATCTTATTGGCATAGCAAGGTGTTTAAAACTGGGGCGGCTATTTAGTTAAAATCACTGCGAGCAGTGGCGGCTAGTCTGCATACAAATCTGGACAACAGTATCCATCAACCACGGCAGTGGTTGGGGAGGGGCTATATTACCCCTTCCTAAGAAAAAAAAGAAGTTTTTTACAATATTAGTTTTACTTGCTGGTATGAATATCGTGTCCTGTGCAAACGTTATGTACATGTAGCACAAGAATTCCACTGTAGGCTTAATACGAAACTAATGAAATGTTCCATCTTTAACGACGTTTCTTGACAGATCTCATAGGCTAAAATATGATTTTAAAGAAGACTTAAGAAGATCCAGACTCACCACTGCCTCTTGGTTTGGGCTATTTATGTTTTTAAAAATGTCATCATGTATGATTTCTTGAATCTGCCAAACGCGAGCAAAAGGTTGGGTGGCCATGGCCAGCCGGCCACCCCCGTTGCTACGCACCTGTTATGGGCATTTTAGATGCCCTCTTTTGAAACACCGCTTCTTAAAAGTTGTGTATATTCTACAGTACGTGTGCATCTGTTTATAAATCATCATATGCATGTGTGTTTTACAGAGCGTGATGCCTGCAGCCCCAGTCCCTGTGTTAATGGTGCTCAGTGCTCGACCCTGCCAGATTCCTGCTACTCCTACTCTTGCCAGTGCACCGGATGCTTCACTGGCTACAACTGTGAATTACGTAAGCTTGCAAAAGAATAATTTAACACTTGATTTTCAAACTATAAACAACATCATCAGTTTTATCACAAGAGACTTGATCGACTTGCCTATGATACAGGGATGAGAATTTTTTTGACTTTTTATCTGAATTCGTACATTTTTACGTCTGCCTTTTGAAGAAGGGAAAAAAAAAGATGGCTGTTATTTTTTTCTATATATGAAGAAATCCTGCTCTTTCGATCTACTTCTCTAGTGCTGAGGATACTGTTCCCAAAAGCTCCTTGAAATCCTTAACTCCAGGAGTTACGGAAAGGTAGAAATGTCGTCATTTCAACGTGCCTCCTAACATTTGGAGCATGGTTTCAGACATTGTAGTCGGTGGTGACACTCACCCCTGAAACAGAGTAACCAAAAGACTCTGGAGACTTCCTTCAGATTTAACGAAAGGAACTAATGCCAGACAAGTTATCCTATTAAAAAAACTGATATTTAAACCTTAATTTTAAAGTTAAGAATTAGAGGGCAACAAAGAAAGAGATGGAGAGACGAGCTGCAACAATACCGGGGGGACAGTGGATTGGTATCAACAAGCACAAAATAGAGGCATATGGAGGCCCTCATCGTGCAGTGGATCGACAGTGGCTGAAAAATCCAAAACCAAAGTCAATCAAAACTTACCTGGGACTTTTCTCCAAAGCACACAGTGGTTTTTATTAATTTGGGTCGAGCATGATTATCTTATAAATTAAGTTCAGTATTAAAAGGTGCCACCTCCAGAAATGTTGGAGATGAGCAAGTTGGGAATAACTTGGTGTTGACTCCCCTTGCACTTGGCTACTGTGTCTGCCCTCAGTATTGAAAAGGTGCCACCTTGATTCAACACGATGGCATGGCGCAGGATGTTTCTGTTTACTGAGATGCAAAAAAAGTCAACAAAGGTTTGGAGCACAATTTTTCAGAAAATACTTTTGATTTTATTAGTCCTGGAAAACTTAAATTTGTTTTCTCTTCTCACCCAGCCATTGCTTCACCCTGTGCTGACAGCCCTTGTCAGAACGGTGGTGTGTGCACTACTGTCCAAGGAACCTGCTCAGCATACGTCTGCTCGTGCCCCAACACTCACATCGGCGTCAACTGTGAAACACGTAAGTGGGCTTGCTTATCGCACAAGGTTGCTAAGCATGGAACAGTTAATTAGCTTAGCAGAGAAAGGTTTATTAAGCTCTAGGCACAATTCTAAACACCTGTTTGAAAATGTGTTTATAACGCAGGGCAACCAGACCATGCCATGTTTGTTTTGTAGCTTATTTGCTTGTAACCCATTCTGCTAAGCAGGATTGGTATGTGCTTAGCAAACTTGATAACTCAATGGATTTGGTTGCAGCCAATTACAGATTTATACCTCTGGATCTCACTTAGATTTAGTTGAAACATCGATCTTAACTATTCCCAAATGAACAACTTTTGAAATAAAATTGACAGCTTCATTTCTAAAAGCAAATGATTTGCACTTGATCATGACTTACATAAATTACTAGTTCTTATATAGCGCATTTTACAATAAGGTATCAATGCGCTTTACATTAGTGCCCTGGTCATTGGGCCAATAGCATTCCTGTAATCTTTCTCAGCTCCCTGGGGAGTATACAGATGGAGCCCGAGCTGCCGTGGCGCTCAGAAGGCTTTTTTAAACACAGTGTCAACCTCTACCCTCGCAGGTACCCATTCATACCCCTGGTTGAAATCGAAGCAATTATAGTAAAGCATCTTGCTCAAGGACACAAGTGTCATGACCGGGATTCGAACCCACATCCCGAAGACTTAACCACCAAAACTTGAATCCGATGCTCTAAACCGCTCGGCCATGACACCCTTCACTTATTAATTGTCTTTCCCCCCCCCCTCTCTCTGATTCTGCAGTGGTGATAGTAAACCAGAATCCATGCAACAGCTTTCCCTGCCAGAATGGAGCCAGCTGCCTGACAATGGATGGTTCATATTACATCTGCCTCTGCACAGCCAACTTTGTGGGAGCCAACTGTCAGACCTCAAGAGGTAACGGGTAGTAGATACGGATACGTTATTGTGTTTGGGTTGTTTTAACAAATGAGATCAGGGCCCAATTTCATAAAGCTGTTTATAGCAGTAAATAGTGCTTAACACATTTCTTTGCTAAGCAAAAAAATGAGTTGGGTACCAGTCGTAACAATGTTAACTTTATGGAATGTTGGCTGGTAGCCAGTTTCTGGTAAGCAATATTTTTCTGTGCTTAGCATTTTTTTGTGGTTATAGGCTTTATGAATTTGCATAAGCACAAAAAGTAGCTAAGCACAAACAAAATTAAAGCTTACAAGAATAAGGTTACCAGCCATAATACCATGTCACATGTACCATCTGTGACTGGTATCTTGCAGAAAATTGTTAAGCAATATTTCCTGCTAATAAGCAGTTCGATGAAATTGGGCCCTGGTACTAGCCGTACCCAGCAGTACCTTTGCAGAATTGGTGCTGCTACGGCTTCTGATCTTTGTGTGTGCGGAACCACCCAGAGTAAAAACCGTATATTCCAGGAATCTACAGACTCTCAAACGGCGCTGCTGGCCTGACAACCCTTGATGACGATACTACTATCTCGCTCTCCTCAGGGCCTGCCAGTCTAGGAGGATCTATGGTGACCACACGATTGAATGAACAACTGGACAAATTTCCCTATGTGTTGCTGTATTTTTGTAATGTGCATTTGAATATTTTGTACTTTTTCCGCACATAGTACACGTTATCATATTGTGCATGGATATTTTTCTGTCTGCGTTTGTGATGATGCCTTTATAATCATAAACACATATGGGAATCGGGAAAATATGCAGCATTGGTGATGTTGGCAGAACTGAACTGATGGTATTTGCAACACATCCCACATCGTCGGTGCTCGCTCTGGCTCGGTAATTAACTGAACAATATAAATTAACCCCCAAATTGCAGCAATAACGTCATGGGTAATTTCGGCAAGACTCTTTCTGCACTCTTCCCCATATTTATTTATACATATTATAAGTGTATTTGTTTCTTTTTTTTATTGCAGCCAATATCCCAGCCATGGACCTGTGCGGTGACAGCCCATGCCTCAACAATGGCGATTGCTACAATAGCTACAACAGTAACTCTGGCACCAATTTGATCCCGCAGTACTCCTGCGTATGCGGGGATGGTTTCACCGGATCCAATTGTGCCATCCCAACCGGTAAACAAAATTTCCCAGTTGAATCATACAAACATGGAATTTTAAAGTTTTGTTCATCATTCAAATCAATCCGATATGGAACAGAGCATACCCCCCCCCCCAAAAAAAAAAATTCCTATACTTTAACACACTATTTTCCTCTTGTACAGAAACTATTCCCCCCCCCAAAAAAAACAAACAAACAAACAAACAAAATAATCCTCTAAAGAATTCCTGAGATTCTAAGCACACAATGAAGACACAATGCCACATATTGAGCACCAAATGGAAATTTAGGCTGGAAAGACAAAATACATGTAGTCTGGCCCTTTTCCATATGATGAATATCGGAACTCATTGTTGCTCCTTACAGACAGGGAACATGACAGACAATAAGCAAGCATGACAACGGTCTATTGTTTCAGGTTTTGGTGTGTTTCGTTTTTTTTTTTTAAATGTTCATTTTTTTATAATTTTGACTTTAGTTAATAACCCAGCTCTGGACATCTGCTCTCAAACCGACACACCAAACTGTGAGCAAGGGGCGCCATGTTCCAACGCCTTCCATAGCTTTGACCAAGATGTGGACTACTACTGTACTTGCCCTGTCGGCTTCATTGGCCACAACTGCGAGACCATCTGTAAGTTCAATATATCAATGTCATTTATAACATTCATAATTTTAGGCTTTTCTCCGGGAAAGATTAAAAAATAGGAAAGTCGGTCCCAAGCCAATATGGCTCATCAGGTTTCATTGTCTTCAATTGACTGAGAATATCTCTATTCCCCCTGGACAGGATGCCAGTCCATCGCAGGTTACTGCCCAGCTCTTCACCGGTATCCATTTGTATTCCTGGGTAGAGAGAAGTAATTATGATAAAGTGCCTTGTTCAAGGACACAAGTGTCGTGTCTAGCGCCAGGCCAGGATTCGAACCCACATTCTGTAAATTCCAGAACTTGAGTCCACAACCCTAGACCACTTGGCCACGACACCCCAGTGAAGGATATTGTGTAAGGGTTTAGGCCAGGGCCCTTTTTAATGGCTCTGCTTACTGCCGATTTCTGCGCTTGCATTCTTCGCTTGCGTTCTTCGCTTGCACGCGCACAAACAGAAATTTCCTGCTAACCCAAGAAACATGCTTAATGTAAGCGCAGAATTCCCAGCTTCCATAAGCGCCAATTTTCTTTGCTTACGGTAAGCCGAGCCATGAAATTGGCCCCAGGTTTTGAGGTGTTTCACTTACTGCAGCATTTTTAATATGCTTATCATAACAGTCTGCTCACTGAAAAGTTTGAAGCTTCTGTGCTAGCTGTGTAAAAAGCAAAAGTGAAACACGTTAACATGAACACTTAATTGACTGCTGCTGAATGCATTAAACTGTCACTATTGGGCCCTGTTGGCTGTGGGAAAAAGGGCAGTTTGCTCACAATATTGTAAATAGTGTGCTCTATTAATAAGTGTGTTTTGGAGGTCAGGTAAAGTCAAAGTTATGATTCTGACAAAAACCGTACAAAGCAGATTTCTTTTAACCCTCTTGCTGTCTGACCATTCAATACCATTCAAGTGGTTTTGAATGATAGATAATAAACTATGCCAGCCTGAAATATGATACCATGATGGAATGCATGTACACAGTACACAGTTAGTTCTGTGCACAGTTGTGCCACCGTACACAACCTCGGCAGTCGAATGGTTTCAAATGGTTGGTCAACTCACTGGAAAATGTTGCCAAGAGTCACTGACAGTAGGAGGGTTAATAAGGGAATAAAAGAGTGGCAACGAGGTCTTCAACAACCGTTTAAACCCGGCAGGGTTGTACGGCCACGACCCTGCGAGGCTTTAAACGGTCATTTTAGACAAAGTCACCACTCTTTTATTCCCATTCATGAATACATTTCCGCTGAAAAACATCAAAAAACTTTTTTTTAAATGGGAACAAATCTGACCGTTTAGCCTCAGCTCGCCTGGACTCTGCGATGAATTTCTATCCATGTTTAGTGCTAAATAGCTCCTCACCACGCAAGTTTAGAACTTGCACGCTTAAGTTTCAAACGGTCGAACGCAACTTTAAAAAATGGTGTGTGCCAAGTATGCAACCTACCATTGTCAGTATAATTCAATGGAGATCAATGCAACCTACCAACTTAAGTTGGGCCATAAAAATTTGAGTGCTGCGTGCAATCATTTGATAGTGCCCTCCACCTCTTATCTCACTTTCCTCAGGCCATGTTTAAACACTCCTTACTGTGTTGGTACGGCACGTTTGAACATGACCATGATCTTCCTCTCAACCAATCAGATTGGATGGGACTGTCCCAGGTTATTTTTTTGAATGAGATTCATTGTGTACGTTTGTCTTGCAGACCCCAACCCTTGTGCCAGTAACCCATGTAAGAACGGAGCCCAGTGTGTACCGACAAACACACTGTACACTTGTCAATGTGCAACAGGATACAGTGGGAGCACGTGCGAGATACCCGTCGGTAAGTACAGTCATCTGATTGGTTAACTTATAACTGGTAATCTGTAATCTACATTTGGTATAAGCTGTTGTCTGGTAACCAGTGTTCGGTCATCAATAGTGCGATATATCTGTCGGAAAGTATAGCCATCTGATTGGTTAACTTATAACTGGTAATCTGTAATCTACAATTGGTATAAGCTGTTGTCTGGTAACCGGTGTTCGGTCATCAATAATGCGCAATTTTTTATTGCTTATTGGTGAATGGTATTCTGTTACTGGTACCGGGTAATCGGAATCTGTTAATGGTGGTTTGATACCTGGTTAGAAATGGACCTTAGGCATTGACGCCATTCAGCCGCCATCTTAGAGGTAGATCAATGATGAAACTATAAAAAATGCACAGATTTGTACGCACGGATCACTTTAATTGGCCAATGAACAACCTCCCTGTGACCTCTAGGCGAGGGAGCCCTACTCAAATGACCTCAGGTGCATAAGGTATATACCCATTATACTGGTAGCACAAGGCCAGTGATTTTTTAGCTTAGGCCTGTAAATCTTGCATGTAAATTATATAATGTTGTTAAATTTCACCACAGGCTTTTTGAAGAATCTTCACTAATAACTTGGATAAAAATTTGCAGATGAGGTTATTCAGTCTCCTCCCACAAGGTCACTTAGAGAAGTTTCTGTTAATGCTTTAAACAAAAAAATTGGGGGGGGGGTCAAAAATTAAAAATATGCCTGGTCCTGTATGGAGTTTAAGGTAAGGTAAGAAGTTTGGTTGGTTTCATGTAAACCATTCAAGCCTGTTCTTTAAAAAAAGAGGTGGTCTCCTTACAACAATTCACAGGTGACAACCAGGATCCGGTCATCAGCGGCTGTCCACAGTCCATCACGATGAACGTCCAGACAGGTAGCAGCGCAGTTGTCACCTGGACACCACCCACGGCAACGGATAACTCCGGCACGGCAATCATCGTCTTCTCATCCAGCAGCCCCGGAAGCATCTTCCCCATCGGGACAACCCCGTCTCCTATGTGTACTCTGATCCCAGCCAGAATTACGCCAGCTGCAGTTTCTTTGTCACTGTCACTAGTAAGTTTTAAAGACGAAAGGATTATACAGGATTGGTAGAGTTGACAAAAATAGTCGCAGACAGTGTTCATGTTCTGTGTGATCAACCATACATATGACATGTGTCAAGACCAGTTCTCGAACCCCACACTCTGCCGATCAGAAACACCAGAGCTTGAGTCCAGTGCCACGACATGGCCACGACATGCCACCATTGTTGCATATAAACAATCGCATGTACAAACATTACATTCAATGTAATAAACCTTTTTTTGTTTTCACATTTCAAATAGCCACAACAACAGACAACATCCCACCAGTCATCAGCAACTGTCCCAACAACATCGTGCAAACAGCCGCCCCTGGCGCAACCAGTGCCACCGTCAGCTGGGTTGAGCCTACGGCTACAGATAACTCCGGCAGCACGGTCAACCGTGTCTCAACTGCCTCTCCTGGTGCAAGGTTCAACATTGGTTCCACGACGGTCACCTACACCTTCAGTGACAACTTCGGCAACGATGCCGTGTGCTCGTTCGTCGTCACTGTGAACAGTAAGATACATTTCTCTTTTGAAAAGAGTGTTGGTTTTGTTTTCTTTGTTGAGGACATTTTCTTTGTCCGTAATGTTCTTTGTCTGAAGAAGTTACGCAGTTGATGGTTCAAATACCAGGCTGGCTTATCATGATGCTTGTGTCTTTGAGCTGTTACACTTGTGAAGCCGTATGTCTTGTGTATTTAGAACTGGTAATACATGTAAATGAGACCATAAATCTTTTGGAATGGGGGTTCTACTGTGGCATTTCTGGATCAAAGTAAGCAAATTATCAACCGGTTTCCCTCGGGACTCGGAGCTACAGTGATTAATTTTTTTTTGCAAGGCATCCTTGGTTTGAATACCAGAAAGTAGTAACAGAAAGTGAAGAAACCAAACAGCTAAATCTTAACGTTCCCAAATCGTTCTCATAACACAAGAACATGATGATACTTCCAACAGGTGGAACTGTAGTGGATAACACACCACCAGTCATTTCCAATTGTCCAATGAGCGCCTCAGCAACAGCATCGTCTGGCACCAACACAGCCGTTGTGACTTGGACCGTACCCACCGCCACAGATAACACTGGTGGTGTGGTGACCAGCACTTCAACCCACAACTCTGGAGACTCATTCAACACTGGCGTCACCACCGTGACGTACACCTTCACTGACCCATCTGGAAACCAGGCTACCTGCCAGTTTGTTGTCATGGTCAACGGTGAGTGTCCCTGAAGATAACACTTAATCAAACCATTCAAGATTTTCGACACCATTAAATTTTGGAATATTTTTCAAGATGCATTCATCTACGATCGATGCCACAGAGCTGATAAAATACACAAGGTTGCTAAGCAAGAGAAATCTTGCTAAGGAAAGGAAGTTGCCAGTAAGACTGCCATGTTATGCATCTGGATTGTTACTTTTCCAACAACTTGGGCCAAAACCTCGTGCTATATAAAAGGCACAATACACGTTTGGTAATGACTCTAAAAATTAATGGCAATAAAAAACTTACTTGGTAAGAAGTACAGCAGCTTTGGGTAGTAAAATGAGTTTTGAGAAACTTTAAACTTCGATTAAGTACTACAATTATGGAAAATATATCACTTTTTATTCCCCCAAATTTGAATCTGAGAAGCGTTTCTGTCAGAATATTCTTCCTGCGTGGAAATATTCGCTCCGGTTTTTCGTTGATATTTCAAAAACGAAGTGAAATTAGTTGTATGTACCTTCATTTATACAGGATTAACACAATCAGTAGGCTCTAATTACCAAATGTGTACTGTGCCTTTAACCATCTCATTACATTTGATCTCAAATAAAGATTTCGCTGGCGACACGGTAGCTCCAGTCATCGCAGGTTGCCCCGTCTCCAGGACGGTCGCCCCCGATGCAGGAACCAACATAGCCACCGTTTCCTGGGTTGAGCCAACTGCAACAGACAACAGCGGTAGAGTGCCCGGTGTTTCAAGCTCCCACACGCCACCGGCTACGTTCCCAGCCAACACAGTGACCAGAGTGTCGTACGTCTTTTATGATAATGCTGGCAACTTCGACCAGTGTGATTTCATAGTCACGGTCACAGGTGAGTTTATTTACCTGCTTTTTATTTTTACTAGATTTGTTCAGAGCTCTAGAAGTGCCATCCAACATATTGAGATACTAAGATAATTACTGCCGGATGATGACTGGGTAAACGTAAGATTATGACAAGGGTTATTTCATACCTTGTTTGACATTGGGTGTCGGAGAAAACATGGGAGAAGTTCACAGAAGTTCACCTTGAATCTTTTGTTGAATGTCTATTCATGTTGAGCACTAAGTAGCTCCTCGCGCAATTTCTTAAGTTTCAAGCTGTGGCATGCAAGTTTCGAACCTGCAAAATGTGCAATCTACTAACTTAAAATGGAGCCGTGAAATTTGTGCGCTCCACGCAATCATCTGATAGCACCTTTTTTTTGACTTAATTTCCCCGGGCCATGTTTAAACACTCCTCACCGTGTTTAACCATGGCCACATGTCCTCCTCTCGACCAATCAGGATGGACGATCTGTCCCAGACGTTTAGGAATAGAGTGTTGAACACTGCCATCAATAACAAGCCAAATAGAGAGTTGAGTCTTTCGATAACTAGTTTGACGATAATCATACAATGTTGTGTCTTTCATTTCAAGCTGGCGCGTCAGGTGTGGACACCACCGCACCCGTCATCAGCAACTGCCCCACAGGTGCCTCAGCCACTGCAGCCCAAGGCGCATCCTCTGCCATTGTATCGTGGGTAGAGCCCACCGCAGTGGACAATGACGGACAAGTCGTTAACGTCGCCAGGTCTCAGGCCCCGTCCACTTCCTTCATTGTCGGAACGACCGCCGTCAGCTACACGTTCACAGATACATCTGGAAACCGGGCCGTTTGCTCCTTCAATGTAGTTGTCAATTCAGGTATAAATAATTTTATAAAAAAAACACATTTCAAAAAGTTTATAGAGAATACATAAGTTGAACTTAGTGCAGGGCCTAATTTCATTAAGCTGTCAACAGAAATGACTGCCTAGCAAATTTATCTGCTAAGCAAAAAAAATGAATGGGGCACCAGTCCCAACAATGTAACTTTATGGAATTTGGACTGGTTAACTGTTTCTGCTGAGCAAGGTTTTTTGTGCTTACAGGCTCGTTATGCTCGTTGGGCCCTGTTGCTAAATCACTTAACAAATAGCGCAAGACAATTTCTTTATAGCAGATATGAGTAACCGGCCATGTGATGTAGATTGACTCCATCTGGTCTTGCAAGCTCTATTCTTGCTTTTTAAAGCAGATTTTTGTTTTTCAATCAATATTTGGTGTCTGTGCAAAGATCGTGCTGATTTGTATATCTTACCATCATTCAACTAACCTACAGGTGGAATTATAGTGGATAACACACCACCAGTCATTTCCAATTGTCCAATGAGCGCCTCAGCAACAGCATCGTCTGGCACCAACACAGCCGTCGTGACTTGGACCGTACCCACCGCCACAGATAACTCTGGTGGTGTGGTGACCAGCACTTCAACCCACAACTCTGGAGACTCATTCAACACTGGCGTCACCACCGTGACGTACACCTTCACTGACCCATCTGGAAACCAGGCTACCTGCCAGTTTGTTGTCATGGTCAACGGTGAGTATCCCTGAAAATAACACTTAATCGAAGCAGTAAAGATTTTCAGTAGGCTCTAATTACCAAACGTGCACTGTGCCTTTAACCCTCTCATTACATTTGATCTCAAATAAAGATTTCACTGGCGACACGGTAGCTCCAGTCATCGCAGGTTGCCCCGTCTCCAGGACGGTCGCCCCCGATGCAGGAACCAACACAGCCACCGTTTCCTGGGTTGAGCCAACTGCAACAGACAACAGCGGTAGAGTGCCCGGTGTTTCAAGCTCCCACACGCCACCGGCTACGTTCCCAGCCAACACAGTGACCAGAGTGTCGTACGTCTTCTTTGATAATGCTGGCAACTTCGACCAGTGTGATTTCACAATCACAGTCACAGGTAAACGCACAGATTTAGTAATAAAGTCTCTGTCAACCAACTTGCAAACAAAAGATTGTTATATGATCAGAGAAAAAACTGCAAGCAAACGTTGAAGTGATTTCTTAGACATTTAAAGAGGTTCTCCAAGGCCAAAGTAAGTTTTGAAACATGATGTCATCACTGATGTCATCGAACAGCAAAAAAACAAAAAGGTCTGTTCATTCCAAAGAAGAATTTTTGCACCAGTCAAAAAGGTCAAGTTTTAGTTTAAGGTCAAAATTTAGGAATGAACTAAAAAGTCTTTGTAGAAACATGTACAGACCATGTATTTGAAATCTGAGGTCTGTCTAATGATTTCAGATTTTGACAAAATAGCACTTGAGGGGAACCAAACACAGTGGCATTTTACACCATTTTAACTTGAGGTTAGAGACTTTTTCCTTTTTTTTGCATTTTCATAAGGACTCTATCTATTGGAAATTGAGCGGATAGCAAAACCGAATTTGACCTTGGTGTCCCTCTTTATACTGTTTTGGTGGCAGTATTAACATAAAGTCGTTTTTGTGGTTTGGTCCCCAATTACAAAGGCATCTGTTAGTTTGCTACCAACAGATACACTTATATCCAACAGCTCCTACCCAACCTTTATTTACAGATCGCCATGTTGCTCCTTACCTTATATTCAGGGTTCTGCCCACAGTGGTAGGAGCCGGAAAACCCACCCGGCACTCAGGATTCCCCAACCAATACTGGCAGAATTTTTCCCTGTTTTTCGACCACCACACATTTTCAACATTTTCTTAAGTAAACTTGCAATTTCCTTTCAAGGGAACGAAATGTAAATTTGGGTAATGACCAGTAAAAAATGGTATCCAAAGCCATTCGTTTTGAGCACTTCTTTGGTTTGTGTCTGTTTTTATGATTTACCGTGGAACTGATCCATCACACGATGGTTTCCAAAGAAACATTTTTCTCGCCACTAAAGAAATCCTGGGCAGAACCCTGTATTAATTTTGTGCATTGTTCTTTCTTTTTTACCCATTGTTTTACTTTAAGGCGCTTTGAGACTTGCATAAGGCGCTCTATAAATCCATTATTATTATGTTTATTATTATTATTATTTTGTTCACCCTTTTGGGATTTAATCCTCCTGAGTACTATCTTATCTTCCTCGAGCGAACGTAGATTTGTATCCGGAAATTGATTATATTTTTCTCTATGCAGTGGGCACAGGTGGCACCGACACGACCGCACCCGTCATCAGCAACTGCCCCACAGGTGCCTCTGCCACTGCAGCCCAAGGCGCATCCTCTGCCATTGTATCATGGGTTGAGCCCAGCGCAACAGACAACAGCGGACAAGTAGTTGATGTCTCCAGATCTCACACTCCATCCACTGCGTTCAACCTTGGAAGCACAGCCGTCACCTACGTGTTCACCGACGCAGCTGGCAACCAGGCCGTCTGCTCCTTCAACGTTGTTGTGACACCAGGTACATATAGAAAAGCCACTCTATCAACTTTGTCCAGGATTTTTTATAAATTTGAATTGTACAAGTGTCTGTTCTTTTTACCAGATTTTTGTATCATTTGTTTCTTTGTTTTTGTGATAGCATTTAATCTTAAAGGAACATTACATAATTGGTTTTTGCTAACAGAACAGTTGCTGGCAGTGTAAGCACTTTATGTAATCCACCATATACATAAACTGACAGACCTGTAGAAGTTTGAGATCGATCGGCCATCTGGGTCACAAGAAAATAGTGAAAAACCGATTAAACATTTGCATGAAATCATATAGATTCAACAAATTAATCAAACGCTCACTGAGCGATAAACTCCAATAGGAAAATTAGTTTATTCATTTCTCATCAAGTATGGCATTTCAGACAGAAATATTTCAAGGGATGTTTTCTACTATCATCATCATTAGACCGGTAAGTTTTATGTAAATCTGTGATCAAAAAGTATATTTTACAATTTGTTTTCGTACCAATTCTGTAATGTTCCTTTAATCAAGTCCAGCTTTCTAGGTTTTTGTATAGATTTGTATGAATGTAAGTTCTGGGTCTCTTTTAAAAACTCTGTTTATGTACTGGTGTAACTTGTAATTCTTTTTCCTCATAATAAAATGTTACTTTTGCTAGTTTGTAATTTTTATCAGAGTAATATGGGTTGTTTCTTATATCTGGCTGGTTCGGATTATTGATTTGTGATTGTCCCTGTAACATTTAATGTTTTATTTTGTAAGCATTGTCATTTTTAGTATGACCTTATGAGACTGCCAACCATTTTGGTGTTTCTAAACACAGTAAATAAATAATAAATAAATATGTACTGCGAAGGGGACAATTTCTTTTCTTCAAAGTTTGCTCTCCTTTTTCAAATGGTGGGAAGGTTTTCCACTGGAGGTCACTCTCAAAGCACAGTCTATATGAATCTAAAATTCATACAGAGAAAGGTGTTTCAAATCCTTGCATATCATTGTTACCCTGATGCACACAATAAAAACCTCTTACAAATCAAGCTTTCTTTGTTGGTAATGAGTTTAACAAATTTTGGGGGATCGAGCTCCGTACGTTCATTGTGATTTTATTTATACTTCCCCTTCCGTTTATTTACAAAGCCGGAAATGTGGACAACCTCAGCCCTGTGTTTTCCTTCTGCCCGAATGACATCACAACCTTTGTGCAGAGCGCTGGGACGACAGCGACTGTATCTTGGACAGTACCGTCGGTCACGGACAACTCCGGGGTCAGCCCTCAGGTCACCTCAAACTTCGCCCCGAATTCAGCCTTCGGCGTGGGCACCACCCAAGTTCAGTACACTGCAACTGATAATACAGGCAACCAGGCAACTTGTAGCTTCAATGTCAACGTTATCGGTAAGATTACTTTAAAATTACTTTCAAAATATCTGCTCAACTAAAATAAGCGTTGTGTCCAAAAAGTTTCCAAATCATTCGACTAACGAGTCCTGGATTCAGGATGTTTCAGTGACCTCTCTTCAAGGTCCGATTTTCTTGAAAGATGTTGGCCCAATTTCATGGCTGTGCTTACCTCCAAATTCGGCACTTGCGATCACCATTTTACGCTTACAGGGCAAATTTAGGAATTGCTGAGCAGCTGAGCAAGCGAAGAATGCCTAGTAGCGTGGAGTACTCATTTTGCACAAGCAAAAATTCCCTGCTAACTCATGGAATACGCTCGAGATAAACGTGGAATTCCCTGCTTCCATAAGCGCCGATTCTTTGCTTAAAGAGCCATGACATTGGGCCCAGACGATGCAATTGAGTCTTGTGTTTTTGTTCAAATGTTGACTATCAGTCTGACAAATGTCTTTGACAATTCTGTTGAGTATTGAAGTATACTTACCCATAATAAAAATGAGATAGATCGTCTCTTAGTGCTCGTTCAAATTGAAACAGTTGAACAAATTGTTAAACTGTGTAGACATTTTTTTAATTAAATTTTTTCCTTCATTTCAATTCTGCAGCCGATTTTACTAAACTTTACACAACTGCGTAAATCCACTTGTGCAAGATTTATTGTGTTAGTGGTGCACAACTTACGCGATAAATGTTGCGCAAGTGGACTTACCAAATGCGTAAAGTTTCGTGAAATCGGCGGCTGGTCTCGTAAAAACACAATTTGAGCTACAAGCCCTTCAGTCTCGTGGATTTTTCTTCCAATTAGTAACCTTGCTCTGGTAAGGTCAACAACTCTGCTAGTTCAAACTCAATAATTTCATAATGAGTATCATTGTGTGCTCAAAGACTTGGACTTGGTTCTTTTCAGTGGACAGTGCAGCACCGGTCATCAGCAATTGCCCAAATGACAGGACGGAGATTCTCCCCACTGGTGCCACCACAGTGACCAGCACTTGGGCTGAGCCGACCGCGGCCGACAACAATGGAGGGGTCACCACAACCCGGTCCCACCAGCCGGGGGAAGCCTTCTCCCAGGGATCTACCACAGTCGCGTACACCTTTTCTGACACTGCTGGCAACCAAGCCAATTGCTTCTTTGTAGTGAATGGTGAGTGCTGATAGTTTGGGTTTGGACCAAATTGTTGCAGACCTTAAACTCATGGATATACCGATGGAGACTTCTTTCCTCTCTTCATTAAACAAAAACACCTCGAACCAAAGAATTTTCCAAAGTTATTCCTTCGTTGCAGGTAAATAGTTTTGATTACCGTAATTTCCTGCATAGAAGACGCGCCTTATCTGACACCAGCGACATACTGCTCTTTATTAATCAGTCGATCTTGTATGTTATCGTGTAATGCTCTGTTACATTTCCCCAACAGAGGGCGTGACGTTCTCATTGTGAAAGCGTTGTTATTAATAATAATAAATAATAATAACTGTATTTATGTAGCGCCTTTTGCCAAAGGATACAAAGCGCTCAGTATTTTTACCGGCCATGTATGTGGAGCTACGTTTGTGAGACCTATGCATTTATAGCACAATGTAATGGTTTACACAAGGTGCGGTGGCGTAATATGCTGCCAATCAAACCAGGAACACCGGGGCGAACCCCTTCTCTTTTCGATAAGTGCACTGGGTTCTTTTACGTGCATTACACAACACACGGGACCAACGGCTTTACGTCCCATCCGAAGGACGAAGCAATAATGGTTAAGTGTCTTGCTTAAGGACACAAGTGTCACGACTGGGACTCGAACCCACACTCTGCTGAACAGAAACACCAGAGCTTAAGTCTGGCTTTTCCATTTCACTCAGCTTCGCTCGGTGAAATGGAACAGTCCAGATTTCACCTCCTGATTTCATTTTGCGACAACGCACTCACATGCAACCACTATTTGTATATAATCTGCTAAGCATAAAACAGCTTTGAATCATTCACAAAAAGTGTCAGGTTTACTCGGTACATTGACTTGTATGTACCCATTTCTGCTGAGTAAAATCGATTGTGCTTGGCAAAGTTGTGAAAAGCTTAAGTATCCCAGAATTACTTCTTTGACTTAGTGATGAACACCAACTCCATTTTAATCGAACCAATTCATCTCTTTCTTTTCTGTTTTACTTCCATAGTTGGCACGACCATCAACCCATGTAATAGTAACCCATGTCCCAATACCCAGAACTGTTACTACAACGAGAATGAGTACCTCTGTCTAGGTAAGTATCAATAATAATAATAATAATAATAGTAATTTTACTTATTCATGCGTCAATTCCAGTCAAGGCAGTTCAAATATGCATGACAATGTACAATAAAAAATAGTTAAAACCACTGTAAGTTACAATGTAAAACAATAAGAATACAGCTAGAGAACATGTTTTCAGAAACAGTTGTGGAGAATTAAAATATTCAATACTGTATATCAGGCCTGGAAGTTCATCTCTGAGAGGGCAAGTCCATTTTTTTGTTTTTGCAAAGGGCACTTCCACTGGAAAATCTTTTTGTCTATGGGAAACTTTTGGAGGGGCACCAAGGCCAAGACCAGGGCAACAGAGGCCATCATGGCCTCCGTGGCCTCTGTGGCCTCCGTGTTATTCCGGCCTGGTATAAAATTAATAAAAATAAAAATATTCCTTGTTGAAAATAGAAGGGATACACCAATTGATGATACTAGTCTTTGACAGTCACCAAAAGTATACCCTGCCTTAAAATGAGACAGAAAGGCAAACTTTGGAAACATGTACTTATAAAGTTAAGAAGAATTAATCTATGTTTAAAAATCAATTTACACGGATGCCAGCTGTCAAATCGAAAGAAACAAAACACCTTCGTGTGCACCCAATGTGTGTAATGTATGGTTTAATACATAACTTTGCATCATTTTTTTTTAATTGTTTGCATGTACAATATTCAAATTTTTGTGATAATAAACGCACGCTGTATTTTCCTTTCCTTTTACAGAACAACGAAGGAAGCGTGATGTTGGAAGCGGTAAGTAAATAGTTCTTAGATGTCCATTTGAAATGACTTCGAAGGGAGATGTATTCCCTTTTTAACAATTGGCCAAATTGATTTGATCATTCCCACATCCAAACAAATGCTCATTAGTACCATGGACAGATTGTTCTTGTAGTGAACTAAGCTTGTAACTTTCTTGAATCTGTAAAAAAAAAATAGCCCTATCAAATTTAAAATCTAAATTCCGGGTCAAATTTGCCAAAAATCAGACTAGCATCTGAACCATAAACATCTTACATTTTCATGTAGATGTAACAAGCTTAAAGTGACCACATGACCTGTAATTAAAAGGTTAAGACTCAGGATTGGTAATGGTTAAAGAAACTTTTAACAAATTAACTCAATCAGATTTTGTACTTTTAGAAACTGTTACCAATCCATGTTCAGTGATGAATCCTTTTTTTTCCTGTTCACAGCAAGCACACAAAGTCCCTCACTGGTAAAACAGTTTGATTTGTCTGTTTTTGAAATTTCTGTGACAATAGAAGGGATACACCCACGTCTCATTATAATCCTTGTGTTAATATGTTCTTAATCATAAACCATCACCCCCTCTTGTGACCGATACAGATGAATGCTTGTGCAAGAACGGAGGAGTTTGTGCGTCTAGCGATGACATTGAAGGTGTGAGCCGATCCTGCATATGCCCGGCAGAATTCACTGGAATCCTCTGTGAAAAAGGTGAGGACGATCCCTCAAGAAAGAGGGCGCTATTCGGACATTTTGGTTAAAGTGTACCAATCAATGTGTTGAGTTGTAGTATTATCATCACTCATTTTGTAAAAGCCTGAGACATTTCAATGCTGTTGCTTCAAATTTCGTAGATTCGTTTTTTCCTGAAAGATCCTCCTGCTGCTGTAATATATTCTTTCAGAAAAGACGTCCATTTGATTTCTATATTAACCAGATGAAACCTGTGAGTTGTCAATAGACCTTATGCACACGGCGTCATTTGAGTAGGGCGCCCTCGGCTAGAGGTAAAAAAAGGTTGCTCATTGGCCCATCCTGTGCGCATACGTGGATGTGCATTTCTTTCTTTCATCATCAGCGTACATCTAAGATGGCGTTGTGATAGGGCATAAGGTTTTTTATTTTCATTTTTGAATTCAGAACTGTAGAATCTTTTTGAAAAGGTATAGTATCAACTTGTCAGGGTGCCAGGGCAAGTTGGAAATGAATTTTTGGTACATGTTCAAAGCAAAATTGTTGAACTTTGTTTTTCTCTTTTTGTTTTTGTTTTTTTCTTCAGCAATTGCTTCTCTAAGCATGTGCAAGCCAAACCCCTGTGCTAATAACGGTACATGTGTTGAGGGTAGGTCATCTGTAGACGTGTACACTTGTCTCTGCAGCCCAGGCTGGCAAGGATATCACTGCAAGCAAGGTGAGCTGTCAACCGTTGTCGTGATGCTGTACAACAATAATAATAATAATAACATTGAACACTTCTAGTGCGCCATGTCTGTCAAGTAAGACACTCCTGGCACAAAAAAAACAGGAACTCTTCTATACACAATGGAAAACCAAGGCCGAAGCTATGATTTCCGAAATAGATAGGTTTTGAGATGTGTTTATTCTGTGGTTGTATCCCATGGGTTATTGCTGTTTGCTACTTTTGTTTCATACCATATCTTGAACCACTTTGGGTTGATAATCCCCCCCCCCCAAAAAAAGAAGAAATTCCATGCCTCTTCCATGAACTTTTTAAGAGCCCAGAGTGAAAAAAGTTTACATTTGAAAATATTAGCGTTGTCACTATAAAAAACCCTGACTTGACAAAGAAAATTAAGTCACCAAAGGCTTTCATAATAATCACCGGGATTTGTTGTTCTCTTGCGACAATACTAGTATGATTCACCTTGATTCTTGTGATTGGTTTCGCTTGGTGGGCTACATACTTGACAGCACAGACTGCATACTCCTAAGATGGTTTAAGGAGTAAAAAATAATTGGCCCAGGACCAGGTGTTGTAATGTCGGAGTGCCATGAGCGTCACTGAGTGACGGAATTGAGCGATATATAAGAAGCCACTATTCATAATAATGGAAGAAAAATTACCCTTGTCAGACGGAGTGGTGTGCTTTCAGATGCTTGATTTCAAGACCTCACGCGTGAGGTCTCAAAATCAATTCAAATATTTTACTGAGAAATTACTTCTTTCTCATAAACTACGTTACTTCAGAGGGAGCCGTTTCTCACAATGTTTTATACTATCAACAGCTCTCCATTGCTCGTTACCAAGTAAGTTTTTTATGCTAACAATTATTTTGAGTAATTACCAATACTGTCCAGTGCCTTTAAACTAAACTGATTCTCCTCTCTGTCATTTTACAGCCGAGGCAGTACATGAGCCCAATCATGAAGTCTCCATCCCCACCGAGGCGTATCAAGGGATGCAGCTCCTGGTCGGTTGCTTCATGGCCATCCTGGGTACGGTCCTCATCATCCTGGCTGCAACCGTATGCCGCCTGACGCCCAATCGCAACCAGAAGTTCCGCATTGATGAGACCCACCTTATCCATTAGAGCTTTCATCATTATGAGATGTGTTTAAGTCACCAGAGTGCTAAAGGCCACATCTGCAATGCACTGGAGGTCAGTTCAATACTATTTTAGAGGATTTTGCTTGGGTTTGTTTATTTTTGTTCAAGTCAGTGCAGGGTGTTGCGCAGTTTAAGACAAAAGAGATTTCAGACAAATAAACCAAAGTTCTTTTCTTACTATAATTTTAGTTGTCACACAAGCAAGATTGAAATACATAAAAATATAGCGCTTCTGCGTCCCATATCGAACGCAGCCATATTTTCGGTATTCCACGAGCGCGTACTTCAATTTATCTTAAAGCTTACTTGACGCACAGCTTAACGCAACGTGCGCTGTTGGAAAAGGTTTATATCACACCTCTTGTTGCTTTGGGTCGACCTGCTCGACCAATCAGCATCGAGGATTCAAGTGTCCTTGAAGATAATTGGACTTACCCTAGCTGCTTAAGGACTCGGCTGCATCTTGGTATTTTTTCCCAGTAGTTATTAGTTTTCTTAATATCCTCTCTATATGCATTAGCAATTTTATAATCCAGTTTTACTATGTAACAAAGTAGCCTTTTAAAAATATACATCAGAATCACATGTCATTATTGATAATAAAAGTAACAATGCATATCTATGTTTTTAGTGTAACCAAGGTACTTATTTTTTTATCTGAAAAACCGGCATTATAGCAGTGTTATAGTCAAGTACTTTTGGATTGAGTATCAAGTACTGCAGTATACTTGGATGGTCGAGTAAGTGTAGTTCTTGTACGATTTCTTGGGCTTTTGAGTACGAAAAGAAATGCCTGGGGGAAAAAAATTGCTTTATTAACTGGAAAGTTTTTTTGTTTTTTTTATTGTAGACAGAAAGTTATCTAGTTTGAGGTAGGGAATGACTGTCCAAACCCTAGTTGTTTTATTCTGTTTGGGAAAGTTGTTATTTGAAAAATGGTGGTTGACTCATGACTCATCAGGTCAATAAAAGGGTTTGACTCACTCCACACCTAGTCAACCCCCCACACCTTATTTTCAGGCCACTATTTTATAGGTTCACAAGGACAAGTCACACCTTTACATTACAAGCCTTCTGTGGAGGATAATAGGGTTATTTTTTTGCTGCTGTGATTTTCAGCATGCTAGGGCTTGACTCGCCCATTAAAAGGTCACCAAATTGGGGTGAATTCAAATCACAATGTTGGCATAAAGTACTCCACTGTATAGATCCCCTTGCATATGACGTCACACTCTCAAGAAGTGACATCCATGAGGCCAAAAGGAGGCAGATCATTGGACGACAGCTGTTCTATGCGCGTAAAAAACATGCGCTTGACCTCAGCGGACTTGTAGAATTTCGCATTATGCAAGGGGGTCTATTGATTTATATAGCACCCTTGCACAATGCGGAACAATGCGCGTCATTTTGGGAGTCAAATTTTTTGTGCATATGTTTGGGCACTATTTTGACTCCCAAAATGGTGGATAGGATAGGCGCGTGTGAGTGCACTGTGCGTTGTGCACCGGGTCTATACACTACCTTCCTCTCTCCCTATAATTTCAAGCTAAATTATCCTGAATAGAGTACACCAACGGCATTCATTATTCGGCTTTGTATGTCTGGTTTTTGTCTACTGAAAGACACAAATATTTTAGCTTTTATAATCAACAAAACTGAACTTTAAGCTAACCTACTTGTATAGGATCCCCTTTTTACATTTTATGAATTGTTTAGACATGTTTGTACCTGTAGCTTTTTAGAATTTTTATAAAAGCATGTTTCTGTATATTTTTGAAAGATAACAAAGTTTATGGAAAACTACAATAAAAGTTGGGATTCTAAAATGGAATTTTTTTGTCTGCTTTTGTTTCGATTTGTTATGTTGCCCTTCAGGATATTTGAAACCAAAAAACGTTACTCACGCAACTGATTTCCTCTCATGTTTACCCGTTTATTAAGATAATTACAGGGATGCCAGTTTTCCGGCTATTGCCGGAATTCCGGCTTTTTCAAATTTTCCCCAAATTTTTCCGGCGCTCCGTGTTTCATCAGGCCGGAGAAAATATATTTGATTGAAAACAGATTTTCGGCGCTCGTTTGGAGCGACTCGTGTTTAATGTTAATATGTTTTGAAAGCGCCGTCAAGCGTTCGTACATGTATTGTAAATGCCGGAAGTATTGAGCGAAGATTAGACTTTTCTGTCGAATGTGTGCGTGGTGCCGTATGGTATGTATCGATGTATTTAGTGTGTACATCCATACACGATCTTTGGACCGTACATGAAATCGCTCTGAGAATTTTGTTTCGCGGACGATTGGCGTTACCATTGAGACATACCGACTGAGTTTTTGGCGTTCATCGAGTCATTATGGATGTTGAAAGAGAAGCTAATTTGAAACAAATTGATCAAGGGGTAAAGAATAGGTTTAATTGGCGGTGGCTTGAGTCGAGAGACAGTGTTTACAGGGTTCTCCCCACATACAAGCTAGCGTATCGGCCCGATACGCAATTTTTGGGGGCCCGATACGCCGGCAAAAAGGCCGAGCACATTTACGCTTTTCAATTTTTGAATACCTTTTTTTATTGACCGCAACAAACGGATCACAGTCTGTGTCCAGTGCCTTGGCCAACGTAATTTATAATCCATTAGTAATGCTTTCTTCGTGTGTATCTTTGATCTATGTTGTCCCGGCCGCAGAAATCAATCACGATCACATACAAAAAACTTTCTTGTGTGCAGCGAACGATTGAGAAAAGCACACATGGCCACTGAACTCAGTTAACTGTTTCCCTTCGATGCCGCGTGCACCTTTTTCCGAAGACGGGTACCAGCGAAACCATGCTCATTTTCGACCCCAAAAGAGCAAGTACGTTGATCGCTCGCTCAATCCCACATGCGTAATCCGTGCTAAAAAAAACTGTGCATACATGTTGAGAGCGGTGTTAGAGCATGTCGTGTTAGAGCATGTCCGTTTTATTGTTTTATAATTGGGGCTACTTGAGGAAATTTAATAAACAAACAATATATCACTTATGTAAACAAATTATTTTGACTTCTTTTTAATTTACAGAGAATCTTATTTTCTGTGTAAACTGAAAATAAATCAGAATAAAACAGTTGAAATGGGTTCACCATCCGTAGGGGAACCCCTGGCCATTTTTTTTTAAAATGAAACCTCTATTTATGCTATATTAAATAAAAATGCCTTTGTTTGACCATTATATTGCAATTTCAAAGGCTCTATGCACCAGAATGCAGCAGAGAGCATCTAGAAATTCAAATTTTTGCAGGGGGGGGTCAGAATTGTCTTTTTTATGTTTTATAAAAAAAATCGCTGTTATGTTTTTTATTGTTTTTGGTCTGAGCGGGGGGGTGGTGACCCCCTTTCCTTCGCAGCGAATTTTTTTCAGGCTCTGAAGGAAAGAGTCACTGGCATCCCTGTAATTAGAAAGACAATTTTATGATGCTACCCTCCATTTGAAGTCGTTATAGAAGGTCAGCATGATGTTGTCAATGCACAGTAAGGTCATCAGGGGACATTTTAAAAGCTTGCGGTCAAAAACCTCAACATTAATTATAGGATCCAGTACTGGAACAATCAAATCCACTGCAAGTTTGGGCTACCCAATGAAAGATGCTGACACCACCTTCTTAACTTGTCTCCATACCAATGGAGTGGGGTGGGGGGGGTCTCCTTTTTGTATTTCAGGGCCAAGTAGCTCTGAAAGCTTCAGTTGTTATGTTAATGAAAATTAAAGTCTTGTATTACAATGGTTGTGGCCTCCAACGCCTAGTGTGGGTTCTAACTGAAGGCTTCTTTCGCATATCCAACATATCTCGGCTCGATTTCTCAAAGAGCCGAGATAGATCTTAAGTCATGTACTAATCTTAAC
The DNA here is from genome assembly GCA_032158295.1 of Pycnopodia helianthoides. Taxonomy (NCBI): domain Eukaryota; kingdom Metazoa; phylum Echinodermata; class Asteroidea; order Forcipulatida; family Asteriidae; genus Pycnopodia; species Pycnopodia helianthoides. The sequence goes on along the minus strand of CM063246.1, from coordinate 18,542,653 downwards.
TTCCATGTCACAATACAAATCGCTATGGTGGTTTTGATATCTCATCTTAAGATGAATATTCGTGCTTAAAGGCCCTGTACACTATTGGTAAGATCGAAAAACACAATGTTCACAGATTCACACATAACTTACACGATTTAAAGTAAGTAATGGTAGAAAGGGTTCCTTAAAATATTTCTGCCTACAATGCTATCGTTTCTGAGAAACGAGTAAAACAATAGTAATTATCGCGCGCGATAATTTGAAAAAACAGAAAACACATAAGATCTCTTTTCACTAGTTTCTCGTGACCTCGATGACCAATTGAGCTCAAACTTTCACAGGTTTGTTTTTTCATGCATTTCACACAAAATGTGGACACTGATTTTGAGCTGTTACCAAAAGTGTACAATACCTTTAATGAAACCGAGCCTTGTACTTCTCTAAGACTTGCAATTGTGTCTGGACACAGTAAATGTTGAAAAGGAGTTTATAGTCTATGGGTTTTGAGGCATTGCATGGTGAGGTATAAGTATATATTATTCGGTTTGCGGTAACACCATGTGTAAAAAATATCTACTTGCTGTGTAGATTTGTTCTTTAGAGAACTTGTCTTGCTATTTATTCTACTACCGCGGAGTAGGGTTTTATTTCGGAATTCGGGAGACTTCTCAGTTGTGAAAAGAACTGTCCTGCTTATTAACTACTACCTGGGCGGGAGGTAGGAAATCGGCCTGGACTACTACTTTTGCTTTGTGGATCGGGGGGACTTCTCGTAATTAACTGCACTGCCGCGGAGTGAGTTCTTTTTGGTCTCAACGTTTCGACTAGCTTGCTCTAGTCATCGTCAGGAAACTGAGGTCCGTAAAGGGGTTTGATGCTTACTATTGGCTATTGTAATGCTATTGCACTAAAGACAACTTTCCTTTACACGTGTTGGGCATCTCTCTCGATCATGCTCTCACTTCGTTTTTCGAAACTTTGTGGGCCTATTCTACATCACCCCACCCAAGAAGCCTGTATATAAATGTACATTCATATTCAACCAAACCTAGACTAGACCTCATTAACCAGTGCTCCTTGCCCTAACAAAAGAATATCGATTATAAACTATTGTGCATCTTTCCTGTTGCTGATAAAAAAAGTCTGTCCACAAAGAATTCGGTTCATTCACAGCTCTTTAGCCCCTACCTTTAAATCCCAAGGATGACTTTCTTTACCAAGCGCATTTTCTTAGCCCAAGAAGCAAAATTATGTAACACGGGTTGTTACGAGGCCCTTCTCTTTCTTTTTTTTCATTGGGGACATGGAGTGGGAATTTTCGTTGACTGTTCAATGTTCGTTCGGCTGACTTGAGACGCCGGACAAAGGGCCGCGTTGTGCTTCAAATTCCTCCGTGGACGGTCCTGGCATAACAGCCTATTGATAACCAGATTCTGTACCCCAGTTATTGACACAAGAGGGTGTGTGCATTATCATTCATGGGTGTGTCTTTTTGAGCAGACCTGGATTTTCGTAACAACGCGGGTGAAATACACTGGGAGATATCCCCGCCGAAATGCAGTCACAATTTTTTAACAATTTATCTTTCAGTTTTAGGCATGATCATGTTTGAGGGGATGCATACATCTATGTGACTGAATAAACCTGTGTCATGCGACATAAACCGAGGCTTGACAGAACATAGCCTGGTCCCTCTGTAACGAGTTCAGATTTACCATAGCGAAAGGATTTACAGATCCCTTATCACCAGATACAAGGAATCCATGAATATTTTCATTCCTCCATTCCCCACTGTCATTAAAAAACTGTAAAAAAAAAACTGAACCGGTGTCACAGGAAATGTCATTTTAAACCAACATCTTGTTAGCCGTAACAAATAGTTACATTATTACGCTATAATTTACGTAAAAAATAATGGCGTATTGGCGTACGCATTTATTTACAGACTGCGCTGTTAAAACTTGTAAAACAAATTAGACAGTGAGTCGCCGCGGCGAGATACCACTTTGAAACTTTCGTGTTATTTTGTGACCGTTTTGCGCTTTCGTATAGGTTCAGCGATTAAATTTGTTGTCTCATTGTTACAATAGTTGTTGTTGCTGTTTTGGTTTCGTATTTTCATTTTGAGAAGGACGTGCAAAACTGTAAACAGTGGTACCAACAAATCTTTAACGTGGGAAATCCAGCTTATCTAGTGACAGCTAATCCACAACAATTTCTTAACAAGAAACGCTATTCTAAAAGAAATATTACAGAGGATAAAACACGTTTTGAATATAAAAACTTGTGGTGACCCCTGCTAGTTTTGTTTGTGTATAACTTATCAACATAAAAAGAGGCTTAGGTATAATAAGCTTACAAATTTGATATTTTGATTCATCAAAACTTAGGGGAGCTATGTGATAACAAAGAAAAATCAATTTATATACAAGTGTGTAATTGCGTAACCTTTATTCTACCGTGCTCTTTAACACCCTCATAAGACCTTGCAGTTGAAGTGTTGTATGCCATTATGTCAGCGGACGGTCCAAAGTCCGGCTTGGTTGGATCTTCATCTGTTCCTGGATTATGTCTTTTCAGACGGAAGGCCAACATGGAAACTTAAGTCTGACATTAATCCCATCAGACAGTACTTTTTTCGTTTACTCAAGTAGTCGCTGGTTTGTTTTTTGGGGTGCGACCGGGTCGAGTTGATGCATTACACTTCACCAGGAAGAAAAAGATAAAAAAATACCCGATGAGTGGCTTTTATTATTTATACTAGCGTATAGTTAGTGGCTTGACGTTTCAACCTTTATAGCAGTCTTTCTCGAAGACATTTTAGCCTTCGAGTGCTAGGGTCGAAACGTCAGTGCTACTAACTAATTTTTGCATATATGCCATAGGTCCTTTGTACCATTGGTAAGCAGTTTGCAACAGCCGATTCTATGTTTTGCATTATTACTATTAATAATATTTTTCATCGTACACATAAAAATGCAAAACAAGGAAGATTAATACAAGAGATACCAACGGATACCTCTGTTGCCCTCAGGCATTTAGCTCCCGATAAATTTGAGGTAAAATTCATCAACAAATTTTAGAAAGAAATTCAAGATTAAAAGAAGATAAATTGTAGGTAACATGCATTACAAATTATTATAATTATTATTTCTGGTTATTAAAACAGTGTATTTGAAGCCCGGTGGCTAAATTGCTACAATTTAAAAACATTACAATGTACAACAAAATACTACTTTAAAAAAAGTCAGAACTTACATATGATACAAAAATACATCCAGAAAAACCAACAACAACAACAACATGGCACACATTTAAAAAAAAGGGAAATTTATACTTTGTTTAAAATCTTGACAAAGTAAAAACGCTTGCAAAATATATTTAGAAAGCGAGTAAAACAACAATAATAATGATAAAAGGAAAATATTTTAAACGATTGAGTGATTTTTTATTTACTTTTTATGTAGCCCCTACAGGCTTATAACCCCGGTAATTCTTTTTTATATTCAAGACACTCACTGGTGTAGCTCAATAGTTTAGGTTTTAACATTAAGTGCAACAAGTTGGAGTGATGTCGTAGTTGAAACCGAAGCCATTATAGTCAGCCAATATTGAATTTATTATTTTTTTTTTTTTTGGGGGGGGGCAAAGATGTTCCTGCTTTGACTGCAATGTACTCACTGGTGTAGTAATTGCGTCTAGCCACAAAACAACAATATTGGATGGTAGTGAACACGTCATCCTTGGATCCCATGTATCCGCGAGGCCAAACCGCCGACCATCAATGGCCCCGCAAAGGGCCAAACTATGTCTGCTTGTGTGGCTGCCCCAAAGGCATAACCAACAACGACAAGACAAACAACAACACTTAACCAGGGCCCAATTTCATAGAGCTGCTTAAATGCCCTGTACACTAATGGTAAGATCGAAAAACAAAATGTTCACAGATTCACACATAACTTACATGATTTAAAGAAAGTAATGGTAGAAAGGGTTCCTTAAAATATTTCTGTCTAAAATGCTATCGTTTCTGAGAAACGAGTAAAACAATAGTAGTTATCGCGCGCGATAATTTGATAAAACAGAAAACACATAAGATCTCTTTTCACTATTTTCTCGTGACCTCGATGACCAATTGAGCTCAAACTTTCACAGGTTTGTTTGTTCATGCATACGTTTAATCACACAAAAGTACCAAAAGTGTACAATACCTTTAAGCAGAAAATATTTCTTTACAATTTCCTGCTTAACGAAAAATAGCAGGATACCGGTCACGTATGGTACATGTGATATGGTATTTTGGCTGGTAACCATATTCTGGTTAGCATAATTTAGTTGTGCTTAGCTTATTTTTCAAAATTGGGCCCAGGATGAAAGTACAGTGAATTGTACTTACCTAATGGAAATGAAATTGGGCAAAGTGCTCGTCCCTTTTACAGAGCGTGTCCGTGCAACCCCGGACTCCAACTTTTAAGCTTCCCTTTTTGGTCATTTAACACATTTCTAGAACTAAATAAATAATTAAAATCCCGGCACTCCTACTGACTAAAGGAACCAAGCTGATTATTTGTCCAACTTGTCAGATTTTTGAGATGCATTTTCTTGCGGCCATTTTGGAAGCCATCTTGAAATCACCAGTGCCGTGAACGTTTTTGTTTTAACATCTCAAATGTATTATAGGACCATCAAAAGCAGCTACAAAAGTTGGCTTTGTATAGTCCTGGGCGGGGTGGGGGTGCACGGATACCTTAGGTAGATACTCGACTAGACATCTCCTCAAATTGTGTACTAAAGTTTAAAACACCACTTGCTTCGAATTGGGATTAGACGAGTACACAATTCGAAGGTCATTTTATAAAACCCTGCAGCACACCGTCATACCGTAACCACAGACTCACCGTTTCAAACGGTATGTTTCACAAAATATTGTAATGTTTTTCCCCCTATTTTATTTATTATATTCTTGTATTTATTTTCTATTTAATAAATGTATACAAGTGGAGCATGAACAGAGAGTGTAAGTAATCAGTAATTGAATTCAATTTGGTTTTCTTCATTAATCGTGCACAGAGCGTTGTTTCTAGCATAGACAGATACACATTTTCACGGCTCATTCTTTCCTTTTTCAATACGAGAAAATGTTTAAGGGTACGTTTGAACTGCAAAACAATATCAACATGAGAGGGGCATTTGTAGCTTTGAAAAACCTTTTTGCACCTGATGTTCCAAATCAGACGAAGCATCTTAACAATTAAAACACCTTGGACCGGTTTGAGATCGTAACCAAGAATTCTATTTGGGTCGCTTAGATGAAAATATATGTTGCCTGTGAAAACGCTCTCCCACTGTCACTCCGCCTAATACTAAACTGGAATCATTTAAAGGAACATTACAGAATTGGTTTTTGCTAACAAAACAGTTGCTGGCAGTGTAAGCACTTTATGTACTCCACCATATACATAAACTACCACAAAATGAACCCCAACATTTTCAGTTTATCGTTGTGCCAGTTAAAATTACAGGTTTTGTCACACCTCTGTTTCCACTTGCCTAGCCAAAGGCCTTTGGTCTTATTGATATTTAAGTTTGGATCAACTACCTTTGCAATACGTGTCGTGAATTTCTTGTATTTTTTTAAACTCACTTTCTCGGCCAACAAAAATGTTAGTATCATCAGTTGGACTATATAACAGTAGGCCTATTGTTCATAACCAGACTCGCTAAACCCTCGGCACATATTGCATACAGTAATGGAGATAGCGGGCATGCCTTGTGGAATTCCTCTAGTGTAATCTAAATGGAATAGAATGATTGAAAAGAAATCTGAATGAGACAAACGAAATCATGTGTGCACGAAAACGAAATTGAATGCATTAATTGCCAAAAAGAAACTGAATGAATTTTTGCTGAAATTGGCCGGGGAAAACCTATACTATGACCAATGCGATTAAACCTTCTTTTTTATTGAAAAAAATAAATAAAAAATAACAAAACAAAACCAAAAACACCCCATTAAAGGAACAGTACTGAATTGGTAAGAAAAAAACCTGGTAAACTATACTTTTTGATCACAGATTTACATAAAACTTACACGGTCTAATGACGATGATAGTAGAAAACATCCCTTGAAATATTTCTGTCTGAAATGCCATGATGAGAAATGAATAAACTAATTTTCCGATTGGAGTTTATCGCTCAGTGAGCGTTTTATTCATTTGTTGAATCTGATGTCATGCAAAATTAATGTGTAATCGGTTTTTTACTATTTTCTCGTGACCCAGATGGCTGATCGATCTCAATTTTCTACAGGTTTGTCGGTTTATGTATATATGGTGGATTACATAAAGTGCTTACACTGACAGCAACTGTTTTGTTAGCAAAAAACAATTCTGTAGTGTTCCTTTAAGAAAACCAACAAAACAAAAAGCAAGTACTTTGATTTCAACAGGATCAACCAAATTCAAAATGAGTGCAACCATTAACAGTGGTGAATGGGAGCATTTACACAGAGAGCCAAAAATACACAAACAAAAAACCAGTGATATTCAAATCAGGTTACGCAACTCTCAAGTTACACAACTGATTGTATCACTCCATTTTTAGCAACCGTTCATGCATGGAGGTAGAAATTCCTCAAATCCGTCTATAGCTTCTGGCAAGCCTTAAAACTAGGGGCGAGGCTTTTGTTACGAATTGAGGAGCACCCAATGCAAGGAATTGTTATGCAACATCCTGAAAGGTGACAATGATCAAAGCTCTTGACCAATCACAGGACAGCATTCCCTATGGAAAGTTGGGGGTGCTTTCATTCTGGGTTGGGCGTGCATGGATGTCATCTTGGACGAGAGAAGTGAGAGACCGATAAGGCACAAGGTGTTCGAGGCAGAAACACCTACTTCCATTCCCAGATAGCCTACAGTGGTGAGAGCTTTCTGTGCTGATCCGCCAAACCTCAGGTCCAAGTCTCTCCGGGGTTTAATCAGCCTCCTTGTCGGAGAATTAGAAGCGGCAGAATGATGGTGCCGCTAGTTTTGGCGTTCGCCGTGGCGATTCTCTCAGGCCATACACATGCACAGGGTGAGTCTGATTGAAGCATGTTTTTCGTCTTTAAACTCTCAACCATTAATAACTTTTCCCCTACAAATAAATTACTGATTAACAAATGATTAATATTTGAAATGAATATTTGCATCTTATCAAACGACTTGTTGGGTACGAAATGGCTGGTTTGGTAGGGCGGGAAGAATTTTGCAGAAAAAGAAAAGACAAAAAAAAAAAAAGAAGCCACGACTAAGAATTATGGGTGTGGCAATGTCTTAACTCTTCTTCTCTGTGGAGCGGAGAAGATTGTGGTTATCGAGGAAACTGGCCCCGTTAAGTAATTAATCAATCCTTGGTAACCACAATATCATTGGTGAATGCTGCGGTTTATGTTATTTCACCGTGATTTGTTAATAAGTTAGGATTTCACAACAGACAGGTGTGATTTTTCCAAGCCTGGGATACCGTTGTTAACCTGTACTATGTGTAGTAGATCGATAATGACGTCGAAGAAGTTAAAGGGTGCCGAAAAGTCCATTAATCGACGGGTGGTTAATTACCGTGATTGGTATAGTACTTTTTGTTTGCCGGCACAGACAAGATTATAGCTTTTATACCTTCAGGAGCGGCTCTCGGTCGATTGAAAGCCTTACATCGTGGGCATCTGAATGGAAGAGACGCAGGCAGCCTCCAATTCTATAGCTGAGTCGTTTCTTATAAAAGGCGGTTTTCCAAAGGACCAGGGAACAATATTGTATGCCTACTTAGCATATAAAAAGGAAGTAGCAAAGGGGGTAAATGCCCTTCTGATATCCCTGCACATACGCGATTATGGCATAGAGGGCGTTGCCCATTAGCGTTTCGCACTTGGCCCTATTTAAATGAACTTATAGGGCCATGGAGGATTTTCCCTCTTCCTATGTGGATCTTCATTTTGGCATGTTTGGATGTTGCACTTTTGCTAGATATGGTAGCACAAGCAGGATTATTGTTTGATCTCAGATGATTTATGTAAGGTTTGAAATTTAAAGGAAGTCATATTCAAAAAGGATTACCAGTTGAACTATAAATATTTATTTGCAATAATCATCATATGTAAATTTGACTCGTATGCGTGTCTCATACTGCGCCCGGCTACAAACCATGCAGTTAATTAAAAATATATATATATCAATAAACCTTCAAAAGGATTTCTTATGACAAACGTTGAACCACTAGACAATAAAAACTTTTTAAAAACTAGCCAAAAACCACTGGTGTTCATTATTCCCCATTTCTATATCAGTGGTTAGATCAACACCGTGGTGGTGTCGTCACAATGAGTGACCTACCAAGAGAATAAGATTTTTAATGCAAATTTCGTAAAAGCCAAGTATACTGTGACTTGAGGCCCTTGACTGAATTGGCGGCTACGGCTAGTTTTCCACGCCATCCCGCGTTGAAGTTAGACCCCCCAAAAAAACAGTTGATCGTACCCTCCCTCATCCTTTTTTGAGGCCGCATCCTTTTTATTATTTTCTATTTTACTATTTTTTTCAAAAATACACATTTTCTGTATATTTTTCATTAAACTTAGTAATCTTTTAGAACTGGTAACTAGAGAAAGTAAGTGGTGACGTTAAACTGAAGAATTGAATTAAAATGCTTGGCGGCCACCTTCGAAAGAAATAAAAAAATAAGGGGGCCCTCATCCTCCTCTTTTTGAAAAAACCTGGACGATCAACTGGTATTCTTTATTACTTGGCCTTATGGGCAGCCTTAGCAACAGCCATATCCGCCAATTAAGAAGTCTATAGGGCGTATTGAAACGACAAAACAAGTTAATGTTGTTTGTTATGACTTTTTGAATCTTTTATTGCTACTACGTCTGTGGGTCCTGCTCACAAACATAAGTATCTTGGGAAGTAGGTAGGTATGTGATCTTGCTACTGCATGCTGGTAACAAAAAAGTGAACACTGCCCTCTGTTGATTTAATAGTTATATTCTCAAAATTGCCTGGTTCCAAAAAAAGTCATGAAATAATTGTCACTCATCGTCTGCTAGTGCTAGCTACATCATGTAGCACTAGCAGAACACGTTGTGAAATTAAGTGACTGACAAATTGGGATCAAATATAGTAGACAAGTAAAGTCACCACCATCTTCCCGTTAACCCTGGTACATATGACGTCGGGTCTGTTGCAGTGAACTGCAACAGAGGGGAGTCCAACTAACTATGGAGTTCTACCTCCATGTTGGTCTAATTATGCCTATGGAGGAAGGGATAGACCCATCCATGGTCCAACCCACCTAGCCTAGGGCAGGCTGGTTAAGGTACAAACAAGTGTGCAGACTAAAACTCAAAGCGAAACTCAAGTGATAAACATCATTGTGCACCTTCATTGTATTTATAACCTGAATGTTTCTTAAAAATGTACCATTTTGTTTCATTTTGGCAGAAATGTGCGCCGTGAATGAGTGTTCAAATGGTGAAAAGTGTTTCAACCGGCCAGCTAGTGCCGAGGGCTTTGTGTGCGAATGCAACTTGCCGTTCAGGGACGGCTACAATTGTGTCGATGGAGGAATTGGTAAGTGTTGTAACTGAATAAAACATTGTGGTATTTGTTTTGTTGGAATCTTGGATTTGTGTGTGCATGTCGATAAATGAAATTGAATAAGACCAACACCGCGGTCAATTAACAATGGTAATGTTATTGTTGAAAAACAGATCAGGCCTGCATGATGTAGTTTGAGATAATTGTAACCCTCCATCCTAACAGTCGCAGACCGAACCCGAAGGGTTATAGATAAAGATCATTTCAGCACACCTAATTCCAACCATTTTTGTCACACTTGTGACCAGTTGATTGTCTCCGCATCCTTTAAAAAATTTATTTAAAACATTTTTTGTCGCCAAAAAGATTTTAAATTGTTAATTGTTGATTTTTAAATTTTAAATTGATTTAAATTATCCATACAAAAAAAGCAAGCACATTTTCAGTCCACCTGGAAAAAAGTAATATATAGAAATAAAAAAGGCCCTCATCCTTGAAAAGCCAAGACGCTCAACTTTTTTTTTTTTTTTTTAAACTTGGGCCTAGTCTACTGCTCAGTAAATACATCCCTGATTAAAGGGGTACTGTCGTCTTAATCATATTCTGCTTGTGGCTGGACATGGAAACATAAAACTCTCACCCAGTTATTACACGTTGACCATATCGCCACAGACACGCTGTGATCCAACGACAGTGCCCCTCTAAGGAGCTTTTGATGTCAATTCCTACTCAATATGTGGCATGATGTACCCCCCAGTGTGTTCTGGGAATCCCTGGAATTCTTAAGAAGATTTTAAGGGGGGGGGGTAAGAGGAAAAGAGTGTAAAGCATGGGTACATTTTGGTGGGGAGACGCCCTCTGCCACATATCGTGCATGGTATAATAATTCCTTTGGTTACATTTTTTTTCATCAGATAACCAGGAAATTTTCACCTGCTATGGTAGCGCCTGTACCAGTGGAACCTTTGTCAGTAAGGACTACCCGAACAGCTACCCAAACCGTTATCGAGCCCTCTACCTCCTGTACATCCCAGGAGCCACCGGCATCACCTTCACATTCAACTCTCCATTCGGTATTGAGACCGACAAGGACGAGCTGTACATCGGCACGGGACTTTCGGTCGACTTTAATCTACTGCAGGGAACTTCAACAGTCGGACCCAATGTGCAGTTTTTTGAAGGAAACGCGCTTCCAGCTGGTTTCACTCTAGCCAACACGGACGTCGCCTGGATGTACTTCATCACCGACAAGAACATCGAGTTTAGTGGTTTTTCTGTGCAGTACAGAATGGGTGAGGATGGTTTTTTGATGTCATCAACTTCATGGATGATTTTTAATGATGTAGGTCTAGTGTTTGGGATCAGTTGAACCTTATCTTTATGATTTTTGAATGGCCTCCTTGAGCTCCTCGATGATTGTCTATTGTTGCATAATTAAGTGTTTTTGAAACGTCTGTTTTTGTCTTGCAATGTAGTCGACCAGGCACCACCAGTCATTAGCAACTGTCCAAATGATATCACCGTCACAACGGCAACATCACAGGCACAGCAGGCCTTCTGGGTTGCACCAACAGCGACTGATGCTGAGGCGTTCACTACTGTGGCCTCCCACAACCCTGGTCAGACCTTCCCTATTGGGATCACCCCAGTCACATACACCTTCACAGATCTGCAGGGAAATCAGGCCGTGTGCGCCTTCAATGTCAACATCCTTCAAAGTAAGTAATAAAAAAAAATAGACTTTCTAAACAGACGCGTATTAGGAACTCCCAGAACCAGCAAAAGATATAACACATTGTCAAAAACAATTCAATTTTTTCATGTACAGTTTTCTTCATGTAACTATTCAAAAGTATGTGTAGTTAAGTACCACATGGAATGTTCGAAATTATACAATATATGTATTTATGATGTAATTCATTTTTGATATTGAAACCAACAGTTGATACTCAACCACCGGTAATAACAGTACCTACTGAAGATATAACAGTCACTGTTCCCTTTGGTACTCCTGGCACCAATGTCAACTGGGTTGAGCCACAGGCTACAGATAACTCTGGTACAGTGTTTACAAGCAGAAGCCATGTGCCTGGGTCTTTCTTCAGTGTGGGAGAAACCGTTGTCACCTACACCTTTGTTGATACTTCAGGAAATTCGGTTACTGCCCCATTCACAGTCAGAGTTGTGGAACTAGGTAAGTGTGAATGGTTGTTGGTGGGTATAAGCTTTTTTCCTTAGTTGGAGATACTTAACCTTTTGAAAGATTTGGCAAGAAAAAAAAAAGGGTTCATAAATAATTTGTTAATTTCGTATGAGGTAGAGCATTTAGTCAACAAAAAAGCTCAAATCTCCATAATCTAAATTCTCTCTTTCTGTTCTGCTGCTCAGGTGATGCCATTTCACCAGTGGTAACGAACTTCCCATCCGACATCACTGTTACGGTGCCCTTCGGTACTAACAGCAGTCCAGTCACTTGGGCTGAGCCGACAGCTGTGGATAACTCTGGAACCGTATTCCCAAGTGCCTCAAGGCCATCAGGAAGTACCTTCCCGGTGGGAATCACCCCAGTCACGTATTCCTTCAGTGATCCGGCTGGTAACACAGTCACGCAAACATTCAACGTCAATGTAATCATGCTCGGTAAGTAAAAGGAGATGAAATGTGTCAGTGCAAGAGGTGGTAGCTGAAAATATGTGCACTCTCCGATTTTGTTTGAGGGGGGGGGGGTTAGCAAGATTTGTTAACAAACGGACTGTTGACAACATTACTCATGGCATCACTTAACCAGAGCGAACAACTTTTTTGTTTTCCCATAGCCGACTCCCAACCACCTCAGGTGTCTACCTTCCCCGAAGACATCACCAGAACTGTACCGTTTGGAACCACTAGCACGCCTGTAGCTTGGGATACCCCAACAGTGACGGATAACTCGGGAACAGTCTTCCCAACCACTGATAGGCAGCCGGGAAGTTCCTTCCCTCCAGGCACCACCCCTGTGACGTACACCTTCACTGACCCTGCTGGAAATACAGTCACTCGCTCATTCAATGTTAACGTGGTTGTTTTGTGTAAGTGCTTCTGAAATATGGCTCTGTGATTGAAGTCTTAAGAAAATGAAATACAAGATAATAGAATACTTCCGCAGTGTCCAGTTGTAAAGCCTCTTTAAAGGTTAATATTAGTTGTACTAATAATTAGTAATCCATTGTTATAAACAAGATTTTTATGAACATTCGCCAATACACATCATTGTGTGTGAAAGCATCTCATTCGACCCATATTTTATCCATTGTGAAACAGTATTACATGTATTGGTTTCCAGCAGTTTTCTGGTGAAAGGTGACTTTGATGGATACATTCTTCCCCTCTTTTTTTTTACCAGCTGACAGCACTCAACCAGTGGTAACCTCTTTCCAGATGACATAACTGTGACAGTGCCCTTCGGTACTAACAGCAGTCCAGTCACTTGGAATGAGCCGACAGCTGTGGATAACTCTGGAACCGTATTCCCAACTTCCTCAAGGCCATCAGGAAGTACCTTCCCAGAGGGGACCACCCCAGTCACTTATTCCTTCACTGACCCGACTGGAAACACTGTCACCCGTACATTCAATGTAAATGTAATCATGCTTGGTAAGTGAAAAACATTGGTGGCTTTCATATTTTTAAAAATCAAAAAAATACATTTACGTAGGATGCAAAGTCTGTAAAAAGGGGTTCTGCGAGGGGTCGGACAAGTGGTTGTTGCAGTGGTTGTTGTTTAGTTACACCTTTAAATTGATCCACCATTCTGGAAGTACACTCAAATTAAAATGTGCCCAACTCCTTTTCTAATCGGTTCGTATTGTTTATCTGCCCTCACAGGTGACAACGAACCACCACAGGTGGTTACATTCCCTGAAGAGACCACTATTACAGTACCATTTGGAACGACTAGTGCGAATGTACCCTGGGACTCTCCAACAGCGACCGACAACTCTGGGACAGTCTTTCCATCTTCAGACAGGCAGCCGGGAAGTTCCTTCCCTCCAGGCACCACCCCAGTGACGTACACCTTCACTGACCCTGCTGGAAATACTGTCACCCGATCCTTCAACGTGAATGTGATTGTCCTGCGTAAGTACATACATTCCCTGCAGTCTTGAAAAGCTGTGTGTTAATAGCACACTATTGGAATTTGTTTAGGATAATTCCTTAGTAAATCTGAACATATACTTATTAGCCAATGTTGATGTTTGATTTTGATAACCATATGGTTTATCTTGTCTTATAACAGCTGACAGCACTCAACCAGTGGTAACCTCTTTCCCAGATGACATAACTGTTACAGTGCCCTTCGGTACTAACAGCAGTCCAGTCACTTGGAATGAGCCGACAGCTGTGGATAACTCTGGAACCGTATTCCCAACTTCCTCAAGGCCTTCAGGAAGTACCTTCCCAGAGGGGACCACCCCAGTCACTTATTCCTTCACTGACCCGACTGGAAACACTGTCACCCGTACATTCAACGTTAATGTTATCATGCTTGGTAAGTGAAAAACATTGGTGGCTTTCATATTTTTAAATATCAAAAAAATACATTTACGTAGGATGCAAAGTCTGTAAAAAGGGATTCTGCGAGGGGTCGGACAAGTGGTTGTTGCAGTGGTTGTTGTTTAGTTACACCTTTAAATTGATCCACCATTCTGGAAGTACACTCAAATTAAAATGTGCCCAACTCCTTTTCTAATCGGTTCGTATTGTTTATCTGCCCTCACAGGTGACAACGAACCACCACAGGTGGTTACATTCCCTGAAGAGACCACTATTACAGTACCATTTGGAACGACTAGTGCGAATGTACCCTGGGACTCTCCAACAGCGACCGACAACTCTGGGACAGTCTTTCCATCTTCAGACAGGCAGCCGGGAAGTTCCTTCCCTCCAGGCACCACCCCAGTGACGTACACCTTCACTGACCCTGCTGGAAATACTGTCACCCGATCCTTCAACGTGAATGTGATTGTCCTGCGTAAGTACATACATTCCCTGCAGTCTTGAAAAGCTGTGTGTTAATAGCACACTATTGGAATTTGTTTAGGATAATTTCTTAGTAAATCTGAACATATACTTATTAGCCAATGTTGATGTTTGATTTTGATAACCATATGGTTTATCTTGTCTTATAACAGCTGACAGCACTCAACCAGTGGTAACCTCTTTCCCAGATGACGTAACTGTTACAGTGCCCTTCGGTACTAACAGCAGTCCAGTCACTTGGAATGAGCCGACAGCTGTGGATAACTCTGGAACCGTATTCCCAACTTCCTCACGGCCATCGGGAAGTTCCTTCCCAGTGGGAACCACCCCAGTCTCGTATTCCTTCACTGACCCGACCGGAAACACTGTCACCCGTACATTCAACGTAAATGTAATCATGCTTGGTAAGTGATAAAACAACCACTTCAAGCCAAAGTTCAATTCTCAAAGGACTTCTGCTTCAAAATAGGCCTAGACTATTTTGCTAATTCTAAATTCAAATCCGAGTTAACTTTTTCAGAGTGAAAACTATGAAGTTTGGTTTCTAACTCTAAAATTCTGCTAATTCTAAATTTTAGGGAGTATGTTTTTTATATATTCTCTATATTTAACTCTGATTCCACCCCATTGTACTATAGCTGATGCCATCAACCCAGTTATTAGCAGCTTCCCAGATGATATCACAGTTTCAGTACCTTTTGGCACTCCAAACACACCTGTCAGCTGGAATGAGCCAACTGCTTTTGACAACTCTGGATCTGTCACCCCATCCAAGTCAAGAGAGCCTGGAAGCTCCTTCCAAACTGGACAGACAACACCCGTCACATACACCTTCACCGATCCTGCTGGAAACTCAGTTACGAGGACCTTCACTGTTACTGTAGTTGAGCTGCGTAAGTATCCACACAAAATTTAACCAAAAAAAAACCTTAAGAAATACAGTTCTTTTGTTGAACTTTATATTTATGTTTTTTAATTTATTTCGTTAAATGAAAAAAAAGTTCTCTAGAGACAAACAAAATATTAATAAACTGTATTTTCCATTACAGCTGATGCCATACCACCACAGGTGTCCACCTTCCCTGAAGACGTTACCAGGACTGTTCCATTCGGAACCACAAGTGTACCAGTAACTTGGACAGAGCCATCAGTGACTGACAACTCTGGAACAGTCATCCCATCCTCTGACAGGCTGTCTGGAAGTTCATTCCTACCGGGCACAACCCCAGTGACGTACACCTTCAGTGATCCAACTGGAAATACTGTCACCCGAGCTTTCAACGTGAATGTGATTGTCCTACGTGAGTGTGCCTTTTAAATTGATTGCAACAATATTACTGGAGAATTGTAATTCAAAATAACCCTTTGCTTTAAATATGTTTTGTTCTATACAGTTTTTAGTTCAACATTTACATAAATATTTTTTAACTTTCATAAACATGATCTTTTTTCCCCTCCCCAGCTGATTCAACTGATCCATTCATTGTCAGCTTCCCAGAGGACAGGACCGTTACTGTGCCATTCGGTACTCCAAGCACCCCAGTGAGCTGGGAGGAGCCAACTGCTTTTGACAACTCTGGAACAGTCTTCCCTACAAAATCAATTGAGCCTGGAAGCTCCTTCCCAACCGGACAGACGACACCAGTCACATACACCTTCACTGATCCCACTGGAAACTCTATTTCAAGAACATTCCAAGTAACAGTAGTTGAACTGCGTAAGTATCCAGTAGAAAGAAAGATGACAAAGTTCATATCAGTACAAATTGTGAAAATAAAAATAACCAAGTACAACAAATTTGGAAACTTTAAGGATATAATTGAACTTGAATGAAGCTCAGCCCAACGTCTACTCGCAGCTTCAAAAGAAATGATAAAACTATGAATCAATTCAAACACAGCACTCAGCTTGCACTGTAATTTTTTTTCTGCCATCCAATAAAGTAGCTGAATATGTAAGATTTTTACCATTTTGTGTCGCTATTCCAAAAGCTTGTTCATGCCTTTTCATCGGTTTGGCGTGAAAAACTATCAGGTCGTCCAAAATGAAGTGGTCATTATGATAACTGTTCTTTTCCACCCTGAATAGCCGTTTCTGAGGCACCAGAGGTATCTTCTTTCCCTGGCCTGAAGACATTACTAGGATTATACTCCCATTTATTACCACCAGTGCACCAGTAATCTAGATAGAGCCAGTAGTGACCGACAATACTGATTACGGATATTCTAATTTTATGTATTTTTTTTCCTGTCCATAGCTGATGGCATACCACCACAAGTGTCAACCTTCCCAGAAGACATTACCAGGACTGTTCCATTCGGAACCGCAAGTGTACCAGTAACTTGGACAGAGCCATCAGTGACTGACAACTCTGGCACAGTCATCCCATCCTCTGACAGGCCGTCTGGAAGTTCATTCCTACCGGGCACAACCCCAGTGACGTACACCTTCAGTGATCCAACCGGAAACACTGTCACCCGATCCTTCAACGTGAATGTGATTGTTCTACGTAAGTGTGCATTTCAAAGTCATTGTGTCAAATGTTGCAAAGAGAGACTGTTGTTGAATTTGTATGTGGCATGAAAAATCTAGCAATCCTCACGCAAATGGTCTTTATAATTGCAGATACTTCAGTATTGAGTAAAGGCACTGAACACTATTGATAATTACTCAAAATAATTGTTGCATAAAAACTTACTTGGTAACGAGCAATGGAGAGCTGTTGATAGTATAAAACATTGTGAGAAACGGCTCCCTCTGTGTGACAAGGGTGTTTTTTCTTCGATTATTATCTCCAACTTTGACAACCAATTGAGTTCAAATTTTCACAGGTTTGTTATTTTGTGCATAAGTTGAGATACACCAAGTGAGAAGACTGGTATTTGACAATTACCAAAGGTGTCCAGTGTCTTTAAGCATGTTAAAGTACGCATGTATATTTCAAGCTCTTTACTTTTTCCTCCCCAGCTGATTCAACTGATCCGTTCGTCACCAGCTTCCCAGATGACATAACCGTCACTGTGCCATTTGGAACTCCAAACACTCCAGTGAGCTGGGAGGAGCCAACTGCTTTTGACAATTCAGGAACAGTCTTCCCGACAAAAACAACAGAGCCTGGAAGCTCCTTCCCAACCGGACAGACGACACCAGTCACATACACCTTCACTGATCCCACTGGAAACTCTATTTCAAGAACATTCCAAGTGACAGTGGTTGAACTGCGTAAGTGTATGAGCACAGGCAAAAGTAGTTGGCTTTGAGAAATTTGATCTGACAGTGATTTCACTGCGTTAGTCTTTGAAACAGAAGGGTCCTGTTTAAGCAAGCTTGTTACAATAGACTACATCATGAATGCTGGCAAATATGATAATAATCAAGCCTCAATTGAAAAAAAAAACTTGTCGAAAGAAAAGAGAAATTGTTTTCCAAAATAAACCCCCCCCTTTCAATATAAATGTTTTTGAAGTTTCCTGGTCCTCCAGACCAACATGTAACGCAAGTATTTCCCGCTGAGCTATAAAGAATTGTTTTCTGTTCAAATTAATAAGAAATATAATTTGACACAGTTTATCTTAGTTTATATGTATTTTTTTTTCTTAATCTGTTATGTAAAATATGTTTCTTTCCCTCCACTACCAATGTAGCCGATGCAATCAATCCATTCATCGTCAGTTTCCCAGAGGACATCTCAATTTCTGTTCCCTTTGGCACTCCAAACACACCCGTCAGCTGGAATGAGCCAACTGCTTTTGACAACTCTGGATCTGTCACCCCATCCAAGTCAAGAGAGCCTGGAAGCTCCTTCCCAACTGGACAGACGACACCCGTCACATACACCTTCACTGATCCCACTGGAAACTCAGTAACAAGGACCTTCACAGTAACGGTGATTGAGCTGCGTAAGTAACCCAATAAAAACACTTTCAAGTCAACCTGAATTCTGTCTTTAAAATATCAACTATTGCAACATTTGGCAAGTGTTTCTACCACTTAATTCTGCATCAGTTTTTATTTTATGTATTTTTTTCCTGTCAATAGCCGATGCCATACCACCACAGGTGTCGACCTTCCCAGAAGACATTACCAGGACTGTTCCATTCGGAACCACAAGTGTACCAGTAACTTGGACAGAGCCATCAGTGACTGACAACTCTGGCACAGTCATCCCATCCTCTGACAGGCCGTCTGGAAGTTCATTCCTACCGGGCACAACCCCAGTGACGTACACCTTCAGTGATCCAACTGGAAATACTGTCACCCGAGCTTTCAACGTGAATGTGATTGTCCTACGTGAGTGTGCCTTTTAAATTGATTGCAACAATATTACTGGAGAATTGTAATTCAAAATAACCCTTTGCTTTAAATATGTTTTGTTCTATACAGTTTTTAGTTCAACATTTACATAAATATTTATTTACTTTCATAAACATGATCTTTTTTCCCCTCCCCAGCTGATTCAACTGATCCATTCATTGTCAGCTTCCCAGAGGACAGGACCGTTACTGTGCCATTCGGTACTCCAAGCACCCCAGTGAGCTGGGAGGAGCCAACTGCTTTTGACAACTCTGGAACAGTCTTCCCTACAAAATCAATTGAGCCTGGAAGCTCCTTCCCAACCGGACAGACGACACCAGTCACATACACCTTCACTGATCCCACTGGAAACTCTATTTCAAGAACATTCCAAGTAACAGTAGTTGAACTGCGTAAGTATCCAGTAGAAAGAAAGATGACAAAGTTCATATCAGTACAAATTGTGAAAATAAAAATAACCAAGTACAACAAATTTGGAAACTTTAAGGATATAATTGAACTTGAATGAAGCTCAGCCCAACGTCTACTCGCAGCTTCAAAAGAAATGATAAAACTATGAATCAATTCAAACACAGCACTCAGCTTGCACTGTAATTTTTTTTTCTGCCATCCAATAAAGTAGCTGAATATGTAAGATTTTTACCATTTTGTGTCGCTATTCCAAAAGCTTGTTCATGGCTTTTCATCGGTTTGGCGTGAAAAACTATCAGGTCGTCCAAAATGAAGTGGTCATTATGATAACTGTTCTTTTCCACCCTGAATAGCCGTTTCTGAGGCACCAGAGGTATCTTCTTTCCCTGGCCTGAAGACATTACTAGGATTATACTCCCATTTATTACCACCAGTGCACCAGTAATCTAGATAGAGCCAGTAGTGACCGACAATACTGATTACGGATATTCTAATTTTATGTATTTTTTTCCTGTCCATAGCTGATGGCATACCACCACAAGTGTCAACCTTCCCAGAAGACATTACCAGGACTGTTCCATTCGGAACCGCAAGTGTACCAGTAACTTGGACAGAGCCATCAGTGACTGACAACTCTGGCACAGTCATCCCATCCTCTGACAGGCCGTCTGGAAGTTCATTCCTACCGGGCACAACCCCAGTGACGTACACCTTCAGTGATCCAACCGGAAACACTGTCACCCGATCCTTCAACGTGAATGTGATTGTTCTACGTAAGTGTGCATTTCAAAGTCATTGTGTCAAATGTTGCAAAGAGAGACTGTTGTTGAATTTGTATGTGGCATGAAAAATCTAGCAATCCTCACGCAAATGGTCTTTATAATTGCAGATACTTCAGTATTGAGTAAAGGCACTGAACACTATTGATAATTACTCAAAATAATTGTTGGCATAAAAACTTACTTGGTAACGAGCAATGGAGAGCTGTTGATAGTATAAAACATTGTGAGAAACGGCTCCCTCTGTGTGACAAGGGTGTTTTTTTCTTCGATTATTATCTCGCAACTTTGACAACCAATTGAGTTCAAATTTTCACAGGTTTGTTATTTTGTGCATAAGTTGAGATACACCAAGTGAGAAGACTGGTATTTGACAATTACCAAAGGTGTCCAGTGTCTTTAAGCATGTTAAAGTACGCATGTATATTTCAAGCTCTTTACTTTTTCCTCCCCAGCTGATTCAACTGATCCGTTCGTCACCAGCTTCCCAGATGACATAACCGTCACTGTGCCATTTGGAACTCCAAACACTCCAGTGAGCTGGGAGGAGCCAACTGCTTTTGACAATTCAGGAACAGTCTTCCCGACAAAAACAACAGAGCCTGGAAGCTCCTTCCCAACCGGACAGACGACACCAGTCACATACACCTTCACTGATCCCACTGGAAACTCTGTTTCAAGAACATTCCAAGTGACAGTGGTTGAACTGCGTAAGTGTATGAGCACAGGCAAAAGTAGTTGGCTTTGAGAAATTTGATCTGACAGTGATTTCACTGCGTTAGTCTTTGAAACAGAAGGGTCTGTTTAAGCAAGCTTGTTACAATAGACTACATCATGAATGCTGGCAAATATGATAATAATCAAGCCTCAATTGAAAAAAAAAACTTGTCGAAAGAAAAGAGAAATTGTTTTCCAAAATAAACCCCCCCTTTCAATATAAATGTTTTTGAAGTTTCCTGGTCCTCCAGACCAACATGTAACGCAAGTATTTCCCGCTGAGCTATAAAGAATTGTTTTCTGTTCAAATTAATAAGAAATATAATTTGACACAGTTTATCTTAGTTTATATGTATTTTTTTTTCTTAATCTGTTATGTAAAATATGTTTCTTTCCCTCCACTACCAATGTAGCCGATGCAATCAATCCATTCATCGTCAGTTTCCCAGAGGACATCTCAATTTCTGTTCCCTTTGGCACTCCAAACACACCCGTCAGCTGGAATGAGCCAACTGCTTTTGACAACTCTGGATCTGTCACCCCATCCAAGTCAAGAGAGCCTGGAAGCTCCTTCTCAACTGGACAGACGACACCCGTCACATACACCTTCACTGATCCCACTGGAAACTCAGTAACAAGGACCTTCACAGTAACGGTGATTGAGCTGCGTAAGTAACCCAATAAAGACACTTTCAAGTA
The DNA here is from genome assembly GCA_032158295.1 of Pycnopodia helianthoides. Lineage (NCBI taxonomy): Eukaryota > Metazoa > Echinodermata > Asteroidea > Forcipulatida > Asteriidae > Pycnopodia > Pycnopodia helianthoides. The sequence continues at coordinate 18,521,157 of CM063246.1, read as the reverse complement.
AACCTGAATTCTGTCTTTAAAATATCAACTATTGCAACATTTGGCAAGTGTTTCTACCACTTAATTCTGCATCAGTTTTTATTTTATGTATTTTTTCCTGTCAATAGCCGATGCCATACCACCACAGGTGTCCACCTTCCCTGAAGACGTTACCAGGACTGTTCCATTCGGAACCACAAGTGTACCAGTAACTTGGACAGAGCCATCAGTGACTGACAACTCTGGAACAGTCATCCCATCCTCTGACAGGCTGTCTGGAAGTTCATTCCTACCGGGCACAACCCCAGTGACGTACACCTTCAGTGATCCAACTGGAAATACTGTCACCCGAGCTTTCAACGTGAATGTGATTGTCCTACGTGAGTGTGCCTTTTAAATTGATTGCAACAATATTACTGGAGAATTGTAATTCAAAATAACCCTTTGCTTTAAATATGTTTTGTTCTATACAGTTTTTAGTTCAACATTTACATAAATATTTTTTAACTTTCATAAACATGATCTTTTTTCCCCTCCCCAGCTGATTCAACTGATCCATTCATTGTCAGCTTCCCAGAGGACAGGACCGTTACTGTGCCATTCGGTACTCCAAGCACCCCAGTGAGCTGGGAGGAGCCAACTGCTTTTGACAACTCTGGAACAGTCTTCCCTACAAAATCAATTGAGCCTGGAAGCTCCTTCCCAACCGGACAGACGACACCAGTCACATACACCTTCACTGATCCCACTGGAAACTCTATTTCAAGAACATTCCAAGTAACAGTAGTTGAACTGCGTAAGTATCCAGTAGAAAGAAAGATGACAAAGTTCATATCAGTACAAATTGTGAAAATAAAAATAACCAAGTACAACAAATTTGGAAACTTTAAGGATATAATTGAACTTGAATGAAGCTCAGCCCAACGTCTACTCGCAGCTTCAAAAGAAATGATAAAACTATGAATCAATTCAAACACAGCACTCAGCTTGCACTGTAATTTTTTTTTCTGCCATCCAATAAAGTAGCTGAATATGTAAGATTTTTACCATTTTGTGTCGCTATTCCAAAAGCTTGTTCATGCCTTTTCATCGGTTTGGCGTGAAAAACTATCAGGTCGTCCAAAATGAAGTGGTCATTATGATAACTGTTCTTTTCCACCCTGAATAGCCGTTTCTGAGGCACCAGAGGTATCTTCTTTCCCTGGCCTGAAGACATTACTAGGATTATACTCCCATTTATTACCACCAGTGCACCAGTAATCTAGATAGAGCCAGTAGTGACCGACAATACTGATTACGGATATTCTAATTTTATGTATTTTTTTCCTGTCCATAGCTGATGGCATACCACCACAAGTGTCAACCTTCCCAGAAGACATTACCAGGACTGTTCCATTCGGAACCGCAAGTGTACCAGTAACTTGGACAGAGCCATCAGTGACTGACAACTCTGGCACAGTCATCCCATCCTCTGACAGGCCGTCTGGAAGTTCATTCCTACCGGGCACAACCCCAGTGACGTACACCTTCAGTGATCCAACCGGAAACACTGTCACCCGATCCTTCAACGTGAATGTGATTGTTCTACGTAAGTGTGCATTTCAAAGTCATTGTGTCAAATGTTGCAAAGAGAGACTGTTGTTGAATTTGTATGTGGCATGAAAAATCTAGCAATCCTCACGCAAATGGTCTTTATAATTGCAGATACTTCAGTATTGAGTAAAGGCACTGAACACTATTGATAATTACTCAAAATAATTGTTGGCATAAAAACTTACTTGGTAACGAGCAATGGAGAGCTGTTGATAGTATAAAACATTGTGAGAAACGGCTCCCTCTGTGTGACAAGGGTGTTTTTTTCTTCGATTATTATCTCGCAACTTTGACAACCAATTGAGTTCAAATTTTCACAGGTTTGTTATTTTGTGCATAAGTTGAGATACACCAAGTGAGAAGACTGGTATTTGACAATTACCAAAGGTGTCCAGTGTCTTTAAGCATGTTAAAGTACGCATGTATATTTCAAGCTCTTTACTTTTTCCTCCCCAGCTGATTCAACTGATCCGTTCGTCACCAGCTTCCCAGATGACATAACCGTCACTGTGCCATTTGGAACTCCAAACACTCCAGTGAGCTGGGAGGAGCCAACTGCTTTTGACAATTCAGGAACAGTCTTCCCGACAAAAACAACAGAGCCTGGAAGCTCCTTCCCAACCGGACAGACGACACCAGTCACATACACCTTCACTGATCCCACTGGAAACTCTATTTCAAGAACATTCCAAGTGACAGTGGTTGAACTGCGTAAGTGTATGAGCACAGGCAAAAGTAGTTGGCTTTGAGAAATTTGATCTGACAGTGATTTCACTGCGTTAGTCTTTGAAACAGAAGGGTCTGTTTAAGCAAGCTTGTTACAATAGACTACATCATGAATGCTGGCAAATATGATAATAATCAAGCCTCAATTGAAAAAAAAAACTTGTCGAAAGAAAAGAGAAATTGTTTTCCAAAATAAACCCCCCCCTTTCAATATAAATGTTTTTGAAGTTTCCTGGTCCTCCAGACCAACATGTAACGCAAGTATTTCCCGCTGAGCTATAAAGAATTGTTTTCTGTTCAAATTAATAAGAAATATAATTTGACACAGTTTATCTTAGTTTATATGTATTTTTTTTTCTTAATCTGTTATGTAAAATATGTTTCTTTCCCTCCACTACCAATGTAGCCGATGCAATCAATCCATTCATCGTCAGTTTCCCAGAGGACATCTCAATTTCTGTTCCCTTTGGCACTCCAAACACACCCGTCAGCTGGAATGAGCCAACTGCTTTTGACAACTCTGGATCTGTCACCCCATCCAAGTCAAGAGAGCCTGGAAGCTCCTTCTCAACTGGACAGACGACACCCGTCACATACACCTTCACTGATCCCACCGGAAACTCAGTAACAAGAACCTTCACAGTAACGGTGATTGAGCTGCGTAAGTAACCCAATAAAGACACTTTCAAGTAAACCTGAATTCTGTCTTTAAAATATCAACTATTGCAACATTTGGCAAGTGTTTCTACCACTTAATTCTGCATCAGTTTTTATTTTATGTATTTTTTCCTGTCAATAGCCGATGCCATACCACCACAGGTGTCGACCTTCCCAGAAGACATTACCAGGACTGTTCCAGTCGGAACCACAAGTGTACCAGTAACTTGGACAGAGCCATCAGTGACTGACAACTCTGGCACAGTCATCCCATCCTCTGACAGGCCGTCTGGAAGTTCATTCCTACCGGGCACAACCCCAGTGACGTACACCTTCAGTGATCCAACTGGAAATACTGTCACCCGAGCTTTCAACGTGAATGTGATTGTCCTACGTGAGTGTGCCTTTTAAATTGATTGCAACAATATTACTGGAGAATTGTAATTCAAAATAACCCTTTGCTTTAAATATGTTTTGTTCTATACAGTTTTTAGTTCAACATTTACATAAATATTTATTTACTTTCATAAACGTGATCTTTTTTCCCCTCCCCAGCTGATTCAACTGATCCATTCATTGTCAGCTTCCCAGAGGACAGGACCGTTACTGTGCCATTCGGTACTCCAAGCACCCCAGTGAGCTGGGAGGAGCCAACTGCTTTTGACAACTCTGGAACAGTCTTCCCAACAAAATCAATTGAGCCTGGAAGCTCCTTCCCAACCGGACAGACGACACCAGTCACATACACCTTCACTGATCCCACTGGAAACTCTATTTCAAGAACATTCCAAGTAACAGTAGTTGAACTGCGTAAGTATCCAGTAGAAAGAAAGATGACAAAGTTCATATCAGTACAAATTGTGAAAATAAAAATAACCAAGTACAACAAATTTGGAAACTTTAAGGATATAATTGAACTTGAATGAAGCTCAGCCCAACGTCTACTCGCAGCTTCAAAAGAAATGATAAAACTATAAATCAATTCAAACACAGCACTCAGCTTGCACTGTAATTTTTTTTTCTGCCATGCAATAAAGTAGCTGAATATGTAAGATTTTTACCATTTTGTGTCGCTATTCCAAAAGCTTGTTCATGCCTTTTCATCGGTTTGGCGTGAAAAACTATCAGGTCGTCCAAAATGAAGTGGTCATTATGATAACTGTTCTTTTCCACCCTGAATAGCCGTTTCTGAGGCACCAGAGGTATCTTCTTTCCCTGGCCTGAAGACATTACTAGGATTATACTCCCATTTATTACCACCAGTGCACCAGTAATCTAGATAGAGCCAGTAGTGACCGACAATACTGATTACGGATATTCTAATTTTATGTATTTTTTTCCTGTCCATAGCTGATGGCATACCACCACAAGTGTCAACCTTCCCAGAAGACATTACCAGGACTGTTCCATTCGGAACCGCAAGTGTACCAGTAACTTGGACAGAGCCATCAGTGACTGACAACTCTGGCACAGTCATCCCATCCTCTGACAGGCCGTCTGGAAGTTCATTCCTACCGGGCACAACCCCAGTGACGTACACCTTCAGTGATCCAACCGGAAACACTGTCACCCGATCCTTCAACGTGAATGTGATTGTTCTACGTAAGTGTGCATTTCAAAGTCATTGTGTCAAATGTTGCAAAGAGAGACTGTTGTTGAATTTGTATGTGGCATGAAAAATCTAGCAATCCTCACGCAAATGGTCTTTATAATTGCAGATACTTCAGTATTGAGTAAAGGCACTGAACACTATTGATAATTACTCAAAATAATTGTTGGCATAAAAACTTACTTGGTAACGAGCAATGGAGAGCTGTTGATAGTATAAAACATTGTGAGAAACGGCTCCCTCTGTGTGACAAGGGTGTTTTTTCTTCGATTATTATCTCGCAACTTTGACAACCAATTGAGTTCAAATTTTCACAGGTTTGTTATTTTGTGCATAAGTTGAGATACACCAAGTGAGAAGACTGGTATTTGACAATTACCAAAGGTGTCCAGTGTCTTTAAGCATGTTAAAGTACGCATGTATATTTCAAGCTCTTTACTTTTTCCTCCCCAGCTGATTCAACTGATCCGTTCGTCACCAGCTTCCCAGATGACATAACCGTCACTGTGCCATTTGGAACTCCAAACACTCCAGTGAGCTGGGAGGAGCCAACTGCTTTTGACAATTCAGGAACAGTCTTCCCGACAAAAACAACAGAGCCTGGAAGCTCCTTCCCAACCGGACAGACGACACCAGTCACATACACCTTCACTGATCCCACTGGAAACTCTATTTCAAGAACATTCCAAGTGACAGTGGTTGAACTGCGTAAGTGTATGAGCACAGGCAAAAGTAGTTGGCTTTGAGAAATTTGATCTGACAGTGATTTCACTGCGTTAGTCTTTGAAACAGAAGGGTCTGTTTAAGCAAGCTTGTTACAATAGACTACATCATGAATGCTGGCAAATATGATAATAATCAAGCCTCAATTGAAAAAAAAAACTTGTCGAAAGAAAAGAGAAATTGTTTTCCAAAATAAACCCCCCCCTTTCAATATAAATGTTTTTGAAGTTTCCTGGTCCTCCAGACCAACATGTAACGCAAGTATTTCCCGCTGAGCTATAAAGAATTGTTTTCTGTTCAAATTAATAAGAAATATAATTTGACACAGTTTATCTTAGTTTATATGTATTTTTTTTTCTTAATCTGTTATGTAAAATATGTTTCTTTCCCTCCACTACCAATGTAGCCGATGCAATCAATCCATTCATCGTCAGTTTCCCAGAGGACATCTCAATTTCTGTTCCCTTTGGCACTCCAAACACACCCGTCAGCTGGAATGAGCCAACTGCTTTTGACAACTCTGGATCTGTCACCCCATCCAAGTCAAGAGAGCCTGGAAGCTCCTTCCCAACCGGACAGACGACACCCGTCACATACACCTTCACTGATCCCACCGGAAACTCAGTAACAAGGACCTTCACAGTAACGGTGATTGAGCTGCGTAAGTAACCCAATAAAAACACTTTCAAGTCAACCTGAATGCTGTCTTTGAAATATCAACTATTGCAACATTTGGCAAGTATTTCTACCACTTAATTCTGCATCAGTTTTTATTTTATGTATTTTTTTCCTGTCAATAGCTGATGCCATACCACCACAGGTGTCGACCTTCCCAGAAGACATTACCAGGACTGTTCCATTCGGAACCACAAGTGTACCAGTAACTTGGACAGAGCCATCAGTGACTGACAACTCTGGCACAGTCATCCCATCCTCTGACAGGCCGTCTGGAAGTTCATTCCTACCGGGCACAACCCCAGTGACGTACACCTTCAGTGATCCAACTGGAAATACTGTCACCCGAGCTTTCAACGTGAATGTGATTGTCCTACGTGAGTGTGCCTTTTAAATTGATTGCAACAATATTACTGGAGAATTGTAATTCAAAATAACCCTTTGCTTTAAATATGTTTTGTTCTATACAGTTTTTAGTTCAACATTTACATAAATATTTTTTAACTTTCATAAACATGATCTTTTTTCCCCTCCCCAGCTGATTCAACTGATCCATTCATTGTCAGCTTCCCAGAGGACAGGACCGTTACTGTGCCATTCGGTACTCCAAGCACCCCAGTGAGCTGGGAGGAGCCAACTGCTTTTGACAACTCTGGAACAGTCTTCCCTACAAAATCAATTGAGCCTGGAAGCTCCTTCCCAACCGGACAGACGACACCAGTCACATACACCTTCACTGATCCCACTGGAAACTCCATTTCAAGAACATTCCAAGTAACAGTAGTTGAACTGCGTAAGTATCCAGTAGAAAGAAAGATGACAAAGTTAATATATTACAAATATGAATATTTTTAAAAAACAAATAGCTACTAACATTCAGACTTTCGGGGATATATTTTTTCCCTCCGAAAGTGAAGTGGTTAGTAAGAATACAAACCCCATGTAGCCGACTGGAACCATAGTTATCTATTTTCCCCGAAGACGTCACTCACCATCCTTGAAAACATGTGACAACTCTGATTTCCAATATTGTTCTCGTGTGTTTTTTTTACCCCTATCCATAGCTGATGGCATACCACCACAGGTGTCAACCTTCCCAGAAGACATTACCAGGACTGTTCCATTCGGAACCACAAGTGTACCAGTAACTTGGACAGAGCCAACAGTGACTGACAACTCTGGCACAGTCATCCCATCCTCTGACAGGCCGTCTGGAAGTTCATTCCTACCGGGCACAACCCCAGTGACGTACACCTTCAGTGATCCAACTGGAAATACTGTCACCCGATCCTTCAATGTGAATGTGATTGTCCTACGTAAGTGTGCCTTTTTAAAATTCCTACATAAGCACAATGTTCTTTGTGCAAACCAAGAAAATCCTTCCATAAGTTTGAGACATTTTGCTTGATATCTCTGTAATTATGACCTCTGTATTATTGTTCATTGTATGAACATTAATAATAACTTATGTTTTCCTCCCCAGCTGATTCAACTGATCCATTCGTCGTCAGCTTCCCAGAGGACATAACCGTCACTGTGCCATTCGGTACTCCAAGCACCCCAGTGAGCTGGGAGGAGCCGACTGCTTTTGACAACTCTGGAACAGTCTTCCCAACAAAATCAATTGAGCCTGGAAGCTCCTTCCCAACCAGCCAGACGACGCCAGTCACATACACCTTCACTGATCCCACTGGAAACTCAGTAACAAGAACTTTCCAAGTGACGGTGATTGAACTGCGTAAGTGCATGAGCAAGGAAGTATTTTGCCTTAGGAAATTAGATCAAAAGTTTGTTTAAAACTTCTTTCTTCACTCCTGGTCCTAGAAACGCTCAAATAACTGGCGAACCCCCCGCCCCCCTTGTCGTGGTTTCAAAAGGGGGCCATACTTTACTGTGTTTGAACAGCTGAAGTTCTAAAAGACAAGACTTATTTAATTATATATCAATATCAATTCTACAAATGGCTTGAACTATGTGTCCTTAAATGAGAAAAATCAGAGGGCTTCCTCAAAAAAAAAACTCGAGCGAAGAAACAGGACTTGTTTTTGTTTAGTAGTGGTAATACAGGTAGTGTTAGAGATGCCAATTTTAACGTTCATGACGAATGAACATTACTACCCTGGTCACTTGCCATGTATTTTATTCCCTTGAACCATCTCCGGGAACCTAAATCAATAACATGAACAACCTCTACCCTCACAGGTACCCATTTATACCTCTGAGTTAAGGGAAGCAATTATAGTATTTTGTTTAAGATTACAAGTGTCATGATCGAGATTCGAATCCCCACCCTGATTATTTAGCCATCTGCACTAGACTCCTTTGCCCAAACATGCCAATTTGAATCGAAAACAAACCCAATGTGAACATTGTTAAACTTTTCTTTTACAAATTATTAGCTACATTTACTGCAACTCTTCCGGCAACTCTAACTTATTTTTTTGTTTTGTTTTACAGCCGATGCCATTTCACCAGTGGTAACCTCTTTCCCAGAGGACGTAACTGTTACAGTGCCCTTTGGGACTAACAGCAGTCCAGTCACTTGGAATGAGCCGACAGCTTTCGATAACTCTGGAACCGTATTCCCAACTTCCTCAAGGCCATCGGGAAGTACCTTCCCAGAGGGGACCACCCCAGTCACTTATTCCTTCACTGACCCGACCGGAAACACAGTCACCAGGACGTTTAATGTTGAAGTTATCATGTTGCGTAAGTGTTCATTTTTGCCCGATGAGATTTTCAGAAGTCAAGTTTGTTTTGAAGTTTGTAGTATCATTCCTAGCTTGAATAGACTCATATTTTATTTCTCTTGAATTAAGAATTAAAAAAAAAGAAAATGTTAACCTAATAAAAAAAAATACTCCTCAATTATATTCATTAAGTTTGTTTCTAAAGAACTAAAATTTTAATGTAATCTTTCAAAAATAAATGTTGAAAATCCCTTCACGTACAGTGGCCTGTATGCTAGAAATTGGATTAGATCTGATTAGAGTTTTTTTAACGACATGATAGAGCAAACAATTAGTACTTGACTGTTTGAGTTTCAAGTAACCAGTACTTGACTGTCTCACAATAAAATAACTAGTACTTGACTGTTTCTATATTAAATAGCATATTATGTTCACTATTAAATAACTATACTTAAATTGTTTCACTATTAAATAACTAGTACTTAATTGTTTCACTATTAAATAACTAGTACTTAATTGTTTCACTATTAAATAACTAGTACTTAATTGTTTCACTATTAAATAACTAGTACTTAATTGTTTCACTATTAAATAACTAGTACTTAATTGTTTCACTATTAAATAACTAGTACTTAATTGTTTCACTATTAAATAACTAGTACTTAATTGTTTCACTATTAAATAACTAGTACTTAATTGTTTCACTATTAAATAACTAGTACTTAATTGTTTCACTATTAAATAACTAATACACCGGGGATATTGCAGCAGTAAATTGAATCAGCAATTTATCCATCTGTTTATTTTAACTGATGGGCTTAGACCAACTCTTTAACCCCCTCCCCTCACTTTTGTTTTCCATAGCTGATTCCGAGCGACCTCAGGTGACTACCTTCCCCGAAGACATCACCAGAACTGTACCGTTTGGAACCACTAGCACGCCTGTAGCTTGGGATACCCCAACAGTGACGGATAACTCGGGAACAGTCTTCCCAACCACTGATAGGCAGCCGGGAAGTTCCTTCCCTCCAGGCACCACCGCTGTGACGTACACCTTCACTGACCCTGCTGGAAATACAGTCACTCGCTCATTCAATGTTAACGTGGTTGTTCTGCGTAAGTACTTACGAAATTTGAATGTATAATAATTTACTGTACTTGAATAGGAACAAATAAGGATACAATATAACAGATTCATTCCTCAATTTTGAAACTCAGTATTAATTGTTTTTTCAAATGTTTTTTCTCAAATGATTTATTTTCAAAATCTTGTTGGGCAAATTTTAGCTTATGGAGTTTAAGAAGATACAGGGTTGAGGCAGCAACCATCAGCTCTGCACATTTTGTTTGTCGAGGCATCTCGTGTTCTCATTCAAACTCAAGAAACCAAACAGACAGAAACGAAAATGATCTGACCTATGTTTGATTCATTGCAATTTGGTGCTATTGACTGGTGATGTTTTAATGGATACTTTTCTTGCCCCTTTATAACAGCTGACGACATAGTACCAGTGGTAACCTCTTTCCCAGAGGACGTAACTGTTACGGTGCCCTTTGGGACTAACAGCAGTCCAGTCACTTGGAATGAGCCGACAGCTGTGGATAACTCTGGAACCGTATTCCCAACTTCCTCAAGGCCATCAGGAAGTACCTTCCCAGTGGGAACCACCCCAGTCACTTATTCCTTCACTGACCCGACTGGAAACACTGTCACCCGTACATTCAATGTTAATGTTATCATGCTTGGTAAGTGAAAAAACATTGGTGGCTATCAGTTTTAATAATGAAGTAATCATGTTGCGTAAGTGTAAGTTTTATATTGAAAAATGTTTCTTTCATGTAACAGACATTGCTATATAGTTGATGACAGTTACCAACAATCTCCAGCCCCATGCACCATCCCACATTGAAATTAATAAACCCCTTAAACAGTTTTTAAAGCAATGTATGAAGGGACTTGACGTCCAGAAGTTGAACAGTGGCAGTTTGTGCAGGAAGTGATCGAAAAACATTTGAATAAGCAATCAAATATGGCTACCATCGGCAGACGGAAGTCAACAATCTAAACACTGAATGACAGATCTAACTTTTGTCCTAAATGTTTGAATGACAGCCGACACCAACCCGCCCACCATCATCAACCCCGGTACCAACATCGTTGTCGACGTTCCCTTCGGCACCTCTGGTACCAACGTCAACTGGGACCCCCCGACTGCCACGGACGACTCTGGAACGGTCACACCGTCAACCACTTCTGAACCAGGAAGCTTCTTCCCCACCGGTGCCACTACGCCCGTCACCTACACCTTTACTGATCCCACTGGGAACCAGGCCGCGACCACGTTCATAGTTACAGTGCGAGAGTTGCGTAAGTATCTATCCAGTGTGCCAGTTAATTTTTTAACCCCTGTGAATGGCAGGGGCATACTGTTTCCGACCAGTCCTTCCATGGTTGCGTGGTTAAGCGATACAGGTGTGGACCTGAAAATAAGAGGTCCACAGAGTGTAGAGGCTTGAAACACTATCTGGACGTACACACGTCCACAAAGTGGTTATTACAGTGTTGAAGAAAATGGTTGAATGGTTAACTCGAGAAGTACTTGGCATATCAACTCGGAACCTGGCAGGTGGATTGGTCTTGGGATCCGTCAGAAGCCTTTTGTTTTTTTACCACCCAGGTCAAGAAACGGACTGGCTTGCGGGGCATTTGTGTTTACTAAACACAAATTTTCCCGTTTATCATTTATAACAATTTATTTGAAACCATCTTTGGCCATCTCTTTGATGGTGTAGTAATTGAATGGTTGCCCTGTAAGTAGTTTTGATTTGTGGATCAACATCTGAAAGTTATCTTTGAAACCCAAGTATGACAATGATGAGTTGAGGCAGCTGGAACTGAAGCTGTTGGTGCAAAAAGGAAATGTTGAAGTATTTAGTCGATGCTCCTGGGCTGATACGTCTGATTGTTTTTTTTTCTCTTCAAATTTACGTACAGCCGATGCCATACCGCCTGTCATCACTGCAACCAGCAATGACGTCACCTTGACAGTGCCCTTCCAGTCTCCAGGGACAAATGTGGATTGGACTGAGCCCACGGCCACCGACAACTCCGGCTCCTTCACCACGACCAAGACCGATGAGCCGGGCACCTTCTTCCCCACCGGATCAACCACCCCTGTCACATACACCTTCACCGATGCTGCAGGCAACACCGCATCAACTACATTCACTGTGCGTGTGATCGAAGAAGGTACGTCCCCTTGTTGATTTTATTGTCGAAGTTCGAAGGACAGACCAACACCGCATGGTAAGGTTTGCGGTGGGTGATCGGGCTGGCTCAGTGGTTTTTCTTTCCCAACCTTTTCACCTCTGTGGCCCACCATGGCCAGGAGCCTTGCATGTGGATTGGAATTTCAATCCCTACCTGTTTGCGTGTTTTTTTTTCCCCAATGTGGTTTTCCTCCCTCATCTAAAACTGAACATTTCTTCTTGTTTCCTAAACACCTTCCTGTTATTGGCGCTTGTGCTGTTGGATGTGCAAGAAGATCAATAAAAATTTTTTAAGAATGCCACAGAACTGTTCCGTTTGTTCTTTTCAGTTTAAGTGAAAAAAAGTTAAACTTTCAATTTTTTTCAATGGTACAATAAATGATTGGTGTCGTGGCAAACCTCACTAGACTGTTTTCCACCATGCAATGTTTCCATGTCAACGAACACATTCGATGAAACGAATTTGATGGGCATGAACATCAAACTGTAAACCTACCGGGGTTGTACCAAAATTATTCCATCTTTTGGAGAAAATTTTTAAACGAGTCCAAAATCTTGTTAGAGAAAACATTAACATAGTTGGATTTAAAGCTTTGCATGGTGGAAGTATAACTAGGAGAGGTTTGCAGTGACACCAACATTCGATCAGTATGCTCTGATCGTCTTCAGTTAACAAAGTTGATTGTCCTCCCTTACAGCCGACATGGAGTCTCCAATGTTCCTCTTCTGCCAGATGGATATTACCTACACCGTAGTGACTGGCATGGCCCCGGTCCCGGTCAGTTTCACAGCGCCCACAGCCGCCGACAACTCCGGCAATGTCAACCTCCTCTTCAACACCAAGAGCCCTGGGGATCTGTTTGAAGCAGGATCGACCACTGTGGAGTATCGCTTTGGGGATCAAGCAGGAAACACTGCCTCCTGTACCTTTGTGGTTACTATTGTTGAAGGTATGTAGGAAACAGAAATCACTTCTAGATTTGAGGGGTGTAAAAGTCTCTGCCCAATTTCAGAGCTAGTAGTAGCTCCCATGAAAAGGTTATTGCAGTGCAAAGACCAGGGCCCGTTTTCATAAAGCTTGCTTGTGCAGAAATTATTGCTCAACAATTTTCTGCAGAAAAGAGCGGGATATTAGTCACAAATGGTGAATATGACATGGTATTTCGAATGGTAACCTTATTCTGGCGAGCATAATTTTGTTAATTGTTTTGCTTAAGCAGCTCTATGTAATTGGGCCCAGTCAGAAAAGCGATTATACATTACATGCCAATTCGCCTGTTAATGTTTATGCGGAACAAGACTTTTCAGGGATTTGCAAATAATCATGTGGGGGCTCTCACCAGTAGTAGACCTTAGTATTGATGACGAAACTATTGTGTCTCTGCTCAACTGGCGGAAATGCAGTACCCACCCAGTTACAGCACTTGGGCAATGCAGTAAACAAACCATCAGTACAGGTCTCTATTGTCCTTAAAGGGTGCAATGCCTTGCCACAGTGTGCCGAAGCACTGTCTGTGTTTAAAGGAACCAGTCCTTGCTCCAACAGACTCAATTTCTAAAACACAGATAGATTTTGATAGGTTTGATACTGTTTTGAGTCGGCAAATTATGATCATATCAAAGCACAGCGCCATCTTGTCCATCTTGATGATAATAGTGACGCTTTATAAATGCCTTATAATGTGTGTATGTATTAATCAAACGCCGTCCGTTTTCCCTACAGCCAACCCCTGTTCACCCCAGCCCTGTCTGAATGGAGCTGCCTGTGTGCCAGAGACGCTGACCACCTACCGCTGTATCTGCCCCGACTGCTACTCTGGAGATAACTGTGAAATTGGTATGTAATCTCAAAACAGCAAGAAATCATAAGCTGTAATATACCAGCCCTAAACAGAAAAGCCACGTCCTACATTAGGGAGAATGAGAGAATAGCAGAATTAAACAAGTGGTAACTTGAGGTTACTTGAGGTAACTAGATATTGAACCCTGGAAAACCTTGAGGCTAACCTCGAGTTACCACCGGTTTAATCTTGCGGTCGTCCCTTATTGAGACACTCCAGCCATGATATGTACTCCCTTGAGCGCTTTGCTCATCCTCTCAAGTTCTTCTTACTCCAAATTGTTCTCGTGCAACATTGGTCAGCCTTCTCGCAATCCTCTTCTTATAACAAAAGGACAAAGGTCTTGAATTAGTGGTCACACAATAACGCCCCAGGGAAAGGAAAAGAGGTTCCAAGTGTGAATTCCACGACCATCTGTCCCTCTTTGTATGGTTTCCCGAGTTTCCACAATTTGCCGGTTTGTTAGAACTCCATTGTGCATTGAATAAGAGTTCCGACTGTTATTGGGTCATCCACAGCAAACCGTGTAAGTGTTGTGTCATTCTATTATAATATGGTGATCTGTTATGTTAAGTTGTATTGACTTTTTCTTCTTTTTCTTTTCATTCTTACAGCGAGAGATGCTTGTCAAGGCAACACTTGTCAAAATGGAGCAGTTTGTGCTGCCCAGCCTGGCTCCTGCACCCAATACGAATGCCAGTGCCCGGCCTGCTACACTGGCCAGTCCTGCCAGACGTGTAAGTATAAAACCAGACTTAGCAAATGAAATTTTATGTTTATACTTTTTTTCTACACGTGAAGAAATGTGCTTATCCTACATCTGACAATCCAGCAGCAATTTAAAAAATTTTGTTGAAAGTTTTGCTTAATACCTAGTGTGTTTTGGCCGCTTGAAGTTAAGGCCATGTCCGAATTGGTGGCTATGGCTTCGTCTGGATCACCACGTCATCATGCAATGAAGTGTACTGAGAGAAAAAAAAAAGACAAACCTCCTAAGATGAAATAAAAACAAAGTTCTAACAACTTTGTATTTTGAAATTTTTTATATTGATAATTGATATCTGCAGACCATCAGAAGAAAAATAATACCAGGCAGATGTTAAAACATAATTTTTTATTAGTGCAAACAGCGCGTTTTCCGTTTGACTGTCGGCAACAGCTACCCTGCAGATTAGTGGTGTCATTTGATATCATTAAACTAGCCGGGTTGTTTATCAGGGTAAGAACTGTCATTGATGTTAATGTTGACAGATAAACCTGTAACTATTATCATCTGAGAATGGAATTTAAATGATGAGGTCTCACCAGAGAGTTAATGATTTTTTTTGAAATGTTTTTTTGTTTCTGATTGCAGTGGTCAATAGCTGTGAGAACAACCAGTGTGCCAACGGCGCTGCCTGTACACCTGCTGCTGAAGGCTGTGTCGAGTACACCTGCCAATGCCCGCCATGTTTCACCGGACGTTACTGTGATATCCGTAAGTTATTCTACACATACACCATAATTATCATGCTGTTACAACCCCCCCCCCCCCCCATCATCATCTACCTCCTTTAAAAGAAAGTACAGAATGAATGACTCTCTCTGTGGCAGTGAAGTTAACCCTCTAGAGACCGTAGCAGCCGGAAACGGCTTGTAACAAAAATGCACATAGCGGCCACAAACGGCTGCAAGATATGACCTACTTCCACTCCACCAAAAAGGTCAAAGTAAAGGTCATGACCTAATTTAATGTTTCCCATGTTAACATAGTAACTATGTTTCGAAAACAAAACCAAATTTTTGTTTTATATATATTTTTTTGCGACACTTTCACAAGAACACAAGAACAACATTTAAAAACAAAATCAACAATCAAACCATGTCTGGGCATATGGTGATGATTATGCGGAAATGATTGGTCTCTAAAGGGTTACTAACTAGAAGTCCCCCTGATCCACAAAGCAAAAGTAGTAGTCCCTGCTGATTTCCTACCTACCTCCCTCCTTCTCAGACAGTAGTTAATAAGCTGGACAGTGCTTTTCAGAACTAAGTAGTCTCCCGAATTCCTAAATCTAATCCGTGGCAGTAGAATAAATAGCGAGACAAGTTCTCAAAGAACAAATCTACACGGCAAAGTAGATATATTACCACAAACTGAATTAACAATGGTACAGGATCCTTACATTTTTAATAAAGAAAAGAAGGTATGCTATATAATGGAGCAAAAGAAAAATTGATAAAATGTGGTTATATGTAGATAATTCTTGACACTAAGTTGTCGATACAGATTACAAAGGAAAAGAAGGTTATGTAGTAGGTCCTCTTCAACTGTCCTTGAAATGTTCCCCGATTACAAAGAAATGATTAATGCGTAGTGTTCTCATTATACCCAAAAGGGTGAGACTTTTTACTACAACCTCAGTTTGATCAATTGCTCCTTTGGACTTTTCTTACTGCAGCCATCTCTGCCTGTGACAGCAGCAGCTGCCAGAACGGAGCCGTCTGCATGCCCGCAGCGGAAAACCCCAACTCTCCCTACGCTTGCTCCGAGTACAAGTGCTCCTGCACCAACTGCTTCACCGGTGTCTTCTGCGAGAATCGTAAGTCTTGAACACAAAATGAAGCTGTAGTGTTCACCAAATGGGTACCGGCAAAAAGCTGGGGAAGTGGCATGCGATGGACTGGCATTCTGTCCAGGGGGAATAAAGATATTCTCAATCGTTTAATGCCAATGAAACCGGATATAAACACCGGCCAGATGAGTTATATTGGCTCGGGACAGACTTTTACTTCTTTTAGTGTCCAACAGTTGAGGTTGACGTTTGTCCAAGTATCCATTCAAATATGTTGATTTGTTTGAAAAAGCCTTCGGAGCGCCACAACAGCCCAGGGAGCTGAGAAAGATTACAGGAATGTTATTGGCCCAATGACCAGGGCACTAATGTAAAGCGCATTGATACTTTCTTTTTGAAATGCGCTAAATGAGAACTAATTATTATTCTTTGTATCAATAATTATTAGTTACCGTTTTGGTTTTTAACTGTTAGTCCATTTACTAAATCCAAGTGATTATTGTTTTTAAAACACAGAGCGTGATGCCTGCAGCCCCAACCCCTGTGTTAACGGTGGTGTCTGCTCTGCCACGTCGGGCTCCTGCACCTCTTACTCCTGCGAGTGTCCACCGTGCTTCTCCGGCTTCAACTGCGAAATCGGTAAGAACTTTTTTTAGAAAATATATATGTTGTCTTTGCTTCAAATTGTAGTCGTAGGTCTTTGACTGTTTTTGTCTAGCACAGTTTTTGAAAAATAAATGCTTGATGCTTCTCTTTAACAGCTGTACCAAACCCTTGTGACAACAACCCTTGCTTGAATAATGGTGTCTGCAGTACAGTACAAGGATCCTGTGGGGCGCATACATGTGCCTGTCCCAACACTCACATCGGCTTGAACTGCGAAACATGTAAGTGGAGTTGACAATTTTTGTAGGTAAAATGATTCGGACTTTCCATCAATGGAAGAAAGACAAAACTCGATCTTTATATGCAAACTTTTTAGTGCTTTTTTAGATTTTTAAAAAACCCCACTAAGATTCATCCTAAAATATTTCAGAATTCCCGCCCAAATGAACATTCCTCCAGCCCTACTTCAACTCGACATCATCAGCAGTCAAGCACTCTCATGAAGACGAGCAGAGTATACTGTTCGAAATGGTGGGAACCACACCAGTTCTTCTCAAAACCAACACACTTCCCATTATGCATGGTCGTTACCTGCAAGTTTACTACAATAGCTTGTCTTATCTCAAGATAAGCTGCCAATATCCCCATAGTGATTGTGACATCACGCTTTGCTTAACAAATTAGGATTGATACACCCTTAAGATCAATCTTAGCTCCTTGTGAACTCGGGGGGGCCCACAGTGAGCTCACTTGACGACTTATAAAGAACCTTTTTCTTTGAATTTCAGCGGTCATTCCAAACCCCAACCCCTGCAACAGCTTCCCCTGCAAGAACGGTGCAACGTGTCTGACGATGGATTCAAACAACTACGTCTGCATGTGCCCTCCCAATTATGTTGGACCTAACTGTGTCACACCAAAATGTAAGTACCTTATATTTGTGACGGTTGTATTTAGTACTCCCCCCCCCCCAAAAAAAAACAACAAACATTCAAATGCGTTTGTTTTGATGACGTAGCATACTAGTGACATAATGTTTGCTTATGACGTAGCTTCTTGTTATTGTACAGCGCCCTCGCAGTCTAAATCTATCCTTTGTAATTTGTACGTGGTTGAACATTATTTTCTGTACGAAGACACAATGACACGTTCAGTTTTTGCAATTTCTGTATATTAATGAAGACTTGACCAACATTGTTTTGGTTGGTTTTTTTTCATCATTAATTGTCCAATCTTGCCATTTAACGACTTGACACAATCGAAGTAGATTTAAAAAAAAATATCCACACCAGAGCTTCCAACTCTTCCTGATTTTGCAGAAAGTTTCTTTCTGAAAACAAACTAATCTTTCCATGTTCTGAGAAACAAATTTGAATATCTCCATGATTATAGAAACTGTTTCCCTATTATGTTGAATGTAATACTAAGTATCTCCCTGATTGTTGTACAATATCTCCCTGATTGCAAGACGCAAATGTTGGCAGCTCCGCCGCATAAATAATATTATAAAAAAAAATCTATCACTGAGAAAACACTCGGTAAGCATTGTTCTCCTACCGTTGGTTTGTAGCCCAACTGCCCCAGATGGATCTGTGCCAGAACGCCCCGTGCAACAACGGAGGCGATTGCTACAACAGTTACAACAGCAATACCGGGACTAACAGCATCCCCCAGTACTCCTGCGTCTGTGCGTCTGGATTCACTGGCGCCAACTGCAACAACCCGACCGGTAGGTTATCCATTAAGCCCCGAGTTTCCCCAGTATCTTTTTGATCAACCTGCTTTGTATTTTGACACTACTTCAGCTCACATTTTAGCAGAAAATATATCGTTAACTATTTTTTCAATTTAAAACGAATCTAGCCAGCACCTCATTGCCAAGTTCTGTTCTAAAATTCCCGGCCTAATGCCACTAGCTCAAGAAGCCTTTAAGTGACAGATATGCGCGCTATTATATGAATTCATTATAATTATATTATGGACGGTACACGGTCTCCACAGCACACAAACGGAACAGTTTCCAACTTCCGTCTGATTTTGTTTTGTTTCACAGGAGATTCCCCAGCCTTGGACATCTGCACCAAGTCTGAGAGGCCCCCGTGCACACAGGGTGCCGCTTGCTCCAACACCTATCACAGCATCGACCAAAACGTGGACTACTTCTGTACTTGCCCAGTCGGCTACAGCGGCCACAACTGCCAGACTGATAGTAAGTTCCTCAGCCTATCCTTTGTTGTAGCGGGGCAGATGGGGAAAACATGTTGGGGGAATTGTGCCTTTGATGATACAACCATGAGCAAAAGATAGTCGGGAGTATGTCCCGAGAAATATATGTGGTTGTATCATCGAAGGCACAATCCCATCACCTACCTGCAGTACCACGTGTCAATTGCAGTCACTATTAGTGAGTGCTATGACATTTTCGTAACGACATTTGAAGTGCAGGTTTACCTGAAATATAACATGAGTGCGAGTATGGAAATGATGCAATATATAAATTAAGACCTTTTTTTTCTTTCTTTGTGGCAGATGTGGACCCTTGTGCCAGCAACCCTTGCCGCAACGGAGCTAACTGTGCTTCCTTTAACACCTACTTCATGTGTGAATGCCTGTCTGGATTTGGCGGAACAACCTGTGACAGCCGTGTTGGTGAGTGTAGATAAGAATCCCCCCTCGCCCTCTCCCCCCAAAAAAGCTTTTTGTACGCGTTCCTTTCTTTAACTTCTAGAAATTTTCTCAAGATAATTTTTTCTTTCTCAAAATGTTGAAATATTCTCTTCGGGAGCACCACCACCACCTGTCCAGAGATCCATCTCATTTGTGCTTGTATAATTAACTTTTTCACAAAGGATCTTTTCATCTCCATATATTTTTGAGAACTTGCTTTTTGCCATTCCACTATTCATCCATTAAAATGCTATTATCTTGAAAAACAGGTGACATAACCCCACCCATCATTTCTGGTTGCCCCGAGTCTATCTACACGAATGCTGGCAGCCAGTCGTTCTCCGCTGTGGCCTGGACTGCACCTACAGCTACAGACGATTCGGGCGTGGTCTTCCAGACCTTCGCCTCCCATCAGCCCAACCAGCAGTTCCCTGTGGGCGCCACTCCCGTAACCTACGTCTTCTCCGATCTGAGTCAGAACTACGCCCGTTGCGTCTTCTTCGTCACCGTCTCCAGTAAGTTCTCTTATTCGGTCAGAATTTTTATTCCACACCTGTATAAGAATAGATGACCCTCATTTTGATTGAACCTATAACACAAAGTGACATCAACGCTAATTTTTGGTCTTGCCTTTACACTAGACCTGGCTCCTGGCAAGATGATTTCACAGCACTGGCAAATCTTTTGAATATATAGCACAGGTCAACAGTAATTTGAAAAAAAATTAGGAATTTTATTTTCAACCATTCCATTCACTTTCAGATAACGCACCTGTCACCCCAAGCCCAGCGGACAACATCCCACCAGTCATCTCTAACTGCCCCATGGGTGTATCGGCAACGGCACCGAGCGGCAGCAGTGGCACTGAGGCCATATGGGTAGAGCCGACTGCAACAGACGCTAGCCTCCCATTGAACATTGCTCGCAGCCACGAACCAGGAGCGTTCTTCCCATTGGTGTGACTGACGTCACATACACCATCACTGATGCCGCAGGCAACTCTGCACAGTGCACCTTCGTCGTTATGATCAACAGTAAGCGTGCTCTTCTAATTTTTTCTAGTAAATAAACCACAAGGGAAACTGGTTGGGTTGATTTTTTTTTTCAATAAATTTGGCTTGAACAAAGAAAACTTTTACCAGAGCGGGTCTTGAACCTGCGGCCTTTTCGGATTAACATGCTGGCGCTCTGCCAACTGATCTATCCACCCTGATGGTGGCGGTCGCCCTATTTTGTCAAGATCTTTGGTCCGGGGTGCCAGTCAGAAACCATCTTTTATTTTTCTCTTATTCTTGTAACTTTTCCCTTTGTGATTTTTCAAAGAATGATTTTGAGGCTTTAGAAAGATTGACACTGTTTATTTTGCAGTTCCACCCTATTAGATCTCACCTATAGAATGTTGATTATCTGTTGAGGTTCTTGTAAGAATACTTTTGGTTTTCCCTGGTTCAGTCCTGGGCCCAATTTCATAAAGCTGCTTTAGCAGAAAATATTGCTTAACATTTTTCTGCTCGGCAAAAAATGAGCAGGATACCAGTCACAAATTGTACATGTGGCATGGTAGTTTGGCTGGGGGTAACCTTATTATCGTAAGCAAAGTTTTGTTGAGCTGAACTACTTTTTGTGCTTAAGCAGCTCTATGAAATTGGGCCCTGGTAAGAGCATCGTGTCATTTTGTCCCAATTCAGATGAATGGCTACCCTCAAGCCTTTGTGTGGTTGCAAAAATTGAAAAAAAGAGAGAAAAATTTGATGGCTTCATCAAGTTGGCAATGTTAGGCGATCCACTGTGAACATAAACATCAGTAGTATAATCATGAGAAAAACTGATGTAATTTTTGGGGTTTTATTAACAGGCCTAAATATGCCAGACACGACAGCACCGGTCATTTCCAACTGCCCGGAAAATCAAGTCGCCAGCACTGGAGAAAGCACCGCCAGCATTATTTGGATCGAGCCGACCGCTGTGGACAACAGCGGGGTAGCTCCCGGGGTTGCCCAGTCCCACACTCCCCCAGCTTCGTTTCCCGTCAACTCTGTCACCAGGGTCACTTATATTTTCTACGACAACGCAGGCAACTTTGACTCGTGTACATTCACTGTCACCATCAATGGTAAGTTTTGAAAAGCCGTTCAGTTTCTTTATTTTGATTAGAAAATAATTCAATACTTGTGAAAAACCAACCCCTCCTTCAAACCAGGCAACTTTCCCCAAGGGAAACCAAATTGGAAGTTTAAGTAAACTTAAAACACTGAAAAAGAAAACGAATTCAAGAGTATCATTATTGAGGTGGTCTTCCCCGCAGTAAATATATGGCAAAAATAAAGTATGACAAGTGATGCGTGTTCCGTTAATCAATTGATAAGGATCTGTTTGTGCAGTATAGATAGTTCCCAGTAGACGCCATCTTTATGGGCAAAGTGCATTTTGGCTTGCAGATGCGTCAAACGCTCAACTTATTAACACAGCTGCGTTGTTCACTAACCAATCCTGCAGTGATTTTTGTAAAATGTGCGCGTGCTGCATGCCGTTCTCACACGAAACGCATGACTGTTTGTTCCAAACTGCCCATAAAGATGGCCGATTTACGTCATACTGCAACCTATCTATATAAATGTTATTAATGCATTTTGGCTTGCAGATGCGTCAAGCGCTCATCTTATTAACACAGCTGCGTTGTTCACTAACCAATCCTGCAGTGATTTTTGTAAAATGTGCGCGTGCTGCACGCCGTTCTCACACGAAACGCATGACTGTTTGTCCCAAACTGCCCATAAAGATGGCCGATTTACGTCATACTGCAACCTATCTATATAAATGTTATTAAAAGGTGTGCAAAGTAATAATTAGGTTATGTTTTTTGTTTGTAATTCTTGCAATCTGCTGAATGTATATAGCTGGAACAGGCCCAGTTGATAACACCCCACCGGTCATCAGCAACTGTCCGTCGGACAACGCCGTAACTGTGTCTTCCGGTGTGACATCCGCCGTCATAACTTGGGAAGAACCGACAGCCACCGATAACGACGGTCTGTCGCCGGTCGTTGCCAGGTCCCACGTCCCCAACACTGCCTTCTCGATCGGCACCACCACGGTCAACTACATCTTCCGGGATTCGTCTGGAAACGAAGCCGTCTGCTCCTTTGATCTGACAGTCGCCGAAGGTAGGTCTGATTGCAATAACGGAAAGAATACCAATATTGATTTCTCTTTCAGCCTCAGTTTAGTTTCATCAAAGGCAACCCTGTGGCACCCAGTTTAGAATTTAGTAGAAAAAGAAAAGAAGAGGAAAAAAATGCCAAGAACAATTGATCGGATTTTCGACCGCGTGATGAGGGCTCTTGAAAGCCTGCTAGCAAGTTATCACTGTGGACTAAAACACTTACTTGGTGGAAGGAAAACCCCATTTTTTTTCCCCGGAACATCTGGGCATCTCTAAGATCTGACAATCTAAAACTGTACAACACTTAACCATTGCCGAATTGGAACCTTTATGTTTGAATTGAATTTCTTTCATACTTCAAAAAACTACAGAGAAATATTAAGTAAGATCCAGTGAAAAATAAATTGCTTCGGAACAAAATTTCATTTGTTTGCATTACGTACTGACTGGTGTGCGGACCCGCATTTTTTAAACTTTCAAACCACCTAGAAAAAAAATGCGGGAGTTGACGCATGTCGGCACAACGTCGCCTATCCAGTCAATATTTTTGCAGATCAATAGGAAAGACTGTTTTAACTTGTTCAATTGGTGCTCGATATAGGGCAGAGGGTACCCCCGCCCACCTATTGTGTCTTCATTGTGTGCTTGGAATCTCTGGAATTCTTTTGAGGATTTTTTGGGGATAGTTCTATACAAGAGGAAAATAGTGTGTTATAGTATGGGCACATTAGGGGGGGGGACCCTCTACCCCATATCGGGCAGGCTATAAACTTGTTTTGCACCACATACATCTGATTCGCACTTGTCTCACCTGGTCATGAGTGCTGCCAATCAAATTGACTAATCATAATTTGTCTTCAGGACATTGACTGTCATCACTTTGAGTGTAAACTTTAATCTCCATTTGTCGCTTGCAGCCGGCGATAACACCCCTCCCGTCTTCACCAACTGCCCCGACAACATCGTCTCCTACGTGAACGGTCCCTCGTCCACGGCCAGCATTAACTTCCCCACGCCCACAGCGGTGGACAACTCTGGCGTCACACCCCAGGTGTCCGGCAGCGTCAACTCTCCGGTTACTATGGGTGTCGGCTCTGTGACGGCTACCTACGTGGCGCAGGACGGATCCGGCAATCAGGCCACATGCAGTTTCTCAATCAACGTAGTTGGTATGACGCTCTTCTATACTCTTATTATTTGAAAGTATAGCAAAAGCAACTGGATTAAATGCCACAGCTCAAAAGCTGGATTTATTCGCAGGCACAAAATTGTGAAATGTTTGTCTAGCTTATTTTCATTTTAAAATCGAGGATGATTTTTAGTTTCATTACAAGTTATATAGTTTACATGATATAATTATCTCTCTAGTCTGCCTTAAACAAAATAAAAATAAATGCAAAGAAGAATGAACCTTTGGGTCTGGTGTTAAAATATACTGGCACCTTTAACGTGTTGATTTTTACTACTTATATTGTACTGGTATACGGGATGTCAATCAAAACTTATAAATTAACCCTCTCCCAAAACTCGTTGTCTATTCCTCTATTCAATTAATTTGCATATATATTTTTTAATCTCAAACAGTGGACACTGAAGTACCAGTCATCAGTGGTTGCCCGTCTGCCATTGTTCAAACGCTTGCATCAGGCAGCACCTCCGCCATCGTCACCTGGGTCGAGCCCACTGCGACCGACAACAGTGGGGCGGTGTCCACTTCCATGAGCCACCAGCCAGGACAATCATTCTCCCAGGGAGAAACCACAGTCACGTACACTTTCTCCGACTCTGCCGGCAACCAGGACACTTGCTCCTTTTTGATCACCGTCAACGCTGGTAAGCTGGTGTTTCACACACAAAAATAAACTGACTGACCACTTTCTTTATTGTTGAACACTAATAAATGTCCACATCCTGGTGTTTTGACATATTATTTTCAAGAGCAAACAAAAGTCACAAGAAACGATATATTGTAAACTTGGGTGTGACCCCTGGTTATACGGCAGTTACAGGTTGAATGGCATCTGACTGGCATCCCAGAACAAAGATATTGACAAAAAAGGGAGACCACCTAATGTAGGGCAAGATAGCCCAGTTGGTAGAGTGCCGGCACAATTATCCGAAGGTCGTAGGTTCAAGTCCCGCTCTAGTCATGTTTTCGTTATAAAGCCCCAAATTCTAGTCATATTTTCTTAATTCCAACCCAAAATTCTAGTCATATTTTCTTTATTCAACCCAAAATTCTAGTCATATTTTCTTTACTCAACCCAAAATTAACAAAAGATTACCTAGTCAGTTTTCCTTGTTTATTATTTGATACAGAAAAAATATTCTGTTAGTTGGACAAGCATTCTATAATATCTTTCATGAAGACAAAAACAAAATAAATAAAAAACGTTACAACTTTTAAAGTGATTATTTTATCTTTTTCTGTTCTTACAGCCGCTACAGCTAATCCCTGTTCCAGCTCTCCTTGCTCTGGAACTCTGAAATGCTACTATCGCTCTTCACCTCCTGAGTACCTTTGCCTTGGTAAGGAAACCAATTTAACCTTTGGTGAAAATTTCACAAGTTACTGACAATTAGGTGGGCCCCCCTTGTTTGCTCCCATTTGGAACTCCTTTTAAAGGGAAGGTATACGATTGGTAACCACATCTTTTGTAACATTACATTAACAAAAGAAGTGATATTTGCAGGGAGTTTTTACTCCGTTCACTAGCCCGCCGCCTAAATTATTTTATCAAAATCCCGTAAATGAGGGCAGCAAACAAACATGACGTCACTGTACGTACTGAATGCCCGGATGGTCTGTACTGAGCAATGCTCAATGAGTAACAACAAACGGCCGTTTGACAGAGGGGTACGACTGCAACGTCACTATTCTTTTGAATTTTTTGAGACGGCTTTCTGGCACCAACTGCTGTTGTTCTGATTTTGCCTGAAGGCGGGGGTGAAAAGAGGCTTGGAAACTGCGTTGTAAACGAAGACCCATTCAATCTATAACTCTGTCACAGTGTTTTCTTGGTAGATATAGGTGTATTTAGGGATGTTAAAAAAGTGACCTCTAGCGTGGCCCAACCTCTTTAAGTGTGTACATGCTGAAAATTGTGCATGAGTTTTCGCTAGTTTCTCCTGACTCGCACAACGGATTAAGCCCAAATTTTCACGGGTTTATTTCATCTATACGGTTGATCACAAAAACATGAACAATGTCCGCGACTAGTTTGTCAGCTCAACCAATTCTGCATAATACCTTTTAAGTATTGGTTATTATTATGATATTTTGTTCCTTTAATTGTAGAGTTTATCCTAACATCATAACACTCCTATACATTTCCAGTGCATATTTTGACAGTTGTTTTATTTTTTCCTTTTTCCCACAACAGCTGCAAGGAGGAGGAGAGATGCCAAACGAGGTAAAATTGATGTGAACTTTGTATTTAATGTGACCCTTGTAATAAACAGCATTCAGACTGACACTGTTTTGCTGGTTTATTTGAATTCGTTTGGTGAGGACACAACACAAACGTTATGAAGGTCCTCGGCCCAAAACAGCATGATAATGGGGAAATACAAAATAACGAATAGATAAACTACTTTAAAATGTTGAACACTGAAATACCGTATCAGTTGAACAATACCTCTGGTTCATGCCTAAATTCGACAATAATCTTAAACCTAAGAAATACAAATTATTTCCAATCCGAAAAGCAGTGATGTAATGAAATAACGGTTTTCCTGTACGGAACAATCATTACTAAAGTGTAAACTTTGAACAGTTACGACTTGGGGGGAGGGAGAGGTGTTGAAAACCTAGGATGGTTCCCTTACTGAGTAAATACCGAGCCTCAAACATCTTCACTTAACAATCTCTTCTCTGTGGTTTTTCAGAGGAATGTCTTTGCAAGAACGGAGGTATCTGCGCTGACGATGATGCCGGGCTCTCATGTGCCTGCCCAAGTAACTTCACCGGTATCATCTGCGAAGAAGGTACGTCTTGTACCAGGGTTTATATCTCTTAAAAATGATAATTTCCCAGATAGTTACCGTAACGGCAACCAGTGACACGTTTGTCAATTGAAACCTGGCAGCGAGGGACCTTCTTGGTTGCAGCGCCCCCTGTGGTACATAGTCAGCGCTTGCTTCCAAGTTTTTTTCCATACTTTAAAAGAGTGTTTATGGTGCATTTTTCAACATTTTTTATTTATCCAAATGTGTTGTTTACATGATATTGCCTGGGTTGATTCAACCTTATTTGTTTGCGTTATTAGTTCATCTACCGATGACAATTTCCGTATCGATTTTTGTACACAAAAGGGCCATACCATTAAACTAGCTACTAAAAGTAAAATAAAAACGGGGGAAAAAAAATCCTCCTTTATGTTAAAGTAAAGTACAGAAAATGAAATTCAACATTCAAAAGGGAACAGCAGTGTTGGGGGGAGAGATTATTGGTGCAAGTGCTGCTGAGATGAGAAGGGCTATCATCTCCCTTGCACCCAAAAGTGCTATAGCCTGCCCGATATGGGGCAGAGGGTCCCCCCCCCCCCAATGTTCCCATACTATAACACACTATTTTCCTCTTGTAAAGAACCTCCCCCCCCCCCCCCCCCGAAAAAATAAATAAAATAAAATAAAATAAAAATATATATATAAATAAATAAATAAATAAAATCCTCAAAAGAATTCCTGAGATTCCAAGCACACAATGAAGACACAATAGGTGGGGGGTACCCTCTGCCCCATATCGAGCACCATTGAAAAGTGCTTGCAAAGCAATGTCTACACAGTGTCCTTCTGGGCCACCTGGTGACCTTCCAGTGGAGGGCACTGATGAATGACCATGAGGAGTGGTCAGAAGGCACCCACAGGGATGACCACTTAGGAGTCAAGGATTCTTCGATCCCTTTATTAATCGTAGTCAATACTTGTCTTTCCAACTTGCAGAAGTGAGGATCCCCAAGCAGCACACCAGCGACGACATGAACAGCCTGGAGATGTACCACGAGACCAGCTCTCACTTTGAGTGGATGATGGGCTCGGTCATGGCCATCTTGGGAGTCATCATCGTCATCTTGGCCTTAACAATCTGCCGTATGGCCCCACGAGCCTCCTCCAAGCTAGACGCTGTCGACAAGGCCTCTCTTGTGTACTAAGATTTACCAAAAAATAGAAACAAATTAAATAAAAACAGTGTAGTTTCCTTTTAATATGTACACATGTATGCACACGGTTTTCTAACAATCTTTTTTAACAAATTTCACTTTTTAAGTCTTTGTAATGAGTTATTTTTAACCTACGATTGATACTGTTCTTTTTTTTTGAATTCTTATTTTGTATATTTTTGCAGGTGTAAAAAAAAATTGTACAGAAGTGACCATCACAATTTGTTGTATTAGTGTTGCAGAAGTACGAGCACCCAATGCTGGCTTTTTGTTGAGTGTTGGCGTTTTAAAAGATTTTAGTGACTTGTGCTATTGATAGGATTTTAGTATTTTAACAAGTATTTATATATATTCCTGTAACCAAACAATATTGTAATGCCTTTTGCACCGAAAATTTCATGGGACTTAATGGTTGAGCTACTTTTAATAACATTGCACCTTTTAAACCAGTACATCCGTTTCGTTGTAAACTTCAGTTTTTGAGACTCAAAACAAGTTTTGAAAAGAATCTCATGGTTCATTTATTAAATAGCTAATTTCTATTCCCATGTGCCATGTTGGAAACAGAAGAAAAGATGTCATCTTTGTAAATGTAAATTCAATTTGTCTCCATTTGCTAGGTCCATAAGAAATGCCTTTTTTTGAAATGTCTCTTTCTCTGAAGGTAATAAACAACCCCGAAAAATATAAGGAGTACAACAAGTTTGAATTGTGAGCTTAAATTCCCATCTATTTATGTATAACTAGTTACTCAAAATGAAGTGTAGTTATAAAATGAATGTGACTTTTTTTTGCATTTCTTTCTAATTTCTTTTTGAAGGCAGACAATTGTGACTTATGACTTACTTCCTACAAATCTTCGACCCCAAAAGTATGAATGATAATGTTAACGCAGTAACTACACAAAACAATATTTTTTTACCTGCATGAATTTCAAGTATTTCGGGACATATTTTGCCCATGGAATATCCTGTTGTATTTTCGGCACATGACTGTGTTGCTTTGTAGCTTGAAGTAATAAATAATCACTTTTCTAAGAAAAAGAAACAAAAATGCTGTGATTTGTTTGTTTTGTTTTTGTCTTTCCTGAATTCCAATTCAAAGAATTTTTGACCTTTCGAGGGCGTATGTGAACCAAATTTATGTGACGTTGAAATAAGTGAAATTATTTTTGTTTTCTTCATTCGTGTTATTTGGCCATTGATACAAGAAACCATATACAGTCGACTCTCATTATAACAAGATCGCTGGGGCTCGCCAACAAGCTACCTCTTTATAACAGTAACATTGTTATAGTGGCGTGTCGTGGCCGAGCGGATAATAGCACCGGACTCGAACTCTGGTGTTTCTGTTCAGCAGAGTGTGCATGGGTTCGAGTCCGGTCGTGACACTTGTGTCCTTAAGCAAGACACTTAACCATTATTGCTGCGTCCTTCGGATGGGACGTAAAGCCGTTGGTCCCGTATGTTGTGTGATTCACGTAAAAGAACCCAGTGCACTTATCCAAAAGAGAAGGGGTTCGCCCCGGTGTTCCTGGTTTGATTGTCTGCATATTGCGCCACAGCACCTTGTAAACAATTACATGGTGCTAAAAGGAATAGGTCTAATACTTCAAAACGTAGCTCCACAATACCTTGCAGGAAAAATACTGAATGTTGAAGTGACTTGAGCGTCACTGAGTGAGGGATAGAGTGCTATACAAGAAGCCACTATTATTATTATTATTATTATAAGAGGACAGCAATACAAAGAAACACAAAGCAGAAAGGAGGTTTGGGACTTCAGAAGGTGCTCTTTAAAAGCAGAACCTCTCTACAACAGTGCTCAATAACGAGGGTTGACTGTACATGCAGTCAAATTTAAGAAAACATTTTGATGCAAGGGAATTCGCTGCTGAAAGTGCCCTCATGCGTCATAACATACGGTCAATTGAACTTTGTCTTTATTCAACGACTGGGTAGCTTTGCTAGATATAGTTGCATGTTGTTATAATGCTTGTCATAGTTTTCCTCATGCAATCATACTTGTCTGTTCAGTCTTTTGTCTCAGGCCAGGACACGTCTTGTCCTAGGGCCCAATTCTACAAGTTTTGACTTCGTAATAAATCAGCCTTCATACTCTTTCCATAGCTGCATACATTGACTTCATTGATTGGTAACTTAACTTTGTTTTTTAATCAATTGTTACATTATTTTCTCTCGTATGAGAGTATGGAAATAAAGGTTTTCTTACTTGATTTAGAATAGACCATTTTTTTAAAGGAACGTTTAAATTGATTATCAATTTAATTATTTATCAGCTTTTTAACATTCAAGACAGCTGGGAAAAAAACAGACTAAATAAAACCAATTTTACACAAGGGGGAAAACAGTCCAAGCGAAAAATGAAAAGAATTAAACATTAAGTTCAAACGAAGCCATTTTTTATAAGAATAGTACCCGGTAGTTCGGGACTTGACTTGAAGAGCACTGAAAGGGGCTTCTTTATTAAGAGAAATGCAAATGAAACTACAGTGGCCAGAAGTGCCCCCACCCCCTCTAAGAAAAAAAAACTGTTCACTCTTGTGCCCCCCCCCCCCTAAAATTTTACCTAGAGACCAGAGAGGCTGAAATTAGCCTTGCACTTTATATGAGGTGAAAAATATAATTTATGTGTCATCAGTGTGGGGAGTTCCCCTATACAGGATTTAAGCTGGGTCACTAAGCTACCCCCTCCCACCTTACCCCACCCGGCCCCACATCATCCAAGCAGAATACCTGCAGACAGGCAGAAACAAATTGCATGAAATAGTTGTAGGGGCGTGTAAAAACTTAGTCACCTGACATCGTGTTTTTACCAATCATGCCAATGTGAGGGCTGGGCCGGGTGGGTATTATTAAAAAAGAGGAAGGAAAACAGTTAAAAGTTGCCTTCGTTTGATGTAAATTTCTTCAAAAGCCTTCAAAGTGTCCGGGACACTATCTTGCATGATCATGCCGTTACCTGGGGAAGACGAAAGCTTCAGCACTGGTGGTCAAATCGACAGTAAGTGTGGACAAATTTTACTGCTGCATCTAATTCGTGACAATTTTATTTTATGCTATTTTATTGTTTTAACCATCTTGTTAAAGCGTCAGTAGGCCTAATGTTACATGTAATTGCAAAGTTTTAACTGTGACATGAACGAATAACCACCGCATTTTGTGACCCAAAACATATCTAGGTAAATAATCGACTATTTTTGGTCAATAGAAATGAATGTTTTTTTTGGGGGGGGGGATGCAGGTCAGATGGAAATTTTTTACTTATATATTTTTTTGAAAACAAAGTTGCTAGAGGAAGCTTATCCTCCCTTTTAAGTTGAAATGAATGAAGCAGATTTGAATATCCCTCTTGGGTCTTGCAAGTTTGAATTTACTTAGTAAAACCAGATTTTTCTTTGCGAAATAGTTTGAAGCAAGCAGATTGTTCATGTATTGTTTGATTGTATTACATTTTTAATAGACCACCTGTGACCCTGTTGGGCTGTTACATATATGGCTCTCTTAACTTTGGTCTTATCATACTAATTGTGACTATAGCGTTATATCCTGACTTACTGACATTGCCGAGTACCATGTAGAAGAAGTAGAAGTATGAATATGATAATACCATTTACCATAGAGCAAGAAAAGACCGATGTTAAAAGAGAGCCGTATCAGCCCAACAATAGGCCTGGAATTAAACAGAGCCCACGGACAGAGGCAATGGCCTCTGTTGTCCTGTTTCCCAAGATTTTGAAATGAAAGTGCCCTTTGCAAAGATGAAATTCCGGGCCTGCAACAAGGTGGGCTAATCATATACATGTAACATAAGGGGAAAGCTAGTTAGTAGTTACTAAACCTGCAAAGAAGTCCACAGTCTCATTCAAAATAACATCCGTCACCTGCAAGTTAACAATCACTGGAACAGACAATCTCTTTACCTGTGCACAATTCCACAGGTGGAACGCAATCCCACCTGAGTTAAAAATAGCTCTAGATGTTCTAGCTTTTAAGATCATGCTGGAAACTAGTTGTTATAATAATTTTTACTCTCCATCCTCCCGACGGTTGCAGAAGATGAAGGGTTGCGATTATCGCGACAAAAAAGCGTGCAAAATTCAGCGGTGCATGTGGGACGGCCGCGTCCGGGGCGTTTTTGTGTAGACAATGTATCAATATCAAAATCAAGATCAAGACGGTAAGGATTAGAGGAGAGGGTTAAGATCATCATTGCAGTTAAGTCACTCTCTGTAGTGTTGATTCTTAGTCAGGGATTAGAGGAAAGGGTTGAGATCATCATTGCAGTTAAGTCACTCTCTGTAGTGTTAACTCTTAGTCATGGATTAGACGAGAGGGTTAAGAGCATCATTGCAGTTAAGTTGCTCTCTGTAGTGTTGATTGCTCCTCACAGTCACACCCTCATGAAGTACCCGTCCCCAACCCTCACACTAGACCCTACCCCTCACAACCAACCCCTACCCTCAGTAGCCATCTCTACCCTCACAGTCACACCCTCACGAAGTACCCATCCAGAACCCTCACACTCTATCCACCCTACCCTCGCAACCAACCCCTATCCTCAGTAGCAATCTCACAGTCACACCCATCTCGTGCCACCCTCAGTTTGTTTTGTAGAAGTTCACGTGTAGTTCTTCATTTTTACTAGTGCCACGGGATAGGCCTACTCTTATAATTTTATATATTTCTTCTCCTGTTTAGCCATGGTAATGGCTATGATAGACACAGCTTACGACAAGAACTCTGGTGTGCGTACAATCATCGCCACATCCCTTGTCAATATTGGAAAGAAGAAACCTGCGTTGATGCTACACTCATGTCACAACTACCTACGCAAACATAGCAAGGTTGGTTCAGTGTATTTGACCCCCTCTTCCTCCCCCCAACTCCCTACCCAAATCCCCTCTCCATTTTCCTCCTGTTCTGTTCAATTAAAATCTGTGTTTCGTGAACCACTTAACGCCGGATGGCGTGCAGGAAAACGATTTCCCTTGTTATAGCATAGCAAAATGCTACACAAATTGTATCAGTTGCTACTGAGAAATCATGATTTGCTACTCAATATTGGCATTCAGTGTACACAAGCGAGTTCTGTCTAAAATTGTTGCTATGCAAAATTGCGGGAGGAAATAGTTCTCTGGGCGTGTGTACGTCAAATTTTTTCAAACTATTTTTTTGCGGTCGTTATTTTCCCACCCGGAACAACTGCAGAGCACCTTAAATTTTTACATTCAGTGGGACGGTTGACGTGTATATTCACCAGGAAATTTCATTGTGAAGCATGTACAGACATGCACCTACCATGCTACGCTTTGTTTCTCTCAACACAAAGATGAACAGAGAGTAACGGAATTCATGCTTGTTGTTATCACAAGCATCAACAGCTGTGTGGAATACATGTTCAAATTTAGGCTATTTTATTCGTCAAACTTTAAAAGACAGGGTGTCTGAAAGACGCATCAACGTCACAAACTTTCCTGTGCTGTCATTTAATCCCTTCCGTGGGTTCCTCTAAAAGAATTGAGTTATTTATAAATGCCCAAATTATTTTCAGTTTATTACCAGATTACAGGCCTGGAATTACACGGAGGCCACGAGGCCATGGCCTCTGTTGCCCTGGTCTTGGCCTTGGTGCCCCTTCAAAGCTTTCCCATAGACTTTAAGGTTTTCCAGTGGAAGTGCCCTTTACAAAATGAAAATGGCCTTGCCCTCTCCAAGATGAAATTCCAGGCCTGTTACTATCAGCATTTTTGTTAGTAAACTTGATCAAGAAAGAATGACAGAGCACAATTAACCGAATTAATTATTTACATGCTTTGTAAATAACCCTAGTACTGCTGCTGAGTGTTTATGATCACTTTTGAAGCATAAGGTGTTACTTGCCCAAAGTTATTGTAAAAATGGATTTAACTCGTCAATTAATTTGTTAAAATTCAGTAATTTTTTTAATAAAATTTCTAAAGAAGAGTGCTCTTCTTGTGAGCTATTGTGAAGACAGTGAAACCTTTCAGCTGATCAGTTGAATTTTCATTGTTTATTATTCTCTCTAATACATTATTCAAGTTTAAAGACAAAGTCTAAGATTGGTACACTTTGTTTTAAAAAAGCAGATTTTTTTAATTGCGTAAGTACTATAGTTTCAATCTGAAATCTTACTGAGTGTAAAATTTACACCAACACAAAAACTCCAGAGAAATTTATCTGTCTGAAATATTGTCAAAGATGAGAATCAGCGTTGCTTATTTCGATTGCCACATTCAAAATAATCTTGATAGGAACGTGCACTCAAAATCTCCCATAAAACATACCGCGCTATTCGTTGTTTTTCACTAAAATGTGACCACCAATTCTCATTGTGAAAACACATTGTAGTGTTCCATTGTTGGATTTTTTTAAATCAAGTCTGATCGGATTTGTATCTTTTGTTAAGTTGTAGCGAGGCGTTGCGCAACTGAACACAGTTAGGCCTAAACAAATTATTGTAAAAGAAGAGGGAAAAATCAAAGCATCAAAGCTGCAAGTATGTGTAATTATCTTTAAAAAAAAACATCAATAATTATAAATAAAATAGCTGTAGACAATCAACCAAGAACAGTAAGGTCTGATGATTTTTATTACATATTTTGCTGAAAATTAACTCAGGACACCATTTTCAAAAAAGAAATAGTTTATAGTACCCTTATTTTTGTATTACTCGGACACAGATGGTTGATCATATCCTTTGGCAAATCATTCACAAAATAGTTATGCTGAATGTATGCATATGTACAGCTGGTCACCTGAGCTAGAATACAGTAATTTCAAGTCCCTTGGCTCAGTAATAAATGCTGGTACTTGCATACAAGCTGTCTTTACACCACATAGTACTCAGGCCTTGGACAAACATGTAAATAATAATAATAATAATAATATGACATTCTCATAAAGCGCATTTCATTTCTGGGAGAACTCTCAATGCGCTTTACATCCATTATTACCCCTGTTCTCTGGGCCAATGTTTTCTTTCCTTAAACCATCTCAGCTCCCTGGGAAGTATACAGCCTGTGCTGCCGTAGCGCACCAAGCTAAATCAATCACAAGAACCATCTCTGCCCCCCAAGTACCCATTTACCACTGAGTGAAGAGAAGCAATTATAGACCATGTGACCTAGGACATCACATGTTTACAAAAGAGCCACAGAGCCTGGACTTCATACAGGCACAGCTTGTACACAGCTCAATGGAAGAATACAACAAATCTTATGTTTTATGGAGATTGCACTGTCTGATTTTTGAAGAAAGGGGGGACATCAAAAAAGTTGTACAGCTGTTGCTTTTGTGAGTCTTGAATTTATGTGAAAATTATGACACAAAATGTAAATTTTTCCATATGGCCTGTGTAGTATCTTGCCTGTCAGGAAACACATTAGAATGTACAAGGTCACCACTCTGTAAACATAGGTCACATGGTCTATCGTAAAGTGTCTTGCTCAAGGACACACATGTCATGACGGGAATTCGAACCCACACCCTGATGACTCAGCCACCAGAACTTGAGTCCGATGTTCTAACCGCTCGGCCACAACAGGCTATGAAATCTGGACTTGAACCTCAACTACAAAAATGTATTCAAAATTGTGTGATTTGCCACAATTTAAAGGGAACTAAAGGCCAAATACCAAGGTAACATGCCAAGATTTTAGTTACGTAGTACAGTAGTTTGGTTTTTGCGGGGAACATGTTGATTCTAACTGTCTAAAGGACATTTTTTCCCAACTTTACCAATGCTGTACCCAGGTCAGGGTTCTGCCCAGGATTTCTTTAGTGGCGGAAAAATGTTTTCCTGGATACTATTGCGAGATGGATCAGTTACACGGTAGATCATATAAATAGACTCAAACCAACGAAGTACTCAAAATTTATGAATTTGGCTACCCTTTTTTTTTTACTGGTAAATACCCAAATTAACATTTCGTTTAAAAAACCATTGAAAGTAAATTGCAAGTTTAAATTAAATGTTTGGAAAACATGTGTTGGTCAGAAAAAGAGAAAATTCTGCAAATGGTGGTTGGGGAATCCTGAGTGTCGGGCGGGTTTTTCCGGCATCGACCACTGTGGGCAGAAAGAACCCTGGCTGTACCCTGTCTTGATTCAAAGAGAGTAAAGGGGGTTTGCAGCAGCAGTTTCACTGGGCAGGGCTAGAAATGGTACCCTGGACCACAGGCCCGAGGCAAGTGGTTTTAGCAATGGTCCAGTAAACTCAACTTACTCAAGTCCGGTGGTCTTGTGTTTTTCAAGTGAATATCAACACCTAACTCTGTAATATATATTTTTTTTAACCAATTGTGTTCAAATGTTGGCTTTTACATGTCTAATATCCTTAAATTCTGTTGAGTATCCAAGTACACTCTAAACAAAATAAACCTTGCCTTAGTGCACTTGTTAAAATGTAATCGGTTACATTTTTAACTGTGTAGAAAACTTCTTTTTCACTTATGTTACAAGTATGTAAAATAAATTTTGGTCTGGTAAACAATTTGAGCTACAAGCCCTGTGGTCTTGCAGAATTTTATCCCAAATTCAAGCCCTGCTGGGACATCATTACCAATGTTGTACCTCGTATTGATTCATAGAGGGTAAGCATTTCAGTTCAAAATTTTTTTTCCTGTCATTAACAAAGCTGTACTCATATTGTTTAAAGTGCTAGAGAGAATTTAGTACAAATCTAAATTTGTATTTTTCTTGTAAAATTTCAATTGTTGAACTTGAAGTAATCCTCTGCTATTTTCTGTGTTTTTTTGAGCAGCTCCAGAAGGACCACCGCGTTGCCATCTTGCAGACCATGGAGCGAGTCTTGAAGGACACCCTCGACCGAGTGCCTCTACCCCTCATCCCTGACCTGGTCAAACTTGCGTCAGATGAGCTCACTTCATCCAAGGTGGGGTTTTTTTTTCTACCCAAGAAATTTAAATAACCAGCGAAAGTTAACAGGTCAAATTATTTGAACTGTGTCTGCATACGGTTGATTTTGAATATCTCAGGACTAAAGGCAATTGCTGTTTTTACTTCTTTTGTTTGCAACCTCAAGATTGGTCATGCCTGGTACCTTGTTCCGTGTACACATTCATCGGAATTTGTCAGTGAGCATTTACTGTTGTCTGTAACGATATTGTGAATCCATTTGTACTCGGATATTAATATCCACTTATGACAAGAAGGGTGTTATTCAGATTTAGCATGCAATATGCCTGGGTCAATATTTCAAAAAGAAAATCCCATTAGTGAGAAGATTTACACGAAATGCTGATTTATAGGCAAATTCATAAATAAAGATTCAATAAAAGTCACATGTGAAAGTTTCAGCTGAATACAGTGTCTACTTGCTGAGAAAACAACAAAATACTGTCACAATATTTTCACACGAATGTCGAATCCATCCACGTTTAGCGAGGTAACAGCGGGTACCAACCACCTCTGGCCGCAGCATTCGTGAACAGACACACCAACACTCTGAAATCTGAGAAAGCGATTCATGCATCAATGGTTCCTCAGATTCAAATGTTTTGGGGTGAACAATTATCTAAACCATACTACTTTCTCAAAATAGTTTACACTATCAACAACTAGAGCGTTTCTCACCAAGTAAGTTTCAGAACTGAGAAGTCTCCTGAATTCTGAAAATCTACTCTGCGGAAGTAGGACAAATAGCAAGACAAGTTCTCTAAAGAACAAAATCTACACAGCAAAGTAGATGTTTATAAACATGGTGTTACCGCTAACCGAATATTTATTGATACCTCACCATGCAATGCCTCAAAAACCAAATAAGTTTTTACGGTCGTTCTTTTTTGGAGTACTTACCAATCTATGAACCTTACCTTTAACGGATATGTTTGATATTTTTGGGGATTTGCCAGGAGGTGAATCCGGAGTGGCAGACGGCAGCAAGCGGTGTCCTGGTAGCTCTGGGTCATAAGTACTGCAACGAGGTCATGGAGGAGCTCGTGCGTAAATTCCAGCCGGGAACCCTACCCCACTATTTCGTCATCCAAACAATGGCGAATCTGGCCACAGCGAATAGTAAGTGTCGACTATAGAGATAGGACCAAAGAGTATAGAGCGACGAAGGCGTAAGATGGGAAACAGGAGCTCTGTCTATTATTGGAACGTGAAATACGCATGGGCGCCATATCAGCAAGCAAATGTTTTGTTATATCATTGGTAGCAATTGTCTGCACTGATCTATTGTTGCATCAAAAGAGTTCAGCTTGCTGAATTGTCGTCCGTGGTGCAACAGTGGAGGTTCCACATCTTGTGCCTTTAGCTCTCTATAACCTTTGGATAGAACCAAAAGGTTCCCCATCTTGTGCCTTCAGCCCTCTATAACCTTTGGATAGAACCAAAAGGACACTGAATTCATCATTTTATAACACCCCTTCCTTTGATTCTATCTGTTGATTGGCCGAGAGCGTGTCACATGGTGTTGTGTATTTTTACTCTTGTACATGTTCACCGACCAAGCGAACTATTCAACGAACTATTCAATGATAGCCTAGCAACCGATATACTAGTGCATGGATACCCTGGTACCCTGACTACATTGACTTCAAACATTGATTTAAACGAGCTGCTTGACAACCTCGAACCAGGTGTAATGAACAAAAATATGTGCAATTAAAATATGGTTTAGAGAACGAACGTAACAGCAGTAGTCTGGTACCCTCTTATTTTGTCAAAACTCGGTATTTCAACAGAAGATTTTTCGCCTCGGGAAGATAGGCTGCTCCGGGGATCACCTCGAGTGACTAGTTTTACTACGCCACTCGAAGCAGTCAATATTTGTATAATATAGACCATGTAACATTTGTTTACAGAGTGGTGACCTCGTACATTATAACGCTGTTCCTGACGGGCAAGATGCTACACAGGCTCAATGGGAAAATTTATATTTTGTGTCATAATTTTCAATAATCAATTCAAAATTTACAAAAGCAATAGCTGTTTAGCTTTTGAGATATCCCCCCTTTCTTCATATCAAAAGTTGAGGAAAAATCAGACAGTGCGATCTCCATAAAACAACATTTGTTGTATTCTTCCATTGAGCTGTGTCAAATGTGCCCACCGGAAGTCCAGGCTCTAGTGGCTCTTTTGTAAACATTTGATGTCACGGGTCACACTGTCTATAACAACTAAGTAGATCCTCGTTGTTTGATTCGAGGATTGGAAGGTCATGCGGCATTCATTATTCACACGGCTGAAAATCTTGACGAGCGATCATTGAAGACACGGTTTATAGTTATCGCCGAGGCATCAGTGTCTATTTGCTGGAGATGCTGACGCTCTTCAGAGTTAGGCGATTATCACCGCCCGATCAACTATATACAACATGGGATGGAGAAAATACTTTCATGAGTTGAAAGAGGGAATGTTCCATTCTAATCTCTTAAGTAATACATTAATAGTGATTTCATAAGTACTATAGCAGCCGGTAAATAGCAGCAAAAAGTAACCAAATAAAAAAATAGCAGCTCTAAATAGAAGTCATACTTCCACCATGCGAAGTTTCAACTGTTACTATTTGCTTTCTGAGTGTACCAACACTTT
Organism: Pycnopodia helianthoides; assembly: GCA_032158295.1. Taxonomy (NCBI): domain Eukaryota; kingdom Metazoa; phylum Echinodermata; class Asteroidea; order Forcipulatida; family Asteriidae; genus Pycnopodia; species Pycnopodia helianthoides. Next base: position 18,481,638 of record CM063246.1, on the reverse strand, counting down.
AATCTACTCTCAGGTGTTGTGCCTAATTTAAAGGTTTTTACGATTTGCATATTTTTATTTGCACCCTCCCAGGTTTTGGCTTTGTCCCGTTTCTTACCGCTACGCTGGGCACCATGCTCCCGATGCTTGGAATGGCCAAGCAGGACAACATGAAATGGGTCATCGTTAATGGTAAGAATTTTATTATACGGCTGTTGAGGGCATTGCATGGTGAGTTATCAATGTAATAATGTAAAATATTGCTTAGCAATTCTATGCTAAGCAGAAAAGAGCAGGATACCAGTCACAAATTGTACTTGTGACATGGTAGTTTGGCTGGTAACCTTTTTCTGGTCGGCATAATTTTGTTGTGCTTAGCTACTTTTTGTGCTTAAGCAGCTCTATAAAATTGGGCCCTGAACACCGTGTGTTTATTTACTTTGCTTTGCAGATTTGTTTTTGAGAGCTTTTCTTGCTATTGAAGAACTCACTCAGGGACAGTGAAGTTAACAATGAGAAGCCCCCTCGATCCACTAAGCAAAAGTTGTAGTCCCGGCCAATTTTCTACCCCCCAGGTAGTACTTATGAAGCGGGACAATTCTTTTCTTTTCAGAACTAAGTAGTCTCCCGAATTCCGAATTCTACTCCGCGGCAGTAGAATAAATAGCAAGGCAAGCTCTCAAAGAACAGATCTACACAGCAAAGTAGATATATACACTTGGTGTTACCACAGACTGAATATATAAGAATTGATTACTTAACCTTCTCCGCTTTCTTCACCTATGTTGCCTTAAATCCATCAAAATCTGACAGCAGGTTTCGCTTGCTTTTTATTCGTTCAATACTGCATAAACAGGAGGCCGAAAACTTACTGTAGCTCATATCAATTGCTTTTAAAATGGCCACAAACCTAGGAATTAGGCCGTGTCCGAGTTGGCAGCTACGGCTACGGCTACGGCTACGGCTGGATCAAGGCGTCATTATGTGTCATTCTGCAGGGCCCAATTTCATAGAGCTGCTTAAGCAGAAAGTATTGTTTAGCAATTTTATGCTAAGCAGAAAAGAGCAGGATACCAGTCACAAATTGTACTTGTGACATGCTAGTTTGGCTGGTAACCTTATTCTGGTAAGCATAATTTTGTTGTGCTTAGCTACTTTTTGTGCTTAAGCAGCTCTATGAAGTTGGGCCCTGCAGATTCGGATCAAACAAGTATTGACCCCCTTGCACCAATGTCACACACGCCTACTGTCTGCCACGCTTACCAGACTACCAAAACTCGTGTGATTTGAAATGGCTTGTTTGACCTTCCTGCACAGCATTGTCAAAGTTCAGCGAGAGTATAGAAGACTACGTGGCCAACATTGAGAACGCTCCTGATGCGTCAATCAGCAGACATACCTACTCCACGCAGATCTTCACAGCGTTTGACCACGTCTTCAACTCTTGGCTGCAGTCCAAAGAATCCAAGGTAAAAACTCAAAATTATGTTTTATGTTGGTGGTAGCATTTTCCACTCTGCTTTCAAACTCTGCTTTCGGGCAGTCAGGTTGGCTCAGTGGTTTCTTTCCCTGCCTTTCACCTCTTTGGGCCCCCGGTTCGAATCCCGGACCGGAGCCTTGTATGCGGATTGGGTTTTCATTCCCTACCTGATTGTGTGAGTTTTTCCTACTTGGGGTTTTCCTCCCACATCTAAACTGACACTTCTTCATCGTCTTCTACACACAGGTACCTTCACCTACGGGTCACAGTGCTAGTCGCTTTTGAGGGTCCCTTGGTTTCATTACCAAGATATAATAATAATAATAAACAAACCGGCGATCTTTTCTTTTTCAATATACTTGGTATTTGAAACAAAAAGTGGCATGATCCCCTAAAGTTCATCCCTCTATTGCCCCTTACCAGGTTGTATCGTAAACTTGGGTGTGATCACTGGCTGTACAACAGTTACATTTTGAATGGCTTCTGACTGGCACCCCCGTACAAAGATATTGACAAATTTAGGGAGACTGCCACCATTAGGGCGAATTTTGTTTAGAGAAGAAATTCCTCAACCGTCTGAAGCTAATCTACTGAAGATGGTGCGTCCAAGTGAGGGAGTCTTCAGCTGTATTTGTCTTCTACTTTTATGAGTTAAAAGTTTCCTAATTTGTCTTTTATTCCCCAAAGCTACGCTTGATTGTTGTGGAGGCGTTGGGCAACATGTCTAAGATTGTCGCCCAGGAGCGGCTCGAAGAGCAGACCCCGAAACTCATCCCTTCCATCTTGAACCTGTACAAGAAACACCATGAACCATTTTTCATTACGCAGGTAACATTTTGTAAAGATACCATCTCTTTATGCACCCTGCTTTTACTTGATTAAACGTTAGACTATAGCCGTGTTCGCATTGGACTTTCTGTGGGGATAAAGTAACTGAGCAACTGGTCCATTTTATGTCCAGTGCGAACAGCCAGGGAAATTTCATCCAGGTAACTTATCCAAGTCCATTGGATTAGTTGAACCGGCACCCTTCTGCCCAGGTAAACTTGGCAAACTAACCAGGCCAAAAAGTTTAGTGCAGACGCATTGTTCTGGTAAAACCATGACAACCGGCCGGTAAAATACCATATCTGGTTCACTGCACAGCCGTGATCACGTAACACAAACAGAAGTGAACTACTTCTTGCATGTATTGGCAATGTTCACACTCGTGCGTTTGTTTTTCTCACTTTTATTTTGGGCGCTTCTTTGCGACCATTGTTTACAAGCTAGTTCATGTCTTTTGTCACACCACTAGTTACACTAATGCCAGGTGTTCCTGGTTTGATTGGCTGCATATTGCGCTACAGCACCTTGTAAACCATTACATGGTGCTATGTAAAGGAATAGATTTTATACTTCAAAAACGTAGCTCCTCAATACTTTTCAGGAAAATACTGAATGTTGATTTTAAAGCACATAGAGAATTAAGTATTAATTATTATGCACTATATAAATCGAAAGATATTATTATTATTATTATTATAATTATTATTATTCAAGTAATTCAGTTTTCCACCACAATTTTCAAGATGTCGTAGGTTGGCATGGCCGAGTGGTTTAAAGCATCGGATTCAAGTTCTGATGGTTAAGTCATCGGGGTGTGGGTTCGAATCCCGGTCATGACACTGGTGTCCTTGAGCAAGATGCTTTACTATAATTGCTTCTCTTCACCCAGGGGTATAAATGGGTACCTGCGAGGGTAGAGGTTGATATTGTGTTTGAAAAAGCCTTCGGAGCGCCACGGCAGCTCGGGGCTGTATACTCCCTAGGGAGCTGAGAAAGATTACAGGAATGCTATTGGCCCAATGATCAGGGCACTAATGTAAAGCGCATTGATACGTTATTGTAAAATGCGCTATATAAGAACTAGTTATTATTATTATTATTATTATTAAGATGTCTCTGCCCTTTATCCCTCCCCCGCCCATAGCTGATTTTTTTCACCACCTTGCAATCTCAATGATTTAGATATAAAGGCTCTCGGCTTCTTGCCTGGTGCAAAAGAAGTGGGTTCAAGTCCCACCAACACTCGTTCTTTCTCCACCAAGTAGTAATTTCAGGAACGCACTCCCATCCCTGACCTGACATTTACTGGGCAAGCCTCAGGGGCTGAAAGTCTGCTCTAGAACGAAGTAGAAAATGGTTCTAACAACAAATGTACCAACCAGAAATATACTTGTTTTACCAGTTAGCTCTGTCAGAAATGCCAAATACAAAATACCAAGCGCTCTTGAGTCCTTATGCTTATGTGAATAGGAAAATAAAGTTAACTGTTGCAAACTGCTTACCAACCAAAAGGACCTATGGTATAAATGCAAAAAAACAGTAATATATGTGTGTTGTGTTATCATTTAGCATTCAACAAAGACTGTGCGAAATGTCATGCCATTAACTTTTTTTTTGGTATGTAAATAGATTCGCAGTGTCCACAACGTAAATAAAGAAGAAGAATTATTATTGTATTTACTGAACAGGGCCTTTGTATGATATTGGAGGCAGCCGTAGAGAATGGAAGCACTATGCTAGATCCCCAGCTAGACACCATACTGAACACACTGCACGCTCAGGTAGGACACAGACTAAAATATGCCAGTCTTGATGTCATGATAAATTGACTCCACCAAAGTTTTTAATCTGTGGTAATATTATCACATAATTTGTAAAAAATACATTCATCAGGAGTGATATCAGTCTCAGTGTGCTACAAAGTTAACATAATGTTGATCCTCTAAAATGCCAAACCTCTAATCTTTCTCTGTAACACTTCAGTGAAGTCGTACCACTCTTTTAGAAACTGCTTTTTTTTGGAGAAGAGAAAATTTGAGCCTTCTGTTTTTCCACAAAGACAAAGATATAAATGGAGTCAGTGAAGGTGTATGGCAGCACCATACTAACCACTTCAAGTCTGTATTCTGAAAACAAAATTCTGCGCCCACCCGCTTTATTATTTTTCTGAACTTTTTGGAGCTTCTTGAGTTTATCGCTTTCCTTTGGAAATATATCATTGCCACAATGAAACCCTGACTTGACAACGGAAAGACAACAAAGGTTCTCACAATTGGCTCTGGGATTTGATGTTTTCATGTGAGAAAATATGAGAAGGCACTCAGCATGAGTTGCAGATCCTCGGCCGTGAGCCACGACCGATAATATGCCATGGTTTGCTGGAATCAGGGAACACTCGGACTTACCTCCCATTGAGCCGAATACAACGATAAACAATGGTGCCAGCCTTTCCATTCTTGTTTGCCACATTTGTACAACAACTGGACAAAGGCCTGGAATTGGGGTGTTACCGGGAAAGGGGTATTACAAGGCATGATTTCCAATACCAGGTGTCCCTCTGTGTACGGGCGAAACAGGGCGTAGTATGGTAGGTGCATACCTGTGCACGCTACACAATGGAAAGTCTGGATGGATGTTTCCGTCAGCTGTTGGGCTGCAAGCAAAAAATTGAGGGAGCTCCGAAGTTGTTCCGGTCGTAATAAACTGTCTGCTGTAAGTCAGCCCTGAAAAATTTGGCATACATACACGTTATTCAACATGAAGTGATTAAAGGTCATTGCCGAACCAAATGTACCCTCTTTCTTAGTTTTTTGCGGGTTGTGTCTTTGCTTTCAAAGGTGTGTGTACCGCCAGATTTTGCCCAACCCATGACGATGAAGAACCACAACGAGTTGTTGCGTTGCTTCGCCGTTGTGGCAAGGTCCTTCCCAGATCGCGTCGTTGGATACCTTCTTCAGAAAATAGAAGGCAACGAGAAAGTCCGCATCGGGACCCTTTTCGTCTTCAAACAACTCATCAACTCAGCAGGTGAAGCCCTTGCCTGATTCCACTTTGTCAAATGTCTCGACAATCAGATCATATTTTACAATTCCAAATGTAACTCCACTTTTCAGTCTGTCAACCTCTGTTCCTGGATTTCTAACTGCCGTTTGTGCTAGCTGCCGGTATAGATGGATTGCACATGACGTCATTGACCACCATCTTTGATGAAAAACAATGGAAACGTGCATGCGTGTACGCGCTGCGCACCACTCTCAGTCAATGATAGCCTTTCACGCGTGCACGTTTCATCAACGATGGCGGCCAATGCAAGGGGTCTATTGAGAGTCCTTCCTTTTGTCTTTTTCTTTCTGTCAGTTTTCCCCCTCCCCTCCCCTCCCTCTTTTCCCTTCCCCACTCCCCCTACCCACCCCTCCCCCCCTTCAACTGTGGTAGGATGGGTCTGTAGAGGTGCTGGTCACCTGATCCATCTTGCCACTCACTGGCAATTTGTTGTAACTCAACCAAAAAGGTCAAAGCAAAGGTCATGACCTGAATTGACATTTTCCAATGTTTCCCATGTTAACATAGCATCTTTGTTTCTAAAACATTTCAACATTTCTGCTTTATCTTATTCTTTTCTAGACACAACTTCGAAAAAATTGTTTGTTCATATCTTTGTATACTGTATGTAATTGTTTATACTATTTTTTACATATATTTCTCTTTTTCTGACCTTGTTTATTTCTTGTTGTAATGTTGTGCCAGTGAAGAAGTGTAATAAAATATATTAACAAATAAAATCAAAAGACATAGAGAGCTAAACCAGGTCCTTGCCAAGATGTTTTACAATGAAATCTGTGTTGATTTATGTTTTGTTATGATCATATCATTTTTCAGGACCACATATGGAGAACAAGAAATCACTGATACTATCTGGATTAAGGATAGTTCTTGGAGATCAGAGTAATAAGGTATGCATTGTGTCTGCGTATGGATCTTCCAAGATGCCATTTGCAAGTTAACCTTTTTTAAAGACCATAGCGGCCGGAAACGGCTTGTACCAAAATGCCCATAAAGGCCACAAACGGCTGCACGATCTAACCTACTTCCAACTCTCACCAAAAAGGTTAAAGCAAAGGTCATGACCTGAATTGACATTTTTCCAATGTTTCCCACGTTAACACAGCATTTTTCATTTCTAGAACATTACAACATTTCTGCTTTCAGAAAAAGTTGTTTCAAAAAATCAACACTAACATCTTTAACAAACAAAAAAATGATTGAAATTTGGCTTGGACAGTGACAGAGAGAGCGGGAGAAAGATAAGAGAATACAACATCAAAAGTTGGATCTTGATTTTTTTTATCTGAACTTTGAACAGGTGAAGAGGATATTTGCGCAGGTCGTGATCGCGATGGCTCACCACGGTTACCTGGAGCTAGAGGGCGGTAATCTCATGGTGGAGTTTGTGGTGAAGCAGTGTGCACTCTCGCCGAATGACATCCAACAAACGGTTCGTCAAATTGTTGTACCTTATATAAAAAAAAACACTAACAATGGGTCTGTGCTTGATCAGGGATTTTACAGCTCTCTCCTGCCATCATATTTTCTTGAAAGATGTTAACTAAAGGAGCAAAGACAAAGTCGCATTTGATCTAAATCTCAGTTGATTACATTGAAAGGTCAGACAGTAGGGGGGTTGACAATGTACTTTGTAGATGCATTCACCACATGATATCATATTGCAAGCTGGCATAGCTTATTTATCATCCAAAACACTGGTGGATGATATTGAGTGGTCAGACAGTAGGGGGATTGACTATGTACTGTATAGATACATTCACCACATGATATTATTATTGCAAGCTGGCATAGCTTATTTATCATTCAAAACACCAGTGGATGATATTGATTGGTCAGACAGTAGGGGGGTTGACAATGTACTGTTTAGATGCATTCACCACATGATATCTTATTGCAAGCTGGCATAGCTTATTTGTCATTCAAAACACCAGTGGATGATATTGAATGGTCAGTCAGTAGAAAGGTTGACTATGTACTGTATAGATACATTCACCACATGATATCATATTGCAAGCTGGCATAGCTTATCTATCATTCAAAACACTGGTGGATGATATTGAATGGTCAGACAGTAGGGGGTTGACTATGTACTGTGTAGATGCATTCACCACATGATATCATATTGCAAGCTGGCATAGCTTATCTATCATTCAAAACACTGGTGGATGATATTGAATGGTCAGACAGTAGGGGGTTGACTATGTACTGTGTAGATGCATTCACCACATGATATCATATTGCAAGCTGGCATAGCTTATCTATCATTCAAAACACTGGTGGATGATATTGAGTGGTCAGACAGTAGGGGGGTTGACTGTGTATTGTGTACAATGGTTTAGATGCATTCACCCATGATATTGCAAGCTGCATAGGGAGGATATTGAATGGTCAGTCAGTAGAAAGGTTGACTATGTGCCGTGTAGATGCATTCACCACGTGATATCATATTGCAAGCTGGCGTAGTTTGTCGTTCAAAACCACGTTGGATGAGAATGAATAGGGAGACATTATTGTAATGTCAATCTGGATTATCTGGCGACACTGATAACCCCAAAAATGTAACGTTCGTGTTGACTTGCAAAACTTGCGGTTGTTGTTTCATTTCTAATTAAAATGTTTTTGTTTAAATGAAGACTAAAAAAGAGAAAGCTGATTTAGAGCAAGTGATTTTCTGGCGACACTGATAACCCCAAAAATGTAACGTTCGTGTTGACTTGCAAAACTTGCGGTTGTTGTTTCATTTCTAATTAAAATGTTTTTGTTTAAATGAAGACTAAAAAAGAGAAAGCTGATTCAGAGCAAGTGACCAACGCTGCTTTGAAATCCCTGTGTGAAAACGTCATGAATCTCATCACAACAACCGTTGTGGATATGGAGTCGGTGAGTATATACAACATTAAAAAAAAATATCCTCACATAAAGCCCATACATGAGTTGACCAGTTGGCTTCGGCAGACTCGATAACGTGCAGAACTCTAATGCAGCACACAGCGGCAGGCTTACAAACTTGCTTTCGAGTTCCTGCGCATGTTGGTGGTGGTCATGTCATCGGCCCACATGTGATGAGACACTGTGTGAGTGTACAAGGACAACTCTTTTCATGGAACCCGTGGAGTTATGGTTCGGTTGCACTGCAAACAACAAACGGATAAAGTCTTGGATATACCTGTGGCGCGCAACTTTTCATGTAACAAACATTTTTCGTTATACCTCTGTCTTGAATGCTGTATTTTCATTGGCGCAGAACGATCACATGAGCAGGCAACAATTATCCATGTACCACTCTCCTCTCGTGCGCGCGCGTGTCTTACAACTTTCTGTGCAGCAAAGGATCGAGATTATCATCGGAGTCCTTCAGATGAGGAAAATATTACTAAGAAACCAAGACAGAGGTATAACAAAACAATTGGCCTTGGGTGCCATTTGCCCCTGAGGGTGTACAAAACACCATGGACCATGTCACAGCAGGCAACAATTGTATACTGTAGTACACAAACAATGTTTCCTAATATTAAGTGATCTGTCTTATGTTTTCAACCTCAAAGCTTTAGTATGGTAAAAGAAACAAAACAGTGTCGCTAAATCAACTGTAAGGTAATTTCAACCTCTAAAAAATAAATCAAACTTCTGATACATAAACATAATCACAACCAAAGTTATCTAAGAATTTCCAGGTACAGTAGAAAATCTTGTCACTTTCCGTGCCGCGTTCAAGGAGTACTAGACTCGATGTGTACTTGGGCTTGAGTGCTAATCGGGGAAACATTTTAGTAAACAGGACCAAACTTTGTCTTTTGCTAGGTTCTATGGCCCTATCTGATGGAGTTTCTTGTCATGCCTCAGTACACCGATGCCATGGGTACACTCTGTCAGAGCTGTCCTTCATCGGAGCCAAGAAACGCGAAGAGGAAGCCGACGATTATAAACTTGTCTTTGAGGAGTTGAGCAGCCTGCCCAGACCCAACGCTCTTGTGGCTAGACTCATGGTAAATAGTTGGTTGAGCGATTGCTCAATACAACTGCTTAAGCCGAGTTGATAACATTTGAAATTTAAGTTTGAGAAATACACATTTTCCCCCTAATAAAACCAGTTCATTAAAAATAAGTCCACTTTTTATATATTTTTTGATGCACATTTCAATAGTCTGTACATTTTTGTAAAGAGAATTTTCAGTTCCTTGCTGAGTTCTGATGATATTCAATCAAAACAGCATTGAATTTGAGCTGATGACTGGCGCAGAAACTCCTCTTTGGAATTTACAGACCTATTTGTTTTTGCTGTTTTTTCTGAATGAGTACCAAAATAAAATTTTCCACCATTTTAACAGGATAATTCAGATTTGCAACTTTTTCCCCACTTTCATGAGGACTCTATCTTTTGGAAAATGAGTGCATCACAAAACTCAATTTGACCTTGGAGCCCCTCTTTAAGGTGATGAGGAGTTGAATGTACTGCCGAGTGCTGATGCCCCTTTCTTTCTGTTTAGTGTACTTATTACTGTTGCTCCTGAGATGGCTGGAGATTTGAAGATTTTCATAGGATGGGGGGAGGGGCAGAGTCCACCGTCAATACCGTCAGGCTTAAAAGTTTTCTCTTTGCCTCAGGCAGGTTGTAGCTGAAATGATAATGTTAATTCAAGTTGGGCAACAAATAGATAAGATTGTAATATTATACTTGTGCTGGAATTTGAATTAGCAGTTGACTTAAGTTATAACAAGATCGCTGGGACTGGCCAAATTACCTCTTATGGTTGTTATAAGAGGACAGCAAAACAAAGCAGAGTTGAGATTTGGAACTTCAGAATGTACTCTTTATAAGCAGAACCTCTTTATAACAGTGCTCTTTATAACAAGGATTGACTATATATGCAAACTCTGTTGGAACTCCCTCGTCTCCAGGTTATGGCCGGACGACCAGACAACGGCCGAAAGCGTGGCATCCATGTTCTGAAGCTGATGCTTGCAATGTCTCCTAACATCCACAGTGGCATTGTGGATATGTGGGACGCCGTGATACCTAAACTCATGCAGTACATTGAAGGTAGGATTCTAACCAATCATTCTGAGGTGTGTTTTGGCGACCTAGAACCAAGTTTCCGTCATAAAATTCATAATCTGAAACAATTTTCAAGAGCTACATGCAATTGGGTCGGTAACCAGATACAGCTCGAAACGTAGACTGCCTTCATTCTATTTTTTAAGCAATGGAACTTGGTCTGAATAAATTTTATCAACATTGTTAGAGTGTTATGCTTCAAAGTTTTTCATTTTTAAAATGATTCTGTAGACATTTTTAGTTAGTTTGTTGAATCCGTCATTTTGAAACAAAGCCTAACAGAGCCTACAACTTGGTTATGGTTTGGTCGGAACAGACGCATCACCGCGGTTGAACCAAACAACAAATGGTTAAGCGCTTAACCATTGACCCACACTGAAGCTCAAACATGTTTCTGGTCTGTGTCGCCAAAACAGGCCCTTGCAGCAAATCGACAATCATTGAAGAAAAATACTTGCTTCAGAATTTGTCACAGAGAATACTGTCTTGCAGATCAAAATTATCGACTGATGTGAAGAAAAAAAACGTCAGTTCTACGATAAAGACATAGGCCTACAAAATTGAAACAAATTTGTATTTTTTTTTGCAAAGGAGTCGTTTGTTTCACTGTAAAATTTAATTAAATTCTTTCCGATCAAAAGAAAATTATTGACTGATGCGACGAAACCTTACTCTGCAATAAATGAACAATCATTGGAAAAGAATTCACTTGTCTAAATAGAGTAATATTATTTGTTTTTTGCCCTTACACCAATGTGTATTGAGCACTGTATACTCAGTACTTTATGGCGTCCTGTAAAACAAAAAGAGGAAAATGTTTGTGGTATTTATACCTGTGGGATTCGAACCCACTACCTTTGCTCTGCTAGAGCAGATGTCTTACCACTAGACCACTGAGTTAACCCAATGGCTAGAGGCTGATTGAATCCTATATTTTTTGCAGCGAGTACCGCAACACTTAATCAGATGTAACATCTATTAAATTGGACTCGGGGGGGGGGGGAAGTACAGTGCTTAAAGGAACATTACAGAATTGGTTTTTGCTAACAAAATAGTTGCTGGCAGTGTAAGCACTTTATGTAATCCACCATATACATAATCTGACAAACCTGTAGAAGTTTGAGATTGATCGGCCATCTGGGTCACGAGAAAATAGTGAAAAACCGATTACACATTTGTATGAAATCATATAGATTCAACAAAAGAATAAAACGCTCACTGAGCGATAAACTCCAATCGGAAAATTAGTTTATTCATTTCTCATCAAATATGGCATTTCAGACAGAAATATTTCAAGGGATGATTTCTACTATCATCATCATTAGACCGTGTAAGTTTTATGTAAATCTGTGATAAAAAAGTATATTTTACAAGTTTTTTTCTTACCAATTCTGTAATGTTCCTTTAATACACATTGGTGTAAGGGCAAAATTAACATCAATGTCATAATGATAATGTTTATGCTAGCATTTTCACTCCCTGTTGCAAATTAACATTTTATAATTTTGTTGGTTTAGAAAACCTGGATGATGAAGAAAAGTGGTCGCAGAAGTCATGGGAAGATTTGCTGTTAAAGGTAGATATTTCCAGCTGGAGTTTGAAATCCTACGTCTTGTTGTGTTGGTCTGATTTGAAGTGTTTGTCGCCATGTTTCCTTGAGCGTTTAAAAAAAATTATTTTTTACCAATTGTCCCGGTTTACCTCCCTATCACAGCTGCTCTCCAAGACGTTGGACACAGTGGAAGAGGAAGACTGGCACTGTGACATCGGCACCGCGCTAGGACAACAACTCCCCCTGTACCAAGATACACCTCAAGAAAAGGTCAGTATCCTTGTGTAGTAAATGACAAGTGATAAACCCATGAAAAACATGTACACACAAACACGCCTCAAAGCAAGTGTCACATAAAAAGCAGTTTAATTGGAAAGTTGTGTGTTATTTCAAATGATTGCATGACAAATTGATGTGCTTGATTATTATTATTACTATATATTTCTGGTAATGAAACCAAAGGATGCCTCATAAGTGAACTTAAACACTGTACATGTAGCTATCAAGTCTGAGGAAACCTGCAAACAGGGTTCTTGCTATCTGAACCAGAAACACCGGGGTTAACCCCTACTCTTCCACAATTCCACGATCAGTGTTCTGAGGTTCTTTTACGTGCACTACGATCCTAGTACACGAGACCTTCGGCTTAATGTCCCATCTGAAGGACAAAGGAATTATGGTATAAAGTATCTTGCTCAAGGACACAAGTGCCATGACCGGGACTCGAACCCACACTCTGCTGATCAGAAACACCAGAGCAGACACAACACGATAAAAGCTAGCAGGGAATTTGACCTTCGCCCATCTTGGCCTTTTTTTAATAAAAAGTGAGCAAAATTAAAGTGACAAAGTCACTGGTCATTCGCTAAATTTATGTGATACGTTTTTTTTGAAAAATAGATGATTGAGTTCACTCTAAAAACCATTGTTGAAATCTTTTTGTTGACATTTTCGTTTTTCTATCAGAATTTCTTGTTCAAGTGCCTTGGGGTTGTAATGCGAAAGGTGAAGAACACACAGTTTGTGCAGAAGCACCTTGACATCATGTTCTCCTCCATGAAACACAACGATCACATAGAAAGAGAGGTAAGCAGAGACTCTAACTACGGTGCTTAGCATATGCCCTCCATACATATGTTTGTTAATTCTGGGCCCCATTTCATAGAGCTGCTTAAGCAGAAATGATTGCTTTTTCAATTTTTCTGCTGAGCAGAAATCAGCAGGGTACCAGTCTCAAATTGTACATAAGACGTGGCAGTTTGGCCGGTAACCTTATTCTGGTCAGCATAATTTTGATTTGCTTAGCTACTTTTTGTGAAAACGGGCCCTGGTTGTAAGCCAAGGATTTTCTGAAAAGCAAACTTAATCGCTACACGAGCCAAGTATATCCCCATGGAGAGAAGACAAAGAAGGAAGTTTCAGTTGTAATTTCAGTTTTAGGCACATGAGCCCTCTATCAGTCTATAGATAATAATATTATTAAAACGCATTTTAAATTTTCTTTTAATAATTCTTATATAGCGCTTTATCACGTCCGATGGGCGTCTCAAAGCGCTCAGTATTTTTCCTGCAAGGTATAATGTGGAGTTACTTTTTGAAGTATGGGACCCTTTTTCCTTTACATAGCACCATGTAATGGTTTACAAGGTACTGTGGCGCAATATGCAGCCAATCAAACCAGAATAGACATGATTTGGAGGTGGGGGCATGTGGGTGCAGTAACTGGTGGAGAGTTCTAACTTCAATGTACAGCCACAGGCCTGCTTTGATCATGACGATAGTGCCCCTTTAACTTCTACATGTATGTGAAATGACAGGACTCGGGGGGGGGGGGGGGGGGACTGAAGTTGGTCATTAAGATATCGGCAACTGTAGCCACGATGGGTATTGAAATAGGCTAACTAGGCCCAATTTAATGGCTCTGCTTGCCATAAGCAAAGAGTACGCGCTTATGGAAGCAGGAATTCCGCGCTTACGTCAAGCGTTTTTCACACGTTAGCAGGAAATTTGTGTTTGTGCTTGCGCGTACTCCACATTACTAGGCATTCCTCGCTTACACAGCTAGCGCAGAAATTCGGCGTTTGGTCTAGGGGCTCTAACGTGGTCTATTTGCTTTGCACTGTAATCAAGATGATATGTACAGGTGTTATTGCTCATAAAGATTGCTCACTTTCGCTGTTATTTTATGTATATATTTTTGCCCTCCATACATATGTTTGTTAATTCTGGGCCCCATTTCATAGAGCTGCTTAAGCAGAAATTATTGCTTTTCAATTTTCTGCTGAGCTGAAATCAGCAGGGTACCAGTCTCAAATTGTACATAAGACATGGCTTTTTGGCCGGTAACCTTATTCTGGTCAGCATAATTTTGATTTGCTTAGCTACTTTTTGTGAAAATGGGCCCTGGTTGTATTAAGATTGCTCACTTTCGCTGTTATTTTATGTATAATATTTTTGTCTTCTTTTCATCTCCAGGGTTGTGCCTATGGGATGGGATATTGTGCTTCCTCTCACCTGGACACTGCACTGGCCAAACTAGAAAGCGTCGCCAAAATGGACATGGCTCGTAAGTCCACCGGCTTCTTTGGACTGGTCAAGGTAAGTCTCGATTTCCTTCATATCTAGGTATCCTATCTGAGCCTGGTATCATTGAAGCTGATTAGAAGCAAACTTAAAGGAACATTACAGAATTGGTTTTTGCTAACAAAACAGTTGCTGGCAGTGTAAGCACTTTATGTAATCCACCATATACATAAACTGACAATCTGTAGAAGTTTGAGATCGATCGGCCATCTGGGTCACGAGAAAATAGTGAAAAAACGATTACACATTTGCATGAAATTATATAGATTCAACAAATGAATAAAACGCTCACTGAGCGATAAACTCCAATCGGAAAATTTGTTTATTCATTTCTCATCAAATATGGCATTTCAGACAGAAATTGTTCAAGGGATGTTTTCTACTATCATCATCATTAGACTGTGTAAGTTTTATGTAAATCTGTGATCAAAAAGTATATTTTAAAAGTTTTTTTCTTACCAATTCTGTAATGTTTCTTTAAAGAGAGGCTGCTAGGTAGGATTCAGTTTTGTGGTGCACTCATTTTCCAACAGATAGAGTCTTTATGAAAATGGGGGGAAAATTTACGAGTCTCTAACCTCACATTGAAACGGTGTCAAATGCCATTGTAGTTGATACCCTTCCAGTGCGAATCTTGTCAACATAATAAATAATCCAAATATGTCACATTTCAGATTATAAGGGTCAGGTACATTTTGGTACGGGAAATTTTCAAATCATTCCTGAGTTTTGATGATATTCAATCAAAAAGGCATTGAATTTTACTGCATAGATTCCCTCTTAGCAATGTACAAACCTATTTTTTGTTTATATCCAACGGTGTCATGTTACCAATTTCGCTCTGAAAGAGTATAAAATATAATGACGTTTTATAGCATTTTTTGACAGGAGGCTGGAGACTTGTAATTTGTTTCTTTTTTAACCCTCCTACTCTCAGTGACTCTTGACAACATTTTCCAGTGAGTTGACCATCACCATTTGAAACCATTCGACTGCCAAGGTTGTGTACGGTGGCACAACTGTGCACAGAACTAACTGTGTACTGTGCACATGCATTCCCTCATGGTATCATATTGCAGGCTGGCATAGTTTATCTATCATTCAAAACCACAGTGAATGGTATTGATTGGTCAGACAGCAAGAGGGTTAATAAGGACTCTATCTCTTGGGAAAATGGGTGCATCTCAATGCTGAATTTGACACCGGAGACCCTCTTCCATAAACACAGTGCTTGCCAGAAACAGGTTACCATCCAAAATGTAATGTCATGAAAGTTGCTTGTGACTGGTTGCCTGCCAACGTTTTGCCTAGCATGTCAATAAGCTGTCTGTATGAAACTGGGCCCTGAGGTATCCCCCATGTTCAGGGCTTGCCCTTAACACTAGCCCGGTGTACATTGTCTAGTAAAAAATGCTACGGGCTAGTAAACACCACTTCTCAACTTGCCCTGTGGGCTACTCAAAACTGTGCAACCTACTTGTTTAAAATGCTCATTCTTCCTTTTAAGTATAAAATGTATTAATCGTTATTGAGTGTGTGAATATAACTTCATTTGATCATTAAACTGGTTGTGATCGTTAACATTAACACATCAGAACATTACATTTATGGCAATTCCTGTTTAAAATCTGGGCTACTAAAACTTCCTGGGGGCAAATAAAATGCACAGTTTACTGGCCCGGCAGGCTACTTTACAAAAAGCTTAAGTGCAAGGCCTGATGTTTCTGTTGTGGAGGAGATGTTTGTTACAGTCCGTCCATCTTGCTATCATTCCTTAGGGGTAGGGCCATAGATTGGTTGCTGTCAACTTAACGCTGATTTATAGGCAACATTGTATAGAAAGATACAATAGAAATAACCAGGGAAGGAGCTTTCTTAAATTTGGCTGGTAACTATCCCTAAGGGTCTGTAGAATTGGTGTCTGGACAACATCGGGCCAATAGATTTATTTTAGTGACTTCTACCAAGTGATAACAACAATGTCTGTCCTCGTTACATACGTATAAATCATGAAGAAGTATCTTCTCCAGTTTCGTAAATACTCGGACATTTTTCTATTTTTGTTTTTAACCACAATCCTTTGAATGTACACAGACCAAAGTACATGACGACGAACTTCATTTTGTTACTACTATCCCATGTTCCCCTCTCATGTCACACTTTTGTGCCCATTAGTGTGGAATTGCTCGTTCACAGTTATGTTACCCTTGCATAAATTTCATATCTGTTTTCGTTTTTTAAAAGTGTAGTATATTTTGTCTGTGCCTTTTTTAATCTCAAAGTTTCAAGTGTCTATCCTTTTACCTCTTATGACTTTCTTCAATTCTTTCAAGAACCAGACATTATTCTCAGTAAGTTTCCTCACTTTTTAGCTCTTAAAAAATAAAAAAAATTGTGAAAAGTTGCAAGTGCCGCATATGTGACCAAATCTATGAGAGCTTTTCTTTTTTGGTCATGCAATTTATTTTTGTTCTATTATCAGTATTGTTCATTTTGCAATTGTTTGATGTGTCTTAGTAGCTCATTGAGAATCAAAACATCAAGCTTATGTTAAACAGAGACGTATATTAAAACCCTTAAGTGAACGCTGGTCATGGTACATGTTATTTATTTCACTGTTTTCTCCAAAGTGCAGTGTCCTGGGGGAGTCAAAATCCCTGAGATTCTGGACTAGGCCAAAGTTTTAGAGTTTTTTTTCTGAGGAACTGAACAATATTTGCATTCATGTTACTCATATACTTCGTACATAAATTTGCACAGACATATAGACCAACCCAGATCTAACACTCTGACAAAGTTGAGCCATCTGTTCTTTGAAGCAGGCTTCCAGATGTCTTGCTGACAGCCTGTGCCAGGTTATAAGGTTTCTAACACTCCTCCCCCCTGGCAATCAAACTTTTTGGCTTACTGGGGAGCCAGTAACTAGTGGAACCTTCCTGCATTTGTGTAATTTCTGGGGTTACTTCCTCACTTAAGGGTTAAACAGAAGAAATTATGGATTTTGTTTTGTTTTGTAATTGTCTTTATTGATGTCAACTTTACAAGTACATGTGATATGCCTGTCATGTTGTTTTTGTTGAAGAGCCAACTATTGGTGACAGGCATGCAACTTTTTCGCTGAATCCTCTCTTTTTTTCTTTCAAAAATGTTGCCGTGAAAAAAAATGTAAAAGGCTCATTGGGGTTTTTCCATTTCCTAATTTTTGTTGAGATGACAAAGTTGCATGTCTGGGATTAACAGTTGTGATTGATTGGTTAACTCTTTAGAGACCACAACGGCCGCAAGCGGCTTGTACCAAAATGCCAAAAGCAGCGGCAAACGGCTGCAAGATGTGACCCTACTTTCACTCCACCCAAAAAAAAGAATCAAAATTAAAGGTCAGGGCCCAATTTCATAGAGCTGCTTAAGCAGAAACTATTGCTTAACAATGTTCTGCTTAGCAGATATCAGCAGGATACCAGTCACAAATTGTACATGTCATATGGTAGTTTGGCCGGTAACCTTATTCTGGTAAGCATAATTTTGTTTTGCTTAGCTACTTTTTGTGCTTAAAGCAGCTCTATGAAATTGGGCCCAGGTCCCGGATTGAATTCCCCATGTTTCCCAAGTAAGTGTAATTGATGAAATTTAGACATCTCTAGGCGATAATTCGACAGAAATGCGTGGTCTCTAAAGGGTGTAAATCAACTGTGAAGTTTTGAAATGTGGTGTATTATTATGATTGCTTATTTGTTATCTGCCATTTATATCTCACAATACTTGTTTTAATCTTCGGAATCAAAGGATTTTCATCGCAGAAAAGACATGTTGCAAAAATTAAAATTTAAGCATTAAGCAAGGCATTTACCGAATCAAAATGGCTTATTGACTGTGAGACACTTTTTTTGTATTACTTGCATGGTTCGGGTAGCTTTCATGTAGCATTTTAGTACCATCTACAATCGAAGGTCTTTGTATTACCTCAGATTTTGGAAAAAAATCCAGGTCACGCTTTCTTGCCTATTAAAAAATACAACATAAATCCTGACAGATATGTACTGAGTAGCAAATGGTAAAAGCTCTTAATTTTTTCTTTGTTTGCCATGTGGTCTCCACTCCAGGATAAATCTGAAGCAGATGTAGAACGAATCAAGAGCACAGTGATGCTTTCCTATGGGTATGTCACACTGTTTGCTCCCAGCGACATCATAGCGTCTCGAGTGGAGGCTAACATCTTGAGGAACATCAATCCACACTTTGCGAATGTCAAGGTAGGGTTGTATATTGATATCATCTGGTAATGGCAGCAAGGGGTCCTCAAAAGCCACCAGAACTGCAACCTGTTGGGCTTCAGATACTTGGGAAGAGACGACAATGAGGAAATATTCAGTTTCACCCTTGAAGTGGTGTGTCATGGTGAGCGGTCAAGCGCACTGGACTCAAGCTCTGGGTGTTTCTGATCAGCTGAGTGTGGGTTCGAGTCCCGGTCTTGACACTTGTGTTCTTAAGTAAAGCCATAGGTCCTGTGCGCCGTGTAATGCATATAAAAAGAACCCAGTTTCACTTATCGCTAAGAGAAGGGGCTTTTCCCCAGTGTGTCTGGCAGTGGCTGCTGAGTGCGGTGCAGCACCATGTAAACCCTTACAAGGTGCTACATAAAACAGTCTCATAATTCAAAAATTAAAAAAAAACCTGTCTTGAAAATGTTTCTCCTTGTTTGGTGCCATGAGTACCTTGTTAGTAGATACGTGAACTGTAATCTTCGGCGTAAAAGCCGCCCGGTGTATAAGCCGCGATGCACAGAAATTGTCAAAAATTTGTGGTGATGTACAGTGAGTGGCGGGCAGCACATCAGTCATTGTACATCGCCACAAAGTGCAAGTTGGGTTGCATTGAAGTCAAAATGTATTGAAGTTAACACAAACGATCGTTATTGAAATCGTTAATTAGAATGATCTGCAATAACAAGAGTGTTTTTTTCACCTAGAATATTTCACAAACGATCTTTTAAAAAAAAGTGTATGTTGGTTTTTATTCTTCAATATAACATGTCGGCGTATAAGCCGCCTGGCGTATGAGCTGCAGAATTTTTTCTTAGGGCCAAAATCAACCTATAAGCCGCAGCTTATAAGCTGAAGATTACGGTATTAGGTGTTGACGCTGATCATCATCTCTGGTTCCCTCTGTAGGACACCGCTGTCAAGCAGAACCTGATCCGAGCGGTCGACCTGATCGGGACGGCCCTGCACCCGGACCACCTGAAGCGGCTGTACTCCTTCAGTAAGAAGACGGAGCTCCTCAACCACATGGTGATGTACATGAAGGCAGAGAGCACCAGGGACCTGTCTAATGATACCAGGAGCCTTGCCATGAAGGCCTGCGCTACGTTGGTGTATCCTTCCAACTCTGCCCTAACCTTCTCATAATCTGGGCCCAATTTCATAGAGCTGCTTAAGCACAAAAAGCAGCTAAAAAAATAAGCACAACAAAATTATTCTTAACAGATTAAGGTTACCAGCAAAAAAATACCATGTCACATGTACAATTTGTGACTGGTATCCTGCTCATTTCTGCTTAGCAGACAATTGTTAAGCAGTATTTTCTGCTTAAGCAGCTCTATGAAATTGGGCCCTGTCCTGATCAAAGATTATAGAGCACCGAAGGTGCAAGAATGGGGGAACTCCGGCTGAAATGTGAAATGTGCACTGGACGCCATTTTCAGCGAGTAACTCTTTTGATGCAACAATAGATCAGTGCAGACATTGACCATTGCTATCGATGTTTAAAACATTTGCTCGCCGAAATGGCGCCCATGCGTACTTCACGTTTCAATAATAAATAGATGATTTTGAACTGGGGGGGAAGGTGGAATCTGAATTGGTATGATGAGTATTTGACCATTTTCAAGTACAAGACTCAAAGTGATCAGTTTAGGAATAAACCAGGCATGTTATTTCTCAGGATTTTCTCAAAACCAACTTGAAAGAAGTAATATATATTCAGTTTGCAGTAACACCATGTGTATAAATATCTACTTTGCTGTGTAGATTTTGTTCTTTAGAGAACTTGTCTTGCTATTTATTCTACTACCGCAGAGTAGATTTTCGGAATTCGGGAGACTTCTCAGTTCTGAAAAGAACTGTCCTGCTTATTAACTACTACCTGGGCGGGAGGTAGGAAATTGGCCTGGACTACTACTTTAGCTTTGTGGATCGTGGGGACTTCTCGTAATTAACTGCACTGCCACGGAGTGAGTTCTTTTTGGTCTCAACGTTTGGACTAGCTTGCTCTAGTCATCGTCAGTAGACTGAAAGAAGTAGTCCACATTGTGTCCAGACCTGTAGTTTGTAAATGGTCATCGGTTATCAATCAATTTATGTCAATTTCGTAATCAAACTTTCAGCCAACTCGGAACTTCTCATCCATCCTTGACTTAAAACAAATCCCAGCAAACTGGAGCCTCAACTGAGCGATGCCGACACGTTTGACCTGATCAAGACCAGCACCGACTGTCTGTTCAAGTTGCCAGCTGGGCTGCTGGTACCCGGCAAAGGCAAGGAGGAAGCAAGAGAAGAGCAGGTGCGCGAGAACGAGACGCTGATCAAGGCCTCGTTTCAGAGTCTTCACGATCTGCTGAAAGAGCTTCTCCGCAAGGACCTGACCTCACAGGGATTTCTGAAAATCTTTAAAGTGAGTTAGTAGGGCCTGTGAATCGGCAGGGTCTTTCCTGATGTGAAATTTGGTCAGGTTTTTTTATTTCACAGATGTGTCCTAGCCATCAAACTTTTTACAAATTATGTGAAATTACGGCATTTTTCAAACAGCTTGGGCTCCGTCATCACTTTTTGAGCTTTTATGGCATGTCGTGGCCGAGTGGTGTAGTTCACCGGACCCAAGCTCTGGTGTTATCAGCAGCACAGTGTGGGTTCGAGTCCCGGTCATGACACTTGTGCCCTTGAGCAAGGCACTTAACCATAATTGCTTCGTAAAAACTTGGGAAGGTTGTGCATTCTGCTCTACCAGCCAGGTTCCTAGTGGATTATACCCATGCCTACATCCTTACGGACTGTGAAGGGGGTAACCCTGTTTCAGCCCCAGGAGTAGGTGGCAACGTGCCCCTGGTGTCAGTTGATTTGGGTCAACAGCCCAAATCTGTTAAGTGTAGCCCTCACCTTGAGTGGCCGTTCGGCCTTGTGAGTTAGGCGATATCTTGTATCTCGTTAACTGTAAAATTAATTTTGACAGTGTTTATTTCATGTTTCTCTGTAGCATCTGGAGCCATGGTTTGTGTCAACCCAGGACCAAGAGAGGGAGAGAACTCTAGCAACTGTCCTGGCTTTGCTCAAGTTCTATCGGAATAATCTCACTGACATCTCCTCGGTAAGGTTGCTCTTTTCTTTTGGCCTTGCTGGCATAAACCTCAAAGAGCAAGGTTTTAACCAGGGTTTGGTAAAAGGGTGTCCAAATTTGCTGGAAATTTAAAAAACTGGGTGTCCAAATTGTTCACTAACAATACATTTACATGTTAACACGTTGACTGCCGCCTACGAGTATATTCATACTTACAGGTGTAACGGATTCTGCCACTACCGAGTATACTCGTAGAGAATGAAAGGTCTTTGTATTGTTATTTAAATACACTGGCATCACTTAGCACGCAACACATACGCTTCTGGCAGTGGTGAGGACATGCATCCTTAGAATGTGTATGTTCAATTTTGGGGGGGTATAGTACCTATTTCGTATGCGCGCATGCGTACTGCACTTGGCAAATGGGAACGCCTTACGAATATATGACTGGCAGTCAACGTGTTAATGCCAGATAAAACAGGGTGTCAAAATTTAAAACAAGGTGTCCAAAAGACACCCAGACACCCCTCTGGCTAACACTATGTCAGAGAGTTCAATATACAAATTACACTGACTATAATTAGTTGCAAGAAAAAGACTTTGCTTGGTCGTAAAAAAAGTATTCACTGGTACTCTTGGCACTTCCAGGGCATGGGATCATTTACGAATATGGGAATATTGATCGGCCGGCTGGTCCCCCGCTGCTCGGACCCCGTTTTCGCTGTGAGAGAGAACGCCATGGAATCTATTCAGCTGATACTCAAGATTGACTTGCTATATCAAGGTAATGCTAGAGACAGACCCACACCTACAGCTAAGAGCATGATTTGGAGTCGGTATAAGAATATGCAATATTGGTGTTGTTTCCTGGAACTATTCCTCATGCCAGAATTTGTACAAACAAAATTCACAAATTTGATATAAACTACTTTAAAAAAAAAAAGGGGGGGAGGGAGAGGGTGGGGAGCCCAAATTCATTGGTTTTTTTAAGGGTAAATTCATGCCCATATACATATAGACTGCTTTGATTGCTATGGTTAAAACTATGATTCCAAAGTAACCTTTGGAAAGTAGAATTGGGTCTTCGATTGAAACTTGAACTTTTCTTTTATTTGCAGGGAAGAACTCGTCCTTTAGGGACCCCGTTGTGGAAGTCATGGCCAGTCTGAAAACCAGGGCACACCAGACTGACCCCAACATGCTGTACAGCCTGGTCAACGACCTTGCAAAGGTGGGTCAAAGGCCAAACGAACAAATGGTCATTGACAGGTCGGCTTAGATGGTATCTTGCCCCTCCTGACCTGCAGCGCCCAGTTTCACAGAGCTGCTTAAGCACAAAAAAGTAGCTAAGCACAACACACTTATGCTTACCAGAATAAGGTTACCAGCCAAACTACCATGTCGCATGTACAATTTGTGACTGGTATCCTGCTCATTTCTGCTTAGTAGACAATTGTTAAGCAATATTTTGTGCTTAAGCAGCTCTATGAAATTGGGCCTTGTGTTTGAATCCCACCGTCTTGTATGTTAAGTGGTCTTCATGGCACTGCTAATTCTGCGCTTACGGTGCGACTCTACGGGCCCAAAGCATAGAAGTTCGCAGTGAACAGTGCCACGAAATTGAATCTGGATTTGTTTCCCCCCCCCCTCCCCAAACAGCTCTGACTTACCTCCAGTTGAGCCAAATACAATGATAAACAATAGTGGCGGGCTGTCCACTCTTGTATGCCACAATTGTACTACAAAATAACAAAGGTCTGGAATTGGGAATCACACAATAACCCCTTAAAAAAGGGAGATTAGAAGCCTGTTTTTCAGTATCTTGTGTCCTTCTTTGTACGAGTGAAATGAAGCATAGCCGGTGCACACTACAGAATGAAATGTCCGGATGGATATTCATGTCAGCCGTCCCACTGACTGAAAACTGGAGGGCTGTCCAAAATTGTTCCGGGCAGCAACATCCATCCGCCATAAACCAACATAAAGTGGTTAAAGCAATGGAAGGTTCTCCCTAAAAAATGTCAAATGCACGCAATACCTGCACTGTTTATTCCTATTCCAATGACCTCAAGACTTCACTGACTGATTCTGTTCCCCCTTTTCTCTTTAAAACCGTCAGGGTCTGTCCAAGAAAATCCCTTCTGCGCAACTCAAATCTTTCATCTACATGTTGATAGAGGGCCTCCTCGACATTCAATCCCACTGCTCCAGTGGGTCTTGTGTCGTCCTGAACGCCATGCTGAAGAATCGGGGCACCGAGCTCATTGTGGATGTAGGTTTTTATCGCATTTGCTGTTTGAAAAAAAATATAGGATTGGCAATTTTGATTTTGATGCATTGCATGGAGAAGTTTCAATATATATTCAGGTTGCGGTTATTACCATGTGTAGATATCGACTCTGCTGTGTAGATTTTTTTTTTGAGAACTTGTTTTGCCGGCCGGCTGATTTCCTACCTCTCAGGTAGTACTTAGTAAGCAGGACAGTTCTTCTCGGAACTAAGTAGTCTCCCGAATTGTGAAATCTACTCGGCGGCAGTAGAATAGATAGTAAGACAAGTTCTCAAGAACCAAACTACACGGCAATGTATATATATATACACATGGTGTTACCGCAAACTGAATAGGATTGGCAATAATTAACACAATTCAATCTGAAAGCTAATTGATTTATTTAAAAATGTCAAAAGACTACCAATCCTCCAGAGAAACATTTCCATACTGTCAAAATTCAGAAAATAGCATTTTAAAGACCTTCAAAACATCATTGCTTATTTTGATAAAACTCAGTCAAAAATAAAGTTGTGTAAATGTTCATAAAATTCCTGACAAGGCATTACAAAATTTGATTACCTACCGCAGATGAAGTTTTTGATGATTGGTTGGGTTGGTTGGATTTGTTGATTGGTGTCAATTTAAACACCTGGATGCAGAGAAGCAATTGATGAGTTAGCCATTTTGCTCACGGTCACAGACCACTACTCATTGAGGAGTCTTGAAGCGTTATCATTTTGTCATGTCTCTTTTGAATTCCCTGTTACACTATAGGTGAGTGAGATGATTGCAGCCATCCATTTCAAATTGATCAACATCAAATGTCAGCAGACTCGCACTGGTACCCTGCGTGCTGTCCGTACACTGGCGTCCAACCACCTGGCACATGTCATGGATACTTTACTGAAATACCCGCTGCCATATGATGAGTAAGGATATACTCTACTGAGGCCCTTTTGGTTCTGGCTCCAGCTCAGGGTCTGTCAGTCAGTTTGAAAATCAGCGTTTTTGGTACAGGGCCCAAATGGGCGGACAGAGCCCAAGCCTAAGCCTTGGTTTCCAAAAGAGCAAAATTGTTTTAAATTGTGTTGATTTCTCGTCAGATAATTTTCTTGTGTTCTTTTTTTCGCATACGTTCTTCTCAAGCATTTAGGGAAAGGATTGTTTATTTGTTTGTACGGCAAAAGTATTTTTAAAAATAACAACCATTGTGGCAATGTTGAGAGTGTGCACTGGCTGCCCCACCTGAACACGCTACATAATGAATCACGCCGTTCAATAAACAAAGGTTCCCTTCACACGATGATTTTCCGCACGTCCTAGGTCAAAACTGACCTCCGACAAAATGTAGCAATGTTTGACAAGATTTGACATGGGACCTTGGACACTACAAAAATAGTTGTCTTTTCACAAAAGGTACATTTTGTAAAAATTTACAACCATCACGCTACAGTTTAGCAAGGGACCCTTGCTAAAATACTCTCATGTGAAAGAGGCTTGAGGGGGAACTAGGCCGCAAGCCATTTTCAGGAATTTTAACATTTTGGCAAATCTCATCCATGGTCTTCAAGTGGAGTTTTTCTGATCACCGTACACAGTTTCTTCAGACTTAACGCAGGCCTTAAAACCTTGCAACGAGGCACCTGTTTGGTCCCAACAGACTGTCAAATTTCTGTCACAGAGGCGTGGCAGGCCCATTTGATAGGTTAAGAGGGTCTGTTCTGCCTTATCTCAATGATTTATGTTTGCTAAACCAGTCTGCTGTCGGCACAAGATCACAAGACCTTCATTCACAAAAGCCCATTGAACCTAGAGCGAGGGTCAGACACAACATACCTTACCACCAAGCGGTGACTCACCACACCATGCTCACACAGAGATAGGAG
Organism: Pycnopodia helianthoides; assembly: GCA_032158295.1. Taxonomy (NCBI): domain Eukaryota; kingdom Metazoa; phylum Echinodermata; class Asteroidea; order Forcipulatida; family Asteriidae; genus Pycnopodia; species Pycnopodia helianthoides. Next base: position 18,455,607 of record CM063246.1, on the reverse strand, counting down.
TTTGTGCATGAGCTATGGGAATTATTTTTTGTCACCACCCCTCCTGACCAAATTGACGACCCCTGATGATTGACACCTCTTCTAAAACGTGCGTAATGGTACACATGGTATCAAGGAGTATCACAGGGTTGGGATCTACCATTTTGAAATGGTTATGTTTTTCTTGATATGTGCCACTGCTCTGTGGTCACGTGCCTCGTTGCAAGGTTTTAAACAGTAAACAGCAGCTGATTATCCCCAACAGGAACATCAAAGACTGTTGGAAGTCCCTGGCCAGCGACCCAGTGACCCTCAGGCACATATTTGACAGTTTTATGGACACACTGACCCGCAACGTCCACTACGAGGAGAAGGTCGATCCAAAGAGTAGAAAGACACTGTCCAAGACTGCAACGTTGCCTCCTCTGACTGTAAGTATTGGTAGGATTTGATTTTTGATTTTTCAGCCATTGTCGATTATCAATCCACTGCAGGATGAAGGTCGCAGCTTGATGTCTCAAATGTCTCTATTTTGGGGGCTTGTCGGTATTAATCGACTATCCCCCGGTATTGTTTCAGCGATCGTCTCACCATCTTTTTGATCTCTGTCTCCCTCTGTTCCGTTCGTACACGTACGGTGTCCAGTGATTGATTTTTGAGCTTCAGCGGTTATCTGCTCTGCTGCTAATGTTTCCTGCCCAGGTCCGCATTGGATGACGATACCCCCAAATTAGAAAGCGCTTTAGTTTCTAGTAAAACTGCGATGCGAAGTTTGAAGTACTTGAAGTACTTTTTTTAAACTGATAGAGATAATAAGACCAATCCATTAAGCTCCGCCCCCTTACCAATCATAACCTTGGCTACGCCACCAAAATTCTGACAAAAGTCGGAACACTAAAATCTCATAAGAAAAGTAAATATGAGTGGGCGCGTACTTAAAGCGCGCCGTTCATGTCGTGAGTGTGGCATTGGAGAGATGCACATGTGCTGCCCACAATGTGGAGTGGTGATGCAGCCAATGCTGTGATTGGTCATCATGTTAAGGGGGTGGGGCTTAGTGGATCGGTCTATTGAGTTTCCAGAGTAAATTTACAAGATAACTTGTCATTATTGAAAGATTTGTAAATTTTGTTTACATTGTAGATTGTACATGCTCTTATTGAGATCCTCCAAGTGGAAGAAACGGAGCTGACACTCCGGGAGCAGTTTCATCGCCTCTTTGCTGCCTTGCTGATCTACGTCGGCTCTTGCATCGGAGTTAAGCCACCCCCTCCTCCGGAGTCGACCGCCAAGAACGGCACAAGCAGTAAAGATAAGAAAGCCGTGACCAAAGCTTTTGCAGCCATCAAGCCCTCTGTGTGAGCAGACCATAGAGCTATATATATTGACTAGAGCGCTAACACCCCGTTATACACGCACTAAGGTTTTGAAGCCATGTGGGCGCATCCATGTTTATGTACAAACCAATACAAAAGCTTGAAATTTTGTACGGCAATTGTACCGCTATTTGCATGATAAAGCGTTTGTTCTTTTCTATGCGTCATCGAACCAAATATGCAGCAAATGAGAAGCACAATCTGCTAATGAGCGTACAAACTGCGAGCGTCATGTGCGTCATGTTTAACATGTGCGTTTGAGCGTATACGTTTTTTTTGTTTTTGAGTTCGTCATTCTTGCCGGCATATTGTGTATCCTTGAAGCAGATTTCGTTTTTTTCCCCTTGACATCTTGAAGCATTGAATCCTTCCAAACAAGGCTTTAGTTCGACTCAGCATTTTTCCTAAGACATAAGTAACAACATTAGAGAATCACCTACTACATATTTCTTTAAGACATCACTAAAATCACCTGTTTACAAGAGCAATGATCGTTAGATTAAACATGGTGCGTACGTAAGCGCGCACGCCGAATGCAAATTTTTTGCGGCCATGTGTGCTCTCTTAAATTTAAAATCGTTCCGTAGTCACGCAACACATCAAACATGTCTGCGCCCAGGGTGGCTTCTAAACTCAGAGCAAGTTAGCGCTCTAGTCAATATATATAGCTCTATGGAGCAGACTTAGTTTAATCCATCAGATAAATCAGTGCGTGAGGTTTTTTTTAGCAGACTTGCGTGGTACCAGCGAACACGCCTATGTTCCCTCAGGAAAATGCACTCCAGTCCAGAGTTCCCTTGGGACGATACCATTAGAAACTTCAAGGGGTGATCAAGGTGATAAATCCCAGCGTCCATCACTTTCAGGTTTACAAATGAAAATGTGTGATATGTCATGTGACAATTTCTTAACCAATGAAACTCACAATCTTGTACTAGTGTACCACTTAAAATACGATGGTGCCGCATAGAGCTCGGCGATGAAGATAACCAATCAAACTCATACAGAATTGTTCTCTTTGGCTTAGACGCCAAATTTTATTATCACAACAAAGGCTAGTCATCAAAGGAGAGTGCTTAAGATTGACCCAGGATGACCTTGGGAAGGAAGACCTGGGTCCAATTTCATAGCTCAGCTTACCGCGGAATTCTCTGCTTACAGCACCCTGTGAAGCACGTAATTGTATGGGCTGTATGCGCGGAATTCCGCAGTAAGCAGAGCCATGAAATTGTGCCTTGATAGTTCTTGATCAATGTCCTGTGCTTGCTCAGGCCATGTCGGAATTTGCGGCTACGGCTATGGCTAGATCACTGGGCCATCATGCGTTAAAGTATAGGACATCCTTGGCAACACCCTCAGCAACAATCGTAGCCATAGCTGTGTGGCCTTACTTCCTTATTTATGCATAGCGGCTCTCCACTGGTCCCTGTCTCATATTTGAGATCTTAGATCCTCTTTGAGGAAACCGTGGGTCGATTTTACAAAACTCTTCCTAACTTGTCGTTTGCTTTGAATGGAAATCCAGAGCATTAGACTGCAAATTTTGGCCTCCTGGGCCAAATTTCATAGAGCTGCTGAAGCCTAAAAAGTATCTCGACACATAATAATTATGCTTTCCAGATATAGATTACCAGCAAAAATGCAATGTCACATTTACCATTTGTGACTGGTATCCTGTTCATTTTTGCTTAGCGGCTCTATGAAATTGGTACTGATCTTATTGCTGCTCCTTGTTATGGTGTGACTTGAATGTTATTTTTGGGATTTGCAGAGTTGCAGTTGATGCCCTTAAGATGTTGATCGAAAGAGGTCAGGGGGCAGAGCTGATGAAGTTCCTGGATGACAAAGGGGTGTGGGACACCCTCCAAGATACTGAGAAGTATCAGGATGGAGTCGCTATCTTAGCACAGTAAGAGACACTTTTAGATATCAAGTATTTTCTCAATAGTCCATTATGCACGTCAGTAAATGCGCATGATCGGCGCTCAAAGAATTCTGGAGTCCAAGCAACACCGACTACCATCATGGTGCACTGATTTTGAAGCAATGCGGTGCACGGCTATAAAACCTGGCATGGTTACATGTAAACTACAGCATGGCGTCCAATTGGCAGCTTGATTAACTTCTTATCTGTACTCGATTTCCCAAGATGCATGCGTATTTTAAATGACACTTGTGCATATATGCCACTTAGAAGTAACTCTAAAAGTAAACTTTGGTACAACCTTGCATCAATCTCTTAGAAGTAACTCTAAATATAACTTGTGGTAAACTGCATCAATCTCTTAGAAGTAACTCTAAATAGTAAACTTGTGGGTACAACCTTGCATCAATCTCTTAGAAGTAACTGTAATAGTAAACTGTGGTACACTGCATCAATCTCTTGAGAGAAGTGTTGGCTCTGAGTAGAGCCGTTGTGGTCTGGACAATTCAAACAGTATACTCTGCTCGCTTCAGGAGAATGCTTGACTGCTGGTGATGCTGAGGCTTAAGAGTAAGGGACTGTAAATATCAATGATAGGGTGGCCACGGTCAAAAATAGATTTTCTTCATACTTTCATAGTTGGTGGACCTTTGCCCCAAACTAACAAATATGGACAAAATTTCACAAAAATAACTTTGTTGCCATGGCAACAGCCAAAACAAGAATGTAGGCTAATTTTGCAATTTTTTCAACTTTTAAATAGTGGATACCACAAGGGATACCACAACAAAAAGTTTCTTACTACAATATGTATGTATAAATATATAAAAAAGAACATATCTTTCTCTAGTCTTGTTTAAATAAAAACCAATAATAATATAAAAAAAACACACTTGAAAATGTGGTTACCTAGATCAACTGAAATGGTTACCATAGTAACAACATAACTTTGACAAAACTGCTACTCTGACAGCTAAAAGCCTTGGGAACTCAATTAATTCAGCAAGTTCCATGGTAACGAGATGCACGATTTAAAATTGACAGGGAAAGTATTGGAGGCTCATTATTGTCCGCCCCCCCCCCCACACACACACCCAATAGTGTTAAACCCCAGTTATGACAATACTCAGTGGTTTATTTTAAATTTGACCATTACATGTGATCTTATTTGATAGAAATTGATATTCTTTACAATAAATATTACTTGCGAATTTAAAATTTCATTTCCATACCATAAAACTCGCGTTAGCCTTGCATTTAATTTAGAAAAAATTGAAAAACGTCTGCCAACATTGAGAGGAAAAAAGTTTTTCCCCAGCCCTTTTTTTATATTTTCCAAGAGACCAACCTCTCATCTCAACAATTTGTCGTGGATGTTAAAATCGGAGCACTACCATATGTGTTATGAGCTGTCAAAAAAGGGTACAATTTCATATTTTGAAAAGGTCGAAAAACACCCCTATTTGAAAATAATGGTATAACCCATCCACATATCTTGTGATTATTTCTATACATTAAATGCAGATTTTAAGGACCCAACTATCTATAACTTTTAAAGAAAATATTTTTCTCGATCTTGTTTATTGGTAAAGCGGCCTTGAAAATAGGCGAATTTCATTATTCCAAAATCGAAAAAAATGCAAAACTAGCCTACAATCTTATTTTGGCTGTTGCCATAGCAACTAAGTAATTTTTCGGAATGTTTTTCCACATTTGTTAGTTTGGGGCAAAGGTCCATCAAATATAATAGTATGAAGGAAATCCATTTTTTGTCCGTGGCCAACATTTTCAAAAAATCTTTGATATTTACAGTCCCTTACTCTTAAGTAGGGCAGGAGGGTTGACATTTGGGCGGGAAGGATTGAAGCTGTTCTTGATCGGTGATGTGTAGGAGTTGGCTGCTGGCTGGAGAGATTTAAACATGGAAGTACCCCCCAAGTTGACTATTTATAGTTACTTCCTACTATCCACACCATGCAAAGCACCAAATGTCACTTATTTCTCAATGGTTATAAATGACTACGACCTAATTTCATACACAAACTGCAGCAAGAAACTCCTGACAAATGTCTTTTCTTAACAACAGCAAAAGCGTGGAACGAGCCCCACGTTTTTTGTTTGTATCATTGTAATGTTAAGTCGTTTTCCCTTCTGTTTTTTTAATAAATTTTTCTTCCACAGAGGAATGGCAAAGCAGATGTCGGGCTACTTGGCTAAGATAGTGTCCTGTTTGATTCCGTCGTTGGCAAGTCTGTATGAGCCACAGCGAGTGGTCACTGCAGCCTTCTTGGCCGAGGTACTAAGAATCTTTCAACAAGGGGGAACTCGCTTTTTATTACACAGTCACACAATTATTAGTTCATTTTGGGTTGAACAAAAGAAAAACTGATGAGAGCAGGATTTGAACCTGTGACCTCCGGATTAACGTGCTGGCACTCTACCAACTGAGCTATCTAATAGCCCTATGTTGGCGGTCTCCCTATTTTGTCAATATCTTTGTTACAGTGTGCCAGACAGAGGCCATTCAACCTGTAACTGCCGTATAGCCAGGGATCACACCCAAGTTTACGATACAACCTGGGAAGCGGCAGCAGAGGGATAACCTTAAGGGATGGGATTTTATTTCAAGTATCAAGTAATAAACCACAACTGGGAAACTGACTGGGTAAATTTAAAATAATTTTGGATTGAACAAAGAAAAAGTTACTAGAGTGGGATTTGAAATAGAAGTGCTGTGATGAGCTTCAAAATAATTTCTAGAAAAAAAACTAAATATTTCAAACAGTGTGCACCGAATTGGTGAAACTTAAAAGCCACCCCAACCCACAAGATAGATTTTAATGGTTGCTACCCCAAATCTCTCCAGTTTTGTTGTTGTTGCCATCGTGCAAAGTTTTCAACCGCTGCATATGTTTTCATCTTGTACGTGTAGTTGGTGAATCAGAAGTGTGGCGGGGACATGCAGTTGGTGGAAGACATTATGAACAACCTGCTGGGCAGGATGGTGGACTCCTGCCATATTGTACGCATGCTCTGCATCAGAGGTCTGGGGAATATTGCCAGCCTCGGACACAATCAGGTAAGGGCTTCGTCCAGATTCTGGACGTTCTTTATTCAATAGCTCTCCCGATCACACGGAAACCCACCACGTTGAGGGCGCTTTATCCACCAATTCCCGATCACACGGAAACCCTCCCTGTTGAGGGCGCTATACCCACCAATCCAGAGACCCTGGGCTCATCATCAGGACTGTGTTTTGACGTTTAGGGCTAGTTGGAAAAGCTTTCTTTGAGTGCAGAGCTATACGAAAACGGTCCACACGCTGGACTAGTAAGGTCTATGAACCAGTGATCCTCTCGAATGGATTAATATATTGGAGTCTTATATGGCGCTCGTATCCACCTAGAATGTGCTCAAGGCGCTGGAACACTTTTTAAGACGGGTTTGTGGAGTTTATGAACTATGAGACACATTTATGTAGCACCCTATAAGGGTTTACAAGGTGCTGCACTCTGCAGCCACAGCCAGAAACACAGGGGCAAACCCCTTCTCTTTGCAATAAGTGTAACTTGGTTCTTTTACGTGCATTACACAACAGTGGTGCCGTGGTGTAGAGCACAGGACTAAAGCTCTGGTGTTTCTGTTCGGGCAGAGTGTGGGTTTGAGTCACGGTCGTGACACTTGTGTCCTTAAGCAAGACATTTAACCGTTATTGCTGCGTCCTTCGGATGGGACGTAAACCCGCTGGTCATGTGTTTTGTGTAATGCACGTAAAGGAACCCAGTGCACTTATCAAAAAGAGAAGGGGTTCGCCCTGGTGTTCCTGGTTTGATTGGCAGCATATTGCGCCACAGCACCTTGTAAACCATTACATGGTGCTATGTAAAGGAATAGGTCTCATACTTCAAAACGCAGCTCCACATATATACCTTGCAGGAAAATACTGAATGTTGAAGCGCCTTGAGCGTCACTTAGTGACGGATATGAGCGCTATATAAGAAGCCATTATTATTACTATTATTATTATGTATTAATATGTATTGTTTAGAAATGTTAGTGAAGTATGGAAGTAACTGTGAGTTTGAAATGAGTTGAATTAAAAGATAGTTGCATCAAAATAAGAGGTCTGTAGATTGTTTCAAATGAACCTTGTTTTGTGGTCCTCCAGGCCCAGAAGTATTGCACCACGGTTTTGTCGGCCATGATGGCAGGGATGGACGACAAGGAAGACAAAGACGATCAGATCTTGCTGGAGTCGATGACCGGTCTGTCGCGCATCATAGTCAAGATTGATGAGTCCAACATCAGACCCATTCTAGTCAATATTGCACTTAGGATAAGACCCTGCTTCGAAAAGGTAAAAACTCACTTCAAGTCGTTTCGATACATACAGATGAAAAAATTGACAAAATCAAGAATTGAAAAACCTTAACGGACACACTGCCTTTGGATTGGGCGCATTGGGCTAAAAAAGTGTTTGTTATGAAATGAATATGGTTGGAAAGATGTTTTATAAGTAGAATGGAAAAGCCAGGTTTAGCTCGCACATCGATCCTTGTCTTTTGAACTGTTTTCACAACAAAAACCAAATAGACACGGAAAATCGTCCACCTCACACTCTGAAAAATAAACCCCCCAAAACTCCTAAACAATGTGGACAACTCATGTAGACACCAACCTTGTCTGCTTTGACACAATCTTACCTCATTTGAACAAATGGGCGGGGAACTATTTCATTTTGAAAACGATGCTGCGAAGCATCCAAAGCCCTATAACTATCCATATTGGACTCCTATATTAAATATTGGAGCGTCGCGACAGTATACATGGCAAAATAAAGGATGACACAATATACGTTTTCCACCAATCAAATGACAAGGATCTGTGGGCGGTATATAAGATTGATTGCACAGTTGCATCTAATTTTGCAGGAGCGAGTCGCACACTAATTATAAACTTTGATTGTTTTGTTGTTTTTGTCCTAATAACAAGGACCGAGCCACCTCTAGAGCAGCGTCGTTCACCTTATTCGGCAACCTGAGCCGTTTTGGTGATGGCCCATCAAAGGCGCCCTTCTTGGAACAGATTCATACAAACTTTGTCAGCCTGTTGCTTCATCTGAATGATGAAGACGATGATGTGAAGAATGTAAGCAACCCATTATTCTGGCTAACAGTAAATACTGAGTTATAGTAGCCCTAACTAGAGCAAAGAGCAGTTTGTCAGCTGTTCTTGGATGTAGAAGGTTGTGGGTTTTGGATCACGGAATTTATTTTTGCCACTGGACTTGATGATAATCAAAATAATATGCAGTTCTTCTATAGCACTTTATCACACCCGTGGGCTTCTGAAAGCACTGACTATTTTTTGTACAAGGTATGCGGAGCTATGCTGTATGACCCACAAGTATTTACATCGCACCGTAACGGTTTACAAGGTGCTGTAGCGCAATTTGCAGCCAACCATACAAGAGGCAGACCCCTTCTCTTAGCGATAAGTGTAATGTGTTCTTTTACGTGCATTACACAACACAGGGAACCAACGGCTTTACGCCCCACCCAAAGGACGAAGCAATAATAGTGTCTCGCTTAAGGACACAAGTGTTTAAAAAAAATACAATAATGTGTGGCACAACTTTATTGTGGTGAACATTGTCACCTAGAAACAATTGTAAAAGTTTAGTAAAAACTGGCAAGTTAAAGTAAAAGGTGTATTGATGGGTAGACTGTGTCATTTAGACCCTTTTCAAAACCGCGGCATTGGCTTGGGCTTAGGGCTTGGGCTCCTTTCACCCGTTTGAAGCCCTGTAAGGAAAGCACACAATTTCTAAATAACCAACGGAGCCTAAGCCCAAGGCCAAGGCCATGGCCATGGTTTCCAAAAGGGCCTGGAGTACACTTTGACCAAAACCTTGATTTCGTTTCCTCGTCAGGCCTGTAAGTATGCGCTGAAGGAAGTCGGACCACGTCTGGGCTCGGACACCCTCAACCAAATGTTCCAGAAACATCTTCTAGAAGGGCGCTCGCTCAATTATGGAGAGTTCATGTTCAACCTCTCCAAAGTCATCGTAAGTTTTTCCCACCGATCTTTGTTAACAAGATTTTCTCTTTTCACATGTGTGTTTTTTTTAAAGTGGATCTTTATTATTGCTCTGTCTTTTTTATTGTTGGCATTTTAAATACATTTTTTACGTGATTTTTATCACATAATTTTCCTGTCTAATTTGAAATTGTTCCTTTTTTAACAGTGCTTTTTTATTGTACTCTTTCCTGATTGATTTGTGTGAAGTGCCTCAGAGCTTCCTTTTTGTCATGAATTTATTGTGAAATTTCAAGCTTTTTACTGATTAATTTGTGTTCTTATAGTAATTTTCCCAATGTTTTTAGCAATTTATTGATGTCCCTATTAGGTTACTTATTTCATGATTGTTATGCGCTTGTGTACATTGGATGGCATGGGTGCAAATGAGTCAACGAATTGTTGTAATTATTGCTATATTATTGCACTGGATGCTGTAATTTGAATGTTGTGCAAATTTCCCTTCATCCTGTGATCTAGCCTGTTCCAAAACCAAAGGAAATTGCTAAACTGTTTGCTTTTTGTTTAGCTTTTGTTGTAGCCCTGTGCCTTGAGCGGCTCTCAACATTGTGTAGTTCAAATTTAAATACAACTTGTTTTCTTTTCATTTTTCAACCATTTTGAAAATACTTATTTTGTTTATTAAACTGCATTAATTATACTTAATAAAATGATTACAATAACCCCAAGAGAACAATAAATCAATTATACAAAAGATATCAGGTAGGCATCAGGTTGGCTGATAGTTTCTCTCCTTGCCTTTCACTTCTGTGGACCCCGGTTCCAATCCCAGCTCAGATACGAAGCCTTGCATGTGGATTGGGTTTTCAGTCCTTACCTGATTGTGTGGGTTTTCCCCACATTTGGGGTGTCCCAGCAGCAGAGTTATGGAATAGTCTTCCCGACAACATAAAACAAGTACAAACAGTGGATTAATTCAAGAAAACGCTACAAACACATTTATTTTTGCAATAGCCTTCAGTATTTCTTACTGTGTCAACTAAATTATCCTTCATGTACTTGTGTCTATTTTCTTACTATAACTTCTTTATTTTTCATCTTAAAGCGCATAGAGACTTCCCTGTGAAAGTAATATGCGCTGCACAAAAATGGTTCATTATTATTATCTAAAACTGAGCATTTCTTCTTGTTTCCATCTCACCATCTTAGTATTGATGCTTGCGCTGTTGGATGTTTTATGAAATAAATGAATAAATGAATAAATAAATAGATATGGAACCATATATACCTTGGTAGCGGTCATATCTTTTATCTAGTGCTTATTGAATTTCTGAAAATCAAGCTCCATGGTCAGTTTAAAACGAGGTCTTAAGACCCACCTATTTAAGTATTTTCTCATTTGCTTTTTGATTTCCTTGTAAAATGTTTATCTTTTATTCATCTGTTTTTTTTCATACATAGTTAATACTTTTTTTTTCTTTTGTCTTGTGCCATTTGTCTATCTTTTGTATCTTTTCTAGAACTAATTGAATTTTTTTGTAAGAATAGTATTGTAAATTGCTTGATCATTTTATTTTTAATTTAGGCCTATCGGTATAAAGCACCATGTGCACAGGAGATGCCTCTATAGAAATTAATTACATTATTATTATTATTATTATTATTATTATAAAGAATGGGCATATGCGGTTATTATACAAAACAGGAGTATACTGTTCTCTTGCTGAATACACCAAATATTGAGAAGCCTTTCGTGTTCTATAGATCGCAGACTTCCTGCAGAAAGTGAACTTCTACGTGATGGGGAATGTCAGCTTCTTCAAGAGCTCCTGGCCGGACATCCGCGGTAATGCCTCCATGTTTGCTGGGTTTCTATTGGGTAATCTACCAGAGGCAAGTCATACGCTCATCACCAAGGAGCATGTCTGTGGTGGTAAGAACACATTTTTTAACCTGGCTTATTCGTCTTTAAGTTCATGAGCAATCAGGGTTTGAATTTGTGGCAACAAAAATCCACAAGACCACAGGGTTTGTAGGTCATAAGTTTTGTTTCCCCAGAAATTTGCGGGTGGATATTTTTGTCGGCCGTCCAGCTGCCAGCAAAAAAATGTAGGGTGCTCCGAAGTTGGCGGATATACAAACTGCCAGATGTAAAATAAGTTAGTGTTAGAATTGCCCCTAAGAAGAAATTGTTATAGTTCTATGTTCTGCTTAATTAGTGTGCTTCGAAGGACACAATAACACACAGCGGCTGGCTTATAAACTGGCATTCAAGTGTCTGTTTGTGTTGGCGGTGGTCATATCAAAAGGCCACAAGTGGTGAAGGTGGTGTGGTGGGGGGGGGGGGGAGTGTTCCGAGTTCTTTTAGATGCATTACCAATCCTGGTACATGAGAACTACCGCGGCTTTTACGTCCCATCTAAAGGACAAAGCAATAATGGTTAAAGGCAAAGTATACCTTTGGTTTTTGGGACCGTTTGATTGTTTTAATCCTATATAAATGTAGATATGTACAATAAAACTAACCTGTGAAAATTACATTTCAAAAGTTGGTCGCGTTTTTGAAATATCGCCAAAATCCGCAGCAAAAGAATAATTCCTCATAAGAATACACAATCTGAGAAGCGTTTCTGACAGAAACGTCTCAGATTCAAATTTGGGGGGATAAAAACTGACATCTTTTTCCATATCCACATTATTTTGAATTGAAATATTTCTCAAAATGCTTTATACTATCGAAAGTTGCTGTACTTCTAATCGAGTAAGTTTTCATTGCCATTAATTTTTTAGAGTGATTACCAATCGTATACCTTCCCTTTAAGTGTCTAGCCCAAGGACACACACTCTGAGCAAGTTCGGGTGGGCGACTAGACTTTACCAAACTGTTACGTAGCTCTCGAATTGACCATAGTCGACCATGCTCCAGTGCATGGTTCGATATCCTCAATATCCCTGTGCTCTATGGTTCTGGTTAGTCTAGTCGGTCTAGTCAAGTTTAGTCGCCACCCGAACTTGCTCTATGCTGATCAGAACCACAAGAGCTTGAGTCCAGTGCACTTGACCTGTCGGCAGCGACACGCCACTTGAGTAAAAAGTAATGAGGTTTTTTTTTTGTGGTTCTCTTTCTGTCCTTGCTTTGCTCAGCACTCGTCCTCCTCCTAAAGGATCTGGACCCTGATGTCAGAGTAAAGGCAGCTGAAGCAATGAGCTTACTATCGGAGTACTAAACATTGTATTGTTGGTAAGACTTTTGACCTTTGACCTTCGTACCACTGAGGTCATTTCTATAACAATACAGTTTACAAACCCCCCATTTCAAGAGAGCCCTCTCCGAGGTCGAAAGAAGGTCAATCATCGGCTGAGAGCTGTGCATGCCTTGCGGGCAATCATGATTGGTATCATTTTGGGCTTAGCTATGGTGGCCTAGCAAGGAGTCTATTGTAACATTTCGCTTAAAAAGTGTTTGCGCTTCGCCTAGAAATGCTTTAACAAAAAAAGGTAGACGTGAACTTATTGTGATAACTTTCCAAGAAACCCCTCGACAGAAACACCAAAGCAGCCACTGAACTGAAAATGGTTTGTTGTGTGCACACCTATGTGCACACCAATGGTTACCAGCCAAATTATGTAATGTACAGTGCTTGGTGGCTGGTAAAAAAAATGCTGAGTTACTCGGCAGTGAACTGCGTCGAGCTCCGTCTACTGAGTAAACAGGTTTGTTGTTTAAATCAATCCCAGATGAGATGTGGGAATTGTTTTGTGCCTAGTTATAAACTAAAAGTGAATTACTGCGAAAAATTGTACACTATTGATAAAATATATGTTCATTGTGATGCCTTGAGTTAAAAACAAAACCCAATACTTCCAAGGCAAATGCTTAAAAAGTTAATGCTGGTTCACACTTTATTTGTCTGTTGAAAGTATAAGAATTGTACTGTCTGGTGCATTGACTTTTAAAAATTAAATGCATCATTTTCCTCCTGTGCTGTGTTGTGACCAGAGTGAGGGGATCTGCCTATTTCAAATACTACGTAGGGAAAAGTCCAGCTCTTGTTGACGTGTTTCTAAACCAAGTTGACGGTACACGTTGGGTTTTTAGATGAGTTCTTCCCTTCAACCATTTATAGATTTTAAGAAATATATCTTAAAGTTATTTCTGCAAGTTGCTTTTCGGAAAGTACATTCATTCCAATCTTTCACTGGGTTTTCTCTCCATGATTTTTTCAAAACTGTAGGGCGTTCTGGACCAATTTTTTTTAAAATTTGGGCTAATTAAGCTGAATTGAAACTATCAGTTCATTATCCTTCTTGCTAAATTAACAATCAGGGGTCTGTGATTGGCTATTAAGAGTGATGTATTATTCATAGCAGAATAATTTGCATATCCCCTCACCCCTTCATTTTTCAGTCGTCCGTTTTGCCAATAGAGATACAATCTTCTTAAGAGGAATATATATTTTTGGATTAATTTGTATTCAACATTCCATTGGGCATAATTAATAATTTGTTGATTGTACCTGTGATGTCGGTACAAAGTGAAGTGCAATCAATAACTACTGGACTTTGTTTCAGGTTATGGGATAAAGAAAACAGGCTAAGAATTTCTTGAAGTGATCCTGCCCTGTTTTACTGAGAAGATGCTGCTTTGCAGCAGATGAGACCACTTTGCAAATACTCGGTACGCATGCTTTAGCCGTGGAATGAGGTGCATGATGGCCTAGTTAGTGATAAAGTTTGAAGTGCGTGTTGGCGACACCCACCAGAAACCTACTTGTACTTTTGGTTTTTGGTTAAGCGTTTCACTCATGCTTGGTGCAAACGCGGTGATGCAGCTGCAGCTGTTCCGACCAAACCATAATCAAGTTGTTGGCTCGGGTTAGGCTAGGTGTCAAGATGGCGGAGCTTGATGGCGAAGAAGGATGGAGAAGGATGAGCTCCCACTCTGTCTCAGGACAAATTGAAAATATCCCCATCTTATAAGCACCCTAACAGCACAAACACAGAGCACACATAGAGTTGCAGCCCACCCTCTCCAAGTCAGCAGCAATGCTATTAAGAGGGTTCACCAACGCAAGATGTGGATTCTAAAAACTATCCAAAAATGTAAATGTAATTCTTTTAAGAACTGGAATGAAAAACCTTGAAGCATACCAATTTAATAATGTTTATAAAATTACAAAGACTAAGTGCCATTACTTGAAAATAAAAGTAAGGCCAAATATTTTGAGAGCATGAATTTTCAAAAAAATACACCTACGTCATGAGTCGTTTCTGGTTACCGACCTGTTTTTGCGTAGTTCTTGGAAATTGTTTCTGTCACTGAATTTTTTGTTTGTTGCCAAAACACGTCTCTGGTTGCTAGCTAGACCAGCATGCACCTCATTCCTTATGGCTGACACGCGCGTACCAAGTATATTTTGAAGTAGTCCATATCTTTGGGGTCAGATTTGTAAAGGACACTATCTATGTTTCTAGCGAAATGTTTAACCTTTGAACTGGTGCTCGCTTTCGTTATTTTCTCCTTTCAAATTTAAAGAAAGAAAAAATATATTTTGTGGTTTTCTTAAAGGAATTTTAATTAGCAAGAAATTAGAAGGGAATAATTCAGCTTAAAGTAGAACATCCTTGCACAAGGTTTTTTTTTGCTTTTACGATTTTAAAATCCTTTATTTGACCTTTGTTTAAACACGGGCAACAATAATGAAACAGGGAAAATATTTCAGAACAATAGAAGATTTTTTTTATAAGACATAGTAGAAAACTATGCAAAAGACATAATGTCATTTTGTGATTTATATTAAGAATGAGCTCAAGCCATTAGGGCCCAATTTCATGGCTCTGCTTCCTGAAGCAAACCATCAACGCTTATAGAAGGAAAACAATTTGGTGCTTAATGAAAGTGTTTTTCGCAGGTTGGCAAGGAGGTTTTGCTTGTGTGCATGCAAACATCACATTCCTATGCATTCTTCGCTTACACCGCTACTGTAGAAGAACCTGCGTTTACCCTGTAAGTGGAGAATGGTGACCGTACGCGCAGAATTCTGCTTTAGGCAGAGTTGTGAAATTGGTCTCCGATTAGAAGATTTAAATAATCATGTATGCTTTGCACATAATTAAAACAAATATATCTAAAGTAATTAACTAATTAAAAGACAAGAATTGAATGAAGTATTATATTGAAATTGACAAGCATTAATTTGTTACATTTGATTTCCATCTAACCACCACTATTACAGAAACTGTTTTATTTCCAATGAAATTTATTTTTTAAAACGTGCATTGACTGTTCTTAGAATCAAATTATAATGTACAGCATTTGAGACTACTTCATACCCATTATATGCCAACTATTTCTAAGAACGGAGAAAAAAAAATCATACTGACCAGAAGAAAATGACCAGCCAAAAGGTCATGTGATGACTTTGTTATTTTGTTTACGTTTGCATCTATTCAAAACAATGTTTTATCAATCCAATTCACTCGACGTCATCACAATAATCTTGGTTTGTCTATTTTGGGAGTCAAAGTACCTGCATGTTATACCCATAGAAATAGAACACAGAGAATGCTGAGCTCGACTGTTGTCTGTGTCTGCTGTGCACGCCCTCTATGTCAACTGTGGACATAGAGTATCAATACCATGTGACATGTCTGTATGGCAAAATTAACCAGATCAACCAATGGGAAAGCTGAAATTTGCCATACAGCTAAAATGGCAGCGCGCATGACTTGCCTCAAAGCAGATATGCACAGATAACTACACACAACATTCTCTGAGTTCTGTTTCTATGGTTATACCATAGAGAAAGGACCCTCAGATACAGTGTAGTGTGAATTTTAGGCGACGGGGGCGTTTACACGCTTACATGTTGACTCACAAAAATGGTGAGCATGGTACAGTCACGCATGTGATGTGCGTGCAAGTAGTCCATAAAAGATCAATTTGTTTTCTGCAATATTTTTCTCCTTTACAGCTCTGTGAAATTTGTGATAAAAGTACACAAAGATTTTTTTCTGTTTGTTAAGTTCCTAATCTTCTTTCTGTTACTGTATATTATAACACTCTAGTACTATAGAACTTTTTTTTAAATGAGCACAAAACCTTTATCATGCTGTTACCATCTTGGACATGCTTCCTGCCTAACAGTAATGAATGCTTATATCCGTAAAGAAAACGGAACCAGACTATTTTTTTCTTCCAGTCCCGATGTGGTTACAATGGTTTGGATTGGAGAAAACTTGAGATGGTCTATTGTCTTTTTCAAAGCACTGAATGTTGTCATGGTGCATCTTCTGAAATATATGGGAATTTCTTTTGTGACTTTTTTTTTCTCTCCAAGAAATTTAAATTGATAAACACATGAGGAATTTTGTTAGTTGTTAAAACTAATTGTTCTGTCATTTACAGGAAATGGACACGAATGTTGTCAAACTGAATCATGTCAGAGTTCGAATTGATGAGGTGCACAGATGGGTGCTGCATATTAAATGAATGGGTAAATGTCAACAATTTCCGTGTGGTCCATTTTGTTTGGTTAAAAACAAGATTGAAATCAAAATAAGTTATGTTATTGAAACAGGTAAGAAAAAAGAAAAAAGGGTAAAATGCCTTGAATAGGCTGATGCCCTTATTTGCTGCAAACCCCCCCCCAAAAAAAACCAACAACAACAACAACAAAACATAAGGTAGTGTTGATGTCGTACAGATGGTAAGTTATTAGATGCAGAAGATCCATCCAGGTCCGACAGTCTCTGGTTCGAGGCAGGATTTGAATCCTGTGTGAACAGGCGAAATCTCTTTGATTGATTACAGACAACTTTTTATCTCGAGATCTTCAAGGAGAGGGTTATTTTTTAGAGCCGTTGTGTCATTTGGAATTAGGAGATTTGTGTCGTCAGTGGATTATCTCATCTAATCCTCTGTGGAGTTTAAATGGATATACTCCATGACTCTTTGGATGAGGTCTGCTTTTTTGTCCTTTGCTTTGATCCCGATGCCCTTGTCCTTCAGCCAGGTTGCCAACGTGATGATGTTCACCTTAGAAAGCTATTGGGGGAAGTTTGAATATAATTGTAATAATTATGACAATAATGATAATGCTCTTATATAGAGCTTTGTCTCAAAGCTCTCATTGTTCTCACAAGAGAGGGATGGGGTTAGGGGGAGACACTTGTGTCCTTAAAGGCACTGGACACTATTGGTAATTACTCAAAATAATTGTTAACATAAAAACTTACTTGGTAACGAGCAATGGAGAGCTGTTGATAGTATAAAACATTGTTTTTGAGAAAGAAGTAATTATTTGAATTGATTTGGAGACCTCACGCGTGAGGTCTCGAAATCAAGCATCTGAAAGCACACAACTTCGTGTGACAAGGGTGTTTTTTCTTCCATTATTATCCCGCAACTGTGCAACTTGTGCATATGTTGAGATACACCAAGTGAGAAGACTGGTCTTTGACAATTACCAAAGGTGTCTAGTGTCTTTAAGCAAGACACTTCACCATTATTGCTTCAACCTTCGGATGGGACGTAAAGCTGTAGGTCCTGTGTGTTGTGTAATGCACTGAAAAGAACCCAGAGAAAAGGGGCAATTGCCCCAGTGTTTCTGGCATTGTCTGGCAGCAATATGCACCGCCTCACCTTGTATCCCTTTAAAGGTGTTGTATAATCATTGCTTCATCTCATCAAATCAATTCTTAACAATCTCCACCAGATTTGATAACTCGGTGCCGGGAGTGTCGTTTATGACAGACGTGCTTTTATTGTTCCTCGCCTAAGTACATTGTTGTATCAACTGTCTTTATGTTGATGCATTTTTACTGTTTAGGAAGTCCTGTCAAGGGTCTTGTGTTATCATTTTTATGGATTGTTGTATTTCCTCACTTTTACCAGTTAATAGCTTTTGAATCATTGTCTAATTATTTTGTTATGCGCTTGTGTACATAATATGGAATGGTTGCAATATAAATCAATAACTTATTTTTATTATGGGGCATTATAAATGTACATTTTTATTATTATTGTGAAAGTGTTCTTTCTTGAGATGACTGTAGACCTACCTGATCATTTACAGCCAGAGACGTGATGTCAATTCCCTCCTGTAGTTTGGGCTTGTAGCGAGGTTTCTTGCCAGCATTTTGGCCTTCTTTTTCATCATCCTGGAACAGGAACAAGACATTCAAACTCAACTTGAACAATGAGAGTCCTTTACCAAGTCAAACAAGAAGCACTGTAGCCACGTTTCCAAAACTCTGAAATAACTCTATTCCAGATTTTGTACGGGTGCTCTTTTACGCAATGTACCTATTTGAAGAACCTCTTCACCCATTTGTTAATACCATTTTTCTGCAGCCCGCTCAATGCCTCTCTATGCCCATCAAAAACGGTTCTCCTTTCAGAAGAACCAATCAGAGCAGTGCTGACTCTACACTGAAACCTCTGAATCCCTATAAAGAGACCAGCATCTCAAACACTCTTCAGTCTTTTGACGATGACTAGAGCAGGCTAGTCAAAACTTTGAGACCAACCAAGAACTCACTCCACAGCAGTGAAGGGGTTAATAACAAGAAGTCCCCTCGATCCATTAAGCTTAGGTAGTAGTCCCGGCAGATTTTGTACCTCCCAAGGTAGTACTTAACAAGTACAGATGAAGGTCTGGAATGGGGGATTACACACAATAACCCCTGGAAAAAGGGTGATTTCTGGCATGAATTCCAGTACCCTTTGTCCCCCTTTTGTATGGGGAAAAAACAAAGCGTAGTACAGTAGGTGCGTGTCTGTGTGATTGATTGTCCATGGGTATGTATACACGTCAGCTGGTCAACTGATCGCAACCAAAAGAGGACACTCTGTGGTTGTTCTGGCTGTTTATAACCATCAACCATATTCCTACTCAGAAATACCCTGAGTGTATACATGAAGTGGTTAAAAAACAGTTCAAGAATTTTAAAAAGTACCTTTGGTTTTCGCTTCACAGTCTTGTTACCTCCCGGGGATTCCGTTTTCTTTCTGATCATGGCATCAAGCGTCTGCTGAGTCTGTTTCACCTTGGGAGTGAAGTTGGAGGGATGTGGCGGCTCTTTGCGTCGGAATGACGGTGTGATCGCTGGCTTACAAACACCAAGGTTCTCTCTTAAGCTTGTCGCCGCAATTTGCTGAGCTCTTCCAGGGAAGGTGGCTTCCTCTGTCCCTGTGGCTGGATTGCTCTTAGTTATGAAGGCAGACACACCGGGTAACCTCTTCGGCTGGATGTTTGCTCTTTTGATCGGCGTAAACTTTGGCACGACCCTTGTAGTCTGCTGGATGTTACTTGAACTACTTGAGGTGTACTTCATTTGAGGTTGTTTGGGAAGGAACCTTGGGACGATGCGTTGTGAAATTGGGGACACCACTTGGATACTTGAATGGTTCGGAGGGACAATCGTTTGGGGGATGTATGGAGCGTTGGTGAGAGTGTTGCATGGGGCTGTGTCACCAACTGGTTGGGACCTTGCGTAGATGTTGTTAATGTAAGTGTTATTACAAGTGACGTGACAGTTTGCACTGTTGTCTTGTGCAACTGGCCTGAAGCGGGTACCCTGACTGGCTGTGGCTTGGTAGGGTGGCTGCGTTTGCTGCGGACTTCCGTATTGATTGATGGGTCTGAAAGTGTGACTGTTCTGTTGAGCCGCTCCCGTTGGCTGTGAATATGATGAATTTTGTGGCATGGTATACATGGTATACTGCCGACCACCATAGGGAGCTCTTGGGGGAAAGCCACCCATGGGTTGAGTGGTGTTGGTGATTGAGAACATACCATTGAGATCCCCAACTGGTGAGGGAAGATTAGCCGGTAACCCGGATGGTATAATGATCGGATGGGGTGCACCAGGCACGGTGCAGGATGAGGAGTATCTACTGGGGCTTTGTGAGCCTTGGAAAGATAGCTGACGTGTAGGGATACGGCGGACAGACGTCGGGGGTGGGGTGCTGGAGAGGGTCAAATCAGACAGACTTCCCTCCTGGAACATAAAAACAGGTTAAGTTTTACCTCTTAATTCAATGACCTAGCATAACCGCTAATGTGTGCCCAGAAAGTCTGACTTATTAAAATGCCTTTGGAATGAACAAAGAAAATTTGACTAGAGCGGCACTTGAACCTGTGACCTCCCGATTAACATGCCGGCACTCGATCCACCAAGTGAGCTGTCTAGCCGTTTGTTGGGGGTCTCCCTATTTTGTCAATATTTTTGTTCGGGGGTGCCATCAGTCAGAAGCCATTCAACCCGTAACTGCCGTATAGCCGTAAATTTTTTCAATACTTTTACAACTGTTGTTATTTTATGTATTTTCAAGTTGTGCAAATGGAAATAAACCAACCAAACAAACAAACAAACCTTCTGCCCTGACTGGTACAGCCCTGTGTTGGTGAACTGAGCCTTGGGAGTCACTTCAAAGACCGTACTGCACACTGATGGTAACTTGTACCGCAGATCAGCGATGAATGCGTTGACGATGGGTGCTGGATCGACTCTGGTTTGAAGGGTTGTTTCCTGCTTTCTTATACAGTACTCTGGGTAGCTAGTTAGGCGTCGGTTAAAGACAAATCTACGGCTTTTTAGGAGGAAGAGGACAACTTAAGAATGAAAAAATGTTGAAACTTGAAACTGGCGTGTCAGGGTCGTGCAGTTAAAAGCATTTATTCTTATTTATTATTTATTATTATTTAGACATGGTAGCCTTATCAGTATTACAGCTTCTATCCCTAAGGGTCCTGTGTACACACAGTAACAGTAAAATAGTAAAATTGTAAAATACAGAGCAATAAGAAAAGCCATGAATTGAAACAGAAAACTGAGTGTAAAACAAAAACATAAATCTTATTTTGCTTAATAATTTTCTGCTCAGCCAAAACAAGCAGATACCAGTCCCAGATTGTACACTTGACATGGTATTTTGGCTGATAACTTTATTCTGGTAAGGGTCATTTGTTTGTGCTTAGCTTCTTTTTGTGCTTAAGCAGCTCTATGATATTAGGCCCAGGCTTTAATATTTGTTCTATTTCACAACATTCTGTGCATTTTATGAAGGATACGTGAAAAGTGTTGGTCCAATGGCGGGGAAGTAGATATTGTAGTACATCAACCCGGCGCTGGAATCTGGCAGCCTGTATCCATACTGCAAATAACAGACAGACAACAAAATATTCAGCGTTTGAAGACAAAAGTGTACACTCACTGAAAACATTATGGAAAAAGTGGCATACCGTTTCCAATAGGTCCTTCTGTTGGATGCTTTACTCCTAAAAAAAACCGAAGTGTTGATCTGAGGACAAAAGAGGTCCACATAGAGAAGGGACTTGAAACACTATGTGGACTTACACACGTCCACACAGTGTTTTTTTTTACAGTGTTGAAGAATAGGATTTCCCTTTTGTGTACGGAACAAAGGAATGTCCACACAGTGAATGCAACACAGAGCTGCGTGTGTGTGTGGAAAGAGGACTTGGCATATCAACTCCAAACTTGGTGTGTGGATCGGTCTTGGGATCCCCCAGAAGCCTTCTTTTTTTGGACCCCCTAGGTCAAACGTTAAGGTAATTATGGCTAAAACGAAAGAAATATTGTCCGAGTGATAACTTGAGAAGGACTTGGCATATCAACTCCAAACTTGGTGTGTGGATTGGTCTCTTGATCCCCCACAAGCTTATATATTTTTTGGACTACCTATAGGTCAAATATCAAGAGATGGACTGGCTTGCGGGGCATTTGTGTTTACCAAACACAACTTTTCTTGTTTTATTATGATGTACATACCGCATTCTTCCAATATCTTCTGATGTCTTTGTAAGTCTTGAAAGGACTTGTCGCTGGGATCTCATGACTGATGCTGACTACCTTGCCTTTCTTCAAACTGTACACAAGAACCAGAAAAACACAAACAAACAAAACTTCTGGTTTAAATTTTGAACTCAATACTCATTTTAATCGTACATTCAATATTCACCAATCTGTTCCTCATTATTTTTTCTAGATCTTACAAGGTGACGTCCCAGCATATTTAAGTGATCTTGTCCAATTCTATGCCCCAGGGCATCGCGGCTTACAATCTTCAAAACAAAACTCAGTTTTCAGGAAAAATTGGCAGCTCTAAGGCTTTGGAACTCTCTCCCTACCTGAAACTGTGAGACTTTCAAAGTCACTTGGCATATATTCAGGAACAGTTTACTGCATGAAGAAGAATTTTGTTGACTTTATTTTCTATTTTTCATGTGATGCTACTTTTCATTTGTTGTTTTGATTGTTTTGTTTTTTTGTAGAGCAGGGCCATGAGCTTTGCTGCGAATACCTGTGCTTTAAAAATGTCCATTATTACTGTTATTATTCTTGTAGATTTGCCATGAGTTTTTCCAGCGGATCTCAAATTTTATTTATCTAAAACATCAAGGAGAAAAATACAGCAAACAAGAAAACGAAAGTTATACGACTGTTTTCAAGGCCCTCAATTTACTGAATTTTTTAAACCCACCTGGGTAATACGTAACACCATTTATTCTCAATGGAGTATTCCAATATCACGTTATTTTGGGACTGGAAAAATTGCTCTACAACAGGTCTGCACACATCAAAGTCGGCAATCTGTGAAAAGAAGTTTACAAAATGTTAACTTAAAAAGTGTTTAACTGAAGAAAGTTATTCTCAAACCTTGAACTTTTGTTTTTTATTATTATTTTTGTTATATATTTCTGGTAATGAAAGTAAACTTTATCACTGTAGCTCGCAAGCCTGAGGAAACCTTAAACAAGGGTGCTTGCTAGTGTGAACCAGAAACACCGGGTTAGCCTCTACTCTTCCACGATATAATTCCGGATTCTTTTATACTTGCACTACCAATCCCAGTACATGGGACCTATGGCTTAGCAATCAATTATGGTAAATGTATCTTGCTCAAGGGCACAAGTGCCATGACCGGGACTCGAACCCACCCCAGCCTTTTATATCCCTATTTTTACATTCTTGGTGGCAATTGCCTTGCCTTGAGTATCCCTCTTTGGAGAGTTTAGCATTTAAAGGCACTGACACTATTGGTAATTACTCAAAATAATTGTTAGCATAAAAACTGTGACTATGTGATAGATAAACATTGTGAGAAACGGCTCCCTCTGAAGTAACGTAGTTTTTGAGAAAGAAGTAATTTTTTCAGTAAAATATTTGAATTGATTTTGAGACCTCACGCGTGAGGTCTCAAAATCAATCTGAAAGCACACAACTCCGTGTGACAAGGGTGTTTTTTTCTTCCATTATTATCTCGCAACTTCGATGACCAATTGAGTTCAAATTTTCACAGGTTTGTTGAGATACACCAAGTGAGAAGACTGGTCTTTGACAATTACCAAAGGTGTCCAGTGTCTTTAAACAATAAAAACATATGTATGTATGCAAAACATATTGTCCAGAATGAACTTACTGTACAGCGAGGAAGCTTTGCCATCATGGGTCTCAATGCAAGACAGATCTCAGTTTCAGTCACGTTCAATTCCATGTCTAAAATAGACAAAATTGAATCAGAACTAAACTAAAACACAAAGAATTGTTGCCTATACATGTACATCCAAACAACTTTTGAAATAAAATGTCCCTTCTAATTTACCCCCACCCTGTTTCTGTTTTCATCATGGGTCTCAATGCAAGAAAGATCTCTCAGTTTCAGTCACGTTCATTTCCATGTTTGAAAACTAGATGAGAACAAACTGAAACAGGAATAATAATTGCCTACACATTGCATTACAATGTATTAACATTTTAAGAATGTAGGAAGGACCCAATCTACAATCAACATAGTAGGTTAATCAAACATAAGACAGTCTCCTGACGATGACTAGAGCAAGCTAGTAAAGAACTCACTCCGCAGCGGTGCAGTTAATTACGAGAAGTCCCCCCGATCCACAAAGCTAAAGTAGTAGTCCAGGCCGATTTCCTACCTCCCGCCCAGATAGTAGTTAATAAGCAGGACAGTTCTTTTCAGAACTGAGAAGTCTTGCGGTAGTAGAACAAATAGCAAGACAAGTTCTCTAGAGAACAAAATCTACACAGCAAAGCAGATATTTATACAAAGGGAGATAAACAATGAAATAGTCTACAAAATTCAAAAAGTTATGGTTTCAAAAATAAGCTATTAAGCCGTTTTATTCAGAAATACAAATCTTGGGGATCAGCACTTACCAATGGCTGCCATATGGCCCGAGCCGACCAAGAAGTCCCTGCCTTGCATGTAACAATTCCCTGCTTTGTTCCACAATGGTGCTAGTTTGGCCTTGATGGTATAGGCAAGACAGGCCTGAAATACAGGACTTATTACTCTCATCGGTTTACTCACCTGCAAACACACACACACACACACAACCACAAAAAGCACACAAAAATTAATAAAACTTTCATTTCAACTCCATTAATGACTGTGTGGTCATAATTTGTGGTAGGCTAGCAACAATTAGGCTACAACAAATATTGAAATTCCCTGTTTTCTTCGTCATAATACTGCAAAAACATGAGCCTTGCAAATAACAACAAAGCAGTATACAAGCTGTAGGTCTTCAGAACTAGCTACGAGTGTCATAGTCAAAGCCTTAAGGATTACGACCAAGATACAACAAATGTAGGGTATTTTAGTATTAGACTACCTGAAGGCCCATATTTTGACACCTCGTTTGAAGACGTCCAGATTTCCACACAGACTGCTGCATGATGACATAAATATTTTGCTCCTGCTGAAGGGATGGGGAAGCCAGTATAGTGGGCTCAGTGAATATCAACTCTCTGAAAAGAAGACCAACATATTGTGGTTACTACTGACCAATCAAAGTCATCGATAAAACTGTACAAGTGGAACATAACATGTTTGGGGGGGGGGCTGGTTAATGTGGATGTCAACACTAAATTATTGATTGTAAGCTGATAGCCTGATATACAATCCGAAATTGTTAACTTTTTGATTTCTTCATGTAAATAATGATGGGGAAGGATCTACTTTTCGGGTTGGCGTTGTGCTATCTTTCCCCTGCCTTCCATCTCCAGGACCCTGGTTTGAAGTCCGGCAGGGGCACTATGTGGATTTTGAGTTTTCAGTCCCTACCTGATGATAGCATGGGTTTTCCCTGGAATAATTCTCTGGGATTTTTCCTCCCCCCCCCATCTAAAACAGAAACTTCCTTCCTTGTACTCTCTCCATGGGGTTCTTGGCTAGTTATTAAGCTTGCTTTTTCTGAGAATCCATGGCTTCACATCCAGAATTAATAAACAATAATAATTAATATGTTGACAGTTCATGCAACCAATTTATTGTTGTTGTTACAAATTCAAACAAAAAATGTTTTTAAAAAGACACATGATAGAGCATGTTTAGGCTATGTATACATTTACCTGCATTTGATAATTTGAGGTTGAGATCCTACGTATTTGGTTGAATTTCGATCTCCACTGCCTGATTGTGACAGACTGTCGCTGACGTTCAGTGTGATTGAACACAGATCCTTAAAGTCGGGTACCCTTGCAAAAAAGATGGAGGGTGTGGTGTGTGCAGTTGCCATCATATGCCTCAAAGTGAATCAATCTGAATGAAACATAAGAGTCAAAGATTTTCCTTTCTTTGAAAAGAGACAAGCATGTTTGAATTGAACATTCAAAGGTCATAAAAGTGCATACAAATGCAAAATAGTAAATTTAGACAGAAAAAAAATCACTCAGATTATAATGTGAGACTCCAATACTGATCTATAAGTCAAATTATCAATAAAGATTACAAGAAAGTCTATGTAGGCCTATGTTTCAGCTGAATAGGCCCTACAGTGTCTACATACTTGATGAGAAAACAGCAAAAAACTGTCACATTATTTTTGATCAACAAGAACGTCGAAAACATCCACGGTTAGTGATGTGACAACGGGTACCAACTGCATCTCTGGCATCAGCATTCACAAATTGACACCGTGGACATTTGAATTGCTAAAAGTTGCATAAAAGGCAATCTTTGGAGTTCAAATTCTTTTAAATACTTTTATTGGGCTCTAATCAACAGGGGCACTTTCAGATGAAACAATTTGGCAGGACGCTTACTAATACTAATCGTTACCAACTTCATAAAACAAGTACAGGCTTGTATAAAAAATTACACATATTTTTTTTCGGGGTCATTTACCAAAGTATGACCCTATACCTTTAAGGTGAAATACAATGTTGTGATAGGCCTACACTTGATAATATATTGCTGGCCTAATCTCTTGTGAAAATAACTTATAGCAGTTCTCAATTGATGCCCAAAAAGTGCTTAACTATGATTTTATTAATTTTCTAATTACATAATTATATTAAACACACAATCAATCACAGCTTAGCGGTCGAGCACAGAGTTCTTAGTTAGGCTTAATGTCTGCTATTAGTATTAGTATTAAGTTAATAGCAGACATGCAGCACTTATGGTAGTGGTAGCAGCATTGTGAGTTAGTTGATAAATAAAATTAGCAGTAATAAATAGTAGTAAACTAGTTAGTACTTACTAGTAGGTAGTGGGCCTAATATTCATTTTCAATTTCGTATTCTTTTTTTTATACAAATTTGAAAATGAGTGTTCTCCTCCTGGCGCGCTGGGATAGTTTTTTACCCCCAAACTTGCAACACTTAGTTTATAAAAACATATTCTCGATTCTCATCATTTGATTAAGAATTGAATGAACAAAGCAACAATTACCCTATTGCCTTAAGATGCCTTTATATTGTTTCTCCTTTAAGGCGATGTCTTCGGAACGCAGTTTACAACGAACAATTGTTGAAAAAGTTCACAGAAAACTTTTCAAAAACTTTCCCGGTTCCGCCCACCTCCCCCTCGAACTTTCTCATTAATATTAAAGTCGGGTCCCCTTAATCTTTTGTTAGTAATCAAGTATAGCGGAGGCTGGGGATCAGTTATAGTCTGGCTCTAATATTACGGCTTTTCTTAACTGTGGGATTACCTATTAGGGCTCTGGATACCCAACACCATCTACTGTTGAGCAAGTTATGGACATTTTCGGTCGGTGTTTTGGTAAATAAATCGTCAGAAACTTCTCCAATATTTTGTGAGATTATGGCAGATCGGGTGCAGGATTTCGGGCCACTGTCACCTGCCACTGCTCGAGCATTGAGCGACAAATTGTACGAGAAGAGAAAGGGCGCCGCCTTGGAAATTGACAGGTGAAGAACGTCACTTTTTTGTTTTCAGTTTGAGTTATGAAATATGACATTGACATTGTACTTTTTGTAGTTTCTATTCGGAAGCTGGCCTAAATAATTTATTTCCTTAGGCAAATTTTCCGCAGCATGCCACCAATTTATCTCCCTTAATTTAGGTCAAATGAGGTATTGTTTTTAGTACTAGTAGCATCATGGAGGAAGGAATCCTTCCTCCATGCAATGACTCATGAGTGAAAAAGTGGCAGTCGGATACGGAACTTTTCTCGGAATCAGCTGATCGAGTCGATTCTGTGCAAGTCATCACATTCACAATGCTGCAAAACTAGTTAACCATACACTTTGATTTAGTGTCTAATTACTCCTAGAATTATGAGGTTCCATGAACCTCATAGAGGTCCATGTACAAACTACAATACAAAACTTTTTTCATTTACGTTTCTGCACCTGGAGTTCTCATTTGAAATCGGATCTCGCCAAAATTAGGCTCTACGTGTTCCTTGGAATCTCATTGAGCGTTGCATGGGTCAAGAAAATCCACTCCGCAAATTTAAAATTGTTAAAAAGCAATAAATTCTTACCGTCATTCCCAGTCCTCTTCAAACAGTGTGAGTGTTATAACAAATATGGCGCTTGCTGCGCTCGCAAAGGTCTACCGAACAAACTGGTACTCCGCGCGCAGCAACGCTGGTCCCGGCAACTGTAGGTTGGTTTTGTACACACATCATGTGACTCCAGCGCCATATTTGTTATAACACTCACACTGTTTGAAGAGGACTGGGAATGACCGGAAGAATTTATTGCTTTTTAACAATTTTAAATTTGCGGAGTGGATTTTCTTGACCCATGCAACGCTCAATGAGATTCCAAGGAACATTCCGTAGAGCCTAATTTTGGCGAGATCCGATTTCAAATGAGAACTCCAGGTGCAGAAACGTAAATGAAAAAAAGTTTTGTATTGTAGTTTGTACATGGACCTCTATGAGGTTCATGGAACCTCATAATTCTAGGAGTAGTGTCTAATAGCCCATTATAACAAGTTATTGAAAATTGCCTGCATTACAATTGAATAATTAATTCAGTTCATAGCCCAGGTTGGCATGGTTGGACTCCTCCGTTGCATACAACGCGACGGAGTCCAGGGTATACTATTAAAGGTTATTTACCATTCCAAAAATTTTTATTATAATTTGTTTTCATATTTATACCTGATGGAGGAAGCTGAAGCTTCGTTCACATATTCCTTATGTCCGGAATTCCAAGCCGGCTGGGTTCGGAAGTGTTAATTTTATCCTTGGAAGTTGGGTGACATTATTTGAGAAAATAAAATGAAAATTGACGTCTCTCTTGTAACTTCCAGTCTATTGTCGCGAGTAAAGACTTGCAAGATCGATCATCCCTGGGAACAAGGTTACCATGCTCGTTCGTGCAGCACGTTCTTCCTGTGACGGCCGGGGACGTTATTCATGTCGGGCATGTGCGCATATAGCCACACGGGCAATTGGTACATGATGATAACAATGATAGATAGTACAGAACTCCGACTTATTTTCTGAAATAATGTCACCCATGGATATAATTGTTATTTGTGGAACCATCAAAAGTGTATTTTAGGGCACAAAGAATAAATGAGGGAATTTCCAGATTCTTAAATCAGGTAAAAATATAAACATAAGTTCAATTTTTTTTCGCATATGGTAGAAAAGCTTTATACCCAGGACGTCAGTGCAGTGCAACGGATACTGACGTCCTACCAGGGCTTATTCAGTTCAGTTCTTTAATATTGGGTCAACTATATAATGCATTTCGAAGGGAGACCCCTTCGAAATTGAATTCAGTTTCTTTGTAAATTCACTTTAAAACCGAAAATCAATTGTCAGGTGTGTTGAATGGCATCAGAACTGCACACCCTGTACACTGTCTATTTTACCCCCCATCAGATTGGTTCGGGAACTGGTGCAGTCCAATAGCACAGACCAGATCGAAAAGCTTCTGCATGTTCTCACAACAGAGTTTGCTCACTCACCCAACGGCAATGCTCGTAAAGGAGGTCTGATCGGACTTGCTGCTCTGGCTATCGCCATGGGAAAGGTAAATAGAATCCCTGTGTAAAACGATGATACTACTTAATATTTGAGTTAAAAAGTCACATCCCCCTTATAGGGTTATCACTCTGCTGCTGCTGCTTCCCAGGTTGTGTGGTAAACTTAGGTGTTATTCCTGCACGGCAGTTACAGGTTGAATGTCTTCTGGCTGGCACCTTCGAATGAAGATATTGCCAAAATTAGGTCTCAGTTGGTAGAGTGGCAGCACGTTAATCCAGAGGTAACAGGTTCAAGTCCTGCTGTAGTCAGTTTTCCTTTTGTTTCACCCAAACTTGTAATAAAGTTTACCCGGTCAGTTTCCCTTGTGTTTTTTTTTCACTTGTTTGAAAAAAACTTGATTGCGTTTCTTGTCGTATAATGTTTCCACTCCAGGATTCTACAGCCTATCTTCCCCAGTTGATCGATCCTGTCATAGCCTGCTTCAAAGATCCTGACAGTCGAACCAGATACTTTGCCTGCGAGGCGCTGTACAACGTCGTGAAGATTGCTCGCAGTGCAGTGCTGCTGCATTTTAACAATGTCGTCCAGGTTCTGAGTCAGGTACATGTATGGTAACTTTATCCTGTCTGAGGAAAACACTAGAGGGGCAGCTCCATACGCGTGGCTCTATTCTGTTTTGACTCGGGGGGGGTTTTCCCCGATGCACAAACTAGCGTATCAGGCAGATTTGCATTGATTGTGTTAGAGTCAATACTGAAAATAAAAAAATATTTTCCTCTTATACAAGATTAACAAAAGTCACCATTGGTTTTCTTGATATGAGCCAATTGATATAAGCTCGATATAAACATGCACAAAATTTACAAGCCGTTGAACAAAGACAAATTGACTAGAGTAGGATTTGGACCTGATTACCGTGCCGACTCTCTACTAACTGATCTATCTGGCCGTAATGTTGGCGGTCTCCCTATTTTGTCAATATCTAGGGTTCTCCCTATGCTCAAGCTACAATCCCGGCCAAAATGCTTGGGCCACCCGTTCCTATAACGTTACAATAACCATACAATAACCATTCCCTGTCTCACAATAAACATTCTCTCCCCCGTCCCCCGTCCCCCCGCTCAATGTTGTCTGGAACGCAGAAGACCGTGCAACAATGTGATTCAACATTGAAA
Organism: Pycnopodia helianthoides; assembly: GCA_032158295.1. Classification (NCBI taxonomy): domain Eukaryota; kingdom Metazoa; phylum Echinodermata; class Asteroidea; order Forcipulatida; family Asteriidae; genus Pycnopodia; species Pycnopodia helianthoides. The sequence goes on along the minus strand of CM063246.1, from coordinate 18,424,865 downwards.
GGGGGCAGGGGGGCCCAACGAGATATGGCCGGGATTGTCTGAAATTTTTTAAGCGTGAATTTTTTGGTTAAACATTACAAAATAAGGCTTTAAAATGACTATGAATGTCCAAAGACAGTGATTGCCATTCATCGCTGAGTAGGGCGTTAAAACAAAATTCAAATCAGCAAGGATGATTTTGTGGGGGGGGGGGGCTGACTAAGAATGTTCAGAGACAGCCAATGTTCATGTATTGCTGAAAACGGCGTTAATACACAATTCGAAGCAGTGAGGATGTTTTTGTCGGGGAGGGGGGGGGGGGCTTACTATGATTGTGCTTTGACAGTAAATGACTATTTCTTGCCGAGTAGAGCGTTTGAACACAAAAGAACACACACAGGCAACATTTTTGTTGTTAAAATTTGTGTAATTTTTTTGTTGGGGTGGTATTATGTTGTGAGCATTTATACAAAATAAGTAATAAGAGAATAGAAACAATGGGATTGAAAAATGAAAGAATGGTTATAAGCAATGAACATTCATTGTTTGTCGAGGAAGGTGATAAAAATAAGAGAAAAAAAACCACGAGCATTTTGTCTCTCCTGAACTCCATTTAGGTTCAAGACATTTGACTTGTTAAGCGTATCTCTTAACCATTACACCATTCATAGACTTACACCATTCATAGACTTGATTTCAAGTCTGAGATCGCGGTTATTCCTCTGTATCAGGCACGAGAAACGCCCCCACAGATAAGCTATCATGGGCCAATATAACAATGTGCGCTATTTGGCCCAATAATGTATTGGCTATCAAGTAGACTAAAAGCCACGATCGCAGGCTTGAAACCAAGTCTACACGGTTCACCGTAGTAGAGTAAATAAAGAGATTTCATAAATTTCTTTTCTATTTTGGTTTTGAGGGTTAACCGTTTGATTTTCTGCCAAATAACCGAATGAGGTGGTTCAAAAGAATATGGACAGGTTATGTGTTGTTTGTGCACTGTAATGCCCTTTTCGTGTTGAACAAAAAACTTTTTCACGTAAGTTACAAGCAAACATGCCATGGTGAATCGTGTGGTGAACCGTCAGACATGCGTGATCTGTCCACACATTTGGCGGGTACTGACGGGTCATCTTCTTGGCGAACCCCACTCTCTTCTTCGGATCCAAATCCGTTACAAGTCCCTTTTTACGAGCTTGCCTGTACTTGAATCCAAGTCTATTCATGGCGCGCCTCATGGTTCTATCTTAGACATGCATCAGTCTGCATGCAGACTTTATTCTTGCCGAGGTAAATGGCCCCTCTGTTTTCCTAAGTTTCTGTACATTTCTCACCAAAAGACGCTCCTGGCGCTTAGAAAGAAGTCTTTTTCGCCCACCTCGGCCACGGTGACACCGGTGAACTTGCCCTTCATGTTTACAATTCCGCTGAACAGAACTACGGGAAACATTGCACGTTGCCGCTATTTCTCTCAGTGATTTTCCGCTCTTCTGCAAAAGACGAATATATGCACGATTTTCGTTCGAAATTAAGCCACGAAACACCATGTTGTAAATTGGCTCTTGCTTTCTATAACTATGTATCAAATGCTTTGCTTCACTTATGAATTGTCTCTGATCCACCAAAGATTGGAGTTTATCTGTGTGCAGTCAACTCCGCAAAATCAACTAAAGGAACTTTCAGACAATCCCGCGCAAAATGCTTGGGCCACCCATTCCCAACGCTACAATAAACATTCACTGTCGACATCCCCTGACAATAAACATTCTCTCCCCGTCGTCCCCCCCCCCCACAAAAACATCCTTGCTGTTTTGTAACGCCCTACTCAGCAGTAAACGGACATTCAGTGTCTATGGACATTCATAGTCTTTTTAAAGCCTTATTTTGTAATAAGAAATTCAAAAATCACGCTGAAAGAATTTCAGACAATCCCGGCCAAAATGCTTGGGCCACCCGTTCCTATAACGTTACAATAACCATACAATAACCATTCCCTGTCTCACAATAAACATTCTCTCCCCCGTCCCCGTCCCCCGCTCAATGTTGTCTGGAACGCAGAAGACCGTGCAACAATGTGATTCAACATTGAAAGGGGGCAGGGGGGCCCAACGAGATATGGCCGGGATTGTAGCGTTTCAGGCTGATACGTGCGAATTGCGGGCCGATGCGCGCAAACTGCAGCCGATACCCAAAAACTAAATTTATTTATTTATTTTTTTGACTCGGGATCAAATTTACAAAAAATCATGAAGATAAAACTGTTTAGAGAACGCCCCAGATTCACAGAAGGGCTTTGACAACCAAAGATAAACACAAGTAAAAAACATTCCTTTCAATTCAGCGTGCTTAGACCAACCTTCCATAACTTCAGAATGCCCCGAAGTTTTGAAAAATCTTGCGAAGAACCCTGATATCTTTGTTCAGGGGTGCCAATTAGAAGCCATCCAACTTGTAACTCTCCTTAAACCAGGGATCACAACCAAGTTTACGATACAACCTGGGAAGTGGCAGGAGAGGCGTTACCAGAGGTTGCATGTTTAAATCCTGCTCTAGTCAATTGTTCTCTGTCCAACCCCAAGTTTGTTCAAATTTACTCAGTCAGTTTCCCTTGTGGTTAATAACTTGGTTTGTTGTTGTTTCATTTTAAAGTGGCTACAGAATTTGGTGACATTATCACAGACTGTTTGAAAGGTGTGTTCATCGAAAACTAGAGGATGGGATTTAATTCATCACCACTCCCCCAAAAATGATGCACTTTCCCTTTAACAGAGTTGGAGCGTTTGTGTAGATGCCTGAATTTGTTGCTTGTTTTTTTGCAAACGCAGCTGGCAGCTGATCCAGACATCAATGTGAAGAATGGCTCAGAGCTTCTCGATAGGCTAATGAAGGTGAGTGTGCAGCTCAATGAAAATGAATTGGAATTGATTGAGCCACATTAGAAAGCTGTGGTTATTGTTATACAGGTGATATCAGCTCAAGGCTTCTGAAATCAAGTGACGGAACTTGAGGTCCATTTCATTCCTTATCAATTTCATGTGACAATAGCTGAAACTTTTGACCTTTGTACAAAATACATATCCGATCTGAAGGACAAAGCAATAAGTGTTAAGTGTCTTGCTTAAGGACTCAAGTGTCAAGACCGGGACTCGAACCCACACTCTGCTGATCAGAAACACCAGAGCTTGATTCCAGTACGCTTGACCGCTCGACCATGACACACCAATATCTCCTTTTAAAACTGAAGACTAATGAGCTAAGCCAAGGGTCCAGTATTAACAGTCAAATCACATGGAAGTTAATTTAGGTGAGTTACAACTGCAAACACAGACCCCAAACACGGTGCAGGAGTAGAAAATGACATCATCTACAAGGTGTAAATTGTTATCAACATTTCTTATTTTTGATAGGACATCGTGACAGAAAGCCCAAACTTTGATCTGGTAGCTTTTGTACCGTTACTGAGGGAGAGAATCTACGTCACCAACTCCTTCGTCAGACAATTCATCCTTTCATGGGTAAGTACCAGATTATTCTCAAAGCAATTTTCTTTCATCTTGTCGGTGCAAAAATGGTGTATCCCTAAAGAAGCACTTATGTTACTAGTTGCGATAATCGTAACCTCCATCCTCGAGTCATACAGTGCAAAAAAGTGGCGAAATTGCAATTTCGACTATTTTGGTCAGACTAGTCACCAGATTTTCCAAATTTTTACCACTTTCAAAAAACATGACACACATTCTAAGAACATGGATGTGATCATCAATGTGTCATGAATCCATTCGTATTACTCAAAACATCATTGAGAAAATATTTTAAGAAAAAAAGACAAAAACTTACCAGAGACTGAGCGAAATTCTCATGATGCGTAGACAATCTCAGGTCCGGTTTTCGAACCTCGCGATTCGTGACCTAGCAACATCTCGACCAATCAGCGTAAGCGAACTCGTCGGTGAGCGCACTTTGTTGAGTTGCACAATCACAGGATATTTATGAGGAAAAATTTACAGATTGAGCGCGCATTATGGAAAGCTGTTCCTGCAATTAATCAGCGCAAACTGCAGATGGCGCAAATCTGTTAAATACATTAACTGCGTGCACTCACAGTCGCACACGAGACGTTCGCCACGCCTACACGACGGTTTGGTTTACGCTGATTGGTTGATTTAGGGGAAGTGCGGTCCATTGACATTTCGGTCAGTTTCTGGTAAGTTTTTGTTTGTTTTTTCTCCAAATAATTTTTCATCGATGTTTAGAGTGTTATAAATGGATTCATTACACCTTGAAGATCAAATCCATGTTCTTAGAATGTGTGTCATGTTTTTTGAAAGTGGTAAAAATTGGGCAAATCTGGTGACTAGTCTGACAAAAATAGTCAAAATTGCAATTTCGCCACTTTTTTGCACTGCATGACTCGTAACCCTCCGGTCTCGACCGTCGGGAGGATGGAGGGTTACGATTATCGCAACTATTATGTTACGCGCGAGTTTGAATTATTATTAACAAAATCTGTATTTTTCTGTCCTGTTTTCTGCCTCAGATAACCACACTCAACTCAGTGCCGGATATTAACCTTTTGATCTACCTCCCTGAGATTCTTGATGGAATGTTCCACATCCTTGGAGACACCAACAAAGAAATCAGAAAAATGTAAGACAGGAAAGGTGGTGAGAAGGAAAGCACACTACAAATGATATACATATCCATGTGTGTAAAGCAATGTATACTTACATACATCGGTGAAAGGGCAAAACCAAATAATATTCTTTATCCCTGGTGCTAATTTCGAATCCAAACCCGAGTAAAAATCCTGTGGTGTGTTTTTTTTTGTTTCCACAGAACTCTGGGCAGTTTTTATGCCTGGTGCAAATTTAACATCTATTTAGACATATACATATCGTTATAAAAAATATGACCAGTGACCCAGGCTGTGTTGCGTAACACGCCATCAATTGTGAAAGCGAGTCTTTTGTACCCGCTTGTAAAAAATTGGTATTCCTGTTAGAACAGTCTAGAGTGTAGGATGGAGGGGAAACGTGCACCGGGCAAGGAGTTCCAAAGAGATGCAGTTCGAGGAATAAAGCTGTTGGAATGGCTCTTATAATAACTCTTGGATTTTTCTGGGTTTGTATATTTTGACTTGCTACACAGGTGTGAGTTCTGTTTGGACCACTTCATGAAGGAAATCAAACAGAGTCCGACTAGTGTGGACTACCCTTCCATGGTGAATGTACTCATAGCACACAGCCAGAGCATCGGTACGTCACATTAAAATCTACCACATAAACTTATGAGCTATCATGAGCAGGGTTCATCCCAATGCACAAGCTAGCATATCGGGCCATTCAGTGCGCTCGGATTGCGGCCGATACTTAAAGGTTAATACCTTTAATACAGGATTGGTAGAGCTAACAAAATAATCACAGACAGTGTTCATGTTTTGTGTAATCAACCACATACATGAAATGACAAACCTGTACAAATTTGAGCTCAATTGGTCATCGAGGTCACGAGAAAATAGTGAAAAGAGACCTTATGTGTTTTCTGTTTTTCAAACATCAAAACTATTGTTTTACTCGTTTCTCAGAAACGATAGCATTTTAGGCAGAAATATTTTAAGGAACCCTTTCTACCATTAATTACTTTAAATCATGTAAGTTATGTGTGAATCTGTGACGATTTGTGTTTTCGATCTTACCAATAGTGTACAGGGCCTTTAAACAGTAAAAACAAAAACCATAATTATTTGTTTATTATTATTAATACTTTTTTGGGGGGGGGGGGTGGGGGGTTGGGGAGGGGACTTTTACAAAAATCATAAAGATACAGCCCCAGATTGCACAGTAGACCTTTTAAAACCAAAGATAAACATCAAGTAAAAAAACGTTCCGAGGACCTCGTTTTAATTCAGCGTTCCTAGGCCAAACTTCCAACATTTGCATCCAGAATGCCCCACAGTGCTGAGAAATCCTGGGGAGAAATGTGGTTATTGTTCAGAAGAGTAAATCCATTCCACTTCTGGTATTATATGAAGTACACCAGACAACCAAACATGTACGAGTTTGCACTTCCAAAGTTTGACTACAGTCTGTGGAAATCCGATTCTAAAAATGTAAACGGGCTATCACCGTTAGCCTTTAGAAGGGGGGCATTCCCCCCCCCCCCCCCCCCCCCGTTACTTTTTTTGCCACTTCCACCAATATGAACTCCCACCTCAGTTTTCCCTGATGGCCGCAATTGAATTTAACTTCAAGCCATTGCACCCACATCAATGCAATTAAGCTTGTGTTACCCCAGCTCAAGAAAAACACTAGTGTAAGTTTGTCATTGTAAGCCGGTGCTTTCTTAGCAGTACAAAATTACATTAAAAATTTATGTTTGCCCCCCCCCTTTAAATTTAAGCTTGCCCCTCCCCTCCCCCAGATTAACAAGACTGGCTTTGCCCCTGCTTAGAGAAAAAGATGGGATAGATATGCAATTGATAAATATAATGTTGCTTTTTGTTGTTTTTATCCTGATGAAGATGAATTGATTCAGCTAACGGCAATCAACTGGCTAGTGGAGTTCTTGAACCAAGCCGGACGTAACATGATACCATTCTCCTCTGGACTCCTCAACGCCACCCTGCCCTGCATGGCCTACGACCGAGTAGAAAGGAAAAATATCCTTTGGAAGAAAAAACTGGGGGACCTCGGACACAGTTTCTGATACCTATGTGTTAATTTACTTTCACTGTCATCCAATATATTTTGAATAATTTGGGGTTGAACAAAGACAATTTGGCTAGAGCGGGACTTGAACCTGTGACCTCCGGATTAATTGCACTCAACCAACTGAGCTATCTAGCCCTTATGTTGGCGGTCTCCCTATTTTGTCAATACCTTTGTTCCTGCTGTATAGCCAGGGATCAAACCAAAGTTGGGGATACATCCTGGGAAGTGGCAGCAGAGGGATCAAATGCAAAGTATTTTGATTAAACAAAATTTAGAGATGAGGTGTTTCTGTCCTCATTCTTTGAAAACAGTTCTCCTTTTGATCAACATTTGGATGACAGGCCTGGAATTACTTGAATGAAATAACCTTTGGTCTTGACCTTGGTGTCCATCAAAAGTTTCCCATGGACTTCAAGATTTTTCCAATGGAAGTGCCCTTTGCAAGATGAAAACGTGCCCTTTCAAAGATGATATTATATGCCGATAATGTTGTTAAATGGTCATAAATACCACTAATAACTTGGTCGTTACCATGCACATCTGTGCGCTGTGCATTCATCATTACCCACTGACAATAATGGCCACTTGAGGGGGTTGATGCTTCTATGACCAAACAAAATACGAAACATATAGTCTTCAGACCAGACGTCTGCCCCCTTTTTCACTAACGCATATAGGGAGCATGGCAAAGATGGTGTCAGCTTTTACCTTGATTAATGATTGATCGGATACGCATCAAGGAAGCCGCGAAACTTGTCAACAAAAACCTGATGCGGTTGATAACAGCCGAGGACGATAAAGGGGATGACGAACCAGAGGACAGCCCCCAGAATGCATCACCGCTCAGCCAAAGGTATGTGGTTAACTATTCACATCAGTTTTCCTGCAAGTGAATTATTATTCTTATATTTATTCAACCTCAACAAAACAAATACAAATACATTGCGGGTACCAACTGCATCTGTGGCCGCCGCATTCACAAACCGATAACACGGAAATTTCAATCTCCAAAACTCGCCCTCTGTAGTTTAGCCTTTTTATGCCTGAACAAGGGATGGAAAAATCGGGAAAGGAGTGAACCAACATGCCAAGTCTAATGTCCGAGGCGAGATTGATACCAGACTGGCAGTCAGGTTGGCGTAGTGGTGTCTTGCCTTGCCTTCCACCTCTGGGGACCCCAGGACCAGACTGACAGAGGTACCAGACTGGAAGTCGGGTTGGCTTAGTGGTGTCTTGCCTTGCCTTCCACCTCTGGGAACCCCAGGACCAGACTGACAGAGGTACCAGACTGGAAGTCAGGTTGGCTTAGTGGTGTCTTGCCTTGCCTTCCACCTCTGGGGACCCCAGGACCAGACTGACAGAGGTACCAGACTGGAAGTCGGGTTGGCTTAGTGGTGTCTTGCCTTGCCTTCCACCTCTGGGGACCCCAGGACCAGACTGACAGAGGTACCAGACTGGCAGTCAGGTTGGCTTAGTGGTGTCTTGCCTTGCCTTCCACCTCTGGGGACCCCAGGACCAGACTGACAGAGGTACCAGACTGGCAGTCAGGTTGGCGTAGTGGTGTCTTGCCTTGCCTTCCACCTCTGGGGACCCCGGGACCAGACTGACAGAGGTACCAGACTGGAAGTCGGGTTGGCGTAGTGGTGTCTTGCCTTGCCTTCCACCTCTGGGGACCCCGGGACCAGACTGGCAGTCAGGTTGGCGTAGTGGTATCTTGCCGTGCCTTCCACCTCTGGGGACCCCGTTTCAAGTCACACCGGGGCACTACGTGGATTGGGTAATTTCAGTCCCTGCCTGATGGCGTTGGTTTTCCCCTGGAATATTTCTCTGGGGTTTTCCTCCCGCACCTAAAATTGAAACTTCCTTCATTGTCTTCTCTTCACGGGGTTCCTGGCTAGTATAGTGATTAAGTTTGCTTTCTGAGAGTCCTTGGCTTCACAACCAGAATTAATAAATGAAATGAAATAAATGACAGGGCAAGATATCACTGAGCCAACCAGTCAACCCCATTCACTCGGTTCAGGCATTCCTGAAAATTTGTGTTCTTTCTTCTTCGCTACAATTCAACCCAGATCTGTGCGACTGGATGTATGGCCGATGGTGGACGTTCTAACAAGGTTTATACAGCATGACTCCATGCAGTGTAAGATTACTGCTCTCAGATGGACCTACCACTTGCACATGAAGACACCTAGAAAGGTGGGTTTAAAAGCTATCAATTTTTATCATCCATTGGCGTAGGGCAAAGAGAAAATAAAGTGTTGAATGTGCTATGCCGTACCCACTGCTAGTTATCCTCTCATTTCAGACGTCTCAAACACCAAAATTCATTGTCCTCGATCTTGACTTTCGTCCCTCTCCCTCCATTAGGGACTTGGGTGTTGTCTTCAACTCTGACATGAATACGTCTGATCACATCACACAACTCTGTTGCTCTCTCAAATGACATACCCGTATGACCTCAGTCAGATCGGAAGATTTTTTTGATAGGTGCCACAATGCAGAGTGTGCCCCGATCCTGTCAAAACTGGACTACGTGGGGGACTACGGTTGCTGTTTGTTGAATAGCATCTCTATGAAAGACGTTTCTCACCTAGGACAGGTCTTTTGTCCGCTTGAAGGTCACTGGTGTAGCGCCCTCATTTGTTCCAATTTAGTCACTCGGTTTGTTTCCCCATCGTCTTGGGTTAGTTTGCCTATGTCTAGTAATCCAGGTGCGGACACCGGTAAGATTCGCCCATTGAAATGTTCACCATGTCTCGGTTATTTATGAATCCAATGCAAATGCGGCTGAAGAGTTAATGGTTTGGGAAAGTGTGCCTAATGTTTGATTAGTTTCGATTCCATCATTTATTTCCACAGATCTTCAAGCATGTCGAGAATATTTTTCCAGTGCTAGTTGAGACGCTCTCAGACATATCAGATGAGGTGAGACTAGACTATTGTTACTCTCCTTCATGCTATCAATATACCCCCCCCCCAAGCCAAGAGGGTCGAGTTGTTATCGAGGTCAAGTGGTAAGACTGCAGGACTTGTAATCACAAAGTTGTGGGTCGAAATCCGGCCAAGCTCACCCCTGATTTCACAATGACTAGAATAAGTACGCAATTTCCTGCGGACAAGCGCAGCGCTAAGGCATAATTTCTATGAAATTGGGCCGTGGTATTTGTGGATCAAAGCAAGCACCTTTGTTTCAGTGTTTTCTCTGCTTTTAGTTCCTTCATGGCCTGAGTTATTAGTATTATCTTTATTAGGTCGTGTTGTTGGATCTGGAAGTCTTAGCGGAGGTTGTCTCGTCCTCGGCCGGTCCCACTATGACGTCTCAGCCAGCCGAGGGCAGTAGCAACAGCCAACACGCAGATAAGAACAAAGCGACATCATGCATGAATGCTTATTTCCACAAGTTCATGACCAAGTTACTGCAGCTCTTTGCCTCCAACAGGCAGCTTCTAGACGATAGAGGATCTTTCATCATAAGGTTGGTCCATTGAGCTTTATTTCATGAATACCCGGGACAAGTTTATCCCTTCTGATTGGTCAAGAGGAGATCACATGGTCATGTTTAATAGAAGTGGTTAAACATGACCTGACCTTATTAAGTCAAAAGAGGGTGCTATCAGATAATTGCGTGGAGTGCGCAAATTTCGCGGCCCTATAAAAGAATCAACATCACCTACATTGATACAGAATGCAATAATTAATTACGATACAAGCACTTCTTAGAAAGGAAACAGATTTGCCATTAAAGGTAGGGTCATGGATTGGTAAATACTCCCAAAATTAATGACCATACAAACTTACTTGGTGAGAAACACTGCAGCTGTTGATAGTATTTTGGATAATTTGTCACCCGAAATCAATTGAATCCGAGAAATGATTCATGCATAAATCGTTTCTCAGATTTCTGCAGGTTAGTTAAGGTCGAGCCACATCCACCCTACTCTAGGGTCATCCTCAGTTACCAGTACTTTTCAAAACCACAACAAATAATATCAACAGGTCTTGCTTCGAGTTGAAAAATGATAACCGTTTTTATGGAAGATTATCTTCCGGGGAAAAAAAAACACCTTAAATTTCCTCCAAGAAATGACTCGGAAAATATTTTTTGTAGAGCTTTACTTCCACAAACTTGACCAGATTACGCATTTCTCCTGTCATACTTTAGGCAGCTCTGTCTACTGCTTAACACAGAGGACATTTACCGCACGTTATCGGAAATTCTGGTGGACTACAAGGACCTCCAGTTTGCCACGGACATGGTACAGACACTCAACAGTATTCTCCTGACGGCAACAGAACTCTTCGAGCTCAGAAACCAGCTGAAAGGTCTTGTTTCGGAGGTGAACAATTTTGGCCATTTATTGAATATTATCTTCTGGAAAAACACCTTAAATTTCTTTCAACCTTGAGAAGGATATTGAACTTGTTCGGAAAAATTCTTGCAAGTTTTATCATTAAATAGTAAAAAAATTGTTTTTTATTAATCTCCTTATTCCATTTAATAGAGAGAACCCACAATGTAGGTTTTTTGGCAGGGTGCAGCCATGTTTGGGGTGTGTTGTGTCTAAGGGATCTACTGCATCAGACTCAAGTTCTGATGGTTGAATCATCAGAGTGTGGGTTCAGTTCCCGGTCATGACACCTTTTTTCCTTGAGCAAGGCGCTTAACCATAACTTCTTCTCTTAACCCAGGTGTATAAATGGGAACTCAAGAGGGCTGATACTTGGAGTAACCCCTTAGCCCTAATTTAAGCAGCTCGGGGTTGTATGCTTCCCAGGGAGTTGAGAAAATTATAGGAATGGTTTAAAAGAATGCCAAATGAACAGGAATATTAATGTTGTAAATTGCCTTGATCTAGCTACTAGGATATGTGCGCTATATAAGAACCAATGTTTATTATTATCTACCCCCCCCCCTCAGTATAAACAGCAAAGGAAAACAATGAGTGATGATTGAAAAAAGTAGGTTTCTAAGCAAAAGTTAAAAACTTTAACCACTTCTTGCCAGTATTCTAAAAGAAATTATGTGCCCACCCGCGGTATTATTATTTTTCTGAACTTTTTGAGTTATTGTTTTCCTTTGAAAGTCTCATTCATTGCCACAATGAAAAAATGACTTGACAACAGAGAGACAACAAAGGTTCCCATAATTAGCTCTGGGCTCAGGGATTTGATTTTGTTGTGTGAAAAATTGAGTAGACACTCACGTGATAAACAAAACCTTGACCTTCAGCCACGGCCGTAAATCTGCCATGGTATGCTGGAATCTTGGAATGCTCAGACATACCTCCAATTGAGCCTAATATAATGACAAACAATGGTGGCATTCTGTCCATTCTTCTTTGCAAAATTTGTACAAAAACAGAACAAAGGGATTTTACGAGGCACCTTTTCCAGAACCAGTTGTTCCATTCTGTCCATTCTTGTTTGCCAAAATTGTACAAAAACAGGACAAAGGGATTTTACGAGGCACCTTTTCCAGAACCAGTTGTTCCTCTTTGTATTGGTGAAACTAGCAAATCACAATAGGTGCATGCCTGTGCACACTGGAAAGTCCTGGTGGATATAAACAGCAGCTGTCCTGCTGTCAGCAAAAAAAATGAGGAAAATCCAAAGTTGATCTGGGCATTAAAAAAAAGGATCTGCCATAAGTCTGTCCCAAAAGAGCTTGCTGAAAAACATGTCATCCAACATGAAGTAGTTTTAATGAAAGGTTGTTAATGTTTGAATTCTATATTTTAGAAGCGGTTACCACAACAGTTTAAAAGATATAATTTTGCATTGGATCGTCGCGGTTCCTGCTGCCTCTAGCTACCGGGCTAGCTCCGTGGTCTAGTGGTAATCTGCTCTAGCATGGCAAAGGTCGTGGGTTTAAACCCCAACAGAGTGATATGCATGTGGATTTTTTTGTCCCAGAACTCAGGAAAGTACCGAGTATACAGTGCTTAATACACATCGGTGTGGGGGCAAAAACTAAATAGTATTCTTTATCCCTGATGCAAAATCATTATGTTTTTAAGTTGTTATTATTATTAACTCAGTCGTTTGTTTCTGTTTTGATCCTACAGCGCAGTTGTATGCTTTTTCACTGTCTGTACAAGTCATGGTGTCACAG